>CM056736.1:102758372-103958372 GCA_029844215.1 Przewalskia tangutica | reverse complement strand
TGTTACATGTTCCATCATCCTATCAGTATGTAAACATATTTACCAAAGGATTTTCCAGACAGTTATTTCTTGACTTCAGATCCAGCCTCTCGCCACCGCCCTCCTCCCGCCCGATCGAGGACTCAGAACGTGTAAATAGAGACAATATTATTCTCTACCCATAATTAGAATATTTCTATATATTGTGTAAATATAATTATAAGACTAGGATTCCTCTTTTGTATAGGCTTATGATTCATATGTAAGGGATGAACATTGTACTCTATATATACTTTAATATTAATAAAATACTCCCCAATCGAAATTAATATTATTTTACACTTGTAACTCCATATAATAAGTTATTTTTAATCAATTACGTTATTCCTTACTCTGATCATTATCATTGTTTTACTGAAATCCACGAGTCACTAGCTATTGGTGACTATTAATTACCGTGTGTTTTCTTTGATGTTTTTTCTTAAACTTATGTGAGAATACAAGTGGAAATCCGGTGGCGAAAATTTTATGAATACAAATACACTTGCAGTTAAGGTTTTTTAGTTGCACTTTTATATTTATTTTGTTTTGTTTTTTCAAACCCCAAAAAAATAAAGGTATTTAATGAGTATTTTAGTAATTAAAAATTAATTAGTTAGTATGTGTTTGACCAAGCTTTTACAAGTGTTTCTCAACTTGAGAAATATTTTTTGGGTCAAACACATATTTATCAAAAAGTAGAAACGTTTTAAAAAAAATCCAAAGTGTTTCTAAAATGGAAGAAAGGAGAAACACCAATTTGGTGCTTCTCCAATCTTTTTTTTTTGAATAAAATTGTTGATCGGCTTTTTTCAATTTTGTTTAATTATTTATTTTTTTTAAAATTCAATTGGGTTTAATTATTTACTGTTTTTTGATAACTAGTTGATATGTTAATTTTTTATAGACTTATTTCAATAGGGTTTAATTATTTACTGGATTTTTGATAATTAGTTGATATGTTATTTGGGTTTTTTTTCAAAATTTTATTTATAGACTTAATTCAACTGAGTTTAATTATTCATTGGGTTTTCAATAAGTAGTTGATATGTTATCTGTTTAAAATGTTTAATTCAATTGGGTTTAATTCTTTATGTGGGTTTTGATAACTACTCGATATGTTTTCTATTATTATTTTTTCCAAAAAAATTGTTTGAGACTGAAGCGTAATTGTTAAAAAATAAATTGTAGCAATATTAAAAAACATATTTTCTCTTTGATACACACACACACACACACATATATATATCATATATACAAATCATAGATGTAGTTTATACTTCATATGAATTTATTTTTCTCATATTTTAAGTATTAATTTGTTCTGTCCATTTCTTATTGAGAAATGTAATCGAGGGAACATTTGATGTGTGACAAAAAAAGATGGAGAATATTATTAATAATGTCAAGTTTCCCATTAGACACAAAAAAAAATTATTGCAACAATTATAGCTATGCATAACTACATTAGAAGGCATGCGCTTAAAGATTTGGAATTTGATAAATGTGATGCAGACTCTAATTATGTTCCTGAAGTTGAAGGAGATGAAGATATTGGAGGAACATGAAGGACTTTGAGAGATGATCATGATGAATCGATGGATGATGTTAGTATGTAATCTGTTCGCCACAACATTGCCACTTCCTTAATGAGTCGCGGGTCGTAATAATATTTATATATTCTAGTTTATTAGTTGTGTAATGATGTAATATATTCAACGTTTGGATATATTGAGTCATTGACTATCATACTGTCGTTACATTTCTTATGTACAATATAATATTTTTTTTATTAAATGTTGCAATTAAATAATTTTTTTTTAAAAATATAAATTGTAAAGATATACTAATTTTTAGAAGCATATGATAGAAAAAAATATTTTAAATAGTTTTAAATCTATTAAAAAGAATATTCTAGTTTCTTTGCATAGATGTGGCCAAACAGAGAATTGTTTGTGTTTCTCAGAAGTACTTCTATAATTATAGGCCATGTTGACACCCAATTTTGACCCATCTTATAGTTATTTCTTGCAATTTTAAGCATTTTAGGACACCACATTTTATCACAATTCTTGACATTTTTGTATATTTTTTACATAACATTCTATGTTATTTTATTTTTGTAAATTTGCATCATGTTTTTTACTTTTAATTAGGTATTAAACATTTTTTCAAATATTGTATTTTTATTACATCGACATTTACATTTTAATAATTTTGTATCTTTTAAATAATTTTTCTGTTAAATAATTAACCCATTTTGCATTTTTGCCAAACCAGACCAATCCGCAAAAAATCGAAGCCCAAACTGAGGCCCAATACACCTTTAATCTTTTTCCTCCAATACTCAATACCCAATACCCAAAGCCCAATACCCAAAACCCTAAACCTAATCTCACCCTATAAAATAAACACACTACTTCTGCCCTACTCCTACCCCTTAAAACTCCCAGCCGTCTCTCTCTCACATACCCTACATTACCCTACTTCACCTACCCATCTCACACCCTCCTTCGTCTCTCTCCTCTCTATACACACACAACAGCCCATCCTCAACCCGACTACTTCATCACTCCAGACGTCATCACCATCCTTTCCCTCTCAACCTAACCCTAGTCGCACATCCCTTAAAACACAAACCTCACCCCTGCCGACAACACTTCTCAATCCCCCACACCTTGAACCATCACCCATCACCCATCACCGGCGAACCACCACGTCGGCGAACACACACTACCGCCACACCGGGCCGAATCCCATCGTCCCGCCGACGAACCCTCGCCGCCTAACTCCCGCCGAACCGCCATACGGTGGCGCGCTCGACATTTTCACGACGGCGACGCCGACTCTCCCCATCTTGGATTTTTGTGTTGTCGACCGCTGCAGTTCAAACTCCGCGACGCTTGTTATTTCTACTGCTTTCACTTATTATGTTGTTGGAAATATATTTGCGCTTGAACTGGAGGAGTTTTTAAACTCCGCGACGATTGTTGCTATTTCTCTTGTTGGTTGTTTTAGCCACTATTACCATGGCCATTTTTCGCGAACTCATTGTTTCCAATCGGTTTCTCGCACTATTTTTGTTTTCTATATCGTTGTCACTACTTCGATTTTGTTGGTTGATTCTCGCATCATTGGGATTATTCCGCGAACTCGTTGTTGTTTTCACTAGTTTCTCGACCATTTTTGTTTTCTATATCATTGTCGCCGCTTCGTTTTGTCGACTGATTCAAATTTAAATGTCCTAATGTTCTTCACCATCATTGATCGGTTTTGGCTTGAAATATTCCAAATGCGCAGTGTTTGGTTTCTTTTATTATTGTTTATATCTCTCGCTGTTGACTATTTTTTCCGATCGAGTTTGACAAATTTTGCCTTTATTCATCCGTTAAACCGTTGAATGATTTCTACACTGACATGGTATTTACTGATTTGAACATGATACTACATTTGATGGCCAATGAAAAAGTTATCCGTCGATTTTTGAGGCCTCCGCAGTTACAAAGACGGAAAATAAAATAAATGAAGTTTTCTGGGCAATCCACTTACACCGGATAACCAACATGTGCTGGCAAGGCGAATTCTCGCAGCCGCACTTGTTTAGGCTGTCCTACATTATTTTTATATATATCTGAGCCCTCCGTGTTTAAAACTATTACTGTTTTGGCGCGGATCCGAAGGTTTTATTTATTTTATTATTTTTAGCAATACTGACCGATGAAGGAATCTCCGTCTGATTTCCAAGGCCTTCCCTGTACAAAGACAGATTTATTTTTGGTTTTATTTATTAATTATTGCTATTCCTTTAAAAATTATTTATTTTATTACTAACACTTTTACTAAGTGTCTATACAGGTATCCGAAGATCATCTTGTGCAGAAAACCTAAAAACGGTTAAAGATGTCCCGGATTCTTATCTCATGTCGCATTTAATTTTAGTTTTACTTTTGTGTTGCATTTAATTTTAATTGTAAATTATGTAAAAGTGCTTATAATAGGTAGAATAAAAGCCAATATATAATTAACCTAGGTTTGAACGGATAACCGCAAGTTAGCGGATCTTAAAGGATGCCTAACCCCTTCCCTTTAGGATAATAAAGAACTCTGATCCAGAATCTCATTAATTTCGCAGACCATTAAATGGAGATTAATTGCAGTACTTTATTGCTATAGACCATTTATATCATTTTTATGCTATTTGATAAGTGTCCTAATTCACTATAATAATTAGGTGGCGACTCCTTAAATACATCTAGGAATCAACCATACGTAGTACTCCCGTTTCGACTCCGGTTTAAATGGGGTGTTACAGATGGCGACTCCGCTGGGGAAACCCAGGTTCTTGACCATAGCAAGCCTATGTTTATTATTGCTTGACTTTATTTGCTTTCATTTATTTTAAATGTCTTAAAATTGCTTGCTTTAATTTTGTATTCTTAACTGTTTTAATTGCTATTTGCTTTTACTGTTTTCCTTAAACTGGCATTCCGCTCATATTTCTTCCACTCTGGAGAATTCACATTGTCACACACTACACGCGTTGGTGTGCTTCGCGCACCCGCGAATTTCTTTTAAAAATACCCAAAATTTAGGAGAGTTGCGCCATACGAGTTAGATCGGTTCGTTCGATCACCGCGTAGCCTTCTCACTCGAGTTGTCCGCCGGGAACTCAAGGCCTAGTAAGCCAAATCTTAGAAACTTAGGATAGAACTATACCACCCTTTTAATATTAAGTCATGCACGATAAACCTTGTGGTTAATCCGGTATTAACGCCACAATTAGAAATCCACCAAACTTGTCGACGTTTCATAACCCAACGACTGCTAGCATACTATGTAGCGTGACAATGATAGACGGATCCAAGTCTGGTCATGATACAATCAAATTGGAAAAAGTGCACCGTCATTTGGTCACCATTTCCAAAGAAACATTGCAGCTTTAACTATTGACCTATTTATCATAAATCTCGCGATATCCGCGCTTAGCCGACCTCCGCATAAGAGAGGTCTCATGCATATTAGGCGCGCGCTTGATTTGCATGCTTTTGTTTACTATTGTTGCCGCTAGTAATTCTGTACGTATTATTTAATGCAATAATTACCCTTTTAACCCCAGTACATATCATGTTTATAATTCCGGCCATGAGCATTTGCATTTTTGCACTTTTGTTGTCACATTGCAATCAGGGCTTCTACTGCGTAAATCGCTATTGAACAGCGCGATTGGGACTTTGTGAAGCATCAACCACCAGTCTGGTCAAACCAATCAGGGGAGTCTTTGACTATATCGTCACTCCCTTACGTTTTACTTTTTTTGTGGTTTGCCTACTCTCACTCATTTGTTATATTTTTGCAGGAAGGCCGTCCTCGCAAATAGTCGAGGGCGGACAACAACAACAACAACAACAACAACAAAAAACAAAAAAACAAAAAAAATGAGTTGAGTTATGTTGATGGAGAGATGTCGGCTTATACCAGATTCAACAAAGCATCGCTCTGGGTCTTATATGTTGCATTTTTATACATATTTGCAAGTCTAATTGATATGTCTAGTACTGATTACATAATTATTTTTACAACATAATCATTCCGAACTACGCGTGTCTGATTCTCACCATACGGTGTGATACGTAGGCAACCCATCTAGGGTTCGACACCACCACATAAAAAATTTAAAAAAGAAAAGAAAAAAGGGAGACATATTTGGTTCACCCATTCATTGCATTTATCATTGCACGGACATTCATTATTGCATTTCAATCATTCTATCACATTCATTCATGCATTTCATTCATTCTATCACATCCATTCATTTTTTCATTACATTCTTTTTCTTCGCATATAGTGAACAATCATTTGTTTTGCACATCTTTCACTTTTGCATTTCTTTCATGAATAAATACTTTTAAATCATACGTTTTATAACATATCTGAATGAACTACGCACACCTGATTCTCGTCAAAGATGAGATACGAGGCGTTTCTACTCGTTCTGCATACCATTTATTCAAAAATACAAAAAATTATCTTGTTCATAAATACAAAAAATGTTATCCAAAAATACAAAAAAAAAACATTTTTTAGTATCATTGTTTGACTTGGTTGATACCAACACAGTTGGGAGTGTGCATAGGAAAGAACGTGTAATAATCAATATGGGTTGACTTCGTGGTAAACCATAGATTCCTTTGGTACCTCTCACGCACACCTGTAATGACATTCTTGCATGCCTCTAAGATAAGAACGAGACAAACCTCATTGTTTCATGTGCATCAGTGGTAGTTTTAGAATAAGTTCAATCGCATTGTATTGTGATCTAGAACTTGGCCCGAATGTTCAAGCGAAATCCCGAGTAACGCTTGGTGTAGGAAATGATCAGAGCTTTCTTTGACCCGCTTGAGCCTTTTCACCTACCAAATAACATTATCCGTAGTACACCCCTTCGAGCCTAAAGCCTATTCTTTCGACAACCGCATATCACACCTATATTCCTTTCTCGAGCGCCAGACGCACTAACCTCTCGTCCGACCTCCTCGAGCGCTTTGGAATGTGCAAGTGGTGACGAAATTCTGGCCGGTTTGCAAAGACAAAAGTTGTCAAAGTCCCAAAAGGGAAAAGAAAACACAAATGACGACTTTACAAAAGAAGAAATCAAAAGCCCTTGATTATAAACAAAAATGAATGAAATGAGAGAATAACTTTGGAAAAAGCTGCTCCAAACGAAAGATTCAAAATAAGTCAAGACAAAAATCGGGACAAAAAGGAGAAAAGAAGAAAGCAAATCAGCATTAAAGCACACAAATATCAAACACGGACGTAGTCCAACGCTCGAGGAAGGATTAGTCATTTTTTACCCAAATGATATCCATCCCTTTCCCCAAACCTACATTACAAGCCCGTGACAAGCCCTACATGGTCTTATACTGAGAGTTCTCACATTAGTGGATACTTACATGACAGTCAAGCCTATGGTATCACAATTGTATGCATTGAACATCCTTTTGAGCGAAGGCATTTCTAAACGCCCCAAAATCCAAAATACCGAATATATGAGAAATGAGACTTTCTTTTCATGAGGGCATTTTGAAACGCGAGGTTACGCAGTAGTTCAAACCTTGTCGCGCAAGCGTGTCGATACTTAGGTGTCCGAGGTACCATTTGAAACTATAGGAATTACCCGTGTCACCTCGTTAGACCTGGCGAACAACTAATTCCTAAGCACAATACTAATTGGTATCAATCAAGTCGAACGTGATGATGTCTTTCCACTTTTCAAAAAAACGATATATAAACAATCATTCTTTCGCGTCAGAACTACGCTCGACCGATTCCTCACGGATACGAGGCGCCACATCGCTTCGTCCACATTGTTTGAAAATCCATAAAATCGATCATTTTTGCATCACTTAACTACGCCTCGACCGATTCCCTCGCTGATACATAAGCGCCACATTGGCTTCGGCCTCATTTTTAAAAATTGTTCAATCATTTTTGCATCACGAACTACGCTCGATCCGATTCCTCACGGATACGTAGCGCCTAAATCGCTTGGCCACACCATTAGAAATCTTCCCATCGCTCGTGCGACTAATGCGCTTGATTATTATGAAAAGAGATATGAGCAATTTCCGCGAGTTAAGTCTTGCCCACGCGCCCGCATAACGAAATCGACAATTTTGGGAAATGCACCACGTAAGAGTTATAATAAGGATTCCAAAAGCACCAAGAATCGCAGATTCAAGAGTTCAACAGAGATCAGACAAGACTCGCAGTTTTCGATCTTCATATCGAAAAGCCGGAGCACAACAACGAGCCCACGCGGTTATAAACGCACAACGCCTATGCAATGACGTTATCTCAACCCATGCGAGTCACAAAGGTGTACGCCCATAAATGACACTATTTCATCAGAAGCCTATGCAACGATTTCATTTATGTTCCGCTATGCAACGACGACGAGCATCAGATTACGACCATACAAGGCGCCATTTCAGATCTCGCCCATACAAGACGACAACGCCCATACAAGGCGCTATTTGCATCTCGCCCATACAAGACGACAACGCCCATAAGGCGCGCTATTTGCATCTCGCCCATATAGCATTTACAACGCCATACAAGGCGCGCTATTTGCATCTCGCCCATACAAGACGACAACGCCATACAAGGCGCTATTTGCATTTCGCCCATACAAGCATTTACAACGCCATACAAGACGCCATTCGCATCTCGCCCATACAAGCATTTACAATGCCCATAAAGGCGCCATTCGCATTTCAGACATACAAGCATTTACAACGCCATAAGGCGCTATTTGCATCTCGCCCATAAGACGACAACGCCATACAAGGCGCGCTATTTGCATTTCGCCCATACAAGCATTTACAACGCCATACAAGGCGCCATTTGCATCTCGCCCATACAAGCATTTACAACGCCATACAAGGCGCCATCTCGCATCTCGCCCATACAAGCATTTACAACGCCATACAAGGCGCCATCTCGATCTCGCCCATACAAGACATTTACAACGCCATACAAGGCGCCATTCGTGATCTCGCCCATACAGCATTTACAACGCCATACAAGGCGCCATCTACATCTCGCCCATACAGCATTTACAACGCCATACAAGGCGCTATCTCGATTTCGCCCATACAGACGCACAACGCCATACAAGGCGCTATCTCGATTTCGCCCATACAGACGACAACGCCATACAAGGCGCCATCTCGCATTTCGCCCATACAGACGACAACGCCATACAAGGCGCCATTCGCATTTCGCCCATACAGACGCATAACGCCATACAAGGCGCCATCTCAGATTTCACAATACAAGACGACAACGCCATACAAGCGCAGATTCGTGATCTCGCCCATACAAGCATTTACAACGCCCATACAAGGCGCCATCTACATCTGCCGATACAAGACGCATAACGCTATAAGGCGCGCATCTCAGATCTCGCCATACAAGACGCAGATCATCACATCACTTCATCAACATCTAAAAACACCATGTCTTTTCCAGCATCATGTCACCTGCAACCCAGTGTCAATCATACTTCGACACTAGGACAAATTTTGAGTTTTGCGTCTGCCGGTTTTTATTTTCTAGCATTGCAGCAACCTAGTGTCTCATAATTCGACACTGGGACAAATTTTAAATCTGCAACAACTTTGTCTTTTACCTTGGCATCACAAATACCCAAAGGTCGACTTTTGCCCATTCTTTGCTTAATCCTTGTTTTAATTCTGACGATGGGGCAAAATTGGCCACAAGTCAACGTCTTTGTCCGAAAACTCTTTCATCGTCTCCGGTCAAAGAGGGACAACTGTTGACACCCAATTTTGACCCATCTTTTAGTTATTTCTTGCAATTCTAAGCATTTTAGGACACTGCATTTTATCACAATTCTTGACATTTTTGTATATTTTTTACCTAACATTCTATGTTATTTTATTTTTGTAAATTTGCATCATGTTTTTTACTTTTAATTAGGTATTAAACATTTTTTCAAATATTGTATTTTTATTACATCGACATTTGCATTTTAATAATTTTGCATCTTTTAAATAATTTTTCTGTTAAATAATTAACCCATTTTGCATTTTTGCCAAACCATTCCAATCCGCAAAAAACCGAAGCCCAAACTGAGGCCCAATACACCTTTCATCTTTTTCCTCCAATACTCAATACCCAATACCCAATACCCAAAGCCCAATACCCAAAACCCTAAACCTAATCTCACCCTATAAAATAAACACTTTACTTCTGCCCTACTCCTACCCCTTAAAACTCCCAGCCGACTCTCTCTCACATACCCTACATTACCCTACTTCACCTACCCATCTCACACCCTCCTTCGTCTCTTTTTTGGCGCTGTCCCGACACTGATGAGCATCAGAACATAATATTACATGTTGTTACGAATGTAACTCCCGAAGGATCGACCACTATTCTAAATATAGTAAGGCGGAGAACAGGTTGGCGCCTGGTGTCTAAACCGGAGACATCGCACCGGAATGCATTCCCCACCGCAGACAAGAAGACTCGAGGAAAACTATTGATCCCTTTGATGACTCTCCTCTTCATCTTCCCGGGTTGCAGAGAAGAATCCGAACTGAGGAAATTGGAAAAAGAAAATAAAGTCTCTCTTTCTACGATCACCTCTGGCCCAATGCAGGACGTGCTCGCATTTCGCTCATGTAAGGATATGAAAAAGTACTTTTTTGTTGGGAACTTTCACTCCTCTATATTCGAAATATGCCTCTCTAGGAGCATTACGATCTGCAGCTCAAATGGTCCTAAGGTTCGGATCGAAGATCTTCGCGAGACAGCCCCGAAGGATCGTTGGCCGGTTGGGAAAGCTTTATTATACGGATATTCTTCTCTACATTCCTTTTTTCACCGCTTAATCACTACCGATTCGATCCGCGGGCTTATTCGAATGTTTGCGCGCTTTCTTCTCTTTCTTTCGAGATCGAATCTCAACATCGCTTCCCGACGCTTTTTCATCATCATCGATTTTCTTCGAGAACACTCGCCTCGCCGATTCTTCCTCGCTCTTTTATCAACGATTACTTTCATTCTTTAAACAATTAAATAAAGTAAAAAAGTACGTTATATATACTAACTACACTATATACGATATTCAGAAAAAAAGGAAAAAAAACAAAATCTCCCCAAATCACACTGCCTGTATGAACAAACAAACTTTGTACAACCAGCTTACGTGCAAAAGATTCCATATTCTATGCCAATAGACTCGTGACATCCATGTACTGAGTCGTCAAATGAGCCACGTTAAGAAAGATGCCATTTATAGATCTGCTAACTTGAGGCCTAGCCTAGCTTTTCACGAGAGACAAGACGCTTCCTGCTCGCCCTACTTACTCTCTTTTTACTCTTGACCTAGGCTCTTTACTAATAGAATATCATATGGGATACTTCCTTGAAGAAAGCCGTACTCCCATCAGCTTTCAAGTAGATAAAGAAGTGTTGGCTAGTGACACAATCCATAGAAAAAGAAAAAGAAGAAAGTATTCTGAAGGAACAAGGTAGCTTCTGGGGACTAGCTAGCCCCGTTTCGTTTGGCTAAGATCCTGCCCCGCTGTCTCCTCCTTTGAGTCTAACGAAGACCGGAGTGGACTACGTGGTTCCTGCTCTTAAGGATAAACTACGATATTTGATGAGTTTCAGGGAAAAAGTATTCAACTTCACTTACAACAAATCAATGGAATTGGAAGACTTCGACGGCTTATGTAATAGCCTACTTTAATTTAAGAAAATTGTAATCCCTCCTGGACAGAGAACTCGTCAAACTCTTTTGATGTTCACTGGATTGTGGGTTCTCCATGGACTCTTTCTAGGTTTCTAGCACTAAAAAAAGAGAATTTTTGACGTTTTCTCGGGATTTTTGGCTGTCTCTCCTCTCTATACACACACAACAGCCCATCCTCAACCCGACTACTTCATCACTCCAGACGCCATCACCCTCCTTTCCCTCTCAACCTAACCCTAGCCGCACATCCCTTAAAACACAAACCTCACCCCTGCCGACAACACTTCTCAATCCCCCACACCTTGAACCATCACCCATCACCCATCACCGGCGAACCACCACGTCGGCGAACACACACTACCACACAACCAACGAATCCCATCGTCCCGCCGACGAACCTCGTTGCCCTAACTCCCGCCGAATCGCCACACGGTGGCGCCGCCAAGATTTCGCCGACGCGCGACGCCGACCCTCCTCTTAGATTTTGTTTGTCGACCGCGAGTTCAAACTCCGCGACGCTTGTTATTTCTACTGCTTCACTTATTATGTTGTTGGAAATATATTTGCGCTTGAACTGAGGAGTTTTTAAACTCCGGCGACGTATTGTTGCTATTTCTCTTGTTGGTTGTTTTAGCCACTATTACCATGGCCATTTTTCGGCGAACTCGCTGTTGTTTCCACTGGTTTCTGCACTATTTTTGTTTTCTATATTGTTGTCACTACTTCTGATTTTGTTGGGTTGATTCTGCATTGTTGGGATTATTCCGGCGAACTCGTTGTTGTTTTCACTAGTTTCTGGACCATTTTTGTTTTCTATATTGTTGTCGCTGCTTCTGGTTTTTGTTGTTCAGCTCTAAATGTCCTAATGTTCTTCGACCATCATTGATCGTTTTGGCTTGAAATATTCCAGCGGCGCAGTGTTTGGTTTCTTTTATTATCATGGTATCTCTGCTGTTGACTATTTTTTCCGATCGAGTTTGACAAATTTTGCCCTTTATTCATCCGTTAAACCGTTGAACAGATTTCTACACTGATTATGGGTATTTAATGATTTGAACATGATACTACATTTGATGGCCAATGAAAAAGTTATCCGTCGATTTTGAGGCCTCCACAGCTATAAAGACTAAAATAAAATAAATGAAGCTTTCGGGCAATGATGATTTCTTCCACTTACATCGATAACCAACACGTGTCTTGCAAGGCGAATTCTCGCACCGCACTTGTTTAGGCCGCCCTACTTTATTTTTATATATATCCGAGCCCTCCGTGTTTAAAACTATTATCGCTTTGGCGCGATCCGAAGGTTTTATTTATTTTATTATTTTTAGCACATCGCCACAAGGAATCTCCGTCTGATTTCTAATGCCTTCCCTGTACAAAGACGGATTTATTTTTGGCTTTATTTATTAATTATTGCTATTACTTTAAAAATTATTTATTTTATTACTAACACTTTTACTAAGTGTCTATACAGGTATCCGAAGATCATCTTGTGCAGAAAACCTAAAAACGGTTAAAGATGTCCCGGATTCTTATCTCATGTCGCATTTAATTTTAGTTTTACTTTTGTGTTGCATTTAATTTTAATTGTAAATTATGTAAAAATGCTTATAATAGGTAGAATAAAAGCCAATATATAATTAACCTAGGTTTGAACGGATAACCGCAAGTTAGCGGATCTTAAATGATGCCTAACCCCTTCCCTTTAGGATAATAAAGAACCCTGATCCAGAATCTCATTAATTTCGCAGACCATTAAATGGAGATTAATTGCAGTACTTTATTGCAATAAATCAAGTGTCCTAATTCACTTAATTAATTTGGTGGCGACTCCTTTAAATACATCTAGGAATCAACCATACGTAGTACTCCCGTTTCGACTCCGGTTTTAAATGGGGGTGTTACAGGCCAAACACCCTAACAGATTCTTTAGAAACAGTTTATGCAAAACTACTCTAAGAAACTTCAAACATACCATTAGCTTTAAGGACTAAAAGTGAAAGTTTGATATAACTGAAGGTCAAATTATATAAGAACTAAAAAACATTAAAGGACTAAAAAAGTTATTTTCTCTATATAAAATATGCGTTGACCTGAATTACAGATTGGATTTTGACCCATTTTGAAACCCCACAATTGCCAGCATTATAACGCTAATTAATTCCCCCAGTGTTGTTGCCAAACACAGCCCCTGATTTTCTCTCTTTCATTAATTCCTGTGGCTATCTTAAATTCTTAATCCACATATTTGGGTTATCTAACCTTGCAGATATATATCACAGATTCACAGGTTAGATGTCAAAATGCATTGCACTTTCATATTTTCTGCGTTGTTCCTCTCGAATTGATATTAAAGTTGATAACTTTGGGTTGATTATTTCTGATAACCAAATTGTTTATGCTATAATTAGTTGTTTCTTGGAATCATGGAATGTTAAATATATTGTTTCATTCAACAGAGATGTTGATTATATCCATGTTTGTCCAAGTGTTTGAACAAGTGTCAGCTCAGGGAAGAATAAATTGCTTTATTGTGTGTTGTTATTTTCTAAGAATAACAAATTTTGCTAAGTTTTCTTTGTTCTATGGTGTTTGATTATATGTTTTGCTTTGAAACCTACAGTTAGCTTGTTAAAAGGTTCAATTCTGATTAAACCTAATGGAGAGATTGTCATGTAATTCTCCCACCTGGAGCTCTTTCTTTACACGGCCAAATGAAAAAGACAAGTTTTTTTTTTGGTTTCGTTCTGTCTTTATTTTATTTTTATTTTTATTTTATATTCAGCTTCGTGACTTACGTTAGACTATTCCTGGAGATAGTAGTACCGGTCCCTATTGTGCATTCTAGTAGAAAGTGTTGGGTCCCGGGCTACGGATTAGTATGATTTTAGTAAGAAAATAAATCGACAAATTTCAGAAACTAGAAACAAGAATCGATGTTGCCTTCAATGTCGGGTCAACATTTGAGGCAACATTGAGATAAACCGAAATAAACCTTGTTAGAGTAAATGCAGTGGAAAAGTAAAACGAACACAATGTTTATATTTTCAAGGGTATATATTAATATTCCTTGATGGTCGGTGACCAAAAGAATTGTATAAATTATATACAATTACAAATGAATTTTTTTTACAAGATAAAACGTAAAGTACATAAAAGAAATTATAAACAAAATGAAGTCGCAGATGACTTCGCCTAAAGTCACAAATTCTAAAAGATAAAATACAACATCTTTATTACACTCGCTTGAACAATGAGCTTAATCTAGAATAGAGATAACGATTGCAATGTGAGACAAGATGTTGTTAAAACAACTCTAGGCTAATTGGTGATCCAGTTTTCTATAGTAAGATCCGCGAGTTCTCTTGACTTGTTGTCGTTGTAAATCTGGATCTCGATACTTGTGAAGCTCTCCTCTATTTATAGTGTTGAACTTCCCTTGAAATCCTCACTGATGGTGCGGAGGTTGAGCAAAAGATGGCAGCAGCTTGGACCGAGTCTTCCTCCTGAAAATCCTCAACGATATGGACTTGGTCTTCGCTGCTTTCTCTCCACGTTTTGACTTGATCTTTCACCACATTTTAAACACAACAATCAGGTAAGCTTGCCTAGGTCATTTTTACTCGCAGTAACTTCAATTGCTTAGGCCGGAAGAATAGGCAAAACAGTTACATAGATGTTGGCTGAAATGTTGCCACAACATCGCAGGCAACATCCTGAAGATGTTGTCCTGTGCTTTCGCAGATGTTGGCACAACATCCTATCCAACCTCAACAATCTCTCCCTTTTTGCCTTTCTTCACAAAACTTCATACGATGCTAAAATGACTAGGATACTGAGTCTTGATATAGTCCTCGATAATCTAAGAAACAGTAGGTTCAGTGCCGTGCTCCCCCTTAACCTGCAGTTACAAAATTTCAAGCAATGTGGTATCGATGTTATAGTAAGTTAGGAGTTACATTATGTCCGTCGTGACTTACTTTCAGCAAATGCGTGCATAGAGTTAGTCTACAACCATAACACTAATCCACATCAGGCAAAGATATATATATATATATATTATATATATAGAAAATAAGTCTAAAGATATATCTGCCAAAAACATACCTAAAATATCCCATAACTAATTATTACAAACCAAAACAAAATTGTGTCCACTAATTATTACAAACCAAAACAAAATTGTGTCCAAATGTCAGTTAAAAAACAAAACAACCAAACAAACACCAAATGATTATTTACATAGTAGAGATCGAGAGCAACCAACATCAATATAATCAATATACTATCACCATCATCTTCATCTTCATCTCTTCTCCCCTTGGCTTTGACTGCACCATCTCCCCTTTCTCGATTGCTTCCTTCTCTCAAGAAAGAATCGCATCAAGATTTCTCTCCTTTTTTTTTAAGAAAACATGCCCTCATAAGAGCTTTCAGACGCACAAGCTCTAGAATCGCCGATCAATTTCTCGTGAATGCGCTTCCTCACCAACTCGACATGGGACAAGATAGCCGATGTTGCCAGAATGTTGTAACATCCTCGTGGTTCAGCCGCAACATCCTCGCAAGTTTTGGTGTCCCGCTTTTCTTTCTTCCAGGCAAGTCTACGACTGTCCCTCGCTATTTACTATCAAGCGCAGATCGATAAGCATCTAGAGACTTACTCAGTTTTTCTCCTTTCAAAGTCTTGAAGTTTTGATTCAGCATTATTTGGAAAATGAGAGAGGGGTATGGAAGAGCAGAGTTAGATTGTCTTCAGCCAAGTTTGTAACATGGTTGAAAATCAGCGTTCCAAGATCAACTCTGTAGTTTCTTCTTAACTTGTACAGTAGGGTTGCTTGGTCAAAAGTAACAACAGTTTCATTTACGGAGGGCAACAGTTGTATATATTCTATGCAGGGTTGCAAACAGTGCAGTGAGTCTCGACACTGGACTACGACTACGAGGAGCCCAAGTGGTGATCAAATTTCCAGTGAGGTATTTGATCATTTCATTCAATTCTTCAAGAAATGAGTAATCCGGGTTCTAACAACATGAGGGATCCTAGTATGGTATTTATGATGTCAGGGGTAAAATTATACACCTTGTTGTAAAGATAAACTCTCCCAAATTTCTTTGAGGTTGTGTCTCTTACAAGGTGGGTCAGATTGGCATAGAACACCATAATAACCTTCTCACAGTAAGGATTCTCTTCAGTTACAGAGCTCAGAACCCTACGACTACTTAGAAACTCAATCAAACTATATTCTGACAATGAAGATTCATCTATCACCTTTTCACTTCTGATACCTCTATTCTTAAACCAGTTCCAATTATTTGAGCATGTTTTACTATGGAACAAAAGAGAATAAGGCATTACCTCGTAACTGATTCGATTCGTTTTTCTTGCTCTCGCGCGTGACTTCCTGTTGCCTCGGATGTC
Organism: Przewalskia tangutica; assembly: GCA_029844215.1. Lineage (NCBI taxonomy): Eukaryota > Viridiplantae > Streptophyta > Magnoliopsida > Solanales > Solanaceae > Przewalskia > Przewalskia tangutica. Next base: position 103,941,642 of record CM056736.1, on the reverse strand, counting down.
AGGGCAACATAGTCGATCAACTTCTTTTTCTTTGTTGCTTTGATGTTGATGCAACATTCAACCTAGGTTCTAGTATGTTCTTCGCACTCTCTTGGCACGAAGTTTCTTATGAGTGTCATCAGCATTTCCTCTTCTCCTTCCTTCTCGACTTCGGTTGGAGTGGTCGAGGATCAAGCACAAGCTACCTGACTTCGGGTAGATCAAGTCCAATCGGTGTTGTGGAATAGTACCAAACTCGTAGCTTTGCTCTTTGTATAAAATCAAATCTTTAGTCGAGGCTTCACTTTTACGATACTCTTTATGATATGTATCATCGCAGAACGATATCACATTCAAACCTTGTCCTCGCGAAGTCAAGCTTGATTTCTTCGAGAGAATCAGTGCAACATTACTTACAACCTATATCCCGTGACATCGATCCAAATCCAGAATGTTATCCGTAATGTTAGGTCAACATTTAGACAACATCTACTCACTGCCTTATTTTCAGAGAAAACAAAGACCAAGAGATTTCTTCAAGCTAGAAAATCTCTCATGATCTATGGTTTGTAAAAATATCACTAGTTGCGAAAGAGTATCAACATGTTCGATTTGAACTAATGCTTTTCCACTAAGTCTCTTAAAAATGATGCCTTATGTCGATGTGTTTTGTACGTGAACGCCGAATGTGATTTTTGAAAATATTAATAAAGACTCGATTATCACAAGACAAAATCATGTAGTTATTAGAAATGCCATAAATATCAAGCATATGTCGTAACCAAATCGGTTGAGCACAACAACCTCCTACGCCACATATTCCGATTCTAATGAAAGTGATACACAATTTTGTTTACGATCGTACTACGAGACTAGATTGCCAAGATAAAACAACCACCACTAGTGCCTTTCCTATCGCCGACATCATCGCCCAACTGAGTCACTATACCCTATTAGATTAGGATTAGTGTCTCGAGTACCAAATTCCCAAGTCACTTGACCGACAATATATCGTGATGATACGCTTCACCAGATCAAGATGAAATACCTGGGATCGGCTTCGAACTCGCGCAAACACACACACTAAACATGATATCCAAGCGATCGACAAGAAGGTATAAAAGACTCCCTATCATAGATCGGCATAATGTCAGTCAACATCTTGTCCAACATTGTCTTTACAAACCTGCTGCGTAGAGCCCATTGGCGTCTTCATGTGTTTAGCGTTTTCCAGACCAAACTTACTAACAAGATTCTTGGCATACTTGCTCTGGGATACAAAAATCCCTTCTTCAACCTGTTTAATCTGCAAGCATAAGAAAAATGTTAATTCTCCAATCATGCTCATTTCAAATGTTGTCGACATAGCTTCGACAAATGACTCTAAGAGGGATTTTTTAGTCGAGTCAAAGACAATGTCATCAACATAGATTTGAGCTATGATTACATCTACTCCGTGTCTCTTTATGAATAAAGTTCTGTCAGCTTCTCTACGGATAAAACCAAAATTAATAAGAAAGTTAGTCAAGCGACCATACGATGCACGTGGTGCCTGTTTTAACCCATACAAAGCTTTCTTGAGCTTGTATACATGTTGTGGATGGTGAGGATCATCGAATCCTTTTGGTTGTTCAACATATACTTCCTTGTCCAAGTATCCATTGAGAAAGACACCTTTAACGTCCATTTGGTGCAAGGTAATTTTCAAGTAACAAGCAATGGCAAGAAGCAATCTTATTGATTCAAGTCTAGCCACAGGTGTAAAGGTCTCGTCGTAGTCGATACCTTCAACTTGTGTATATCCTTGAGCAACAAGTCGAGCTTTGTTCCTCACAATCTTCCCTAACTCATCTGATTTGTTTTTGTATATCCACTTAGTCCCAATAACATTAGTGTTGTTGGGTCGTGGTATCAAATCCCAAACCTCGTTTCGGGTAAACTGCTCTAGCTCATCTTGCATAGTTTGTATCCAAAAATTATCTTTCAATGTTTTCCTAATATTCTTAGGTTCCAATGTAGATGTAAAATAAGAAAGACTAACCTGTTGGTATATGGTGGACATTCACACATACCTTACCATCTCGCGGTAATTGAGTGGTTCTTTCTCCCTCGTTCGCCTTTGCTCAAAAACTCTCCCTATCACTAGGTCAGGTGGATGGTTCCTCCTAATCCTCGATGGAGGGTCTCTTCTTACTTGATCATTTAACTCTGTAGCTGACTCCTCCTCGACATCTTCCTGTTCTCTTTCGAAGTTTGGATGTGACTTCGTGTCAGTCAACATTTGGGTCAACATCTGATGCTTCAGTGGTTTGCTCTTCTATTTGCAACAACAATGTTGTTTTCTGAGGATCTTTCAGATATGTCTAGCAGATCATCAAAAATCACATTGACAAACTCCTGTATGGTTTTGGTACGAAGATTGTATACCCGGTAGGCATGGCTATTCTGAGAGCAGCCAACGAACACACCCTTGTCGCTCTTTGAATCGAACTTCGCCAGATGATCCCTGTCATTAAGAATATAGCAAACACACCCAAAGACATGAAAGTAACGCAGGGTGAGTTTCTTTCCATTTAGTAGTTCATAGGGTGTCATCTTGGTGCCTGGCCTAAGATATACTCTATTTGATATGTGACACGTTGTATTCAAGGCTTCAGCCCAAAATCTCTTTGACAAGTGCTTAGAACTTAACATGACTCTAGCAATTTCTTGTAAGGTTCTGTTCTTCCTTTCGGCAACCCTATTTTTTTGAGGTGTTTTAGGTGCCGAAAACTCATGGAATATGCCTTTCTTTCCACAAAACTTTGCAAAGGTTTGGTTTTCAAATTTCTTTCCATGATCAAAATGAATTCTGAAAATGGAAGAACAAAACAAGTTCCTTATTCTAGAGTGAAGTGCCTTAAACATGTCAAAGACTTGTGATTTTTCCTTTAAGAAATATATCCATGTAAACCTGGAAAAATCATCAACTATCACATACGAGTATCTCATTCCACCTAGGCTGTCTACTTCAATTGGATCCATAAGATCCATATGTAATAATTGAAAACAATGAGACGCACTGAACGCCGCCATCACGTGGGAAACATCGTGAGAGACTCTGTCCGCTTCCCTTTAAACAATCTTCGCATTGGTTTTCATTGGATCCGGGGGGACGCCTCTACAAATTTCAAACGATATCAGCTTTTTCAAAGTGCCGTAGTTGACATGTCCTAACTTTTGGTGCCAAAGTGCCAAGTCACTTATCTTCGCTGAATTGCACACCTCTAGTCCACCTACTAGATAACAATTATCTCCAGTCCTTATTCCTGATATGACACATTTATTTGCCGAGTCTATAACCTTGCATCCAAGCTTGTTGAACTTACCTCGAGATCATCGTCACACAGTTGGCTTATGCTTAGGAGATTAGCAACTAAACCTTCCACGAGAAGAACATCTTTCAAGCGCTGGTACATTCTAATACTGGAGAGTTCCTTTCCCGATAATCTTACTTTTACTTCCTCCTCCAAAGGTTACGTATCCTCCATTGAATGCTCCAAAATCATTCAATAAACTTTTGGTACAATATGCCAAGTGAACAACCACTATGAAATACCACGATCCTCAGAATGTTAGTTCGTAAGACGCTTATACACATTACATTTCTGATTCGATTTAGGTATCCACACCTTTCGTAACTATACTTCTTTCTCGCTTCCGGACTTTTGCTTTGAATGTTGCTGATGCTGACAACATTTCGCAACACTGAGGTACGGGCCCGAGAGCACTTCAAGTTTGTAGCAGCAGGCGCGTTGTCCTGTCTTTTTACATAAACTGCACACAAACTATGATCCAATCATAGAGATATGAGAGTCACTATTGGTATTTTCTTTGATGAACTTTATCCCCTCAGTTTTTCTATGGATCCTAGAAGTATTGAGTTTACTTGGTGCTTTATACCCAAGACCTGCTCTCGAAGTATTATTGAGAGTCAGGATTTCATCCAGTTTGGACTTCCACATGTTAAGCTTTTGGAAAGTGGTCTCAGCTGTGTTCAGTCTTGCACGAATTTTACCAAGTTCAAAATCCTTCTTGGTAAGCATTACCTCTAAGCGGTTGATTGTGCCTTTAAGACTTTTATTCTCAAGAGCCAATGATTGTGCCTTTGAATCTAGTTGTTCTGATTCAGTGATTAGAGCCTTACAAAGATCTTGCAATTCTTTTATCACTTCCTCTTTGGAGTCGACCAAATCCAAGTTTACAGCCTCAGATGAAGAAATAAACCCACTAAAACAGTTTACATCAGAATAGTTAAAGAAAACATACCTTTCTGATGATGCAGCTCTTCCAGCGTCCGATGCAATTCCTGATGTTGAGACAACATTGTCAGCAACATTTGATGTTGAGACAACATTATCAACAACATTTGATGTTGAGACAACATTGTCAACAACATCTTCATCGTCGGACAGTGAGTGTTCGAACATTGCTGCAAAAATTGCTTGTGGTTCTTCTTCTTGACTTTCTTCCTCCTTATCGTCCTCATCGTCACTGAGAGTAACCCACATGGCTTTACCAATTTTCCTAAGGGTGTTGGCACACTCATTAGCATAGTGTCCCCAACCCGAGCACGCATGACATTGCCTTCGAGTTGTTTCGGATTGAAATTGGTATTGTCGGAGTTGGATTTTCTCAGTGAATTGTTATTTTGGTTTTCAGAGGGTGGTCTATTTGACTGTTTGTTGAAGAATGGGTTTTGGTGCTGTTTGTATTTTGCTTTGTTGCGGTCATTGTTGATCTTCCTCATCATTGAATTGAATCGACGAGTGAGCAAGGCAACAATAGCACCATCCCCTACTTCCTCCAGGTTTTCTTCCTCGGCTTCTACAGTTCTTGAGGTTTGACCTTGGAGTGCCAATGTCTTGTCTTGATACAGATCTCGTTGGTTCTTCATGTTCATCTCATAGGTTTAAAAGATGCTCATCAAGGCATGAAGATCCATATTAGCAAGATTATGGGCCTCTTCAATTGCACAAATTTTAGTATTAAATCTTTCAGGAAGAGATCTGAGAGCTTTATCCACAAGTTGTGTGTTGGTCAGGGGAGACCCAAGCACTTGACATTGATTAGAAATGTCAATTAACTTTTCAAAATAGAATTTTATGTCCTCAGACTCTTCCATCCTTAAGCGTTCGTATTGGCTCAAGATCATGCGAAGCTTAGTACATCGAACACTTGATGTACCTTCACAATGAGTTTGCAAAGTTTCCCAAGCATCCTTGGCCGTTGTACAATTTTGGATGAGTTTAAACATATACAGATCCACCCATCCAAAAATAGCATTTAAGGCTTTTTCATTATAGCTTGCGCTGTTGATTTCTTCCTGGTCCATTCAGACTCGGGCTTTGTAAGAACATCACTGTCCTCGTCTGCTGGATATTTGGAAACCACATATCCCTCGGAGATCTCCATGCTCTAACATCAATTGATTTGATATGAGAACGAAGACGTATCTTTCAATAGGCGTAATTTGTCCCATCTAGAATTGGAAGACGACCAACGTTATGGTTAGCTGAGTCCATAGTCGTAATAATCGTAATCGACACTTATCAGATCGTTGTTGACTCTGATACCACTTGTTGGGTCCCGGGCTACAGATTAGTATGATTTTAGTAAGAAAATAAATCGACAGCTCGGTAAACTAGAAATAGTGTCTGGATGTTGCCTTCAATGTTGGGTCAACTCTCAAGGCATACAAAAGATGGTTGCGGAGGTTCAACAAAAGATGGCAGCAGCTTGGACCGAGTCTTCCTCCTGAAAATCCTCAACGATCTGAACTTGGTATTCGCTGCTTTCTCTCCACGTTTTGACTTGGTCTTTCACCACGTTTTAAACACAACAATCAGGTAAGCTTGCCTAGGTCATTTTTACTCGCAGTAACTTCAACTGCTTAGGCCGGAAGAATAGGCAAAACAGTTACATAGATGTTGGCTGAAATGTTGCCACAACATCGCAGGCCTGTGCTTTCGCAGATGTTGGCACAACATCCTATCCAACATCAACAAAAAGTATTCTAAGTTCTATTTTACTCCGCAATTCTCTGATTAAAATTGATTCATGCCAGACCGCTAGCTTATAAATGTGGTTACATCTACTTCAGCTTGAGTCCAATTTGTTCCTTATTTTATCCCCAAAAAGGTGTTGAGACTTGAGAGTCAGTTGGAGTTTTTTCTATCATGTAGTATCTTGTGTTCTTGCGGTTGTTGTGTTTGTTAGCATTCTTAATAAAAGCAAGACTGTTCTGTATGGATGTCGGTCACATTCTTAAGAGAAGTGTTATTAACTTGAATGATGTCTTTCACTTCACTTTAATCTACTTACTTTTATCCTGTGAAATATATGCCATTTTGATAACATATGCTTTCTCTAAAGTCTTGTTTCTCTGGCCCTACCAGCGATGACTGCTAATATCCAAAAATTCCAAACTCTTTCAACCGCTGTGAACCATAGCTTCGAGTCAAGATGGCTCTTGCGTCACTATCGCCTCCTGCACCATGGTCCAGATACTATGGAGGAACTATTAGATAGACACGTGGTAAAAACGGAGAAGAGCCTTGATAATGACGAGAACGAGCGTCTAAATAGACAGCGACTCACTAGCAGTCGTCGCGAGGCTCTAAGTCTCTACCGAGACATCATCCGCACTACTCGGTTCTTCATGTGGGCCAACTCTCAAGGCATCATTTGGCGGGATGTTCTCAGAGAAAATGTCAGGAAGGAGTTCTAGGAGGCACGGTTTGAGAGAGATACAGAAGTCATCACCAGGTTGCTTATTGGAGGTCGGGATGCTCTGCAAGTTGCTTTGGAGAAACTCGCTGAGAAACAAAAGCAAGAAATTGAAAAGCAACGTGGAAATTCAAATACTCCTTGATATTCTGGTTAGTTAGACTTTTTTTCCTTTAACAAACCCATCAAATATCATATTCTTTAGCACATTATCTATAAGATATATCCACATACAGGATGACATTAATTTCAGTTTCCTTTAATGTTGAGTAGTATTACATTTATTTTTTAGATAATTTGTTATTGGGACTGATTGGGTGATTGTATACTCTGAAGTGGAGGTCAAGTTAGATGCCAATTGGTTGACTCTCTGGTACATACTTTTAAACCTTTATTACAGAATGACTTTAGGTCAATGGGACTCCAATCAATAAAGTAAGGTTGATTTTTCCGGGAAGTACAATTAGCAGAACTTCACTAAGTTGGATATATATGCTTAACCGGAAACACTAATAAATTTGTGTCCCTCTCAAAGATCGATTAATGACCACAGAAATCAATCAGAAAAAGTAGAATGATAGCAATTTGATATGTTGTGTGTCTTCGTTGCACTCCAATATCATGGATTTGTCCGAATGATAGCAATTTGCATCTGTCGATGATGGTTATGATTTATCATCATATCATACTTTATATCATAAGTTTGGAAGTTGGAAGTATTATCATTATTGTTAGACATGTCTATGTGATGAATGTCTTCTTTGCTATCAAACTTAATAGTGGTCTACTATGTATTACAAGTACTTTTCATTGCATAGTTAGCAGAGCTAAATTGCAAATGTAGGTTGACATTTGAAAAAAAGAAGCTTTATTTTTGGAGCATAGCTTTCCTCGTGTAGAATTAAAAGTAGCCATTGAGATGGAGAAGTAGAATCATGTTTATGAGCTCGCAAAGTTTGGTTATTGCTCACAAATGAAAATTTAGCTCCTCCTTGGTAATAATGGGGCGGGGGCAGCGGAGAATGTTACTGTTTGAAGCTTATTTATGTTAACAATCAAGTTGCTCTCCCATCCACCCCCCTTTTCTCCTCTGCTGAATGATATTTAGCTATGTTGATCGTGCAGGTGTTATGAAATGTACAGTGATAGTTCAAGAACATTAGCAAGTGAAGCTCTTCTACATGGAGATTATGCAATACAAATGTAATCATGTATTAAGTTTCGTTACTCTTTTAGCCTTTCATTATACTCGTACTTTCCAGGAATGAGAAACTCTCGGCGAATTTTGGGACTTGTTTGGTTACAGGTATTTAACCTTGTCTGTTTAATGTTCATAAGCTTAAGGGCCATATAACAGATGCCCTTAAACTATTTGAACCGTTTCATATAGTAACATAGAACTAGCTGACGACAATAGAGAGCTTTGCAATGTATATTTTGAAGTAGGGAAAAGGGTCATATTTGCCCTCAACGTTTAGGAAAAGGTTTGTATTTACCATCCGTTAACGTTTGGGGTCAAATCTCCGTTAGTCCAAACCTTTTAAATTTATCCATTTTTAACGGATCTGCCACGTGGCATCGCCACAGTCACCGACGATTTTGGCGTATACAAGATTCTCGCGGAAATTTCAAATTTTCGCCAAACCACTCAGAGTCTTCGACGTGTGATATACTGAAAGATTCGTCTCTTCATCCTCTTCAATTATATACTACCCATTACCGTCGATTTCATCATCTTCTGTGTCAATTTGGTGATCGAAGTTCTGGACGTATATACCCCTGACAGAGATTTGAATTTTCCGGCGTACTCCGATCGAATTGATGGCAACGACTCACACCTTTGTGACCACCATCATCTCCCCGTCATTTTCATACCACGTTGCAGTTCGATTCAACCTCTACATAAACTTACCACAAATCGAAGTTCATAAACCCTAGCCGCCGCCGATCGATTTTTCGGCCACTTGGGCTACAATCGACGGTCGGCAGGGGTACCAATAGACTCACCATCACCTCGCCGATGTGCTGCACCCATCCACCACCTTCAATTCTTACCCATTTTTTCGGTCGACCAAATCGGAAAACCCAGTTTTTTGCATTTTCCGATCATTTAAGGTATCGACGACGGCATTGGGTGGTACCATTGCGTTCGTCTCGTCATTCTCTTCAATATACACCCACCCCCGAAGTTCAACTGTTACTTTTTCGATGAACCACCAATTTCCGTCCAGTTGTCGACGGTAATGACAAAGAAGATGATGTAATCGACGGTATGGGTAGTATAGAATTGAAGAGAATGAAGAGACGAATCTTTTGGTATATCACACGTCGCCAGAGCTACCGTGGTTTGGCCGGAAATTTCAAATTTCCGGCGAGGGTACTGTAGCCCGCTAAAATCGCCGGTGACTAGGCGATGCCACGTGACAGATCCATTAAAAATGGGTAAATTTAAAAGGTTTGAACTAACGGAGGACATATTTGACTTCAAACGTTAACGGAGGACAAATACAAACCTTTTTCTAAACGTTGAGGACAAATATGATCCTTTTTCCTTTGAAGTATTATTTGAAGTACAGTGACAAATAGTAGAGGAACTGGAACCAGCTGAGAAAATGATATCATTTGTGACCGTGGATGAAATGGTTTCAACGTCAACAAAATAGATGTGCAAAAGCTAAGTTGAGACAGAAAAATACAAGGGGCCTACACGTAGACTTTTTTAATAGTTTTAAGACTAAGTGCACTTGCCAATTGCCATATTTTTTCCCAAGTTTAAATCATTTTCACACATGTATATATAGCTAAGAAATAGTTAGATTAAAATGTTAATTCACATTACGGTTTCTAATTATATACTCATATACTTGATAGTTGATACTGAGCATTGATGAGTAATTTCGAAAAAAATAAGCGATCTATTACATTGGTAAAACTATGCATCAATCTCAACGATGACAACAACAACATTTACGTCTTAAATTTCCACCCTCAAACAACTTTGACGTTGCAACTTGCAACAACAATAATAGTTATCTCGTTGCAATCTCAATTGTTATTACTATAATACGATCTTCATTACTTTTTAAGTCAAAACTTATTCTATTTGAAAGAACTAAATTCAGTGTGCTCTATTTCGAAAATCCAAGGCTTTTTATCCCTTTTAAATCAAAACACCAAACTCAGTCCCCAATCAAGTAATTAAAAAAAAGGGTCATATTTGTCCTCCGTTAAAGTTTGAGGTCAAATATGTCATTTGTTAGTCTAAACTTGTTATATTTGCCCATTTTTAACAAAAATATCACGTGGACGTCACGTGTGATCCACATCAGCATGTGGGACCCACATCACCTCCCTCACTGCTTGCTCCACAGCCATCACTACAGGCGAGCTCGTGACACCGGAAAATTTCATTTTGATCCAACGGAGTTGAATTTCTCGGATTGTTACTGTGTGGATGTATTAACGGAGGAAATCAGATGAGATGGGCTGCAGGTAGTCAGGCGGCGGCGCCGCTGCCATCGCCGCCAGAAAATTTCAAAACTGAAATTCGAACTTCGGGATTAAGTGTAGGTTGTAGAGAATGTTGAGACGAACACATTGGTACCACCCACTGTCCTCGACGCAACCTGAGCTGATCGGAAAATGCCAATAAACCGTCGGAAAATTTGATTTGGTCGATCGACTGATCTGAGACAAATTGATGGTTGTGAGTTGGTGTAGAACGTCGGCAAGAGGACGACGAAGCTACTGGACCCAACCACGACCGTCGATATTCGCTCAGTTGGCCGGAAAGCCGTCGGCTAGGGTTTCGGGTGATGAAATGGTTTCGCCCATGTGGATCACGTGGCTTCCACGTGACATTTTTGTTAAAAATTGACAAATATAACAAGTTTAGACTAACGGAGGATATATTTGACCTTAAACTTTAACGAATGACAAATATGATCATTTTCCTTAAGTTTGAAGGTAAATATGACTCTTTTTCCAAAAAAAAATAACAAGGACTAATTTGTCATTACATATATTAATACACCGTCAAATAAGACTTTTATACAATTTTCTCAATTTCGCCCGGAAAAAGCAACTCCGTTGCTGGAATATTTTATATTTAATTGATCAATCTAGGGTTTCGGTGAAGCAATGGCGAAAGGCAGGTTAAATAGGCATCAAGGAAAGAGATCATTGACGGTGGTTTTAGTCCTTTCGATGCTTTTAATGCTAACAGTAGTGCTTCTAATGCTTCTCGCTTTAGGCATTTTTAATCTTCCTGTTGGTTCCGATGATGAGCCGTCATCTACTCACGATCACATCAAGTTTAAGCGTTTCAATTTAGATATGTACGTATATTGTTTGAAATTCAGAAAATTGATTAATTTCACTGTTTATATATGCTTAGAGTATGTATTAACTGTTGCTATCGATCTAATGAGATTTCGTTGGTCTGTATTTGTGATAACAGATTTATTTGCAGAAAATTGATGAATTTCACTGCTTTTATATGCTTAGAGTATGTTGTAACAAATTGATTAATTTCACTGATTTTATATGCTAGTATGTTTTAACAAATTGATTAATTTTACTGATTTTATATGCTTAAAAGTATGTTTTAACTGTTGTAACTGATCCACGGAGATTTTGTTTGGCTATTTATGAAAAGAGATTTATTTGCAGAGATATTAGAGAATTGATTAATTTCACTGGTTTTATATGCTTAGAGTATGTTTAAACTGTTGCTACCGATCCAATGAGATTCTGTTGGAGTGAATTTCTGAAAATAGATTTATTTGCAGAGATATTAGAGAATTGATTAATTTGACTGGGTTTTTGTGATTAGAGTATGTTTTTACTGTTTCTGTCGATCCAATGAGATTTCGTTGGACTTTATTTCTGAAAAGAGATTCTATTTGCAGAGGGGAAGGTGATGGATTGGGGAAAAGAGGGGAACAGTGGACGGAGATCTTATCTTGGGAGCCCCGTGCCTTTCTTTACCACAATTTCTTGGTGAGGGTTTCACTATTATGCCAAGTTAAATGATCATAGTCTTAGCCATATTTGGTTTGATTTTGTTAATTTGTTCTCGTGTACTGAATTGTTAGCTAAGAAGAAAAGCTCCATGTAATATAAACAAAATATCCATATAGGTGAGCTAAGGTTTAGTTAATGCATTTGTTCTTTGTATTTGGTTAGAGATTTATATGCTCGTGTAAGGTGAGATTTAGAGACCCTTTAGCTGTATAGAACCACTCATTTGCATTAAAGGTTAATTATTTAGCTTTAGAATATCCATACAGGTGACTAAGGTTTAGTTATTGTTGTTAAATTAGATTAGTTCTGCTATTTGGTTAGAGATTTGTGTGCTCGTATAAGGTGAGATTTAGAGAACCTCTAGTTTTATAGAACCACTCATTTCCAATAAAAGGTTAATTATTTAGCATTAGAGTATCCATATAGCTGTGCCAAGGTTTAGTTATTGTTGTTAAATTGCATTAGTTCAGGTATTTGGTTAGAAATTTGTATGCTCATGTAAGGTGAGATTTAGAAAGCCTCTAGTTTTATAGAACCCACTCATTTGAATTAAAGGTTAATTATTTAGCACTAGAATAAAATGGACCAAAACAAAGCAAATGGTTCCAGAGTATTCATATAGTCGACTCAACCAATTGCTGAGGGGCAGTTTGATTACTTGATTGTGATTGTTATGTCAGTAATTTGTGCTTGTATGCACTTTTATATATTTTTCTAGAGGTGCTTTCATCCATATGTTTTCTAAACTCCTCAAAAAGCAGTGGGAATGGTGGAGTTTGTCCGGGGAGGGGGTGGGGAGTCGGAAGTGTTTCTATGTACTCTTGATTTATATTTCATGCAGTTGTTAGATCACTTTGATTATAATGTGCATCATTCTTTTGTGATTCACTAAGATATTTTAAATGGACAAGTTTTATTTTGAGTTTTGACGATCTGGTTTGCATTTCAACAGTCAAAGGAAGAATGTGAATACTTGATAAATCAAGCTAAACCTCACATGGCGAAGTCAACAGTTGTTGATAGCAAAACCGGTCAGAGTAAAGATAGCAGGTTTGTACTGCTAACTTCTTTACTTTCATTAACAGCCAGTTTGCCACAACGAGCAATTAAGAAGTTTTTTCTTCATCTATAGTTTTTTTTCTTTTATTAGCTTGGTTTAGGGACTTTATTCTTTTTTGTCCTTCATACCAATATATAATTTATTTCAGTTTCAGGACATCTCAAATTGTCTGCCATCATCCTATTGAGTACTATCTATGCAACATTTACAATGTTTAAGAATTTAAATTCATGTAACTCAGACTTAAATTTTGGAGTGATATTTTCCCTAACAGATTTTCAATTGCTACTTTTTTCCTGGGTGTAGGGGCATCAAAGCTTGCCCAACCTAACTATCATTTTAAAATTTGTGCTGGGTTATGTAGTGTCATGTGATAGAGGAGGTAATATTTTTTTCTATGGAATCGATGTTCTGCAATTTTATATAACAGGGTCCGCACAAGTTCGGGGATGTTTTTGAGGAGGGGACGAGATAAAATTATCAGAAATATTGAGAAGAGGATAGCAGATTATTCATTCATTCCTGTAGGTACGAGGACTGGACGATATCCATGCAAAAATCATAGCGTATGAACTCTTTGTTGTCATTCTCATCCATAATTTCTTGTTAGAAAATTATATATGGAAAACTAATATTTGATAAAGTTTTTTTTTTCTAAATTCACAATTTTCATTTACTTTAATTTTGAAGTTTTAGATAGTCAAGCTTACCTCAGGGAGGTTTAGGATATTAAATTCCATTTTATTCATGTACACTGCAGAACTTAAATGTATAATGTCCTGTCTAGAGATATCTTGGCGTATTCTTTTGCCTGGCCTTCAATATGATTTTACTAGTTTAGTTTTTCTCTTCACAATACAAAACATCGCGAGATTGGTGATTCCATTGTTGTTGCTTAGAGTCACTAATGTTCATTTTAAGGGAAACAAAGATTGTTTCTACGCAAGACGTGTATCCATCCTCTGTTAGGGTCATAATAATACTTTGCTTCCCTTGTGAATTCCCTGATTAGATAAGCTTGTTTACAGAACATGGAGAAGGTCTACAAGTTTTGCATTATGAAGCTGGACAAAAGTATGAGCCTCATTTTGACTATTTTCTTGATGAATTCAACACCAAAAATGGGGGCCAACGCATAGCTACAGTTCTCATGTATCTGTAAGATTCATAATTCTTCAAATAATTACATACTCCCTCTGTCCCAATCTGTCCCAATTTATGTGATACACTTTCCTTTTTAGTCTGTCTTGAAAAGAATGATACATTTCTATATTTAGAAACAATTTAACTTAAAACTTCTCCTTTTCCCTTAATGAAATGATCTACAGCCACACAAATATCTATGGCTGGTTTTAAACCACAAGTTCCAGAAGTCTTCCTTTCTTTCTTAAACTCCGTGCCTAGTCAAACTATATCACATAAATTAGGACGGATGGAGTAATAGATATCGTAGAAGTTCTGAATTTGTGCTAAGTTGCATGTATAATAATACAGAGGGATAGATTGTTTTATTTATTTATCTGGGTATATGCAGATCAGATGTTGAAGAAGGGGGTGAGACTGTTTTCCCAGCAGCAAAGGGAAACTTCAGTTCCACTCCTGGGTGGAACGAGTTATCAGAATGTGCTAAAAAGGGCCTATCCGTCAAACCGAAGATGGGCAATGCTTTACTTTTCTGGAGCATGCGACCTGATGCTACTTTGGACCCGTCAAGTTTGCATGGTGTGTCTCTTTCTCCTTAATCTTCCATTACTAACACCTTTTAAACCTTCTTTAATGTAAATGTTTACCCTTTCCTTCCTTCCCCATGAGAAACTCTTATAAAAAAAGATGCAAGGTTACCAGTAGCAAACAGGTAATTGGGTCAATTTCTACTTGTATTGGGCTGTGGTGTAGCACAATTGTCTTGTTATTATTAGATTATTTTCTCCAGCAGTGGGATAGTTTGTGAACAGAGCTAAACATATCGAAAATTGCATACTGATCATTCATCTTGTAGAGATATCAATCAGGATTCCGACATCAATTTCGCATGTTGCTAAGCTATTTGGCCTTGAAGAAGAATAAGTTATTATATACAAAAGTTATTTTCCTTGCTCATGATTATTTTATTTTGTGATTGTTTCTATAGGAACTTGTGCCTGTCCTGTCCATTTTGATTGTTCCATTTAATTTCTCAAAGGAGTCTACTGGTTATGGAATTATTGTGAAAGTTATGTATTCCTTGATGGCTGATTTTACTCCCTATAAGAACTAGTATTTTCTTTTGATCTGCGTAACTAAACAATTTTATTCCAGGTGGTTGCCCTGTGATTAGAGGGCACAAATGGTCGTCTACTAAGTGGATGCATGTTGGTGAATACAAGAACTAATTCTCTTTCGAAAAGGTATCTCCATGGTTTTTGGAAATTATTCTCAAATATCTAGCTTAAGACTCCTGACCACCAAAACTTTCTTTTGATATATGGTGAGTGGTGGTTAGAACACGGTCTGAAGTACGGTGAAAAAGATGTTATGCGTATAACAAAGTCGTTAATGTTCAATACAATCCTAACCATCAACCTGTGGCACTTGCTACAACTGATCCCTTGCGCACTCTGAGATCTCTGCCAATTCCTTAGATAGCAATAAAATTGGCTTGTGAGACAGTTTGGGCCTCATGCTAGCGTCACAGTGTCTCAAATTCTCAAGTGATGCTTAGCAAAATCTGGAGTAAAAACATGGCTAAGAGAAAAGTAGTTTCAGAAAAACTAACTTCATCTCTCGCTCTCTCTCAAATTGAATGCAATTAATTTCTTCGACTCTGTAGCCAGATAGAAGAAGAAAGCTTTCATATTGGATTCAGCGAAGAATTGCTAGGATGTTATATAAATCCAGGCTGTGTTAGGGCCTTCCCGATTTGGATTATAGCATGCTAACCCTTAGTTCTCCTTAACTTGGTAGGTTTTTGTTATATCATTTTACAACAACTGAAGGTACTTGGTAGGTTTTTGTTATATCATTTTACAACAACTGAAGGTAAGAGATTTCAAAATCAGTGTCGTTGGTCTTTTCAGCGGCGGACGCAGGAATATTTCCAACTGGGTGCACACATTTAATAAATAAGGGATAGGTGGGTCACCATACACTATATATACATAAATCTAAAATTTTAGCCTGGCTAAACAGTGTAATTTTCTGACTAAAGGGTAGGTCCGCCAGTGGGTCTTTTCAATACTCTTTTTAAAAAGAGTCCGCTCTTTATCGCCAAATATTACCCAAAATGCACGACTTTCTCGGAATGAATCTATGTTGCTCTATATCCAAATGTAAGCAAAATTTAGCTGCCAAAGGTATCAGTTCCATTCACATTGAGCAGCTAATTAGCAGTAAAATAGCGAATGAAGTGAAGAAGTCTGTTGTACTATGTACTTGCTATCTAACTGTTTGGTAGAAGCATCGTCATTTTTTCAATTGTTTATCATTATTATGTTTTTTGACAAGGGTTTATCATTATTATGTTTTTTTGACAAGGGTTTATCATTATTATGTTTTTTGACAAGGGTTTATCATTATTATGTTTCATCTCTTTATTTTTTGACACATTGAGTTAGTGGGCTATATATAGTAAAAGATTCGATTAATGAAACTTGTCGGAGTGTGAGAAGGCCTGGAGGTGGAACTCTAATATCCAATTAGTGGCTCTTAGTTTTACAAAAGAACTTTTCTTCATGGAAATGCATTTTCACTTGGGTTATGACACTTTTTTCCTGTGTTTCAGATACTTAGGCGAGTTACAGGCGGTAATGAATCCCAACCGTATTGTAGTTGTGGAGAATGGTGCTTGCTTGGGCTGTTAAGACCTTCTGCCGCTGCTGTGATGCTTATTGCCAGGCTTCCGTTAACATATATGCAGGCCATTTGCTTGCCAGTTTTGAAGAATTAATGCGTATTTGTGGTTTCTAAATATATTGTTGGGGTGTAAAGTCTAGTTAGGTCAGAATAGTTGGCGGCTAACTGTATCAGAAATTCAGAGTTTAAATTACGTGATCTATTTTACGGTGCTAGATTCTATTGACCAACTATGATATTGCTCCTCTGGATATAAGCATAACCACGTCTCTCTTTGAGTTCATCAAATCATTAATAAGTGAATGTTCTAGTAACTAGCGCTAATAAAAATAAAATGGAACAAAACTTCCGACATTTATCAATATTCTGCAGGCTGTAGCACCTTGAAACTACAATGCAAATTGATTGCTTTTTAGAGCATACAAGTGTTCATGCACTCAAAGTAGGAGATACTCCGGTGTTGGCCGGATTTGTCTTTGTAATTAAAAGATAAACGCAAAATTATTTCTTTACATCATAGGATAATAATCCAACTATAACCAGAAAAAGAATTAAACTCATGATAGCTATTACATTATCAAAACTGTGTTTGAGCTGTCTGCAGATACCATACATTTGGTTGATTAGTATCAAAGACAATCTGCTGCTCCTTTTACCTGAGGGTAGATTACTCACGTCACCACATCAACATGTGAGCTATGAGGATTACAACTTAATAGTTATTTGTATGAGCTACCTTCTCAGTGCTAATGGCACGTAGCTCGGTTAAAATCTCAGCAAAATCAGGAGGAGGCAACCGTGTGAAGTGTATATTCTCGCCTGTGTATGGATGCCTAAATCTGCAGATCAGATTCACGTGTCGGTAATGGTAACATACGACTATATTTAGTCATGCTGAATAGATGCAACATAATATTCAAGTTTACCCGAGGGTTAAAGCATGGAGGCAAGGTCTTTCAATTCGAGAAACCAATTCCGAAAGTTTCCCATGAATCCTTGGTGGTGTTCTAGGCTGAAGAAGTGAAAGGGCCATGTTCTTCGTACCTCCATACACTTCATCACCCATAAGAGGTATACCTAGGTACTTCGCATGAGCACGTATCTGTTTCATTAAATCAAGAACTGAGATTAATGGAGGGTAGCTCCTAATAGAGAAATACTACTAGAAAATAATGCTGAAAGCAGATACCCTATATATTATGAGGGCAGCATCTACAATTTTACTTTCATCAAACTATCATCTTATTAAGCATAGCAAAGAGTACGCAAATCAAGCACAAAGCTCAAACTACAAAGCTTTCACTCTTTCGAGGATATGTAGTAGAGCTACTTTGGACTATCACTAGAAATAGCGACACTGTTTATCAAAAGTTGGCTGCTTTGATATGCCCGATTTTCCCTTAGTTTGCTCAAGTACATCATAGAGAAATGCCTTCAAAATGTACAAGGCAATAACATCTCATAACTGCAAATAATATGTATTGTAAAGCAAACAATTATAAAGAGCTTGATAGGATACCGGTCATAAAAGGGTAAAAGAAGAAAACGGCTAGGAAGATTGTACAGCATATATTTGAATACTCGAAAAGAGTGCACCATAACAAGTTTGGGATGGTTTGGCAGAAGAACTACACTTGTTATGAGAAACTAAGAGGACTATATGATATATTATACCTGATGAGTGCGCCCAGTTTCTAACCTCCATTCAACCAATGTGGCGCCTCCCCCAGCAAGTTTTTCAATTACTTTATACCTGAAAAAAGTATTACTTGATTTACGTGTCGCTGAAAGACCTCAAAGCAGCATATATTTTGAGGAGAAGCAAGTAGAGCTTGACAAAGAAAGCAAAGTACGAAACAAGTTTCCAGCACCTACTGACAGCATGACGACTTCTTCCACTTTTAGGTGATCCAGGGATAGCAGCCATACGGATTCTGTTATTGGTATCACGACCAATTGGAATATCAATGCGTCCTGAAACTAATGTTGGCACCCCACAAGTAATGCTGACATATACTCTCTTTATGGTATGTTTCTTAAACTGCTCAGCTAGATCGGCAAGAGAAAGCTCGTTCTGTAGGGACATGAAAGATATTTAAATTAGGCAAGCTAGTCTAGTAACACAAGCACAAATTTTCTCAAAAAGATAAGGGAGATATCTAGACAGGAATTACCCATCTTCAAAGCCTGTAACAAGGAATTAATCACCTTCGCTACAACAAGCAATCCACTTGTTCCTTTGTCTAACCTATGCACAATTCCTGGCCGAACAGATGACTCATACATAACAGAAGACATGTTCAACTCATCATCAGAAGCATCCTCCACATCAGAAAGCACTTCCTCACCCGGGAATGAAACAGTGGGAAGACTGCAGTGGTGAAGAATTCCGCTTACAAGCGTTCCAGTAGCATTTCCTGGTGCAGGATGAACTACCTGTATTGAAACAAAAATCCCATTGAGCTTTCTAAAACCGTCATAAAACATCCACAGTACTAATTTCAGTCTATCTGTATCACTACTAGAACTAAGGAATTAAAAGAGTCTCAAATCACTCAAATTTACAATGGTTAATGAACTTCTGCTCTACAAATGGACAACAAAAAAAAAGTCTCAAATCACTCAAATCCAAGATCACATAATGGAGATAGCCATTATTGAACTTGTTGAAAATTGCTTCTCTTACTGCTGATTTACTAGAATAATAAGTAGTTTAGTTGTAGCACGAGTCTTTGTTAGATAAGTAGTTTAGTTAGTTGAAATAAAATAGGCTTTTGAATTTATTCTGCAGATATTCTATTTTCAAGTTAGCTATTTAAAGCCCTCCAAGCTTAATAAAATAAAAGAGAAAATTTCAACCAATTTTCCAACCTTTTATCGGTGCACCGTCTTTTTAAGAAACCAACAGAACTCGGCACCATAAAACAGAACTGTGATAAATAATTCCACTCTTATCCAGTGTTTGAATAATACATCTTCATTTGCATGCTAAAAAAGGAAATGAATGTTCCGTCAACGGAAGATGCATATACAAGCCCAAAACAACTAGATAATACTAGAACTTACCATGTGAGCAGGCTTATTAACAACAAGAACATGCTCATCTTCATACACTATATCCAATGGTATATCCTCTGGTTCAGCTCTTAAAGGCTTCAAATCAGCTATTGTACAATTAACATTATCCCCACCTTTTACCATATGTGAGACCTGCAAAAGAAAATTCGAATCTTTACCAACAAAACAAGAAACGGAGCACAAAACTGAGACAAATCCAAGATTTTAAGCCGCGAATGATACAGTACCACTGAACCCTCTTCTTAATATAAATACAGACTTCTCTATAATAGAAATCGTCTATAACCATGTTAGCTACAGGTTCGGCATAACTTAGTAGCTTTGGTTCAAACCCGTTAAAAATCTATTAATGTACAAATGATCTACTAAGAACCTAGTAAGCAATGTTTTTTTATCTAGAACCCATAAACTAAAAATCCTGGCTCCGCCTCTATCTATAACAACTTTCCAGTTCTTTTTGTAACCGGTTTTCCATGTTATGTTATTTTATACTTCCGTTTCAAAATAGTGGTCACATTTCACTTCTAAAGAGTCAATTTAACAAATCTTCGAACCTATATTGCATTAGGTCAATTCAATATTTTAAAATTAAAAATTTAGATATTCAAGAACTATACAAAAAATACTATAACTTGCATTTCTTCTCATACCAACACGGTGAAAAAAAATACATCATAAAATATTAGTTAAAGTTCATGTAGTTTGACTCTGGAGAAGTAAAATGTGACAAGTATTTTGGGAGGGACGAAGTATGTTCTAGCATTTTAGTGTAGTAACCAAAAAATATCCAAACAAAGGACAAAGTTGAGGTTTGACAATATATAATTTCAATGTTTTTACTATATACAGTCAAGACATCTCTATAACAGCTATGTTTCCTGTGGAACGGATTATTCATGTCTCTATAATAGCAACTGTTATAGTAGCAAAAAAATATCAAAACAAACGACGCCGTTATAAGTAGTGGGACCTTATCAGTGACGCGGCCATTGACGGAAACAAGTCCAGAGCGAATGCTGGACTGAACACGAGCTCTACTAACTCCGTTAATGCGAGAACTGACCCACGAATCTAATCTAAGCTTTCCGGTATTAACATCTACTGTTTCTTCGAGCTTAACGCCGGAGTAATTGGACCTCTTGCCGGTAATTTCATCCGGTGAGTCATCGGAATCTGATTCTCCGGGGAATTTGGAAATTGCTCTCGTAATGAAATTTGAAACCCTACTAAAACAAAATGGTTTTGGGTTTTGTGGAAACACAAATATTGATGTTGGGTTTAGTGCTAGCATTGCTGATGTCCAGGATTTTTGCTGATGGGTAGGATAGAGTCTCACATTGCTTAAGGATTGGACGGTGGTATGCTTATATAGACTTAGGGTGCGTTTGGTTCCGGTAATAAGTAAAGAGAATGTAATCACGCTTTTGAAGTTGTTTGTTTGACCTATTTTTTCATTCTGTTTACCCTTTTTCCCATTTTCTTTCACTTAGATTGATTTCCCATCCCCTAGGTATTTTCATTCTCTTTCTCCAACCCGGACCACCCGAACCCCGGACCACCCAGAACCAAATAAGAGTGTCAATGAAAAATATAATTTCTTCATTCTACCTATTGCATTATGTTATACGTAGCATGTTAGTTAAAGTTAATTGTAATTCAGTTATTTTGTATTCGTTAATCTACATGGATAAGGAAGGAGTTGATGTGGTTTCTTAGTAAGTAATATATAACAAATCTCTTTATATTCTGTTAATGTAATTAGGGTGACTTATTCTTGCAAGGTGAACTTCATTGCATTTTTATCACTTAATTCAACATTCAAATACAGTTATAAACATGGCCTGCTTGTACAAAGAACTGAAGACTCCTCCCTCCTCTGAAACTACTGTTATTTTACTTACAATTTTCACACAATGGGAGAATCTTATTCATGGAAAATGCTTGCAGTTCTAGCATACAGATGAAGAAAATTCACACTCAAAAGGCAATCCACATTTGGCAAAAATGAGTTTCATCTTTGCTTCACTTCATCAACAGTTCCTCTTCTCATCATCGCGACAAACTCTTCGTAGTTAATTAGCCCATCCTACATTTATGAAAACAGAAATAATATGACAAACTTTGTTGCATTGATAAAGAAGAATTAGAGAATAGCTTATTATGATAGAATTTGCTAACTTTGTTTGTGTCAACATCATCTAGGATTTCATCTATTGTAGCTTCATCCCCCATTCCATATTCTTCCATGGTATGTCTAAGTTCATCTCTTGTAATAAATCTGTTAAAACAAAACAAACAGCATAAAACAGTTAAAATTAAACCAAGAATCAAGTATAACGCTCAAGTTTGAACAAAGATAATAACCATCATGTATAATAACATTTCATTATAACGGCCAAGCTTTCGTTGAAATCAAGTATATTATATGTTTTCAATAACAACATTTCATTATTGCAGTAAAAATATATCTATACAAACAATGTCTTTATAGAGGTCGCACAAAAGTTGCTTAAGTTGTAGTTTGAATCCTAGGTGTGGCATTCTTGCATTTTCTTGACCCCTTGTTAGAATTTCTGGCTCAGTTACTAGTCGGAGGAGGTGAAATAGGCTTTGAAATGCATCATAGTGTTATTATTATTGTACCTTTGAAACATGGTAAGTTCGACAATAAGGAAAATGGAGAAAATACATACCCGCTATTATCCTTGTCAAAAAACTGGAAAGCCTTATACAAGTTTTCTTCTCTTTCGAGTCTGTGTCGATGCATCGTAGCAGTAATGAACTCGATATAGTCTATAGTCCCACTGTTGTCAACATCCGCCTGTAATAGGAAAATGTCAATGCAAAAATAAGTACACATTTTAGTGTTGTTCAATGATTCTTAAGTATAAATTGACACAAAATAAATCATCAAGCTTATAACATTCTTACTGCTTCCATCAACTGTTTTATTTCAGCTTCTGTGAGCTTGGATCCTAGCCTAGACAATCCTGTTTTAAGTTCTTCGTACGTGATTGTACCACTTCCATCAGTATCCATGTTGTTGAACATCTGCTTCAGTCCCTTGATTTCTTCTTCTGATAAGTTTTCTGCAATAACCTTAAAGCAGTTTGTATATTTCAGCATAGAAAGTGTGTCACATAAACTGATACAGAGGGAGTAAATATTATGCCTATTAGTGGTTATTTTGTACCTTAAGAGCGAGCTTCTTCATCTTGTTCATCGCTCTGAATTGCTTCAGCCTTAACAAAACAGCACTATCAATAGGCTTGTCTGATGCTTCTCCATCTTTCTTGAGCCAGGGATGTTCTGGATCACATGTATGATTATCCGGATTTTATTATCGGTTCAACTATCACAGTAAAGTCATGACAAACGACTTTACTGATACAACGAGTAAAGTTCAGTTATCATACGTAAAATTAATACAGATCGAGATGTATATGCACTTACCTAGGGCTCCATCTGCAGTGATCCGTTTTCTAGGATCCATTGTCAACATTTTCCTCACAAGATCCTTTGCTGAGGCAGAGATAGAAGGCCAGGGAGATGATTCAAAATCCAATTGGCCTTTAAGAATTTCTTCAAATATGCCTTTTTCAGAGTCTGATGTACAAGTACAAACACATAAGGAAATTATCAAATCAAGAGAGCACAATATTACTTCCCACGAATATAAAGTTTCTCACTTCACAACTAGAATTCTAGAAATGCCACATTTAAAAGGCAGTCCAGCACAAACAACAAAAAGCTAAGTTCTTCAAATGAACACGCGTTATTTTTGAGATTACAAATTTCACTTATTATGAACAGTGTAGTTACTTAGACATTATCTTTTAGGCGATTTGATAGTGTAAAACTCTTTTACGCAGTTAGTGCATAGAAGTTAAACTCAACATGAAGTTCTTAAAAGATTAGTTTCCAACTAAAACCTTTACCATTCTACCATAAGAACACATTATTATAGTAAAAAAAAAGATAGAAATAGCATTCATTGGTCACTTTTCGACCCTATATTAGAAAACTAACCCTGTCATGGAGTGAATTTGAAACTCTATGAAAATGGCTATTTTTTTAAAAGCAAGGTCAAAAAGTGACTAGTGGGCACTATTAGTCCCGGAGTTTTACTTGTGAAATTTGAAACTCTATGACAATAGCTATTTTCAATTACGCAGATTAAAAAGTGGCTATTTGTGAATTTTACCTAGGAAAAAGAATACTTACCAGCCCAGAAGGGAGGAAAGCCACTCAATAGAATGTACAAAATAACTCCAGCACTCCACACATCTATCTCCTTTCCATACTTACGCTTCAACACCTCTGGGGCAACATAATATGCACTTCCAACAATATCCTTGTAAACTTTACCTGCAGAATAATTAATTCATTAAATGGAATTCTTATTGCAAATTGATAATGAGAAGATCATCATAATCTTTAACATGTTTATATTTATATTTCATGTAAATGTTTCCTTACTTCTTTTATGTGAAGACTAAAATGATTTTATATAACAATTAGAATTAGTTAAAAATAACTATAAAATGAAATTATTTTGAATAGGCTAAAAATGACTTTTAAGATTCTCGAGTCATTGAATGTCAATAGTTTCACCCGATGGCTAGTTATGTCATTTTCCCTTTTATTAATTTTAGTATTTTCATTTCATCTTTAAAGACATTACTTATTGAATTCCACTTGATATAAAACTTCATTCTTTAATAAGGAGATAGAAAATAAAAAGACGTGTAAAAGTGTTACAATCACTTATTTTAAAGGATATATATACAGCCAAACGCACTGAGTGACTATGGTTTTAACTTTTAAGTAATCTCCATCATTTGATTCACTATGTTCCTGGTTTTACACGGGAGGAAAAAGGCAAACATAAATTGACCTGTCTGTTTCAATTGACTGTGTCAACCAGGGTCAAGGTTGACCTGAAAGTGACATCCACATATAAGTCTGGCAAACTCAGGACCAAAGTCTAGCAAGCTTGTCCCATCAAATTGACACTTTGTTTTCCTTCAACCCCAAAATCCACTGTCTGCTTCATGATTTTTGTACACTTTTAAACCGTGTAAAGGAGCAGTAAGTCATAACTCTCATTTTCCAACTCTAAGACCTGACTTCAGGAATTTGTTCGCTAAAGCCTCGGGTCGAACCTTGGATATGGGGTGGTTTTGATAGCGAACACTTTGTCTCGCGAATCTAAATTAGTCCGTCACAAAATGAGTATCGGAGACTGTTCACTTACCACCCTTTAGAACATGTTTATTAATAAGCCTTAGTCAACCTCTAGAGTAGCATTATTTGAGATGAATTCAATCTCCCGTGTTTGAACCTGATTTAGTTGGAGTTTGAAAAATATATTTCTTAAAGAAAAAGTTGAAGTTGGATGAAAGTATTTCAAATCCATTCTTATTGCTCTAAGAAGTTATAAATTATTTATGTAATGGAAAGATAAGGGTAATTTAGCCAAACACGCCTTATTTTTACTGCTATTAAATAGGATATGATGTGCTAAAACCTTATATGACAAATAAGAAATACCAGAAGAGCGATACTTAATTAAAGATTAAATAATTTGAGTCACAAATCACCTTATACAGCCCAGTAATCAAGCTTAACTTATTTGGTCACTATGAATCTAATCATTACCATCAACTGATCTGATTAATTAAAGACTGTATCTAGCTCAGTGATAAAGCTTACTATTCACATGACATCAAAGAGAACAATATAATATGCAAGTGAACAAATAAAAAGTTAGATGAACCAAGAATACTTGTGTTGGCGTGGTAAATACTTCTTTTATTCTTAATTAGAAATTTCAATTTAAGTCCTATGTATATAAAATCGTCTTTGTTAGAGAGCGTTTTACCCCTATATGAAATTTTTCGACGTAAATTTAGCTTAAGTCGGTCCTCAATATAGATAACAAACACCAGACGTAAAACAAAAACAAAAAACAGTAGAAGCATGGGCAAAACTAAAATTTCGCATACGGATTCGGCATAACCCAATAACTTTGGCTCAAACAATATATTTGCGTTAAAATTCACTTAACATGTATAAATAAATTATCAAGAATCTAAAAATGCATTTCCTAAAATTCATACTCATAAACTCAAAATTCTAGCTCCGTTTCTCATAGTAGAAGAGAATAACATATTGATAGTAATAAAGAAGCCGGGGAGTAATAATTTTAGAGAAATTATGAAAACTAACCTTCTTCAATGAAAACAGAGAGCCCAAAATCAGTAGCCTTCAATGGAGAGTCATCATCCTTACTAACCATCAAAAAATTCTCAGGTTTAAGGTCTCTATGCATGACTCCCATAAAATGACAAACATGTACCACATTCACAATTTGTCTTCCAATTCTTGCAGCTTCTTTCTCTGAATAATTCCCTTTTGCAGTAATCCTATCAAATAATTCACCACCAGAACACAGCTCCATGACCAAATGCAAATTATGTCTATCTTCATAAGCACCTTTAAATTCCACAATATTTGGTTGTCCACTTAAATATTGCAGTATAGTAATTTCCCTCCTAACATCTTCAATGTCCTTTGAACTAACCAACTTCCTTCTTGATATTGACTTACATGCATATTTAAGTCCACTTATTTTATCAGTACAAAGATATGTAATACCAAATTGGCCCCTACCCAACTCTTTATCAAGATCATATATTGTTTTTATGTCTATATAAGACTTGCCTAATATTGGACCAATTTGAGTAGTTGATGATAAAAATGTACTAGTTGTTGGCATAGGCTTAAAAGCCGAAATTGGCCCTCGTGGTGGTGGTGGTGGTGGTGATTCTTGAGGGTATTTTTGAGATAGTACTGGGATTGGATGATATTCAGGAGATTCTGAAGGTGATGATGAAATTGGGACATCTCTAGAATTTGTAAAGCAACACTCTTTAGGAAAACAAATACCCATAATTGAGAGAATTGGAGCAGAAAGTGAATGTTTAAGGGTGATAAGTATTTTGAGGGAGATTTTGTGAATTTGTTAGCATAGTGTTTTGCTTTTAGAGGTGCTTTGCTTTGCCTTAGACGTGTCTCTTTGGATATATTGTTGCTCTGGCTTTGGTATATTCTTATTTTTTGGCTCGCTTATGGTTTGGTTTATACAACTGAAAATGTGAATAAGACGTGGACCAGCCAGTCAGCCACTGAATGGCATATTATGAGATACAAATTTACTCCCTCCCTCCCTCCTCCTCAAATTATGTATGGTGGTTTTCTTTTACGTGTCTCTTAATAAACGTTAAATTTGACAGATTTTAAACTTTTTTTACACTTCATATGAATAATCATAACATCACCTCATAATTGAGGTGTTTGTAGTCTTCAAGAATTAATCTTATCTTAAATTTCTAAAATGATAAATAATTTCAAACAATTAGTTTTATACATCATAATAGATAATTTAAGACAGAGAGCGTATTTATATCCGATATTTACACCAAATCATATTATTTATTAGGGTGATGTGTTAAGGTGAGAACGTATGCTGATAATATAGTGATAATAGTATATGTAGAGACATGTCTTATACTCCATTTTTATTGAATTGATGTAAACACCATATTATAAAAAATAAAATCTTCGATGAGGATGCTGAGATGGATGTGTGGGCATACGAGGAGGGATAGAATTAGAAATGATGATATCCGGGACAGACTGGGAGTGGCCTCGGTGGAGGATAAGATGCGGGAAGTGAGGTTGAGATGGGTCGGGCATGTGCAAAGGAGAGACACAAATGTCTCAGTGCGGAGGTGTGAGAGGTTGGTTATGGACGTTCGAAGGGTAGAGGTAGGTCAAGAAATATCGGGAGAGTGATTAGGCGGGATATGGCGACGCGCGACTTCATCGGCGACACGACCTTAGATAGGGGTTTGTGGAGGACATGGATTAGGGTTGAAGGGTAGTAGATAGTCGATCGTAGTCCTACTCACGCCCACAAATAGATAACTGTAGTGTGACCAAGGTAGGCCCGACTAGTTCATCACACTTATAGAAGAAGTGTTGTTTTTTATTCCATGTAGTTGTTTTTTGCGGCTATGTGTTTCGCTAGTGTACTTTGTTTATATTATTTATTTGCGTTAGCTACTACTCTCTTTTGACAGAATGCGCTACCATGACGTATTTCTATTTTTGTTACCAACATGTTCATATAACTTTAATTTAGTGTCTATGACCGTTTATCTTGCTATTCAACGTTTGCTTTGATTGTGATTACGCAGTTCTTGAGCCGAGGGTCTCCCGGAAGCATCCGCTCTACCTACCAAGGTAGAGGTTAGGTCTGTCTATGCTCTACCCTCCCCAAACCCCACGAGATGGATTTTACTGGGTATGTTATTGTTGTTGTGTACCTTATTGCACGGTGTAAATTTATCTCCCTCCTTACATAAAACTCCAAGCCTCTAATTGAACGGGTAGGTCGAGCTTGAAATTTACATTTATTCGAAGGGTCTATAATAATTTTGGACTATTCCAGTCGTTACTTATAACGTGTTGAATTAGATGAACGAATTTTTTCACATAACATAACAATCAAGGGGGTACTGTCCCTGACTTTCAATTTTATTTGGCCGGTCAAAATATCTTGAAAAATATTTATTCTAAAAAATTAAATTTATTAAAAGTTAAGAAATTAACTTTTCTAATAGAAATATATATATATATTTCTTACATGGCATATTGTCATGTAAAATGCCTCAAAAGAAGAAGAGATTTCATAAATGAGAACAAAAGGAAAAATAGTTTTTCCTAGGTGGACTCCAATTCATTAAAAAAGGTGACATCAGATTTACTCTGTTCATCATTAAACCAGAAAGAATGATAAAGACTCTCCCTGAAATACAATAAAGAGTCGTTTGGACATGATTTGAAATAATGAGATAAAATAATGATGATTTGAAGTTGAAGTTTTGTTTGGATATGAAATTTGAATTTTTTAAGTTGTATTTTTTTTTACAAACACAAAAACCCCATAAATTGTGAAAACAATCAAAATTTCCAAAATTCTTATACAATCTTACCAAATGAGCAAGTCATAGTTTAATAAAATGAAAAACTAAACATGACTTGTAGTGTAACTACTCTTTAATATAATTCTCTCACATGGACGGTAAGAGTAAATTTGTGAAAAATATACTATTAACTTGTAGATCTTTTAATATTTGATATAAATGTTTGATGAATTTGATTGATAAATATATCTATCAACTTATAAATTTATTTTTATAAAATATAAACTTATAGGTCAACTTTTACATTTAAAATTTTTGAAATAATGATTTGGAATCCCAAATCATGCCTTTTTGGATGATTTGGGATTTCATTTCATCTCATGAGATGAAATCATGAATGAAATCGCATGTTCAGATGTTGATTTTATCTGATGAGATAGAAATCGCATGTCCAAACATCTACTAAGAACAACATTTATGTACATTTGTGGTTTTCCAAATGCTCATATCTGATGACTGCTCAAACCAACAACTACAAGTCGTAAAACCCATAAACAGAGGCCCATTAAAATTTCACAATAACCTGTCAACAACACACTTTATACCCAATTATACATATTGTATCCTTTACCTATTTATCTGGGCTCTGGTACCTACATAACATGTAAGAATGCTAAGATCAGCCCAATAACTTAGTTGTCTGGGCCACGGCCCACGGGCTTCACACACTTGGGGTGTACCTCATAGCCACATTCAAGGCATTGGTAAGCCCATCCATAGCCCTGTTCATCACAATCACAACAGATAAAAGCTCCACCTCCATGGCCTTCTGGCACTAAAGTGAGCTCATGCCGATGGCCCGAATGTTTTTCCGTCTTAGGAAGGCCTTTTGCTAATTCATCCATTTGCTTCTCTAATATTCCTACTCTTGTCTTTGTGAATGGGTAAGCATTCTCTTTATACAAGTTGATGAGGCTCCTACCTGTTGAAACATAACATTAATAAGTAATAAGAAACACATTTTACCGTCGTATACGAGCAGTTAAGAGGTCTTGGATTCAAATTTCACCACCACCAAAACGCAAACAAGGTGTGTTTGGCCCGTGAAAAAGAATCAGATTCACACGTGAGCGATCATATTGAGACATAATATTAATTAAACAATGAAATGTGTGAGATGGTAACAGACTATAACACTACCTTGTTTGGTTACTGTTTTACCATCAGGGCCCAATACCACTAGGCTGGGAATCCCTTGGATATCAAAATACTTAGCTAGGGCCTTGATTTTTGGATCACCAAATGGGATTGCTATCCAGGGCATGGTCTCAAAGTACGTCGCCAACTCTAATTGGTCACTGTCACTTGATACAAACACTATCTCGAAATCTTCATCATCCTTTCCCTCTAGTTGTTGCTTAATCTTTTTGTAGGCTGAAATTAACCTCGGCGTAAATTTTTTGGCAGGAATGCACCATTGTGCTGAGAAGTAAAGTCCAACCGTTTTCCCCTTTAAAGAAGCAACAGGCACCTACAATATAAAAAGTACAGAAGCATGCACAATAAAATTGGTGAATACTTAATAGTAGTAACATTTGTACTTCTACAAGAAGCACTACATTTTTTCATTATCAGAATAAAAATAAGTTAATCCATAGTTCAAATTAAGAAAATGCAAACGGGTTATTTTGGGTAATTACATTGGAGATCGAGAATTAGGATAGAAGGTTAGTAGATTGTTGAGTTTTGTCGCACTATGTGTGAGAGGGGTAGAGGGCTAGCTCTCCATCCCTTCTTCTCCTTTTCTTTGTAGTATTATATAGATTTCGTGTTGATCCATACTCTTATGTGTGTATTCCTAGGTGTTGCTTTATTTGTTTTGTTATTGTGATATCTTGTTATCTTATTTTCCTTGAATTTTTGCATTGCCGAGGGTCTATCGGAAACAGCCTTACACAGGTAGAGGTAAATTCTGCGTACATCTTACCCTTCCCAGATCCCATTGTGTGAGATTACACTGGGTATGTTGTTTTTGTTGTAGTAATTTTTTATTACTCCTGGTAACTATATTCACAACTACCAGCTTTTAAGTATCTCGAATATGCATTTACAATGTAACAAATAGTGATCAAGAGGCACTATATGAAAGACAGACTTGCCTGGTTAGGACTAGGATGCCCCAAAAGATAATCTCTGGCATCGTGTGTTAGCAAATTGCTCAAGGTCTGGTTATCATATTTCTCCTTCTCCTTTACTTGTAACTCCTCCAACCTTTCTTTGGTAAACGGAAAAGCTTGCACTCCATATCGATACACGAGTTCAACTCCGTCTTTAATAACTGCAGCATCTAATTTGTTGTTATCGTTAGGTTGTAGAATTATCAAGCAAGGGATACCTTCGACATCGAATTTTTGGGTAAGGGTTCTCCTTGTTTCCAAATCAGAGAATGGAATTGCAAGCCAAGGCATTGATGACCTATAAGTGTTGAAGGCATTTAAGTCTTCATCGGACGAAACAAACACGATTTCGAAACCAGGATTAATATTGCTGCATTCCTTAAGTTGCTGGTACACCTTGACTAGCAGGTTTGTAAACTTTGTACATGGTGAATACCAGTTAGCTGAAAAGTAAAGGCCAACAACTTTGCCCTCAAGTTCCGAAACTTTCACCTGCATCAAGCCAATTACCATTCTCTAGTTGAAGTGCCACATGTAATTACAGAAGATTATTCCACTTGAGCAGCAAAAGTTCATCCAATTGATCAGTTTAAGGTTTATACATATATATATATATATATATATATATATATATATATATATATATATATATATATGCAGAATTAGCCGAAAACTCTGATTATCATGTCCGGAGAGAAACGTGCCTCTTACATCAATCTAGAACGGGAATATAAACACAAGGCAATGCTATCAGATCTGCATATAGCGCAAAAGTCATGATACAAACAAATTGCTAATCCATTCCAAATTGCTGTTTAACAATGTTTTGGAGTTGTAACTTTCCAAATTAGAAAATTGCATGCCAAAGATTTCAAATCACACGAGGCTATCAGCGATTACTTTGCAGCACAAACATGACCTAATTCAAATCGTCTGCTTTCGCCTTCAACATAAGTAGATCTCAAGTGCTACTTAGAACAGAAAGATTATAACTTGAGAATATACAGTTAATCCCTCGAATCAATAGTAACTACTCCATTAGGTTGCAAAATATGCAGTTTCCTAATATGTAATGTAAAACTTACTTCATAAATTAATTATATTTTCCTAATAGGTGTACTATAGAAAGCCAAAATGGAGCCCTTTGTCGTCCATACTTTAGCTATCTCAGTTTTCTCTCTTTTTAATCTACATTATATATTTTCGAGACCCAACTAATCCAGATCCACGTTGTGCAAGTCTTCAAGTCTTCTGCATTTTCAGGGGTCGAACCCAAAACCAAGCTCCTATCTATCCTGCCACAAGTTGGTGATAATCTTTCTTTTCTTTTTTTGATAATCATGTTGGTGGTAATCTTTATCAGATTATATAAGCACTACAAAAAAAGAATTAGCCATGATCTTTATCACTAATTGGCTGCTAAAATGTTCGCAGTTATAGGTAACAATTTTTTTTGATAAACCATCACTAAATAGATTAGCAACAAACTTTATTATTTAGCTACATAATTTGTCTGTAGATAATTCTTTTTTTTTTTAAGTAGTGAACCAACTTTTGCTAGTTAGACTACGTTGTACTTGCAAGGAAATTAACTAATTAAAGCTATTCTTTTGGTCGTGACGCAAGCTGCTGTTATATCCGCCACTATTTTAAACGTTCTACCCATTTCCCCGATAATATTTTAATTTTAAACTTTACCTTTTATGCTTAATGATATGATTTATAACCGCGCAAATATTTTTAACTTATTTTAAATCGTAAGCACTACGAAAAAATAAAATTAGTTCAACCTTCCAGGGAAAAAAGATACCCAGCAACATGTAC
The DNA here is from genome assembly GCA_029844215.1 of Przewalskia tangutica. Lineage (NCBI taxonomy): Eukaryota > Viridiplantae > Streptophyta > Magnoliopsida > Solanales > Solanaceae > Przewalskia > Przewalskia tangutica. The sequence continues at coordinate 103,908,907 of CM056736.1, read as the reverse complement.
TGTTATGATTCTATGTTCGAATTCCACGTAAATTAAAACACATGGAGTAATACAAACCTGAGGTCCAGTTTGTGAAAGAAGAAAATCACTATCTTTAGATGCTAAAATCGACAAATAATCACCACCACCACCTGAAACAAGCTGAGAATTGTTACTTGTTGAAGATAAAGAGTGATAAACAGGAACAAAACTATTGTCAATTTCTTCTTCTTCTTCCTTCATACTAGTAATATTCTTCTTCTCCATTTTCCCTTACTTTAATTTCTCTCCTTATTTTTGTCTCGTCTTTAAAGCTTAATAATGAGTGTGATATTTCACCAATACAGAAACAATCAATTCATGTAGCTTTGTATTGTTTGGGAAAGTTATAATTGTACTAGCGTGAAAGCATATGTTTTATATTTCTCTCTCTTTGCGCGCTTGGACAGCTCAATTGATTTTAAGAAAATATTTGGAGCAACGACCAAGGATTGAATTTCGTTAACGGCAGTGTGAGGGTTTCTTCTTGAAATAAATGAGGACTCCTTATGTATAACGTGATACTAGTCTAACCTTTAAAATTAATTGAGTCACCATGATTTATCTCTTTCACATATCTGTCGGATCGAAGTTTAGTGTTTTGGTGTGGGAGATACCTTTTGGAGCAATTTGCATAGCTATGTTCAATTTGTAACACGTAGTGTTTTTTTCTCTTTCCTCTATAAATTTCCGTCCTACTTCGCATCTTTATGGCCATCAATGTTGTGCTTTTCAAATTCTTTCTTTTTAGTTTTTCTGTTAGATAGTGACCTATGCCTACCATGTGAACAAAGTCTTGATAGCTTTAAAGATTGGGAAGTTGTCTGCATGGATAATTTAATTGGTTTTAAGGATAAAATTTGGAATAAGAGATCAAGAATCGAGTTCCGCAGGCGATAGTATAGGAGTTATATTTCAAAAAAATTAGGGGCTTCTTGTGCACGATGTGACACGGGTCTAGCCTTTGCGAATCAACGAAATTATCATAATTTAATTTTTCCATCAACTCTGTCGGATCAGAGTGTGGGCTCTTGGGATAGGAAATTCCACTTTTGGAACATTATATATAAAGTGCATGACTTATTAATGATGTGAGTCTTTTGAGAAAAATTGTGATGACTTAGCTAAAAGTGAATAATATCATATTATATTAAATAGATCTTTAATAACTTGGGAGCAAAAAAGGCGAAATCTCTCGCCCACAGGGCCCCCACCCTTCCGATCCGACAGAGATTGGTGGAAGAGGTAAATCACAGATTTCGGCCACTAGGTGGGAGGCGATCTTTGATGCTTGCATGAGTCATCCTCACAGGAGAAATGAACTCCCACATCGCACGCTGCGCCGAACTCGCTTTTGTTAATCACACCCTAACCAATCAAATTTACACAACCCATGCGGGTAGATCTTCAATAACTGATATCAGAAGTCAGGCCGCTCAACTGAAATACTCAATGAATGAAACATAGTGAATCTAAAAAATTTACTCGTGTTAATGAGCCACATAAAATAAGTTGTAAGGGAAGACCCATTGACCACAAAGATGAGTAATAAACTTTTTACTAATTATTGGTCACACAAATGTCATTTTATATTGTAAGACCACAACTCACGAGTTTCAAAAATATCATAATCACATGAATATTATGCATACTTTCGTAAGTTTCTAAAGTTTTCACTCCTTTTCTAAAAAAAATTGTCGATTTAAAATATGACATATAAATTTAAATGGTTGAAGTATTTTGTCTTTTGCCACCCTTATCTTACACGATTTTAATGAGTCAAATTTTAAAGTGTTTAAATTCTAAAATTTATTAGTGAAAAGTTTTTATAATCACTCAAATATTATGATGTGATATGTTTTAAAATTACAAGCTTTAACAGACTTATAATTACATAAATATTATATCTAAGATTGCATAAGGCTCTATTACCGACACACTAAACAAGTACTCCATTTCATTGTTAAAAGTCATCATCAACTTAATTTCCAAAATAATGGATAATCAATCTAGAATGTTCAAGTAGTTCTAGAGAATTGAAAGAAGATCTCTAGAATGAAAGATTCTAGAATGTCTTGGATACTTAACTTAGAGATATGTTTAGAAGACTCTAGATTCTTGTAAGAAATGTGTAGATGTTCTAGAGCCTTAGATATTTGTAGAATAAGATAGAATTGTCTAGATCTTTAGAGTCATGTCTAGAATCATCCCTATACAAATATAAATAGGGGTGACCTTAGTGATTTGTATAGAACAACCAAGAATCAAGAACCAAAAATTGTAAGCCAAAGTGTTCCTAAGTGTGCATCCAAAAGGAGTGTCCAAGTGGTCAAGTTATAGTGTTCAAATCTTGGTGTAATTACTTTTACAATAATAAAGTAATTACGTTTTTCACGTGTTGTGTTGTTCAACAAGTGGTATCAGAGCCAAGTCGATTTATACCAAAGAGTCATTTGTTGATTTTCTTAGAGTGTTCGTGTGTGGTTTAGTACTACAGAGCTTATTGTCGAAATCAAGCTTTCTTGGTAAAAGAAATAAACTTTAGCCAAGACATGATGGGTGACCTTCAAGTGGTCAGTGGAATCAAGAAACTTAATAATCAAAATTTCAGCACGTGATTGATGCATATGGAGGCATATATCCAAGGCCAAAATTTGTGGGAGATCGTTGGTGGAAATGAGGTCACACAACCAGAAGATACAGCCGCTCTGAAGAAATGGAAGATTAGAGCTGGCAAAGTTTTGTTTGCGATTCAGACCACAGTTGAAGATGAAATGTTAGAGCACATCAGGCCGACTAAGACACCGAAGGAAGCGTGGGATACTTTCGCAATATTGTTCACCAAGAATAATGATACGAGACTGCAACTTCTGGAGAATGAGCTTCTTTCTATCAGACAACGCGACATGACGATCAACCAATAATTTACCAAGGTAAAATCTCTTTGTCGCGAAACTTCTGCATTAGACTCTGCTGCTGGCATGTCGACGCTAGAATTAGAAGAATTATTATTCATGGATTAAGGCCAGAATATAGAAATTTTATTGCCGCAAAATAAGGTTGGCCAAGCCAACCTTCTCTTGTTGAATTAGAAAACTTGCTAGCTGATCAAGAAGCATTGGCTAAGCAAATATCTGGAGTCTCATTATAAAGTGACAAAGGAGCACTCTATAGCGGTGATAAGAAAGGTCGATTCCGACCAATTGTCAGTAGAAATTCTAAAAAATATGATGACAAGGATAATCATCATGGAAGCTCCCAAACAGGGGGAGCTCAAAAGAAAGACAATTGGGATGGTCGGTCAAAGAATAACAATAAGTTTGATGAAAAATGTTATAATTGTGTGAAGAAGGGTCACATGGCTAAAAGTTGTTGGTTTATGAAGAACACTGCAGAAAGCAATGCAGCCACGTCAAATGCAGGAAAAACAAGTAATGAAGAGTGGGACGTCGAAGCCTCTTTTGCTGTGGAGAAAGAAGAATTAGCTCTGGCAGTTATTGTTCCTGAAACAATCGACTACAACAGTGATTGGATAGTCGACTCTGGTTGCTCAAATCATATGACAGGAGATAAAGTGAATCAAACATCCATGTCAGGTTCAGTCATCGAAGAATTCGAAGCCGAGAAGAAGTTTCAGGAAGATAAACCCATATTCGAGGACGTTAAAGAAGAAGCTAACCACGATGACGACAACTCCGACGAAACAATAGATGAGGATTTTGGTATTCCACCAGTAGATGGATTGGATGAAGATATGGATCTGTCTGACAGTCCGATCATGAAAGTCGGTGAGGAGAAGGAAATTGGAAATCAAGAATTGACGAAAAAGCTTGTCAAAGAAGGTGAAGGTTGGGATACTCCCGAGGTTGGTGATGAATTTGAAGTCCACTACACTGGGACTCTGCTTGACGGAACCAAGTTCGATTCCAATCGCGATAGGGGAGACTCGTTCACTCTCTATCAAGGACAAGTAATTAAAGAATGGGATCAAGGTATAAATACGATGAAGAAAGGTGAAAAATGCTATTTTCAACATCCCAACGGAGCTGGCTTATGGAGAGAGTGGTTCTCCTCCAACTATCCCTCCAAATGCCACTTCATAATTTGATGTTGAATTGCTATCATGGGTGAGTGTAAAAGACATTTGCAAGGATGGTGAAATTTTCAAAAAGATCCTCACAGAGGGGGAGAAATCGGAAAATCCAAAAGATCTTGACGAAGTATTTGTCAAATATGAAGCCCAGCTCAAAGATGGAACGTGTTGACACCCAATTTTGACCCTCCCGTTCAGTTCTTAACTATAAAATTACACTAATTTTTGCAAAATAATTTTCTATAATAAAATGCATCAATAATATATTAATACATGCACAAATAAGCTTTTTAATAACGGCATCACATTCTAAAACATTAAGCACTAATTAAATAGCACGCCCGTCTTTATTTTTGTAATAATTTAGATTAATAAAGCACTTAAATAATTTAATCACCATTTTGAATTTCTAATTTACCACTAATTAATTTTACCTAAAACTAACTTCTAAAACTAATACTCAATTTAAACTAATCAGCCCACCTAAATAACTACCCAGCCCAAACCCATGCAAGGCCCCACTCTATTTCTCGCCCCGCCCATGCCATAACCCCAAAGCTTCTTCACTCTTTCTTCACCCTCCTTAAACTAAACCTAAAACTCAACCCCTACCCTCTGCCCCAACGACTCCTTTCACCTTCACCTCGCCGCCACGCACTCTCCCCATACTGTCCCGACATCAACGACTCCTGCACAACCCATGCCCTATCCCCATATCTTGAACCCATACCTGGTCCCAATACTCTAATCTCGAGTTTTTTCCTTTTCTTTTCAATTTGAATTTCAAATTGAACCCTCAATTGTGGCTATAAATACTGACTCGAGTTTGTGTTGAAGGGCCCCCTTTTTTTGGAAGGAAAAAATTGAAATTCTGGGTCTTGGTTTGAAACAAAGAACAAAACTCACATTTTTGCTTTCGATCGAATTTCGGGTTTTCAAAATCAAGAACAAAAACAGATTCTTACTACTTGGAAAGTGTTGGAAAAATCATAAAGAAATACCTTTTCTTTTACTCTCAAGTTTTCGCATTCAAATGAGACGCATACCCTTAAACTTTCGCCTCTTTTCAATCGCATAATACAAACAATTCTCTGAGCGGAATCGACGAGTCGAAGAACGCCTCGGTTCGCTACCCGAAGAAGGTAAATGCGACTCCTTTTAAATTTCTTGTCTTAAATTACTTAATATGATGTGTTTATGCGATTGGCAATTATTAAACTCGTTTTAAGTTACTAGACATATTAGTCGGTTGCTTGAATCTGTTGGGTTAGTCTCTGAGCATGTTTAGTTAAGTTTCGTGTTTATTCGTGTTTATCAGTGTGATTATTGAGCATGATTAGATATTGTTTATGTCCATTAGGTTAAAATCAAGCAGAATTATTGACTGATTATGATTATTAAGTTAAGTGCTAACATATCTGTTCTATAATTATAACTAATAAGTATGTTAAGTTGCTATTGATATTTAAAGTGATATATCCAGTATATAGTCTGACTTGATCACGTGTTTAGCTTAGGTTGACTGATGTTGCATATTGTGGAATTGTTATCCCTGTTTGGAGGTCTTTCCCCTCTCTATTTCCAGCAGATTCACTAACAGACATGTCCTGCCCTTGTTTTATCTGAATGTCTCTAAGCTTGATCTACCCCTATAAGTGAACCTGTTGTTTATACCATGTTAAGTGCATTACCTGTTTAGCATGTTCAGTTTGATCTTCTGAAGTATGTGTTTCCATTTAGGATGTTTTCATGACTAAAATAATTACACCTTTAGGACATATGAATTGTTCTATTTAAAATGAATTAAGGTATATCCTGCTAATTTGAACTATGTATGAATCTTAGCTTGGTTTATTGAGGCTTATTATTGCTTGGTTGCTTGAGTCTTGGTTCTTTGTGCATTTATTGAGTATTTTGCTAAGTCTAAGGATTATGTTAGTGTAATTCTGAATCAATGTGGTACTAATGTGATTAATCTTTCCCTTTCACATGTTTACTATGACATTATCTCCCAGGGTTGCATTTACCCTCAACTTGTGCCAATGGCAAGTCTATTTGAGTAGTTTGTCCATGTCTGGTATCAAGTTTAAATATATCTAGGAGCTGAAACAATTATTGTATGCTTGAATGCTTAAGTGCTAGATAAATCCATTCATATATCACTGCTTGCTAGCATTAAATCATTTAGTTTGAACACATAAATAAAAAATGACTTTCTGAACCCGAGCTTCTGAGGTCCTGTGTGGATTGAAACTTGTTTAAATTGACACATTCCTATATTAATCTTATGCTAGTTGAAGTTGATATGTTCACTTGCAGATACCTGTGTTAGATACCTAACCTGCATTCACTCAACTCAGAATTGTGCTGCATTGTATCTGTTCAGCCTAAAGAAGATGAAATAAAGAAATATTCATACTTGTCCACCTTGTCTGTAAAGTCCGGGAAAAAAATAATAATATATAGTTGTTGGTTGGTTTAATAAAAATATATATTTCATAATCTGTTTATAAGGACTACATGGCATGTTAGAAGTCTATTAGTTGAAAAAATATATAATTCAAGCCTTAAAGACTTCAAGAATTAACCACATTAAAAAAAATCTGCATACACATTTCTTTGGTAAGGAAACAACCTACTTCCCTTCCTCTCCCCCTTAACTCCCCTCCACTTTTGGCTTTCCCCCTCCCATAAGTTATACAAACACCCTTACTTATACATTATACTTGGCACAAACAAAGGACTAGCACAAAGAATACAAAATCAGGAAAAAAAAAACAAGTGAACAAGAAGAGGAAAAATCTGAAAAACATCAAGAGAGGAAGGAGAACAAAAATAGGAATACTAGGGAGCAAGGATCACTTGTAGCAACAGAACAACAATCCTTTTCACGCTTACAAGGTGAGTTTTCTCACTCAGAAATTCTTGGTAACATCCTTTATTTTTAGTTCAATACATGTTGGGATAAGAATTGAGTGTTGAAAAGAAATATTGAACTTTTGATTGTTTAGACAACTAGTTGCGTCATGAACTTTACGAACTGTTCTCACTGAGTTATAATTGTTAGAATTTGATGAAATTCGGAATAATTGTACACCTCTCTAATATGATCATATAGAACCAAAAATGAGGTAAAATGGACATACGGTTTGAAAGTTATCATAGTTCAAAGTTCCTGCCTTAGATTTGGTCGAAATTCGGAAAGGCATAATTACGGACTGTTTTTATTGAGTTTTACTTATTAGAATTATATGAAAATTTACATGGTTGTAAGTCTCTCTGTCACGGACAGATATATATAAAGATTTATTAAAACGGACTTACGAGTTGAGAGTTATTGTAGTTTGAAGTTGCTGCCTCGGATTCGTCGGAATCCAGAAGGGCAGGACGTTGAAACGTAAAACTGTACTAATCTGTGGGGAATATGAAAATTGGTTCTAAATGAAAGTTCTAGATCTCTTTGTTGTGGACATTTTGAGACCTTACGGGGGTCTATCCGACTTACGGATTGTGAGTTATCGCTGTTTAAAGTTTCTGCCTCGGATCTATCGAGATTCAGGAAGGGCAGCGAATAAAAGTGTAAAACTGTACCAAATGGTACAGAATATGAAAGGATGGTTCACATGGAGACGTGTAGCTCTCTGTTCTCGTCGTTTTGAGATTTTATGGGGCTTGAACGGGTTTACAGATTAGGAGTTATGACTATTCTAAGATTGGGTGTTGTTTAATAAATATTCTGCCGAAATAAATTTCATGTGGCTGTTTTGAGAATAAATTTGTGTTAGTTACCCAAAGTAGTTTTAAATGAAATTTGGTACAGTGAAATATCCTCGTCTTACCTTAGTTTCCGCTTGAGAAACACCTTAGTTGGAGTTATGGTTAAAAAGTTATAATCGTTACAAGTATGAATGACAGAATGTTAGAAAAGAGAATAGTATTTATTTGATCTTACAAAAATATGAAAAAGTGAATACGTGTTCACATAAATATATAAATATATAATGGATCGGGTTGCACGCCGCAACAAAACGTAAAGTGAATACGCGTTCACAAATACGTAAACATAATGGATCGGGTTGCACGCCGCAACAAAACGTAAAGTGAATATATGTTCACAAATACGTAAATATAATGGATCGGGTTGCACGCCGCAACAAAACGTAAAGTGAATACGCGTTCACAAATACGTAAACATAATGGATCGGGTTGCACGCCGCAACAAAGCGTAAAGTGAATATGTGTTCACAAATACGTAAAATATAATGGATCGGGTTGCACATCGCAACAAAACGTAAAGTGAATACACATTCACAAATACGTAAACATAATGGATCGGGTTGCGCCGCAACAAAACGTAAAGTGAATACGTGTTCACAAATACGTAAATATAATGGATCGGGTTGCACGCCGCAACAAATATGAAAGATGAATACGTGTTCACCTATATATAAATATGAAAAGTGAATACGTGTTCACAAATATATAAATGTAATAAACATGTGGAAATGCAGGGGAATGTCTTAACGTATAATACGAGATAAAATGAAGTGTTAGTTAAACCGAGAATTTCCTATGAGGAGTTGTTGCATATTTAAAGATGTTGTAACCTGATATGTTTTTGCAATATGCTTATTACGTTATAATGTGATTGCACTTGGAATATTGTGGTGTTACTTTGAATTGCGGTAAGGTTCTCACTCATTTCGGATGGTAAGTGACTCTTTATTTAACATGTTTCAGGAAAGCGTGATAGAGGCAAGGCTAGCGATCGTCCCGCGGCCTCTTGTCATACCAAGTCCATTGCTTCGGGCTTGGTACTCGTCGAGTTCGTAATGTCGGCCGGTGTCTCGAAATGCGCGTGTGGAATGGTCTCCTTCCAACTTAGAATAATATTTGTCAGTATGTCTATGTAGAAACAATATTTGCACGAGTATGGGCTCGCGTTATATTTTCAATAAAGTCATAAACAAATTTCTTTATTGTTATTTTTATTAATAGCTCCGTATTTGAATATAAGTTTAAATTTCTAAATAAAGAGAATTAAATGGTGCTCCTGGTGGAAATTAATTGTCCAGGTGCCATCACGCCCTAAGTAAAGACTTAGGAAAAGTCGAGGCGTGACAAGTTGGTATCAAAGCTAAACCAGGTTAGGATATTCTAGGAAGTTTCTTCGAGTTGGGTGTTTGAACGGTTACTTATTGCGACGGTGTGCGCCACCTTAGTAATAAGTAAACTAATAACATCCTAAAGTTTCACTTCTTTCATACTCTTCTCGTGCCTATCTTGAGTCTTTTCAAAGACTTGGTTCTCGTACTACCTCCTTGAGGATTGTGGAAGGGAGTGTACAACGATAAAATAACGGATGTATCGCACCACCGACCGAAAGGTAGGAGAGGTACCAGATAGACTATGGGGCAAATTTTGTGAGAAGAGGAACATATCTATACAGGAAGGACTACAAGTCTAACCCAATAGTATTTCTCGATGAGGTAGAAAACCTCATTTTACACGAGGATGTGTGGAGACGTATGACTTCAATTTGGTAATCGCACGGTTAGTGGGCGACACAGTGTGGTGGAGAAATTTTAGAAGAAATCATTTTCCGATGTCACCACCGATGACGCGGGGAGTTGAGCCGCGTTCGTGAAAAGTACATGCCTAACTCCCGAAAAGATGCGCTCAGACGTGAGTTTGAACTGTTGAAACAAGGAGATCGCAATGTGATAGAATACAATACCTAATTCATCCGATTGTCAGCATACAACACACATATTATTCCTACAGAAAGGGAGAAGGTCAAAAGAGTTGTTAAGGGTTTAAACCCAAACTTGGAAGAGAAGGTAGTGACATTAGCCCATTATCGGGCATACCTTCAAATCGTCGGTATGACAATGAGGGTAGAAGGTTTCGCTAAAGCAAAAAGAGAATATTCGCAGAAGAGATTTCGGACGTCAGGATCATTTAACCAGAGTCAAAATCAGAAGCAGGAGTTTAGTAAGGGATCTTCAGGACCGAACCAATCGTGGGCGATCTTATTTCAAGCCTAAGGGGCACAGTTGGTCTAATTACCAAGGTAGCAAGGACAAGGCCACCAACCCTAACACAGGAGGCGACAAACCGATTTGTAAGATTTGTCAAAGAAAACACACTGGAGAATGTCGGCTCTTAACGAAGACATGTTATAACTGTGGAGAGTCAGACCACTATGCCAGGGATTGCAAGAAGAGGACCCAAACTCAATATATTCGGGGTCGGAAGCAACCACACCGCCACTGGAAATCGGAAACCAACCCCGCGAGTCGTGAGGTCAACAACCCAACAATTCTAATCGGCTCTACGCTTTGCCCCAGAGGAATGAGGCAGAAGCATCTAATGCGGTGGTCACAGGTATTTTGCTAGTCTCGAGTATTCCTGCATTTGTATTATACGATCCCGGCTCTACATTTTCATATGTGTCAATGAGCTTTGCTAAGAATTTACATGTAGAACCTTCTTATTTAAGTGAACCTGTTGAGGTTATGACACCAGAAGGGGCCTCAATTTGGGCCTCTCGGGTGGTAAATAATTTTCCATTAGAAGTGAATGGCAGGGGAACAATGGTGAACCTAATACTACTTGATATGGTAGACTTCGACGTCATTTTGGGTATGGATTGGTTGTCGGCATGTTATGCCATGTTAGATTGTCGACGAAAGATAGTGAGATTAACTTTTCCCGGAGAACCAGAAGTTGTTATAAGGGGTAGAGTTGGAATATCCTCAGGTCAGTTTATTTCTTACCTTGGGGCTCAAAAGTTATTGAGAAGTCACAGAGTGGAGTATGCATATCTGGCTAATATAGTGGATACCCAAAAAGAATCCCCAGCGGTGAATGATGTTCCTATTGTTCGAAATTTTCCGGAGGTTTTTCCTGAAGATCTTCCATGCCTTCCTCCGGATAGAGAAATGGAGTTTGACATAGAGTTAATTCCGGGTACAAGACCCATTTCTATTCCTCCGTATCGAATGGCCCCAGCTGAATTGAGAGAGTTAAAAGAACAGTTGAAGGATCTTCTGGATAAAGGATTTATAAGGCCTAGTGTTTCCCGCAGGCGCGATCTTTTGTGAAGAAAAAAAAAGATGGATCACTCCGAATGTGCATCGATTATCGACAACTCAATAAGGTCACGATCAAGAATCGATACCCATTACCAAGAATCGATGATCTTTTTGACCAACTTCAGGGAGCCAATTATTTTTCCAAGATTGATCTCCGTTCGGGATATCACCAGCTGAAAATAAATCCAGATGATATATCCAAAACAGCCTTTAGAACCCGATACGGCCATTATGAGTTCTTGGTCATGTCTTTTGGGTTAACCAATGCCCCAGCAGCTTTTATGGATTTAATGAACAGAATCTTCAAACCATTCCTAGATTTGTTCGTGATTGTGTTCATAGATGATATCCTAATCTACAGTAAGAGTGTTGAAGAACATGAAGAGCATCTGAGGGTAGTGCTTCAAGTCTTGAAACAGGAGAAACTATATGCTAAATTTTCAAAGTGTGAATTTTGGTTGGAAAAGGTAGCCTTTTTGGGTCATGTTGTGTCAAGGGATGGAATTATGGTAGACCCCCAGAAGATAGAAGCAGTGAAGATCTTTCCAAAACCGACCAATCCGACAGTGGTTAGAAGTTTCTTGTGTTTGGCTGGGTATTATATAAGATTCGTAAAAGTTTTTTATAGTCTCACGCTCCTTTGACCGGTTGACTCAAAAGCGGTTAAGTACCGATGGTCGAAGCATGTGAAGCAAGTTTTGAAACTAAAGGAATTGTTGACTACCGCACCAGTCCTAACCTTACCATCGGGACAAGAAGGGTTCACAGTCTATTGTGATGCCTCTAGAGTTGGGTTAGGATGTGTCTTGATGCAGTTTGGAAAGGTTATTGCATATGCATCTAGACAATCAAGATACATGATAAGAATTACCCAACTCATGACTTGGAATTAGGCTGCGGTGGTGTTTGCCTTACGAATATGGAGACATTATTTGTATGGTGTGCATGTGGACATATTTACAGATCATAAGAGTTTGCGATACATAACCACGCGGAAGGATTTGAATCTCCGACAAAGAAGATGGTTAGAGTTGCTTAAGGATTATGACCTTAGTATTCTTTACCATCACAGGAAAGCTAACGTGGTGGTGACGACTCGATGAGAGATCAATGGGCAGCTTAGCCCATTTGGCAATACAAAAGAGGTATTGTTCGGGAGGTACAAAGATTGGGAAACCTCGGGTTAGCTTAAGCGAGGTCGGTGAAGGTAGGGTGGTGGTACATGATACCTGCGATCGCTTAGCTTGAAATAAAGAAAGTCATTGAGGATACGAGTTTGTTGGATTTCGGAGAGGCTCCAACAGGAAAACCTTCACGTTTATATTGAGAGATAATGACGAACCGCCGGTATAAGGGTAGGTTATGTGTTCCTAAGGTAAAAGATCTAAGGAGTAAGATCTTAGATGAGGTCACAACACAAGATATTCCATTCATCCAGTGGTCAACAAAAATGTATCAGACCTCAAGGCAAATGCGGTGGGGCGGGATGAAGAAGAAAGACGTTGCGGAGTTTGTCGGAGGTGTCTTATATGTCACAGTGAAAGTGAACATCAAAACTCCGCGGATTACTTGAGAACATTGGAGTCCCCAGTGGAAATGGGAGGCGATTCATATGGATTTTGTAACCGGCCCACCAAAACTCGAGAAGGTATGATTCTATTTGGGTGATTGTTGATCGACTTACAAAGTCAGCCCATTTCTTACCGGTCAAGACTACGTATCGCGCACCACAGTACACACAGATTTATTTGAAAGAGATTGTGCGGTTACACGGGATTCCCTTACAAATTATTTCAGATAGGGGTTCCCAATTCACCTCACACTTTTGGCAAAGTTTCCAGCAGGGTCTCGGGACAAAAGTTAAGTTAAGTACGGCTTTCCACCCGCAAACAGATGGGCAAGCTGAGCGAACAATCCAAACACTTGAGGACATGTTGCGATCTTGTGTGTTAGATTTTCAGGGAAGCTGGTTGGATCATCTATGTCTAATTGAGTTCGCCTACAACAATAGTTTTCACTCTAGCATACAAATGGCCCCGTTTGAAGCATTATATGGACGAAAATGTAGGTCTCCACTTGGATGGTTCGAGGTGGGTGAGACGAATCGTTTCGGACCAAGTCGTTCAGAAACAAATGGTAAGGTACAGATGATTCGGGAGAGGATCAAAACAGCTCATAGTCGTCATAAGTCCTATGCGGATCATCGGAAAAGAGACCTTGAATTTCAAGAGGGGGAGAAAGTATTTTTAAAAGTGTCCCCAATGAAGGGAGTTATGCGTTTTGGTAAGAAAGGAAAATTTGGGGCGTTGCGAAGAGTGGGGAATGTGGCTTACGAATTAGCACTTCCACAAGAGCTGGAAGCGATCATCCAGATTTCATGTGTCAATGTTACGAAAATACTTGCACGATCCAAGTCACGTCGTCCTTCCCGGAGATAGTTCTTAATGAAGAGCTTGATATGAAGAGGTTAGGTAGAAATACTTGATAGAAAGGTCCAACGCCTTAGAAATAAAGATATTGCTTCCGTGAAAGTCCTATGGAAGAATCACTCCACAGAGGAAGCCACCTGGGAAGCTGAAGAGGCGATGAAAGTCAAATATCTATTCCTATTTGACTAAGGTAAAAAAAAAAGTGTTACATAGTACTTCATATGTGTGCCATTTGAGTGTCTATATGCATGTGTTACAACTTTATTCACATTCGAGGACGAATGTTTCTTAAGGAAGGGAGAATGTGAAGCCCCAAATTAGTGTTACAATAACAATAAACATTATTGTGTCTATGTGATTATGTTATGACCTTATTCACATTCGAGGACGAATGTTGCTTAAGGAGGAAAGAATGTAAAGTCCGGGAAAAAATAATAATATATAGTTGTTGGTTGGTTTAATAAAAATATATATTTCATAATCTTTTTATAAGGACTACATGGCATGTTAGATTAGTGTTACAATAACAATAAACATTATTGTGCCTATGTGATTATGTTATGACCTTATTCACATTCGAGGACGAATGTTGCTTAAGGAGGAAAGAATGTAAAGTCCGGGAAAAAAATAATAATATATAGTTGTTGGTTGGTTTAATAAAAATATATATTTCATAATCTTTTTATAAGGACTACATGGCATGTTAGAAGTCTATTAGTTGAAAAAATATATAATTCAAGCCTTAAAGACTTCAAGAATTAACCACATTAAAAAAAATCTGCATACACATTTCTTTGGTAAGGAAACAACCTACTTCCCTTCCTCTCCCCCTTAACTCCCCTCCACTCTTGGCTTTCCCCCTCCCATAAGTTATACAAACACCCTTACTTATACATTATACTTGCCACAAACAAAGGACTAGCACAAAGAATACAAAATCAGAAAAAAAAAAACAAGTGAACAAGAAGAGGAAAAATCTGAAAAACATCAAGAGAGGAAGGAGAACAAAAATAGGAATACTAGGGAGCAAAGATCACTTGTAGCAACAGAACAACAATCCTTTTCACGCTTACAAGGTGAGTTTTCTCACTCAGAAATTCTTGGTAACATCCTTTATTTTTAGTTCAATACATGTTGGGATAAGAATTGAGTGTTGAAAAGAAATATTGAACTTTTGATTGTTTAGACAACTAGTTGCGTCATGAACTTTACGAACTGTTCTCACTGAGTTATAATTGTTAGAATTTGATGAAATTCGGAATAATTGTACACCTCTCTAATATGATCATATAGAACCAAAAATGAGGTAAAATGGACATACGGTTTGAAAGTTATCATAGTTCAAAGTTCCTGCCTTAGATTTGGTCGAAATTCGGAAAGGCATAATTACGGACTGTTTTTATTGAGTTTTACTTATTAGAATTATATGAAAATTTACATGGTTGTAAGTCTCTCTGTCACGGACAGATATATATAAATATTTATTAAAACGGACTTACGAGTTGAGAGTTATTGTAGTTTGAAGTTGCTGCCTCGGATTCGTCGGAATCCAGAAGGGCAGGACGTTGAAACGTAAAACTGTACTAATCTGTGGGGAATATGAAAATTGGTTCTAAATGAAAGTTCTAGATCTCTTTGTTGTGGACATTTTGAGACCTTACGGGGGTCTATCCGACTTACGGATTGTGAGTTATCGCTGTTTAAAGTTTCTGCCTCGGATCTATCGAGATTCAGGAAGGGCAGCGAATAAAAGTGTAAAACTGTACCAAATGGTACAGAATATGAAAGGATGGTTCACATGGAGACGTGTAGCTCTCTGTTCTCGTCGTTTTGAGATTTTATGGGGCTTGAACGGGTTTACAGATTAGGAGTTATGACTATTCTAAGATTGGGTGTTGTTTAATAAATATTCTGCCGAAATAAATTTCATGTGGCTGTTTTGAGAATAAATTTGTGTTAGTTACCCAAAGTAGTTTTAAATGAAATTTGGTACAGTGAAAGATCCTCGTCTTACCTTAGTTTCCGCTTGAGAAACACCTTAGTTGGAGTTATGGTTAAAAAGTTATAATCGTTACAAGTATGAATGATGAATGTTAGAAAAGAGAATAGTATTTATTTGATCTTACGAAAAATATGAAAAAGTGAATACGTGTTCACATAAATATATAAATATATAATGGATCGGGTTGCACGCCGCAACAAAGCGTAAAGTGAATACGCTCACAAATACGTAAACATAATGGATCGGGTTGCACGCCGCAACAAAACGTAAAGTGAATATATGTTCACAAATACGTAAATATAATGGATCGGGTTGCACGCCGCAACAAAACGTAAAGTGAATACGCGTTCACAAATACGTAAACATAATGAATCGGGTTGCACGCCGCAACAAAACGTAAAGTGAATATATGTTCACAAATACGTAAATATAATGGATCGGGTTGCACGCAACAAAGCGTAAAGTGAATACACATTCACAAATACGTAAACATAATGGATCGGGTTGCACGCGCAACAAAGCGTAAAGTGAATACGTGTTCACAAATACGTAAATATAATGGATCGGGTTGCACGCAACAAATATGAAAGATGAATACGTGTTCACCTATATATAAATATGAAAAGTGAATACGCGTTCACAAATATATAAATGTAATAAACATGTGGAAATGCAGGGAATGTCTTAACGTATAATACGAGATAAAATGAAGTGTTAGTTAAACCGAGAATTTCCTATGAGGAGTTGTTGCATATTTAAAGATGTTGTAACTTTGATATGTTTTGCAATATGCTTATTACGTTATAATGTGATTGCACTTGGAATATTGTGGTGTTACTTTGAATTGCGGGTAAGGTTCTCACTCATTGGATGGTAAGGTGACTCTTTATTTAACATGTTTCAGAAAGCGTGATAGAGGAAAGACTCCACGCCAAGGCTAGCGATCGTCCCATGACCTCTTGTCATACCAAGTCCATTGCTTGGGCTTGGTACTGCGTCGAGTTCGAATGTCGATTCGGTGTCTCGGGAAATGCCCGTGTGGAATGGTCTCCCTTCCAACTTAGAATAATATTTGTCAGTATGTCTATGTAGAAACAATATTTGCACGAGTATGGGCTCGCGTTATATTTTCAATAAAGTCATAAACAAATTTCTTTATTGTTATTTTTATTAATAGCTCCGTATTTGAATATAAGTTTAAATTTCTAAATAAAGAGAATTAAATGGTGCTCCTGGTGGAAATTAATTGTCCAGGTGCCATCACGCCCTAAGTAAAGACTTAGGAAAAGCCGAGGCGTGACATTGTCTAACCTTTAAATCATATTCTTGTGCTATTTTCATGTCCCTGTGATGATTAGGAACCAGTAGGCTATCAACATGGTCAAAATTTTAGTGTAAAAAGAGTTCTATATTTGGTTTTTCCATCTGCTGTTTAGACTGATTTTCACTGCTCGTGATGATTTTTAGCCCCGTCCGACTGATTTTGATCCCTGTTTGGACTGTTTGCGGACTGACTTTGGTCATTTTCGGACTGATTTGCACCCCCTGTTTTGACTGTTTGCGGACTGATTTTGGTCATTTTCGGACTGAATTTCAGCCCCATTTTTTACTGTTTTGGCCTTGTTTGACTGCTGGTTTTGGCCAGTCTCCGGACTGATTTTTGGCTTATTTTGCTACTGATTTTTGGCCCTTTTCTGTCGGACTGATTTCACTGTTCGTCGGACTGATTTTGGGCCATTTTGCTACTGATTTTGGCCTCTTTTAGCTGCTGATTTTGGGCCAGTTTCAGACAGATTTTGGCCTCGTTTTTATTGCTTTTTTGGCCGTTTATGTTGTTGTTCGCCCCATTTGTTGCTTGGTTTTTCCGCTACTCGATAGTTTTCTGGCTATTTTTTAGGCTGATTTTCTGGTTATTTTGTCACTAAGTTTTGACTATTTATCTATTATTTGGCAAAGTTTATAACATATGATAATCCTTTTCTTTTTTCTTTCTTTTACATGACTTGCATCGGGAGCGACGAAGAGTCTCATACGAGACTCATCATGACTTTGTCAAGCAAAGGATTTACATCCACACTTCTCGCATTCTTGGTCTCAACCTTAAAATAAATAGGCGGAATAATATCTTCAATCGCCTAGTCATTTTATCTCCTTTCTTTAACTCCGTCACTTTACTTTTATTTGTATTTTCGTTACCTAACCTTATACAATTATTGAAAATGCTTAGAATAGTTAGACCTAGAACTATTAGGGGCGGGTAGTTAAATAATAAAATGTGTCGCTAGTTTAATCTATCTTTAGGCCGTTATGCATTTTCAAAATTTTTAAAAAAATAACTTAGCCTTTTCATTGATATTATAGAAATAATATGATTTCAATTTTCATTAAACTCCTAAAGACTAACCAATTTTTGCAATAAAAAATCCTCTTTATTATCAAATGCAAAACCCATTTTTAAATCAAGTTATTCAAATAGGTATTTTCATAAAAAGATTAATTTTTACATGCAACATATAAATTCCCAATAAACCATTTTTGTGCATTTTTAATAAACCTCATGCAATTTTATCAAATATATGCATACACCTTTCAAATAAATATCTGCAACATCTTTTCTTAAATTTTATGCTTTCCAAAACATGCATTTTTACATATAGTAATTAACCCTAAGTTTGAACGGACAACCGCAAGTTAGCGGATCCTTTAGGATGCCTAACCCCTTCCCTTTAGGATAATAAAGAACCCTTACCTAGAATCTCACATAGTTTCACAGACCTTTAAAATGGAGATCATTCGTAGTATTTTATGCTACATTTTTAGTGTCCTAATTCACTATAATAATTAGGTGGCGACTCCTAAAAATGCAATTTCAGGAATCTAACCATGCCTTGTGATAATCCCGTTCCGCTCGGTCGAAATGGGCGCATACATGGCGACTCTTTGAGGATTTAAGGTTCTTAACCATAATGACCTAGGGTTATTATTTGGCATTATTTTTGCATTTAATTTTGTGTGCTATATTTTGTTTATTTTAATTGCTACTGTTTCTTGCTTTCCCTAAAGCGGCATTCCGCTCATATTTCTTCCACTGGAAAATTCACACAATCACACACTACATGCGAGGCGCTGGGTGCATCAAAGAAAATTCTTTCTTCAAAACCCAAATTTAGGAGAGTTGGTAACATACGTGGAGTGTCCGGTCTAACCGGTGGCCGCGTAGCCTTCTCACTCGAGTTGTCCGCTCGGGAACCTTGCGTACAGAAAAGCCAAATCTTATAAACTTAAGATAGAGCTATACCACCCTTTATTTTAGGGCATGCATGCATTTACCTTAGGTGGGTCGGTCCCTGGCATCAACACCACAATTAAGAAGACACCAAACTTGTCGACGGGTTTCTCAACCCAACGACCAACCAGCATACCATGTGTAGCGTGACAATGATAGACAAATCCAAACCTAATCATGACATGCCAAAATTGGGAAAAGTGCACCGTCATTTGGTCGCCATTTCCAACGAAAGCATTACAGTTGGGCGGCTTGGACAAATCCATCATAACCTCGCATATTTGACGTTTAGGCCTACCTCTGGCATAAAGAGGTCCCAAACATGTTAGAACACGCACTTGATTTGCAATTTGCTTATTAGTATATCTTTGCCGCAACTTTTGCATATTATACTAACTTGGTTTGCTTCATTTGTTAAAGGGTTATTTTTGTCTAGCTTATCCCCAAAAGGTTGATTCGCGTTAAGCGCGAAGACAATCATCCGATAAATGACTAATCGGAGGCAGGAGCGAAACAACTTAGGACTCATCCCCGTTCCCGTAGAGGATGCAGAGGCGTTAGAAAGGAGAAACACCAATGATCAGCACCTCGCCAAACTATTGCAGCAAATGGAAATCATGCAAGCCGAAATAGAAAGGCTCCGAAATATCACAAACCTGTCTATTAGCTTGAATGCACCACTCCCAGAGCAAAGGACAAATGCAAACGTGTCACAGGCCCTTGAGCCTCCACTTCCCCAAAGCTCCCCGCAGAGGCCGCAACATACCAGCTCACACCAAAATGTCACTCGCCCGGTCAATTTGCAAGCCGACCTCCAAAATGATCCGTTTACTACATACATATCTCAACCTCCACCTACTTATATCTCTCCACTCAGCCCAAATTGCCAAGTCACCCAATACGAGCAGAGGACACGCATCACTAGTCCTAACAAACAATATGGGGGATTAGCACATCCTACCGAAAGCCAACCTTTTATTATGCATGCATCCTCTCAAGAGACAGATCAATACAAGGAAGTGGAGCGGCAGACTCGAGCCAGAGCTGATGAAAATATGGCGAAAGAAATCCGTAGCTTGAAAGAGGCATTCAAAAGCATTCAAATGAACAAGGGGGAGGAATGTTTAGAATATGAAAACTTATGCATGCACCCCGACGTTGAATTACCTATGGGATACAAGGTGCCCAAATTTGACATGTTTGATGGAAAGGGGAATCCTCGAGCTCATCTAAGGTCATATTGCGATAAATTGATTGGAGTTGGAAAAAATCAAGCAATCATCATGAAGCTATTCATCAGGAGTCTTACCGGCGAGGCGCTGGATTGGTACACATGCCAAGACCCTCGAAAATGGGACGGTTGGAATGCCATGGCACAAGATTTCATGGATAGATTCAGATTCAACACTGACACTGTCCCGGATAGATTTTATCTTATGAAACTTGAAAAGAAATCCACAGAAACTTTCAGGGAATACGCCGTGAGGCGGTCGAGGCAAGAAAGGTCCAACCTCCGATGGCGAGAGCGAAATGACCACCTTGTTCGTGCGATGCGTTAAAAGACGCGACGTATTATGAAAGGATGATCAGTGTAATTGGGCGAAGTTTTGCAGAAGTCGTAAGAATGGGCGACTTCGTGGAAGAAGGCATTAAGACAGGCAGGATCACAAACCTGACGGCCCTACAAGCAACTAACAGAGCAGTGCAGTCAAATTCCATCGGAGGTACCTCACAGAGGAGAAGAGATGCATCACCCTCTATCATGGTCATTCAGGAGCATAGGCCAGAACAACTTCCAGTGTATCAAAGCCCACCGCCTTCTTACCATAACCAAAACACTCAAAACCCACAGTCATATTATCAGCACTGCGCCACCCCATATCCTGTTTACCATACCCAACCAGCATACCCAAAATACTCACCACAATCACGAAACCGCACCCCAAACGGACCCAAACCCCGCATAGATGCTGAGAGAAAGCCAACCAGAACTTATACATCTTTAGCCGAACCCATAGCCCAAGTGTATGAGAAGCTGAAAGCCGCAAGAATACTCCATCCAATTCCCAGAAATACCCCCAGGCCTACTTCCCAAGGGCACGATAAAACTAAACATTGTGCATACCACTCCGGTGTCGAGGGGCACGACATCGCAAATTGTTATACACTCAAAGACAAAATAGAGGATCTAATCGAAGAGGGAGTCATTCAGCTGAAAGATGCCCCTCTCAGGGTAAACAATAACCTTTTTCCCGGCTATGAAGATGCCCACGTGAGCATGATAGCTAAAGATGGAGAAAACAGTCTGGAAGGGACTATTACGCCAGCCCGAAAAGGGAAGAAAGTTGAATCATCGACCAACCGTCAGAGAAGAGGAGGTGCTCCTTGTCGGAGATTGTTTAACCATTGAATAAGTCATTCGTCTAGTTGTGTGCTGCAAGATATGATCCCGCTGAAGACTCGGCCATTGAAGACACAGAGCAAGAAGAAGTGGACTCGTGCCCCTGCCTTGGCCCGCCGAGTCCTGAAATAGTTAGTTTAATATATTTTGCCCTTTATATGTAATCTGAACTACGTTCGACCTGATTCCCTTGGCGGATACGTAGGCGGCCATATCGGCTTCGGTCTCACCTTTTAGAAAATCCCAATTTCTCTTTTGCTTGTAATTGAAACTACGTTCGACCTGATTCCCTTGGCGGATACGTAGGCGGCCACATCGGCCTCGGTCCCACCTTTAGAATTTTACCCAATATTCACTTGTAATGAACTACGTCATGACCTGATTCCCTCATGGGGATACGTAGGCGGCCTAAATCGGCTTCGGTCACACCATTAGTAAACCTTCCCTTATTTTTGAAAATAACGAAAACACACATAATATACGAGCAACCCCCATGGAAACCCACTTTTAGGCTAAATGCCCTTTGCAAATTTAAAACTGGGACAAGGCAGGAAACCAGGCAGGGGTTATGAGTCCCAAACAAGGCAGACGTCCGGCGTCAAGAGTCAAAACTACAAAGTCAATGCGAATCAACCCCCCCCCCCCTCAAACTCACAAATTTTCTTTGAGCGCAGGTTCTTCATATTAGCAGGAGCAGAAAGAAGCAGCAGAAGCAGACATACATCAACAATCAAAGTTCAAATCCCGCAACAAAGTCTAGCGCATCAGCTCGGGCATATAGTCAAATTGCAATCCATGCAGTGCACAAACGCACAACAAAGACATCAGGGGAATCCATATGGTTCACAAATGCATCATAACAACACCTCAGCAGTTGCAACATCTAGCATGTCCGGCCAAGGACAAAATCTCAGCATTCACAACACCCCACATATCATACAGGGATGACATCCCTATTCCCATAAAATTGCATTTCTCATATATTTATCATTTCGTTTAAACAGTTTTACACTAACGTTTTCTCAAGCTTAGCTTGCAGGAGCATTTATTCTACAGGAGCAACAGCAACACGTCCAGACAACGACGTGATCAACAATATGGCTACGCAACGACGCCATCGAACACGCCCAGTAACGACATTATCGCGACAAAGAAGTCCGAAATGGCGCCAAGAAGAACGTCGCCCGGATAACGGCGTGATCGTTATGCCAAAAGCAACACGTCCAGGCAACAACATTATCAGCACAGCAAGTCCGAAAACGACGCCAGCAGCAACACGTCAAGACAACGACGTGATCAGCATTATGTCTACGCAACGACGCCAACAGCAACACGTCCAGGCAACGACGTTATCAGCACAGCAAGTCCGAAAACGACGCCATCATCGGCATATCATATGTACACAGGAGAAGCAGCAACAAGTCCAAAAACGACGCCACGTCCGAAAACGACGCCAAGTCCGAAAACGACGCCACCTCCGAAAATGACGCCACGTCCGAAAACGACGCCACGTCCGAAAACGACGCCAAGTCCGAAAACGACGCCACGTCCGAAAACGATGCCAAGTCCGAAAACGACGCCAAGTCCGAAAACGACGCCACGTCCGAAAACGACGCCACGTTCCGTTAACGACGCCACGTCCGAAAACGACGCCACGTCCGAAAACGACGCCACGTCCGAAAACGACGCCACGTCAAAATGGCGCCACGTCCAAAACGACGCCACGTCCAAAATGAGGCCGCGTCCAAAACGGCGCCACGCGTCAACGGCGACAAGTCCAAAGCGACGACAAGTCCAAAGCGACGCCACGTCCAAAACGGCGCCAAGTCCAAAGCGGCGCCACTTCCTAAAACGACGCCAAGTCCGAAAACGACGCCACGTCCTAAAACGACGCCACGTCCGAAAACGACGCCACGTCCGAAAACGACGCCACGTCCGAAAACGACGCCACGTCCGAAAACGACGCCAAGTCCGAAAACGACGCCACGTCCGAAAACGACGCCACGTCCGAAAACGACGCCACGTCCGAAAACGACGCCACGTCCGAAAACGACGCCGAGTCCGAAAACGACGTCAACGACGCTGAGTCCGAAAACGACGCCAAAGTCCAAAACGGCGCCGCCAAAGACGGCGTCGTCGAGATATCACATCTACGCAAGGACAATTCATCTACTCTCAAAAATTGCATTTCTTATTCATGCTTTATTACCCTGTCTTAACAGTTATGCACTAACTCTTTCTTGAGCTTTAGTCTACAAGGGCAGTTGCAGTAAGGACAACATATCCGCATCGCAACGGCGAAATCACGATTTGCAGCAGCGTCGATTTTCGCAGGATAGCATTTTCTACTCGCACAATTACATTGCTTATAAATTCATGCGTTATCATTTTGCCTTAACAGTTATGCATTAACCGTTTGTTTAAGTCTTAGCATACAGGAACAGGAGCACAACGTGGAACTACCTCTTACGGCGAACCGAGGCAATTTGTACCTCGAACGTCGATCCGCTCTCCACCAGCATCCTGCAACACCAATGACCCCAGTGTCATCATAATTCAACACTGGAATGAATTTTTAAATCCGCGTTATCCTTGGTTTAATTTTTCTATTATCACAGAACCCAGTGTCATCATAATTCGACACTTGGACAAATTTTAAATCTGCTTCCGCTTTGGTTTTTCTAGCGTCACAAAACCCAGTGTCAACATAATTCGACACTGGGACAAATTTTGAGTCCGCATCAGCCCTCCTTGGTGTTTTACCATGGTAGCCCAGCGTCGTCATAACTCGACACTGGGACAAAATTTTGAATTTTGCGTCAGCCTCGTCTTAATCGCCCAATATTTTTTTTAATTCTGAGGATCGAGACAAAATTGGCTTTAAGTCAACGTCTTTGTCTGAAGACTCTTCCATCATCTCCATACAAAGAGGGACAAGTGTTGACACCCAATTTTGACCCTCCCGTTCAGTTCTTAACTATAAAATTACACTAATTTTTGCAAAATAATTTTCTATAATAAAATGCATCAATAATATATTAATACATGCACAAATAAGCTTTTTAATAACGGCATCACATTCTAAAACATTAAACACTAATTAAATAGCACGCCCGTCTTTATTTTTGTAATAATTTAGATTAATAAAGCACTTAAATAATTTAATCACCATTTTGAATTTCTAATTTACCACTAATTAATTTTACCTAAAACTAACTTCTAAAACTAATACCCAATTTAAACTAATCAGCCCACCTAAATAACTACCCAGCCCAAACCCGCGACCCGCAAGGCCCCAGCCCTATTTCTCGCCCCGCCCGCAGCCCTTCACTCTTTCTTCACCCCCCCTCCCTTAAACTAAACCTAAAACTCAACCCCTACCCTCTGCCCCCAACGACCCCCCCCCCCTCCTTTCACCTTCACCCCTGTCGCCACAGACCCTCCCCATACCTCTGTCCTGACATCAACGACTCCCCTGCACAACCCATGCCCTATCCCCCATATCTTGAACCCATACCTCTGTCCCAACATCTCTAATCTCAGAGTTTTTCCCCTTTTCTTTTCAATTTGAATTTCAAATTGAAACCCCTCAATTTGTGGCTATAAATACAGCCCTCGAGTTTGTGTTGAAGGGCCCCCTTTTTTTGGAAGGAAAAAATTGAAATTCTGGGTCTTGGTTTGAAACAAAGAACAAAACTCACATTTTTGCTTTCGATCGAATTTCGGGTTTTCAAAATCAAGAACAAAAACAGATTCTTACTACTTGGAAAGTGTTGGAAAAATCATAAAGAAATACCTTTTCTTTTACTCTCAAGTTTTCGCATTCAAATGAGACGCATACCCTTAAACTTTCGCCTCTTTTCAATCGCATAATACAATTTCTGAATGGAATCGACGAGTCGAAGAACGCCTCGGTTCGCTACCCGAAGAAGGTAAATGCGACTCCTTTTAAATTTCTTGTCTTAAATTACTTAATATGATGTGTTTATGCGATTGGCAATTATTAAACTCGTTTTAAGTTACTAGACATATTAGTCGGTTGCTTGAATCATTGGGTTAGTCTCACGAGCATGTTTAGTTAAGTTTCGTGTTTATTCGTGTTTATCAGTGTGATTATTGAGCATGATTAGATATTGTTTATGTCCATTAGGTTAAAATCAAGCAGAATTATTGACTGATTATGATTATTAAGTTAAGTGCTAACATATCTGTTCTATAATTATAACTAATAAGTATGTTAAGTTGCTATTGATATTTAAAGTGATATATCCAGTATATAGTCTGACTTGATCACGTGTTTAGCTTAGGTTGACTGATGTTGCATATTGTGGAATTGTTATCCCTGTTTGGAGGTCTTTCCTCTCTATTTCCAAAGTGATTCACTAATGCATACGCCCCGCCTCTTGTTTTATCTGAATGTCTCTAAGCTTGATCTACCCCTATAAGTGAACCTGTTGTTTATACCATGTTAAGTGCATTACCTGTTTAGCATGTTCAGTTTGATCTTCTGAAGTATGTGTTTCCATTTAGGATGTTTTCATGACTAAAATAATTACACCTTTAGGACATATGAATTGTTCTATTTAAAATGAATTAAGGTATATCCTGCTAATTTGAACTATGTATGAATCTTAGCTTGGTTTATTGAGGCTTATTATTGCTTGGTTGCTTGAGTCTTGGTTCTTTGTGCATTTATTGAGTATTTTGCTAAGTCTAAGGATTATGTTAGTGTAATTACGAATCAATGTGGTACTAATGTGATTAATCTTTCCTTTCACATGTTTACTATGACATTATCTCCCGTGGTTGCATTTACCCTCAACTCAGGCCAATGGCAAGTCTATTTGAGTAGTTTGTCCATGTCTGGTATCAAGTTTAAATATATCTAGGAGCTGAAACAATTATTGTATGCTTGAATGCTTAAGTGCTAGATAAATCCATTCATATATCACTGCTTGCTAGCATTAAATCATTTAGTTTGAACACATAAATAAAAAATGACTTTCTGAACCCGAGCTTCTGAGGTCCTGTGTGGATTGAAACTTGTTTAAATTGACACATTCCTATATTAATCTTATGCTAGTTGAAGTTGATATGTTCACTTGCAGATACCTGTGTTAGATACCTAACCTGCATTCACTCAACTCAGAATTGTGCTGCATTGTATCTGTTCAGCCTAAAAAAGATGAAATAAAGAAATATTCATACTTGTCCACCTTGTCTAACCTTTAAATCATATTCTTGTGCTATTTTCATGTCCCTGTGATGATTAGGAACCAGTAGGCTATCAACATGGTCAAAATTTTAGTGTAAAAGAGTTCTATATTTGGTTTTTCCATCAGCTGTTTAGACTGATTTTCAGCCTGTCAGCCATGGTGATTTTTAGCCCCTGCTCGGATCGATTTTCACCCTGCTTGGACTGTTTGCGATCGACTTTGGTCATTTTCGACTGATTTGCACCCCTGTTTGATCGTTTATGATCGATTTTGGTCATTTTCGGACTGAATTTCAGCCCCATTTTTTACTGTTTTGGCCTTGTTTGACTGCTGGTTTTGGCCAGTCTCCGGACTGATTTTTGGCTTATTTTGCTACTGATTTTTGGCCCTTTCTCGCCGGACTGATTTTATCGTCGTTTGACTGATTTTGGGCCATTTGCTACGATTTTGGCCTCTTTTAGTCGCTGATTTTGGGGCCGCCAGCGATTTTGGCCTCGTTTATTGCTTTTTTGGCCGCTTTATGGTGTTGTTCGCCCGCTTGTTGCTGGTTTTTCCGCTACTCCGGATCGGTTTTCCGCTATTTTTTAGGCTGATTTTCTGGTTATTTTGTCACTAAGTTTTGACTATTTATCTATTATTTGGCAAAGTTTATAACATATGCTAATCCTTTTCTTTTTTCTTTCTTTTACATGACTTGCATCGGGAGCGACGAAGAGTCTCATACGAGACTCATCATGACTTTGTCAAGCAAAGGATTTACATCCACACTTCTCGCATTCTTCGGTCTCGGAACCTTAAAATAAATAGGGCGGAATAATATCTTCAACTGCCCTAGTCATTTTATCTCCTTTCTTTAACTCCGTCACTTTACTTTTATTTGTATTTTCGTTACCTAACCTTATACAATTATTGAAAATGCTTAGAATAGTTAGACCTAGAACTATTAGGGGCGGGTAGTTAAATAATAAAATGTGTCGCTAGTTTAATCTATCTTTAGGCCGTTATGCATTTTCAAAACTTTTTAAAAAAAAATAACTTAGCCTTTTCATTGATATTATAGAAATAATATGATTTCAATTTTCATTAAACTCCTAAAGACTAACCAATTTTTGCAATAAAAAATCCTCTTTATTATCAAATGCAAAACCCATTTTTAAATCAAGTTATTCAAATAGGTATTTTCATAAAAAGATTAATTTTTACATGCAACATATAAATTCCCAATAAACCATTTTTGTGCATTTTTAATAAACCTCATGCAATTTTATCAAATATATGCATACACCTTTCAAATAAATATCTCCAACATCTTTTCTTAAATTTTATGCTTTCCAAAACATGCATTTTTACATATAGTAATTAACCCTAAGTTTGAACGGACAACCGCAAGTTAGCGGATCCTTTAGGATGCCTAACCCCTTCCCTTTAGGATAATAAAGAACCCTTACCTAGAATCTCACATAGTTTCACAGACCTTTAAAATGGAGATCATTCGTAGTATTTTATGCTACATTTTTAGTGTCCTAATTCACTATAATAATTAGGTGGCGACTCCTAAAAATGCAATTTCAGGAATCTAACCATGCGCAGCAGTAATCCCGTTTCCGGCTCCGGTCGAAATGGGGCGTTACAGAACGCAAGGTGGTAATTCTGAGCAAATTGTTGACAAAAAAAGGAAAATGAAGATCAAAGTGAGGAAGAAGATACTGAGGAAGAGGTAATACAAAATCCGTGGCAAACAGACATGCATCAAATAATAGAAGTCCGTCAACCAGAAGGAGTAAGCCCACAACCTCGGAGATCGACAAGAGTTCGAAAGTCAAATCCTAAGTATGCCAATACTGCTATAGCGGAAGAAGAAAAGAGTTCAAAAACTCAAAGAACAACTCAGTATGAAAAGTTAGTGTTGAGGGGAGTGTTAAAAGTCATCATCAACTTAATCTCCAAGACAATAGATAATCAATCTAGAGTGTTCTTCTAGAGAATTGAAAGAAGATCTTTAGAATGAAAGGTTCTAGAATGTCTTGGATACTTAACTTAGAGATATGTTTAGAAGACTCTAGATTCTTGTAAGAAATGTGTAGATGTTCTAGAGTCTTAGATATTTGTAGAATAAGATAAAATTGTCTAGATTTTTAGGATTATGTCTAGAATCATCCACATACAAGTATAAATATTGGTTACCTTAGTCATTTGTATAGAACAACCAAGAATCAAGAATCAAGAAAGAATAAAAAATCGTAAGCCAAAGTGTTTCTAAGTGTGCATCCAAAAGGAGTGTCCAAGTGGTCAAGTTATAGTGTTCAAATTTTGATATAATTATTTTTACAATAATAAAGTAATTACGTTTTTCACGTGTTCTGTTGTCCAACATTCATTTCACTTTGCCTTATAATTAAAAGTGTCAGTGAAGTATCAAAAGTTAATTTTTATCATAGAATATAATTCAGTCATAGGATATCAATTTAAATTTGAAACTCGACATGGAAAGTGTGACAAGATTAATTCATTAGTAAATTAATTATAATGCTAATCTTAACTTAATGTTATTTATATTGCCCAAAAAAGTAAATGCATATACTCTCATCATTAGTCACTTGACGTAATTAATTAATTGTCGTTTAATAAGAAGTCAATCTATTAAACATTTTGTAATTGTTTTATTTGGCCACGTATATGTGAACTAATTTAAGGAAGAATCTTAGCACTTTAGAGTTTCGTGGTGTTTACGTAAGATATTGCTCTTTATCGGCGAAAAGATCGGCAGCATATACACCTGTCTCCTTTTTTCTCTATCTTTTTTTTTATTTTTTATAACGGAGGTTTCCAGCCTTGCGCCTGACTAATTCACTGGTATTACCCAGACGTCATCGATATGATGGCACCAGTTCTTCAACAACATCACCAGTAAATCACGGGATGTGCTCCAGTGGCTAGTTTCTGGAAGCGTACAACTGATCAATGAGACAAGGTCAAATTCCCCAACATGCAAAATTTCTTCGCGCCTGCAGAGAATCGAACCACGCTGGCCATGCCTGAGCGCCTTATAGCGCCCAGACTTTACCATTGAACTATGCCCCGGAGGACCTCTTTCTTTTCACAATTTTTAGTTGAAAGCAGCCGTTTAACATTTAAAAGAGTTTCTGGCTCATAAATTCTTTGAAAATATTTCTTTACCCTTTGACAAAGATATTTAATGATCGTAATAATAAAAATATTACTTATTTCTTATTTTTCTTAAGCATCTAATTTGATAAATATTCTACTGGCAGGATAGATGAAATGAAGGCTCGCATCTGAAGTACTTTGCGATAAGAGTGTGTTACCAAAGCTCAAGTTCTAAAGTGGTGATTAGACACACATTGTTGTATTGGCAGAGTGTTGGCCAACAAGAGCGCTCACGTCCTGAAAATGGAGGTAGCGGAGGTGAGGATATTCGATGAATGTATTGACATACTAGGAGAGATAGGATTAGAAACGAAGTTATACGGGACAAGGTCGGAGTAGTCTCACTGACGGACAAGATGAGGAAAACAAGGTTGAGATTGTTTAGACATGTGAAGATCGGAGATGCAAGGATATACCAGTTAGAAGATGCGAGAGGTTGGCGATAGCAGGAGTTATGAGAGGTAGAGGTAGGCCCAGGGACGGACTAACCCTTGGGCCAGCCTGGGCACTGACCCACCCCCATTTAAAAAAAAATGACTACTAGTATTTACCCACTGCCTTTCCAAAAAAAAAAATTAACCTATTGAAAAATCATGAAGTCACTACTCTAAACCACATGCGTGAGTGAAGAATTGCAATTTTCAGCTACAACAAGTAGAACGGCAACGAAAGCTTTCTCCAGGAGATTTTACAGAGCTAGAATTGGGGCAATTGTTGACAATAGAGTTAAGACACTTTAGAGTTGAAGTATCTGATGATAAGGAGTTGAATTCTCTTTCAAGTATTATTATGTTGTGTAAGTGGATGGTAGATACAAGAAAATCGAAAATATATCCGTTGATATTCATATTGATTTCTCTTGTGCTTACGCTCCCGATTTCCATTGCAACAAATGAACGTGCATTTTCAGCTACAAAAATTGTGAAGAGTCGACTCCGCAACAAAATGTCAGATGATTATCTTACAAATACTTTGTTATTATATATTGAAAGAGAAATTGTCGATGACTTTGGCATAGATGTTATTATCAATGACTTTCGTGATTCGAAAGAACGTAAATTGCTATTGTAATATAGTTATTTGAGCGCTAAATATATTTTTTATTTTATTTTAGTCGGCCCACCCTGTGATTATTTCGTTAGTCCGCCCCTGGGTAGGCCGAAGAAAAACTAGGAGGAGATGAATCGACAGGATATGACACAACTTCAGCTGATGACATGACCTTAGATATGAAGATTTTGAAGTCGAGGATTAAGATAGAAAGTTAATAGATAGTTGAATAATGTCGCATTCCGTGCAGGAGAGGTAGGGGCTAGCCTCATCTTCTCCTTTCTTAGTAGATCTAGGTATCTCATAGTTCCTTATTCTTCAGTGTGTATTATTATATGTTGTTTCATTTATTTTGTTGTCTTATTGTCCTTACAATTCTGCATTGATAACGTTTCTTTTAAGACGAGTGTCTGTCGGAAATATTCTCTCTACCCCAAAAAAATAGGGGTAAGGTCTGCGTACATCCTACTCTCCCCATACGCCACTTATGGGGATAAAATCAGTATGTTGTTGTTGTTGTTGATAGATATTCTACTTATAATAAAAAACGTAAAGATAGACCTAAAACGATACTCAATATATTGACATACCCCTTAAGAAAATATTAATTATTGAGAAACATATTTAGCTAATTTACCTTTAATTGAATAATACATATTTAATATAGTTTGTTGATTATATAAAAACTCACTTATTTAAATACATGAAATTTGAAAGAAATTAATGAGTATCTTCTTAATTATGTAAAATGACACTTATTTTGATACACAAGCTAAAAGAACACTTATTATGGACCAAAGTGAGTATTATATAAAATGTTCGAATATAAAGAATGATTTTTTTTAATAGAGAGGACTTTCTCCTTAAATTGACTCTTCACACCGTGAATTTGAGTTTATCGAGCTTGTAAGATTCAAATATCATATAGTTACACTAAAAAAAACTAAATATCAAACGCGAGGTAATAGTAGGTATAAATATCACGTTAGAATTTAACAAATTTTATACTTTTTTCATTAAATTTTACATGTCCACGATACTAAAAATTAATTTTCACTTTTACTTGTCTGCTTTAGCATATCAAGAAAAGATAAACTTTTTTCTTGTTGTACGTAACATTAATTACTCATTTTTAAATTATTTTTCAAGTTTGTTAAAAATATACATCAATTAATATGAGTATTATAATAAAATATAGTTTATTTATTAATTTTTAAAGAGCGTGTAAAATTAAAAGTGGATAAATAAAAATGAACCGAGGGAACTTATTAAGGTTTGGTCCTTTTGACCTTTGGGTCCTCGCCTCATAGCTCCTATTTCATCCTGACCAAATAGTATAATCCATCACCTTTTCTCAATCAGCCAGCTCTATTGATCTTGCAAGAACAGCTAATTCAAAGAGGCTAACAGCCAAAATACAACAACGTGGCATACAACCTCCAATTTATCTTTCTACTCCCAAAATAATTAGTACCAAACTCCATCTTTGTTGTCCGTTTTTCTTTAATATCTTTTTAATCTTAATTTACGCGATATTTAATCGAGCACAAAATTTTACAACAACATACCCTGTGCAGTATCGTAAGTGATAATTGAGAAGAATAGAATATACGCATACATTACTTATATTTTTGTGAAAGAGCACAAATTTTAAAAATAAAAAAGATATATAATTTAAAATAAGTTATAAATATTTGTATTATTATGAATCATCTTACTAAAGATAAAAATAAAAATATATTATTGATTCGATGATCCGCATTAGACGTGTCAACAAAAAATAATTACTTGGGATAGACATATCTGTAAAATAACAATAGCCACTGAAAGAATGTAAAAAATAATCCCTTGATTATTCTCATTAATGAAAGACATATATATATAAGTTACAAGGAAAATCATCTTCCTATTCTACCTATGAATCCCTATTCTATAAGAATATTAACTTTACAATTATGGTAATATTACACTACTAATTAAGGTACAAACTTAAGTCTAATATTTACCAAATATACAAAGAAAAGGGACCCACTCGGATGGGTTATTCTCGGCTAGGCCAATATGACTGATATACTTTAACACACCCCGCATCATAGCAAGGCGGTTTCAGACTGTGAGATCGTTTCTAAAATCTTCAAAAGGGATCGAGGAAGACCTTTGTAAAGATGTCTGCAATTTGATATCTCGAAGATAGCATGCATACATACTTGTCCTTTGCTACCTTTTCTAACAAAGTGAATATCCATCTCTACGTGTTTAGTACGCTGCGCCGAATCGATTACCGAAGGTAGATGACACTTATATTATCACAATACACCAAGGTAGCTTTCTCAATGGGACAATGGAGCTCTAAAAGAAGATTTCATAACCAACATGATTCAGAGACCACATTAGCTACCCCTCGATACTCGGCCTCTGCACTTGAACGTGAAAGCGTAGATTGACGCTTGGCAGACCATTAGACCAAGTTGTTACCCAAAAACATAAAATATCCAGACGTAGACCGTCTGGTGTCAGGACAACCACCCCAATCAAGATTCAGATACGACCAATATAGACGTCGACGAAGGATACAAATGCAAACTATACTC
The DNA here is from genome assembly GCA_029844215.1 of Przewalskia tangutica. Lineage (NCBI taxonomy): Eukaryota > Viridiplantae > Streptophyta > Magnoliopsida > Solanales > Solanaceae > Przewalskia > Przewalskia tangutica. Next base: position 103,875,556 of record CM056736.1, on the reverse strand, counting down.
AAGTGTTCCCTGAATGTACCTAAGAATGCGTTTGAGTGCATTCATATGTTCAACTCTGGGATCATGCATAAACAAACACATCTGCTGTACGACATATGTAATGTCTGGTCGCGTGAACGCCGAGATCGAAGGCGGCGCTGCAAGACTACTATACCGGCCTGATCCTCATACGAGAGCGATTCGGCACCCAACTTGGGTTTAGTGTCAACTGGAGTAGAAGTAGACTTACAGGATGACATCCCAGCCCTCTCGATGATCTCTGATGCATACTTTCTCTGTGATAAGAACAGTGCACTTGCATGACGAGTTACAACAATCCCCGAAAAGTAACTCAAATGGCCTAAGTCCTTCATGACAAACTCAGAACTGAGCATTGTCATAATAAACTTGCGCAAAGTATTAGAAGAGGCAGTCAAAATAATATCATCAACATATAACAGAATATAAGTCATGGAAGATCCTCGACGATATACGAATAATGAATTATCAGACCTGATGTGAGAAAAACTCATAGTCGAAACAAAATCAGCAAACCTCTTATACCAAGCTCGTGGAGACTGCTAAAACTCATACAAGGACTTCTTCAATAGACATACATGATTAGTGTCACGCCCTTTTCCGACCGCGATATTATTAACTATAACTCCTGCTTAATAAAATGTTAGAAAATAATATAAAATGCTAAAAGAGTGCTAAATGCTAAAGTAGTGCTAAAAGGTAAAAGATGCTAAAGTGGGCTAGAAATAATGCTAAATGGTTCGCGGAGTCGCCACCTAATTAGTTTGGGTGAATTAGGCCTATATGTCAACTAGGTTAAAGTTAACATTAACTCCATTTTTTATGGCCTGCGAGATTAGTATGAGATTCTGGGGAAAGGTTCTTTATTAATCTAGAGGGAAGGGATTAGGCACCCTCTAAGATCCGCTAACTTGCGTTTGTCCTGCCAAACCTAGGGTAGTTATTTATGCTAAAAATATATGTTTTAAAGGGTATTTAAGATATTTAAAACACTTGAGATGTATTTCTAACTAAGAGAAAATGTAAGATTATGTTTAAAAATGTACTTAGTGGGAAACATGCGTTCATAAAATATTTTAATGACATGAAAAGGGCGTGTTTACAAAATCATATGAAAAAGGTGTATTTACAAAATCATATGAAAAAATACCTATTATGCTAGAAAATGCATGTTTTGAAATGTTTAAGTAAAGAGGCGCTTGCAAAATATAAAAATGATGCATTTTTTATAACCTGAAAAGATTTGACATTTGTTTATAAAGTTAATTTTCGAAAGAAATTCATATAAGGTGTTATAACATACATAAGAAAAATATATCTGTGCAAGCTGACTTAGTGATTAAAGTTAGGCCTTTGTTTGCAAAATTGGTTTTGATAATAAATTATATAGTATTAATAAGGAGTTATTAATTCTTTTAAGATGCATTAGTCTCGTGATTAGATATTCAAAATAAGTTGAGCATGCTAGAATAATTAACTTAATGAGAAAGCAAATTTCTAGTGTCGAATTAGTTTCTAATAGCGACTTAAAGCTCAGGGGGTCCTACTAAATGTCTTACTAGTGTAATGTTAGTATTAGACAATTAATCTACAATGAATGAATGGGGCGGGGCAGAAATTAATAAAAGGACTCGAGGAATGGCGATGTAATTTGCTAGCGGGTTGAAATTCCGATGCGGATAGAGAAATGCACATAGATGCGGGTCTTCAATTGCCACGATGAGTCTCGCCGTGAGACTCGTTGTTGCTCCGGTGCATTTCATGTAAAAAAAAAGAAAGATAAGGATTAGTATATATCCAAGTCAAGCGTGATTACGTTAAGCTCAAACATACATTCATAATTCAATTGCTATTAGTTATATCAATCTAAGTAATTGTCAATTTTAGGCAAAGTAAGAGGATGTTATTATTCTCAGCAGTGGGCCTTTTGACAATTACATAGGGACAGACAGGATAGAATGGAAGTGTTCCAATAGGGTAACAGTTGCAGGGTGACAAAAATGGATATAGAACTAAGTTTTGAGACAAGTCTATAACTTTGCATTCATTTATCTTTTAAATATTTCATCAACCAGTTTTCACAAGCATGTTACAATTAAGGAGGGTGATCAGTCAATTAGTCTGCACTTATATTTTCCATGAAAAAAAAGTTAATAAACCTTGGCATAAATCAGCAGCCGACTGTTTTAGAGGGCAGGACCCTAAATAACTTTAAAATTATTCTAAACTAGCATTTACTACTTCAAACAAATCAGCAGAGAGGCTGAAGTACTAGCCCATCTATGAAACAAGACAGTTATGCCCTATTTGAATTCAGAATTTTGTATTCAAAGAACATCTACAATGTTTCACACAAGCAGTTTATATAGGCAGTATATGACGTCGGGGACTTGAAAAATGTCACATGCTATTGCAGGGTCGATATCACATGGGAATAGGTAAAGTCAGGTGTATAATCAGATGGGGATACACCAACCCAAATTCCAAGAAAACAAAGCAAAATAAACCCAGAACGAGACATCCATATTAGCACATATGCAGTAATCCATTTTTTTTTTTGCAAATATCCAGACGTATAGAAAGGTTAGTGTACATGAGATATTCAGAAAATTAAAATCCAATAACTTTCCTACTGTAGCTACAAACACCTAATGTTTACTGGACTGATTAAAAGGACTCAGGCAAGATGGATATGACTGTGCAACGCTCAAGAAAACCGACATATTCACATAAGACATTCTTTACACATTTTACAATCTTCACACGTATATTAAAGACATGTCAGCAAAGATTTAGAGATAAATTCATCACTCATTACTCAATAGAGAAATACATAGACGAGTTATCCATCCTATATCCCACTGCCTAAAACTGGAATTGCGCCATCTATTTAATATAGTATCTCAGATATGGACAAGAAACAGACTGTGGCAGGAATTTAATTGAAACAACAACATATTCGATTGATCATTCCACTGATTTATATCATATCATGATTCTAACTGTGAACCAAATGTAGTGGATTTGACAGTGAAAACACGCAAATACCATAAGACTTTAACTGATCGATACCACAGTTCTAACAAATAGCGACGTACTTGGTTTTACTATAATAAACACAGACCTGATCGATAGCTTAGATGATCAAAATTTTACCCAAATAAGCTAACACACGTTAAAACTAATATAACAAATGCTAGTGAGTGAAATTACTGCCTATATAACAAAGATGCACAATATTTACATAAAGAAATCGAGATTAAAAAAGGGAATGGGTTTACCTTCTCCGTGCAGCGAACCGAGGCAGCGTATCAAGTCGTCGAAGCCACTCGGAGATTTGTGTTTATGCGATAAAAGGGAATGAAGCTTTTTCTTTGATAATACTCACTGGTTCACGACTGATCTCTGCGACGAAGAAGAAAAGGTTTCGAATTGATGTCCTTGCCCTCGACTTCTCATTTTTTTGGATGCTGATTGATAAAGAATGCTAATTCCCCAATGCTGTTTTTGGATTTTTTTGCTTCCTCGAAGTTCGAGGTGTTTTAAACGGGTCTTCTCTTCTTCCCCCGATTCTTGCTGATTTTCTCGAATGTTTTTACTGGTTCCTGGATGGGTTTTTTTGCCGTCCAATCCTCCCTTTGCATGTGTATATTGAATGGTTTATATAGCCCTCATTCGTGTTCTAATGTTGGTAAGTATTTATGGTGCGATTTTGGCTGAATTTTAGCACTGATTTTGGTGTAAAACTTGTTGTAAGTTTGTTCTGGTAAGCCAATATTTCGATTTTGGAAAGATTTGGGCGAGATTTGGAATCGTTATTATTGGTATTGATTTTTGGTGATTTTATTAACCGTTTTTGGTGTGATTTGGGAGAGCTTTGGGATGATTTCGGGAGGTGACAGCAATACTGAGGGCCTGAATTTCCGGCGAGATTCATGGGTGTCGGCGATGGAAGCTTTTTCTTTGTTTTAGGGTTCTTTGATTTTTTAGGGAGATGGACTTCTGATTTTGTTTTTGTAAAGGGGTGTGTTTGGAGAGAAGGGGAGTAGACGGGCTTGGGCGTGCTGGGCCTTGTGTTTTTTTTTTAAGTGTTAGTTTTAGGTGGTAAATAAATGGTGCTTAAATTATGATTAAATTATTTAGGTGCTTTATTAGTTAGTAGGGTTTTAAGTGTGTTATTAAAGCTAGTGGAAAATAAAGATGGGGTTTAAATTATTTATGTCATTATTAAAATGCTAAATGCGGATATGATATTTAGGGATTGCTTAATGCTTTTATAAATGCGACACTATTATTTAAAAAACTCATTTATTGTGCATATTTATCATTATTTAAGTTAAAGTTAAATTATCTTAATATGACTTTAGGTGCTTTATTAATTTTAGCTTGGGTTTAAATTATTACAATAATTATGAAATTGCTTTGCGTATTAATAAATGCGACTATGCTATTTGACGCGACGTCATTGCTAAATTATTTATTTACGTGTTTATTATTATTGAGTTTATTAAAATTAATAGAATTATGATAAGGCTTAAAATTGATAAATGCGGGCGCGAGACTCAAAGTACTTAATACTCTTCGTAAAATGAGGTGCCATTATTAAATCACGTATTTATGCATGTATTAATATTTTATTGCTTTATTTTATTATTATAAAATTGCTGATATTATTTTAAAAAATTAGTGTAATTTTATAGTTAAAGACTGGACGAGAGTGTCAAAATTGGGTGTCAACAATTAGGATATCTAGTATCCCTAAATCCCGAAGGCTGATGCATATACACTGTCTCATGAAGATCACCATGTAGGAAAACATTCTTCACATCTAGCTGATGAATGTGCCATGATTTCGAAAGAGCCAAGCTGAGCACAGTACGAATGGTAGCCGGCTTGACCACTGGGCTAAATGTCTCACCACAATCCACACCAACCTGCTGAGTCTTACCATCACCTACAAGTCTAGCCTTATGTCTTGCAAATGAACCATAATAATTTTCCTTATGAACAAAAATCCACATAGACCGAATAATATTAACACCAGATGGACGGGGTACCAACTCCCACGTCTTATTATCAATAAGAGCATTATATTCCTCGGTCATGACAATTTTCCAATTAGGATCATTTAAGGCAGACACAAGATTACGGGGTAAGGGGGATTTAAGAACATTTGAATTCAAATTGAAATGTGTTTTTGGCTTAAAAATATCCCGTTGACTACGAGCGACTAGACCAAGACTCTGGGCTGGATTGAGTGAATTTTGGAAAGTTTGTGAAATGTCGTAAATTTCCGGCGGCCATGCGGCGGAATCTGGCGTCGCGCGTAATCCTGCAGGCTCTTCGACATTTGGCGCTGGCGCTCAGTGGTCATGCAGATCGCCACAGAATTTTCGCCGTGGTGCCTCACGGCCGCGCACGAGGACGGGTTTAACGTATTTTCTGGCAAACCTGAAAAATGACGGAGAATGTAGGAGGAGATAGCATCATCCAAAAAATCATAAGAAGTAGGTACGGGTTTTTCTACTTTAGAAAAGGGAAATTAGGTTTCATCAAAGAGAACATGACGACTAATGATGATTCGTTTAGAGGAAAAATCAAAATATTTATAATCACGGTGACTTGACGAAAAACCCAAGAATACACAAGGAGTAGAACGTGCCTGAAGTTTGTTGATTGTAGTGAATGGAAACAGTGGATAACATAAGAATCCGAACACCCTAAGATGAGTGTAGGACGGAGTCTTATTGTATAACACTTTGAGAGGGGAGGAATATGTCAAACCTTTAGAGGGAAAAATATTTAGGAGATCGGTAGCCATTTATAGTGCATGATGCCAAAATAATAGAGAAACGGAAGAATGAACTAATAAAGTGCGGACAATATTATTAATGGTACGAATTTTTCGCTCAGCTTTACCATTTTGTGAAGATGTATGATGACAAGAAAAATGAAAATTTATCCCATTTTTAGCACAAAACTCCCTAAATTCCCCATTATCATACTCTTTGCCATAATCACATTGAATGTTTTTGATTTTCCGTTCGAATTGCATTCTTATGAAGGCTCTAAATTTTATGAAGATGGAAAAAACTTGAGATTTTTTCGCAATTGAAAACGTCCATAAATATTTAGTATAGTCATCTAAGAATAGAACATAATAACGATGACCCATAGAACTGAGAACCGGAGATGTCCATAAATCGCTATGAATAATTTCAAATGACATAGAAGTATTAGAATTTGAAGCTACAAATGGTAATTTAATAATCTTTCCCAAAGCACAAGATTGACAAAGTGGAGTACTACGCGTACCCTTACAAGAAATATACTTATGTCTATCTAAAGAAGATAAAATAGACGACCCCGAATGACATAGACGAGCATGCCACAAGGAAGGAGCAAGAGCTGCAAAGGTGGATGGCATAGCTTGACGCGAGATGCTGAGACTTGGTGTGATTGGATAGAGGTCCCCCCCCCCCATTGTTACACCTCATGAGATGACTCCCCGTTTTGAAATCCTTCACAGAAAGCTCAATTGGATCAAAATTAATAGAAACTCAGTTATCAGTTGTGAATTTACGGACATATACTAAATTTTTAGTTAATTTTGGGGCATGAAGGGTATTTTTCAAGACAAGTGGTGGATGAGGAGGGGACAAAGTTTTATGACCATAACCCTTACTTGGAATAGAATTGTCATTACCAACAGTTATACCACGATTAGTGCTCAAATTGGAATAAGACGAGAGAGTACCTTGATCAGATGTCATGTGGGTAGTGGCGGCGTTGTCCATGTACCAATTAGGGTCCGGTTGAGTCAAGCCAAGCGTGTGCATCGCTGCTTCAATGTCGGTCTGAGTGTGCCCCACTGCGTGGTGGGCCTGATGGGGGTGAGGCCCAAGTATACTGGACTGCTGGGACTGCCCATACGCTGGTCTATACCCAGGAGTCTGGACTGGGGAGAAGCTGGGCCGCGGTGCGTGTACTGGCTGATATTGAGGCGACGCGGTGCGTGTACTGGCTGATATTGAGGCGACGCGGCGCTGTAAGGCTGAGCCGCGGTGACTTGCGGCGCTAGTACCCATCGCCATCGACCGTAGGCCCCCGGTTCCGTGGATGCCGATGCCGCCGACGTTGCCCCGTTGTTGCCGCCACGATTCTTGCTATTATTCTTCCGATTTTGGCCTTTCTTACCACCCCTGTTGTTGTGATTTTGGGTAACGTTGGCTGGATTAAAAGAGAAAAATTGGAAGCAGTCATCATACCGATAGGACTGGCCCCAATCGCCACTTTCTTAGCTAATCCGACTTCTTCCAAAGTAAGCATAGAACGAGCTTGATAAAATCCTGGCAAAGGGTTACTCTGACGAATAACTGGAGCAACACCGCTATAGGCCTCTGACAGGCCTGCAACCATATGAAGAACTAGACGACTATTAGAGATAGGAGAACCCACGTTGCTGAGTTGGTCTGTCAAGTCCTTGAGGCGTTTGCAATAAGAAGAAACGTTTTGAAAATTCACCACGGCCACCTGTGAAAATTCTTGTTCAAGGATAACAATCCGATGCTGCCATAGCTGCGGAGTTGGGTTCCATAATCGTCTGCAAAAGGTCCAAGGAAATAGTGACATAAATCCACTGAAGAACCTTGGAATCAAGCATGTCTCATAATTCTGGGTCTGCTTCTTTAGTGAGCACAGTAGATATAGACGCCTTATCACCCTCCTTTGAAGGAGTAGGAGGGATGATGTGGTGAAAAACTTTATGTGCTTTAACATGAATCTTGAATAACTCCGCCCACGTCTCATATTGGACGTTTTCAAGATCAAGAACAATAGGGATGACGCTCTTGATGTTAGAAACTGAGAGGGCAGGATGAAAATTGTTCTTATCAGCCATAGGGAATAGAACTACAAGATTCGGAGAAGGGAATTTGGGAGAGAGGATTTTGGAAGAGAAGATACTCGGTTTTGTTAAAAAGGAAGAACACAAAAATTGAGAATTTGAGGATCCACAAATCCGAAAAAGAGAAGAAATTTTGAGGAGCGGAAGCGAGGTAAAGAGAACCTAGACTCTTGATACCATGAAAGAATGTAAGAAATAATCCATTGATTATTCTCATTAATGAAAGACATATATATACAAGTTACAAGGAAGATCCTCTTCCTATTCTACCTAGGAATCCCTATTCTATAAGAATACTAATTTTACAATTATAGTAATATTACACTACTAATTAAGGTACAAATCTAAGTCTAATATTTACCAAATATACAAAGGAAAGGGACCCACTCGGATGGACCATTCTCGGCTGGACCAATATGGCCGATATACTTTAACAACCACAAATTCAATTCTCGTTTTGTTAAAAAAAATGGATCTCAATTAACTTAATTTAGTTTGTGCTTTTGAACCATTGTAGCAAGATTTTAATATCTTAGATATGTTGTAACAAGATATTACTAACGATTCTAGTTTTTGCACTAGACCTCCATTACATCTATTTACCTGTTTTTTTCTTTTGTCAGTTTCCCTAATATACGTCCAATCTAAGATCAGTAATTAAATTAGATAGTATTAAACTGCATCAGTTGGCTCTTGTTAAGATAATCAAAATCTAACCATAAGAGCATATCACCAAGTGAAATTGGGCAAACTAAAAGTAGCTTATACGCTAAAGGATAAAATTCATAAGTTGGTAATACCTAATTTTTGGCTTTTGGCTTATTTTTATACTTTTTGTCTAAAAATAAGTTTTTAAAAGCATTTTTTATCTTTTCCAAACACCATAAAAAATAATTTAAAAGCCAATAAACACTTAAAATAAGTCAATTCAAACACCCTTAAGTTCAATCTTAATGACCATTAGTTAAGCTAATTTTTAGCTTATTTTAGACGTAGATATGTAAGCGCCGGTAAAGTGTTGTTAGCGACATGAAAGAGGTGGAAACTGTCTAGAATCAAGTGATGTATATGTATTTCAACCTTTTTTTTATACTTACGTGTGTGTATTATCTAATATTGTGCACATATATCTTTCCCATTATTTATTATTAAAAAATCTATGTAAATTAATTAGACAATTCACTTCTATATTTTAAAAGTTAATTGTGATGAATGTTTCTAAAATTGTGTTATATGCCAATTCAGCTTCTTTGTTTTAAAAAGTAGATTGTGATACATGTTTCTAAAATTGTGTTATATGACAATTCAGCTTCTTTATTTTTTCTTTCATATCTAGCTATGATCTTTCTTTTTTTGGTGCAAAAGATACTTATCTTTGGTGCAAAGGAGCGAGGTGGTATGGAAGAACTAAAAAACTATATACGTCGAATAAATAATGAGGGAGATATACGTGCAATTCATGTATACAATATTAGTACACACACCTGTATAAGAAAAAGAACTAAAAAACATATACGTTGTTGTGGAAGAACTAGAAAATATATATGTCGAATAAATAACGAGAGAGAGGTATGTGCAATCCACTTGGAACAATGCAATTTGGTAAAGGAAAATTTTGATCATCAACCACGTGTCGACTCACGATTATTTTATTAGAGAATAAGTCGTAACATGTGTAACCACAATGGTTTGACGAATATCTCAAAAAAAAATGCAGTAGACTGGGGTTGGAGTTTATTGATGGTAGTAGAAGCAAAAAAAGGATAGCCTAAGCACTTGAATACCCGTAGATGAGAGTTTGGAGAGTTATCATCGAATGGAGCGACAACCATAGAGGAATTCAATACGGTGGCTATCTATTTGGCAAAACCTGCTTCTAGTATGAGCATAGAACGAGCTTGGTTAAATGATGGAAGAGGATTGCTTTGGCGGATGAGCGTAACTACTCCACTATATGCGTCGGTGAGGCCTGACAACCATTTGTAAAAAGAGTATTATTAGTTACCGACGCCCCAATGTTCTTGAGTTGGTCTGACAAAACCTTGAGACATTGACAATATGCAGATGCATTGGGAAAATCCGTCATGTCAGTGGTGGAGAATTTTTGCTCAAGTGTGACGGCCAGATAATTCTTATTATCTTAGAATATGTCACGTAAGCGATCCCAAGCCTCTATTGCCGTGGAGTTGGATTCAAGAATAGTATGCAACAAATCACTTAAAATAATTGCATAAATCCACCGGAGAACCGTCAGATCAAGGGTCAACCATAATTTCATTTCATCATCGATTTTCGACACCTTCTCCTTGCCTTTTTCAACAGAATTATGTGATGGATAACCTAGTGTGACCGACTGAATTTTGAAAAGCTCTGTCCACGTCGCATAATGGACGTTTTTCATCTCAAGAGTGATAGAGATATGAGATTTAATGTTTGAAACTGTGAGGGCTTGATGAAAATTTGATTTCGAGTCAGACATGGCTGACGGAAGAAGAGGAGAGTCAGCGGCGGAGAGAAGGGGCGGGGTCGACGGTAGATGAGGATTGTCCAAATCCATATAAGGAGTAATGTTCTCATTTCATATCCAATGTGAGACTCTTAACTGTGGTTGTAATCGTTTCATTTCCTCAAAAGCATAAAAAAGTATCTCTGTCAGTCAATTGAATCAAAGTCGAGGCGTGTGTGTGGTTATACAGGTGTGTGTACTAATATTGTATCAAAGTCACATCTGGAATGCATGCACCATCAGAGAGTATGTATACTTTAATTATTCTGATGTATATTATTTTAGTGGATTTATTTCTTCAACTGAGACTGTAGATTTGGATCTAGTTGACTCCAAAGACGAAACGATAAAGAAATTACAAAATCTTTGTAAAGCCTTAATCACTAAATCTGAGCAACTAGACTCAAAAGCAAAATCATTAGCTCTTGAGAATAGCAATTTGAAAGGCACAATCAACCGATTAGAGGTGACGCTTACCAAGAAGGATCTAGAGCTTGGTAAGATTCGTGCACGATTGAACACAACTGAGACCACGTTTCAAAGGCTCAACATGGAAACCTCCAAACTGGATGAAATACTGAATTTCAGCAATCCCACAAGGACTGGGCTTGGTTACCAATATCCTAGGAAAACCAATACTTTTAGGATCCATAGTCAATCTGAGAGGATAAAAAATTTCAAAGAAAATGCTAGTAACTCTCAGAGCACTGTGATTGGATCGAAGTTTATATGTAGCTTCTGTAAAAAGTCAGGACATCTTATGCCCTACTGCTACAAACTTCAAAACTCTGCACTCATCCTATTGCCTAAAGTGTTGTCACAAATGTTGATCAATATCACTGACAACATTCAAAGCAACAAGTCTGAAAGCAGAAGGAAGAAAAGGTTTGAGATTGTTGATGCTGGATGGATGTTGAGGCAACATATGAAAACTCTCAGGATAACATCTCTTTTGTAGACAAGAATGTTACCTACGATATTGCGACAACATTTCTGCCAACATCTCTGTAACAGTTTTGCCAATTCTTTCGATCGAAGCAGTTGATATTACTGCGAGTAAAAATGACTTAGACAAGCTTACAAGAATGATGTGTTGAAAATGTGGTGAAAGACGCAATCAAAGCGTGGAGAGAAAGCAACGCATGACCAAGTCCAGATCGTTAAGGATTTTCAGGAGGAAGACTCAGTCCAAGCTGCTGTCATATTTTGTTAAACCTCCGCAACAATCAGTGAGGATTTTAAGGGAAGTTCCACACTATAAATAGTGGGGAACTTCAGTGTAGCGATCATCCAGATTCACAAAGAAAAGAATTGCCAAGAGAGCTCTCGAATTTTACCTTAGAAAACTGGATCAACATACCTAGCCTAAAGTTGTTTTAACAACATCTAATCCCACATTACAATTGCTATCTTTATTCTAGATTAAGCTTATTGTTCAAGCGATTGTAATGAAGATGTTGTCTTTTATCTTTTAGACTTTGTAACTTTAGGCGAAGTCATCTGCGACTTCATTTTTGTTTGTAATTTCTTTTTCGTTTGTAACGCTCAATTTGTAAAAATAAATTCATTTGTAATTGTATATAATTTATACAATTATTTTGGTCATCGATCATCAAGGGATAGATTTATATATACCCTTGAAAATATAAATCTTGTGTCTCTTTACTTTTTCCGCTGCATTTACTCTACAAAAGTTTATACTGCTTTATCACAATGTTGTCTCAGATGTTGACACAACATTGAAGGCAACATCCAGTGACTGTTTTTATTGTTCTAGTTTTGTGATTTTAATCATATGCTTTTTACTAATTTGTAGCCCCGGGACCCAACAATAATTATTATAATTAACTAAATTAAATGTCTGGATTTGATAATAGAATGAAGAGGTGCATAGCTGGATGACGTATTCTCTCAGTAGATAGCATAAAATATCGTCGGGGCAATTTCAAAGACATTTTCTATCCTAATTTATCGGATGAATGATAAAATATTACGGGATAATAGTACTTTTGGTTATTGGTAAATTCTTTTTTTGATCCTTGTGATATGACTCAATATATTTAATTTTTAATTAATTAAAATGTGTATTTTGATCTTTCTATATAGAAAATATACTATATTAACTATATGTCGAACTATATTACCGTTCAATATGATGTAACAATACAAACTTAACATAATACATGAGTAATTAAGTGGTGGACAGTTAGTAATTATAGCACATTTATAAATATTCACAAACAGAGTGATCAAAATGGCACAACTAATTAATTGAAGATTTAATATACTTAGTCAAATTTATAGAGATTAAAATCAAAATTTACTAATAATTGAGAGATAAAAAATGTCAATCAACCCTGTGTGAGAGGTACACATTTTCTTTTATGTGAAACTAGTTATAAGACTCTGTGCTGCGCGCGGGCCCAAATGCAAGTGAAAATTGAAATTGGTGGTTAAGTTTTTTATGAATGTTGAATTAATATTTAATAATACAAAATAACTTTTATTTAGTAATAGAAGTATACATTTGATTGTGTAATTTGTAAATATTTTAGCTAATATTTGCAAGTTTACTTTATCCCTATCTTAGATGATATTTACTATTTTATTAGTTTTACTAGATATATTGTTGTTTGTAGTTTGAGCAGATATTTAATTTAAGAAAAAGAAAGAAAAGGCCGAATGAAATCGAGATTTGTTTTCGTTTTAGGACAATATATATCTGAAATATTTCAGTTTGTTGAAATTGTGTTGAGTTAAACTGTTCAAAGACACTCTTAATGTAACACCCAAAAAAATTTAGATTAATATTTGTTAGTAATCTGTATTGCAAAAAACCAGTAAACAATAATAACTGAAAATGAATAGAATCAGTGTTGAAAAAAATATTTTCCAGAATATAATCGAGCCCACTTAGTTCAAAGTGTGTCCTTAAGGAAATTATTCCCCTCACAGTACTCGAGGTTGATGAAATATCTCCTTCCAGGATAGAACGATTATCTTACCAGAATAGTAGTACTCCAAATTCAGGTAGCGGCGAATCACTCAACGGCAGTGTATCACACAGGCAGAAGAAGAAGTTTTGTAGTTCAGAAAATTAGTAATTAAAATTCTGAGGAAGCAAACGAATTTATAGTCATGGAAGTACTGTTTCTGAAGGTAGCCTTCTGAACAGTCACAAAAAAATGGTGGGAAATAAAATAAAAGCGGGAAAGAATCGGGGTCGCGGATTGCGGGTCACTAACGGGTAGGATTGGATAAGTTAATTAATTAAATAATAATTAATTAAATAATTAAAATTAAAGAAAATTTGGTCCAAAAAGATTATCAATCAATCAGACCAAATCCTAATCCGAAACCGAGCCGAGCGAGCGACGACGACGGCGCGAGGGGTCCTTGCCCCCTCAATCCTTTTAGTGACTAGAGAATGTGTAATGTAATATATACACCTCTTTTTTCAACTCTTTTTTCGATGTGAGACAATTGTTTTAACCAAAGCAAAAGGGACCTTTTACATTCCCTTCACTTTTCATCCCATCATTTCTCATTCACCAATACAAAAAACCCAACAATCCTCCACATGAATGGGGATGTCCATAATATAAAGGAATGCGCGGACAAGTGTGATATACTAGCGAGGATTGACTGCATCTGGATAAGTAGGTTTCCCTTTGAACTTTCCGTATTGAACTTATATCGGATATACTCTATCAATCGGTAGATTTGATATCTTTGAACCGTCGAACTTTGTTGTATACCTAGACAACATAAGTCACACAATCAACCCTCAATTGTTTATGGTTCTCACGGTTGTGTTCGTTTCAGCCATGAACACCGCCTAGTTTCTTGAGTGCATAGAGAATGGGTCTTCACTGTCATTCTCCTTTAAAGCGACTTACACTTAACACTCACATAGGTGATTTCTAAACATGTGGTTCTATAGCCACATTATCTGGTCATACACTGCCAGATTTAGATAATCATTAAAAATCTTAATGCTTTATTAACTCATTAACAAACCATAAAGTTTTATCCTTATTTCTGAACATTGTCTTCATTCGAGAATGGGTTGAGTTATTTGACAATATTGAACCGTCAGTCACAACTTTGTTTGATCTCCTTGAACCTGACTCTTGGGATCTCCAGTCTCCTAGGTAGAGTTACCGCCATGATGACTTGTCCTCGGCCTTAAACCTATTCTCATTGATGATCTACTAACTCCCTCTCTAGATAAGCCTTTTGTAAGCGGATCCGCCACGTTATCTTCTACTTTACATAGTCAATCATGATAACGCCACTAGAGAGGAGTTGTCTAACGATATTGTGTCTCCGTCGTATGTGACGAGATTTTCCGTTATACATTACGCTCCCTGCCCTACCTATTGCTGCTTGACTGTCACAATGTATACATATAGGAGCCAAAGGTTTGGGCCAGAATGGAATATTTTCTAAGAAATTCCGGAGCCATTCAACTTCTTCACCGGCCTCCTTCAACCTTGGTTGTTGCACTATTTCCCATAAACAGTACCTCTTCGGGTCCAGCGGGAGAGTAGGTTGCAAATGCTTCTTTTGCAGCGCAAACATGTCGAGTGACACCAGAATCAAGACACCACTCTTTTGGATTCTCAACCAAATTGCATTCCGATAGCATTGCACACAGGTCATCCATATCATCATTCTTTTCCACCATATTGGCTTGTCCTTTTCCCTTGTTCTTTTTCGGGAGACGACAATCTGGAGCTTTGTGGCCAGCTTTCCCACAATTATAGCAGTTGCCCTTGAACTTTTTCTTATTAGGATCCTTCTCCTTTCCAGAAGGCCTCTTCCTTTTCTTGTTCTTTTCGGAGCAGCATCTTCAACGACGTTTGCCCCTTCAATCGGTGAACTCTTACGGTACCTCTTATCAGCGGTTTTGTTATCTTCCTCGATCTTGAGACGAATCACAAGATCCTCCAACTTCATATCCTTTCTCTTGTACTTAAGATAATTCTTGAAAAATTTCCACGAGGGCGGCAACTTCTCAATCATTGCTGCCACTTGGAACGCTTCATTCACTACCATACCTTCAACAATAAGGTCATGGAAGATAAGTTGAAGCTCTTGAACTTGGGTTCCAACGGTTTTTCCATCCACCATTTTGTAGTCTAGGAATTTGGCAACCACAAACTTCTTCAAGCAAGCATCTTCGGTTTTATACTTCTTTTCAAGTGCACTCCATAGTTCTTTGGAGGTCTCTACTGCACTGTAGACGTTGTAGAAGTCATCTCTCAATGTAGCCTTTGCACAAAAAATCAGCATGTTTCCAAGCCTCAGTAACCATGAACTTTTGGTTGTCAGGCATGTCGGCGACAGGCACGAGAGGGTCCTCACTGGTGAACTTTTACATACTAAGGGTGGTAAGCCAAAAGAACATTCTTTGCTGCCATACTTTAAAGTTAGCCGCAGTAAACTTCACAGTTTCTCGGTAGGTGTACGGTGGTCTTGGTTATGCGAGTAACCACTGGTGCAATATTCGCAGAGGTAGTTCCAGTCTCAATTGCCATTATTTATTTGTCACTGTCAAATTGACAAATTGTTTTAGTTAATAAAATCAGAAAAGCAATTAAATCACAAACTTACACGATGAAGATTTTATTTCTTCAAATCGCAGTATAATTATGAAACTTAAACGATGAAGATTTTATTTCTTCAAATCGCAGTATAATTATGAACTTTGGTATTCCAACGAAGTTTTTATATCTTCGAGTCAGAATACTAATATTCATATGGAGTAGAAAACTACACAAGTTTTAATCTCCTAAATGAATCTGAGAATAGCAACTTTTCACAACAGCAACGATGAAGTTTTTATGTTCTTCAAATCGTTGTACAAGTATGAACTTTAATATTCCAACGAAGTTTTTATATCTTCAAGTTAGAATATGAAATTTCATACGGAGTAGAAAACCACACAGATTTTAGTCTCCAAAACAGAATACAGATTAATATAAAAAATATGTAATTTCCTTAAAAACTTGTGTTGAGTTAAACTGTTCAAAGACACTCTTAATGTAACACCCAAAAAATTTAGACTAATATTTGTTAGTAATCTGTATTGCAAAAAAGCAGTAAACAATAATAACTGAAAATGAACAGAATCAGTGTTGGAAAAAATATTTTCTAGAATATAATCGAGTCCACTTAGTTCAAAGTGTATCCTTAAGGAAATTATTCCCCTCACAGTACTCAAGGTTGATGGAATATCCCCTCCTGTGATAGAATGATTATCTTACCAGAATAGTAGTACTCCAAATTCAGGTAGCGACGAACCACTCAACGACAGTGTATCACACAGGCAGAAGAAGAAGAAGTTTTGTAGTTCAGAAAATTAGTAATTAAAATTCTGAGGAAGCAAACGAATTGGTCCAAAAAGATTATCAATCAATCATTTGACCGAATCCGAATCCGAAGCCGAAGCCGAGCGAGCAACGACGGCGCGAGGGGTCCTTGCCCCTCAACCATTTTAGTGACTAGAGAAGGTGTAATGTAATATATACACCTCTCTTTTTCCGATGTGGGACAATTATTTTAACCAAAACAAAAGTGACTTTTTACATTCTCTTCACTTTTCATCCCATCATTTTTCATTACCAATATCAAAAACCCAACAATATTTACATTTTCATTTACCATATCATTATTGATTATAGTAAGGATACATTTTACTTCGTGCTTACTAAACGTGAATTTGATGATATTTGAAACTTGTTTGAAGTGTCATGGTGTAGTTATGTAAACTACTCCTACTATTATTAAGATTATTGTCTTAAGTAAATTATTAAATGAAATAGATATTTATGTATTTAGGGCAGCCTTTGTTTTGTAGTTATCAAGGAAAAAGTTAGGGCCAGCCCATCTTATGGTACCTTAGTTTTGGGTTATAAATCTTACATCTCCTACAAATTCATTTTCTCCAGCAAAAGAGAACACCAAAACTCTTCTCCTATCATCAAATTCTCCCACTAAATCATCAACAAGACTTGTTTTTGTTGAACCACAAGTTACATTTTACTTTTGAGGCAAGTTTATCAAACCCGTTTTTAAATTGTGCAGTTGTTAATTAGTATTTTTAGCATATTTTCTTGTATAAAATTATGTTTTAAGTGATCCAAGATGATCTGGAAAGCTATTTCATAGCTCTACAATTTTTGTTAGATCTCCAAAATCTAGTTTTGATTGTAATTATCCGAAAAGGAGCGATGGTTTACAGGGTAGATGCTGCCCAGATTTTCTGATTTACAAACCCTTCATATACTACTGTTAGTAAGTTGAGCATATATTTTTGTACGAAACTGATCTTAGGGTGATTTAAACTTTTATGTAACCTCAAGACATATGTATATAACTTTCATTAAGACCATAAAGTCTAGTTTTACCTTTTACCTCTTCAAAACTGAATCACAACACAAGATAGTGGTACTGTCTAAAATTTCTGTTTTGATGATTTAGAGAAATTTCACCGATTTCATGTTTAATTTGACATACTGAAATCACTGAACTTAAATAGATATTTGATTATGTTTTTAAGGTATATATACTCTTGTACAATCTAAGAAAAGTGTTTGAAGAAGTGGACAAATTTGATTGGTTTATGGCGTAGACTATTCAAACGTCCTTCAATTATGGTAGAACTAGTTGTGTTGTAAAACACCAAGGTTTGTAAACTTAAACTTAAAAAATCTTTACTTGTTGGAATATATTTAATTATCTTGAATTGTTGTTTCCTTCCTCTTCACTTTATATACTTATTTTGATGTTATCTCAATTATTGTAAGATATTCGTTAAATCGCCCACTTATATGTATTGATTGATCATTTTGCATTATTATAGGAAATTTGTCCCTTTTTTGTGCTGACTCGTCACCTATATCAACGATGCCTCTTAATTCGAATCTTTTGTCATCTTAATTTTGAATTTGTGGTTCGTCTTAATTATAAAACTTGCCCGTGTTAAATACGAACTACAAAGCCATTTTAATATGATTATTGATTCTCTTGATTATTGGGTTTTGACCCTACTTGATTTGGGGTTTCTGTCCATCTTGATATTTGATTATGCTTAGTGTGATGGCATGACATACATATTGGCTGAAATTTGATATTTGGCAAACTCTCTTGAATTAATTTTATAAGCTTTCTTGATACTTGAGCTTTAAATATTTATATTATTTGAAAATACTTGAAGGTTTGATTTGATACTTTTGATATATTTTCTACTCTATTTATCTTTATGTCTTATTTGAGTCACCTATGACTTCTAATGAAATGGATAATCTGTTAAGATGCAGCTGTGTGGAAGAATCGAAGTTCCTTTAACAATGGTGGAAGAGGAAAAATGGAAGACGATGGAAGCTTGCAGAAGCTTTCCTTTTATTTCTGTAAAAAACTAAATGAAACTGATAAGCAATACATTGTATAGTTTGCTACAAGGATAAAATGGTAAAATGCCAAGTAAGGGTAAAGTAGTAAAATGTGTAGTAAGGGTAAAATAGTAATAAACTAAGTATAAAGAATTGTAACTAACTATCCTCAACACCCCCCTGCAAGCTAGGTACTGAAAACCAAAAGTGGATCACTGTGCACACAAGCAGAAGCATCAGGAGGTACATGTTGATCGTAAAGAAAGGAAGTGAGCTTGACATTCAATTCCAAAGGAGAACCAGCAGGCTTGCTTCCTGTGAAACCCAAATCAGCAATCAATTCCAATGCATATTTTCGTTGGTGCATTACAATGCCAGTGTTATTCCGGGCAAACTCCAGACCCAGAAAGTATCGCAAGTCCCCTAAATCCTTAATTTTGAAATTATGTTGAAGCAAAGACTTGGTCTCTTGGATGAGGAGTGGATCATTGCCTGTAATAAGTAAATCGTCCACATAGACAAGAACCACAACCAAGGTGTGAGCATCCTTCTTGGTAAACAGAGAATAGTCCAGATGACTTTGGACAAAACCAAAAGAGAGCAAGGCAGTGGTTAATTTAATGTTTCACTGTTGAGAGGCCTGTTTTAGTCCATAGAGGGATTTCAACAGTCGACAGACCTTTCCTTGCTGATTTGTAAACCCCTGAGGCAGTGTCATATAAACCTCTTCAGTGAGATCACCTTGCAAGAAAGCATTAAAGACATCCATTTGATATATGTTCCGGCCGCTCAAGCGGAACGAGATTACAGATCTGACAGTGACCATCTTTGCCACAGGGGAAAATGTATCCTGATAATCTATGCCTTCCTTTTGATTATACCCCTTTGCCACAAGCCTTGCCTTGAATCTCTCAACCTCGCGGATGCCTTGCTTGATCTTAAACACCCACTTGCAACCTATAGCCCTTTTGCAGCGGGAGGTCCAAGATTTCCTGTATGGTTGTCTCCAAAGCCCGAATTTGGACTTCACGGCCTCAACCCATCTCTTTGTCTTTCACTGCTTCATTGTAGGATTGTGGTTCACATTCTTCTGATTCCTTGACTAAAAAACTCTGATAAGTGGAAGATAGGCCTGCATAGCTGAAAGTTGCAGATAGTGGATATAGACATGTCTGCATACTCTTTGAATCTGCTGTAGGCTGAATAAAGTCCTTCATCCATGTTGGGGGTCTCCTAGTCCTGTCAGACCTCCTTATAGCCGAGTCGGCGGTTGGAGAAAGCAGCAAAGCAAGAACTTGGGAGGAGCAAAATCTGAATTATCTACTGTGGTTCCATCTGCAATAGCATCTTGATTATCTACTGTGATTCCATCTGCAACAACACTTGTGTCTTCATACTGAGCTGTTGACTTGCTTGCTCCATCTGACTCAACAGTTTGATAACCTCTGCCACTCATATGATCTTCAGAGAATGAAGGAACAGAGCTACTAATATCTGGAATGGTATCCTGCTGGTGATCTTTGAAGGGAAATATGTCTTCATAAAATGCCACATCTCTGCTCACAAAGATAGCATTATTAGAGAGATTGAGCAACTTGTAACCCTTCTGCCTAGATGAATATCCAAGCAATACTGATTTGATGGCCCTAGTGTCAAACTTATCCCTCTTCTGTAAGTTGGTGGCATAGCAAAGACATCCCAATACTCTCAGATGTGACAGATTAGGAACTCTGTCATACAACTTTTCATATGGTGAAACATTTCCTATTACTACAGATGAGATCCTATTAATCACATAAACAGCTGTTTCCACACATTCCCCCCAGAATTTGGATGGTAGCAGACTCTGAAATTTAATGGCCCTGGCAATTTCTAATTTGTGCCTATGTCTTCTTTCCACTACTCTATTTTGTTGAGGAGTATGTGGACAAGAACTCTGATGCACAATCCCTAGCTGTGCAAACAGCTCATTACAAGATCTATTGAAGAACTCTGAACCATTATCAGACCTAACATTCTTAATACAAGCACCAAACTGATTTTTAACCATTGTACTAAGATTCTTAAGAATGATAACAACATCAGATTTAACATGAAGTAAGAAAATCCAAGTCCATCTAGTATGGTCATCAACTACAGTCAGAAAATATCTCATACCAGTATAAGTGGGAATCCTATATGGTCCCCATACATCAAGGTGTAACAACTGAAATGCACTATTAGCTCTACTACTACTAACTGGAAATTTCATTCTAGTTTGTCTTGCCATAGGACAAACTCCACAGTGTTGTATAGTGAAGTTAGACTTATTTTTGAAATTATCTATCTTCCTAATAACACTCATTGGCACATGCCCTAGCCTTCTGTGCCAAAGATCTGCATTCAACTCATCTGTTGTCACTACTGCAATGTGTGCATGTGTCTTCATATAATCAAGACTTCTTCCTTTCGACTCCAACATGTATAAACCATCTACTTCTCTACCAATCTCCTTCACCTTCCCAGTGAAGAGATCCTGTAATACAAAGAAGTCAGGAAAAAACCTTGCACTACAGTTCAATTCTTTTGTTAGCTTAGAAACAGAAAGCAAGTTAAACTTGAAGCTGGGTACACATAACACATGTTTGATAAGGTCACCTCCAGTCAGCCTGCAACTCCCAGTCTGTGTAATGGGAGCAGTATCCCCAGTAGGCAGCTGAACTTTCCCTGCATTCTCTAATGCATCAGGTTGGTCAATCATACTTTTATCAGTTACCATATGGTTAGTTGCTCCTGAATCAACTATCCAGGAACTTTCTTTGTCAAGTGCAAGTTTACCTGCCATATGAACCTTGTGAACTGGTGGAGGACCATACTGTGGTCCTGTTTCCACTGGATATACCATAGCTTTTATCTCCTCAAGCTTCTCTGGTGTACATGTCCTCAGCAGGTAATTGAGATGCTCTCCTTGGTCTGTGATACCGTCGCATCCTCCGCATCCTTCCAATTGAGGCATTCACCTGTCACCTTCTTTCTTCCCTTATAGTCTGCTGGATATCCTATCAACTCATAGCACTTTTCTTTGACATGTCCTTGTTTATTACAGTATTTGCAATGCATCAACTTAAAACATCATTTTCTAGTGTGTCCCTTCATTTGGCAGTAATCACAGAATGTGTATGGCCTTCTCTGCTGTTGTTGTTTGTTCTGAGGGAATCGACTTGTCAGTGCAATACTCTCACCAGTTTCTCCTCCATACGAATGTCCTTCTGTTATATATTTCTGACTCTCGTCTTGTGCAATCATTGCGTAAGCTTGATTTACACTAGGAGTAGGAGACATCAGGAGTATGTGGCTCCTTGCCTGATTGTATCCGTCATTCAATCCCATCAAAAATTCCAATAGCCTTTGATTAGATAAATGCTCTATGTATTCTCTTGGACTTGTGCAATCACATATTGGTGGAGGAATGATCTAGTCGATCTCATCCCATAAATCCTTCAACCTAGAGTAATAACTTGACACAGGCGAAACTCCTTGAGTCAACAGTGTGAGTTCTCTCTTCAATTGATAAACTCTAGACAGGTTTATCTTGTCGAACCTTTCCTTCAGATCCTTCCATACTGCATAAGCAGTAGATCTGTACAGTATACTACTCAGCAAGTTTCTACAAACATTTTTCATAATCCAAGAGATGACTACAGCATTACATCGATCCCATTGTCTCACTTGATTAGGACCGAATGTGTCTCGTTTAATGGAACCATCTATGAAGCCGATTTTGTTCTTCGTCAACAGAACTAGCTTCATAGATCTACACCATAATGTGTAATTCTCCATACCTGCTAGCTGAATCTCCATTTGTATTGCCCCTGCTGTGTCCGATGCCCCTAGGAACATGGGATGATTGTGGTCTGCTATATTCAAACCAGAAATTTGATCCTCTACTGTGATGCCCGAATCCGCTGCAAATGTGTTGATGTTCTCCATAAAACTGTTCAATCACCGTCGAACCTGAGCTTGTATACGATTGCAACCTCGAGAGCTCAGAAAATCGAGAAAAACTCAGAAAATCGAGAAAATCGATCTGAATGTCTTAACGTCGCGGCAAGTCAGATTTGACTGCTGCATGTGTGTATCTCTTCGATTCTTCACTGCTCTGGCTTTGATACCATGTTAAGATGCAGCTGTGTGGAAGAATCGAAGTTCCTTTAACAATGGTGGAAGAGGAAAAATGGAAGACGATGGAAGCTTGCAGAAGCTTTCCTTTTATTTCTGTAAAAAACTAAATGAAACTGATAAGCAATACATTGTATAGTTTGCTACAAGGATAAAATGGTAAAATGCCAAGTAAGGGTAAAGTAGTAAAATGTGTAGTAAGGGTAAAATAGTAATAAACTAAGTATAAAGAATTGTAACTAACTATCCTCAACATAATCTAATGACTCCAACATTAAAGCTTATGTGTCACTAAGTTTTATGCTTAGCGATAGTTCTTTTCTATTGCAGGTAATGTGCGAGAAGAGATTTGAAGACGACCATTTGAAGTAGACTTTTTGGGAGCTTCTCCAAATTTGGCAAACTCTCTTGAATTAATTTTATAAGCTTTCTTGATACTTGAGCTTTAAATATTTATATTATTTGAAAATACTTGAAGGTTTGATTTGATACTTTTGATATATTTTTTACTCTATTTATCTTTATGTCTTATTTGAGTCACCTATGACTTCTAATGAAATGGATAATCTAATGGCTCCAAGATTAAAGCTTATGCGTCACTAAGTTTTATGCTTAGCGATAGTTTTTTTCTATTGTAGGTAATGTGCGAGAAGAGATTTGAAGACGACCATTTGGAGTAGATTTTTTGGGAGCTTTTGTGGAGATCACATTTGCATATGTATCTATGTTTTACATATTTTTAGGACTTGTACATGATCTATATGACACACTTATGTATGTAATTTTGGAGGTTGTTTTATAACAAGACTATAAGTTTGTAACTTGAATTTAGTGACTTGTTTTGCTGTTTTAGGGTGTGCTAATAACCCAAGTCTTGTAATATGCTAAAATTATATTTTGTCTTGTAAATATGTACAAAGAAGGAGACTAGTTTTTTATACACGCAAGTTTAAAATTCATGTACAATATGAACTTGCACTGATGTTGAATGAAAAAAATTATAATTCCGGTAGGAAGTTGCTTCAACGTGTTGATTGTTCAAGAAGGGTGGTATCACATTAAATTGATATTTTTATATTGTATTTCATGTAAGGAATTTTACTAGTGTATTTATGAAGAAAAAATATTGCACTTCTAAACCTTTCTTGCATGGGCCTAGTTTTGCTACTAAATTATTAGAAATATTTTTTTTACATTAATCTTTTCTGAACATTGTAAGTATTAAATTAACTTTTGTCAAGTAAGTGGCATCCTCCCGAGGGTTGCTACACTTAACATGATGTGATATTGTCTAGTTCCGGCCAAGTCGACACATTCCAAAATGTGTCATATCATTATAAAAAAGTTATTACCTTATAAGTAGTTTTTTTTTTTATACTTTTTATGTAGACTTTGTTCACACACCTAATATTCTCGTCTTTGAACTAAGTTTCACATGACTCATCATGATTCATGTCTAATTTGAAGATTAACTATGTGTTACACACATCAATCGAGTATTTATGGTTACTAAAGCCTACTGACTTTTTTGTGCATGTATCTTCAAAGCTACGAGTAAAGATAGCAAATTGCCCGTAGACAGAAAAGGTACTAAGTCGGCCCTCCACGCAATCACTTTACTATCTATATACTTGTCTCACTGAATCATTGATTTCAGTATAGTTGTTGGATTAAAAAATCTTAAGATATTTTTAATATTGTGTAATAATGTCTGTTATGAGCCAAATCCGCACGATTGTTTTTCAAAAGCCTCACACGATGAACCATATTCAACATATTATGATTAGTTTTTCTTTTCTTTTTTACTTTTCATGTGGGTTTTTATTCACACACATCCAACAAAAATGTCATGTTACATAATAAATAAATAAATAAACAATTCATAAATATCAAATAAGGATAAAATAGAGATGGTGTCATTAAATAACTGTCAAATAAAAAAAGTGATATTTATTTTGGAATGGACTAAAAAAATGATGTCATATAAATTCCGACAAATGGAGTAGTGATGTTTTTGTTATTCATATAATTTACTATTTATTACATAGAAAAGCGTGCACAATATTAGTAAACACACGTGTATACAAAAAAATAGATAGGAGTAGGTAACTACAAAAAAAAAAGTACGAGTACTTTATAAGGTTAAGACTCATTGCAATGTTAAAGTTTTTAATCAGCAAACCATAGACGAACCACATGGCTTGGAATGAGAAAGAAAAAACTCAGAATAACAAGCATTAGCCATTGTATATATGTTAGGTTAGCTAATGTACACTATGATTAAGGAATTAGGGGATTAAGGATAATCAACCTGTTACAATGAGGGCAAATACACCAAGAATGATATCACATTTTCTGTGAATTTAAACGAAAAAAAATAGGAAAACATCAACTAACAATAGTTATAAAATTATACTCCTATTACTCTAGCTAGATACTTTATATAACTTAATTAAAAGTCTAGATTTGATAATGGAATGAAGAGGTGCATAACTAGATGACGAATTATCTCAGTAGATACCACAAAATATCGCCGGGGCAATTTCAAAGACAACCCCCAAAAATATTTGACATTATATTCATGAAATGATAAGATTAAAAATATGAGCATATAATTAATAGAAGGAAACAAAAAAACAAGTTTATAAGAGGTGGAAATCGTGTTAAATGTATGTATGAGAGACACGTATCTTATATTCATCGATTGTGATTAAATTTTATTCATGTATTAGCAATGATATTTATCCTTGAAAACTATAATAGATTCCACACTCATCTATTGAAACCTATAATAGATTACACACCCAACATTAATTTACTTCGGTAATTGAAGGATGTTACTGTTAAATGAAGCCCAGAGCCGCGCCCCAAGCCCAGCACCGTCGCGGCCCAGTCAAACCAGAGCTGCGGTCCTAGTCCGAATTTCCAGAATCCTATTTATGTACTTTGTATATTAGACTTGTACCTAAAATAATATTGTAACATTACCATGATTTTATAGTTAATCTTCATATAGAATAGGGTTTTAGATGTAAAGTAGGAATATGACTCTCCTATTATAACTTTTATATATATACCTTTCATTAATAAGAATAATCAAAAAATTATTTCTTTCATGATATCATGAGTTTAGGTTCTTTTCCTTGCTTTCACTTCATCTATATTTCTTGAAAACCGTGACTTCTACTCGGATTTCCACAAAATTCGAGCCTTTTTTTCTTCCTCACAAATTCCCTTCTCCGAATCTTGTTCTTCTATTCTCTATGGCTAATAAGAACAATTTTCATCATGTCCTCACTGTTTCTAACATCAAGAGCGTCATTCCTATCGTTCTTGACCTAGCAAACGTCCAATATGGGACATGGGCGGAATTGTTTAAAATTCATGCTTTGGCACATAAAGTCCTTCACCACATCATCCCTCCAGCTCCTCCAACGGAGGGTGATAAGGCGTCTACGTCTATGACGGTTGACTTATGTCAAGGTTCTTCAGTGGATTTATGTCACTATCTCATTGGATTTTTTTACAGACGATTATGAAACTCAACTCCACAGCTAGGGCGACATGGAATCGATTGCGGGACATATTCCAAGATAACAGTCATTCTCGAATTGTTATCCTTGAACAGGAATTTTCCTAGGTTGCTATGACAAATTTTTCAAACGTTTCTTCTTATTGCAAACACCTCAAGGACTTGACAGACCAACTCCGCAACGTGGGTTCTCCTGTTTCTGATAGTCTTCTAGTTCTTCAGATGGTTGCAGGCCAGTCAGAGGTCTATAACGGTGTTGCTTCGGTTATTCGTCAGAGTAACCGCTTTCCAGGATTTTATCAAGTCCGTTCTATGCTTACTTTGAAAAAAGCCGGATTGGCCAAAAAAGTGGTGATTGGGGCCAGTCCTGTCATCATGGTGAATGAGTTCGAGTTTTATCCTTACGGTTCCACCAACTCTAACCAAAATCGCAACAACGGGGTGGTAAAAAGGGCCAAAATAGAAAAAATAATGGCAAGGCGGCAACAATAGAGGAAACCGTCAGCAGCAACATCAGTTCTAGGGCCCACAGGGTGCCCCTGTCCAGTGGCAGTGGGTTCCAGCGCCGCGGCGCCGCTATCTCATACGGTTCAAGCGCCGCGGCCCTGGTCCTTCCTGTGCGCTCGTCGTCGGCCAATTTAGACCCGAACATGGGCCACCCCAAGATTCCAAAGATACTGGGCCTCGCCCTCCTCAGGCACATCACATGATGGGACCCACACAGACTAACATTGAGGCACTGATGCACACACTTGGAATGACTCCACCAGACCCGAATTGGTACATGAACACTGGAGCCATTACCCACATAACATCCGATCAAGGTACCCTCTCGTCTTATTCCAATTTGAGCACTAATCGTGGTATATTGTTGGTAATGGCAATTCAATTCCAATTCAGGGTTATGGTCATAAAACTTTACCTCCTCCTCATCCACCACTTGTCCTGAAAAATACCCTTCATGCCCCAAAATTGGTTAAAAATTTGGTGTATGTCCGTAAGTTCACCACTAATAATTGGGTTTTTATTGATTTTGATCCTTTTGGATTTTCTGTGAAGGATTTCAAGACGGAGAGTACTCTCATGAGGTGTGATAATAGAGGATATCTTTATCCAATCACACAATCTTAGTGTCTCGCGTCAAGCATTGCCATCCACCTTTGTCACTTTTGCTCCTTCCTTGTGGCATGCTCATCTAGGTCATTCGGGGTCATCTATTTTGTCTGCTTTAGATAAAAATAAGCTTATTTCTTGTAAGGGTACACGTAGTACTCCGAATTGTCAATATTGTTCTTTAGGGAAAATTGTTAAGTTACCGTTTGTAGCGTCAAATTCTCATACTTCAATGTCATTTGATATTATTCATAGTGATTTATGGACATCTCCATTTCTCAGTTCTATGGTTCATCGTTATTATGTTTTATTATTAGATGACTATTCTAAATATTTATGGACGTTTTCAATTGCAAAAAAATCTCAAGTTTTTTCCATTTCATAAAATTTAGAGCTTTTATAAGACGCAATTCGAACGGGAAATAAAAATATTCAATGTGATAATGGCAAAGAGTATGACAATGGGGGATTTAGGGAGTTTTGTGCTCAACATGAGATAAATTTTCATTTTCTTGTCCTCATACGTCTTCACAAAATGAAAAAGTTGAGCGAAAAATTTGTACCATTAATAACATTTTTCGCACTTTATTGGTTCATTCTTTCGATCTTCCATTATTTTGGCATCATGCGCTACAAATGGCTACCGATCTACTAAATATTCTTCCCTCTAAAGGTTTGACATATTCATCCCCTCTCCGTTATACAATAAGACTCATTCGTATTCTCATCTTAGGGTCTTCGGATGCTTATGTTATCCACTGTTTCTATCCACTACAATCAACAAACTTCAGGCACGTTCTACTCTTTGTGTGTTTTCGGGTTTTTCATCAAATCACTGTGGTTATAAATACTTTGATTTGTCCTCTAAAAGTAACATCATTAGTCGTCATGTTCTCTTTGATGAATCCCAATTTCCTTTTTCTAAAGTAGAAATACTCGTGCCTAGTTCATATAATTTTTTGGATGATGATATATCCTCATATTTCAACATCATTTTTTGGATTTTTTTCACAAAAAACGTCGTGAGCGCCGCGACCCTTAGGGGAGGCGCCGCGGCACCTTCCATCCAATGAACAATCCGATTTAAACCCGTCATTAGCATCGCATCCCTTAGGGGAAGCACCGCGGCGCCAAAGCTTCAGAGAGGTTTGCAGTTCTTCCACGGTCGCGGCCTTGGCTCCCTGCGCCGCGGCCACTCCGACGAAAATTTCCGACACTTCACAAAATTCCCAAAATTCACCCACTCCAACCCAGAGTCAAGGTCCAATCACTCACAGTGTACGGGGTATTTT
This sequence comes from Przewalskia tangutica, assembly GCA_029844215.1. NCBI lineage: Eukaryota > Viridiplantae > Streptophyta > Magnoliopsida > Solanales > Solanaceae > Przewalskia > Przewalskia tangutica. The sequence goes on along the minus strand of CM056736.1, from coordinate 103,846,632 downwards.
TAAACCAAAAAGACATTTTAATTTTAATTCTAATGTTCTTAAATCACCCTTACCCAGTAATTATGTGTCTACCTAAATGACCCTAATTAGAAAATTGCCATGACCGAAGAATATAATGCTCTTATTGATAATAAGACGTAGAAGTTGGTACCCCGTCCATCTGGTGTTAATATTATTCAGTCTATGTGGATTTTTGTTAATAAGGAAAATTCTGATGGTTCATTTACGAGACATAAGGATAGACTTGTAGGTGATGGTAAGACTCAGCTGGTTGTTGTGGATTGTGGTGAGACATTTAACCCAGTAGTCAAGCCGGCTACCATTCGCATTGTGCTCAGCTTGGCTCTTTCAAAATTATGTCTCATTCATCAACTAGATTTGAAGAATGCTTTTCTACATGGTGATCTTCAGGAGACAATGTATATGTATCAGCCATTGGGGTTTAGGGATACTAGATATCATAATCATGTATGTCTATTGAAGAAGTTCTTGTATGGGCTTAAGCAGTCTCCACAGACTTGGTATAAGAGGTTTGCTGACTATGTTTCGTCTATGGATTTTTCTCACAGCAGGTCTGATAATTCATTATTCATATATCGTCGGGGTTCTTCCATGGCTTGTTGACACCCAATTTTGACCCTCTCGTCCAGTCATTAACTATAAAATTGCACTAATTTTGTAAAATAATTTTTAGGGATTTTTATAATAAAATGCAGCGAATAAAACAAAAATACAGGCATAAATAAATAATTTAATAATGGCATCGCATCTTACGTAGAGTTTCAAGCACTTAGAGTCCCGCGTCCGCGTTAATTTATTTCAAGCTCTGTCGTAATTCTTAAGTAATTAATAAATACATAAAATAAATAATTTAGCAACGACGTCGTGTCAAGTAGCATAGCCGCATTTAGTAATACGCAAGAGAATTTCATAATCATTTGTAATTTAAAATTATTTTTAATCTAGTAGCGTCACATCTATAAAAGCTTTAAACATCACACTTGCATTTAGCATTTAAGTAATTTAATCTAAACTCAATTTTAATTTTCATTTAACATCGCAATAATTCACAATAATAAGATTTTAATAGCGCCGCATTCTAAAATATTAAGCATTAATTAAATAGCACGCCCGCATTTATAAACAATTAGATTAATAAAGCGCCTAAATAATTTAAGCACAATTCATTTAAATTAATTTATCACTAATTAACTAAGCCTAAAACTAATTAAAAGCCTAGAACTAATAAATTAAAACTACCTAACTAATACCCTAATAACTACCCAGCCCAACCCGCGACCCGTCGCCCCGGCCCACGCCTTTTTCCTTATCAGAGGCCCAACGCCCAAGTCCCTTATTTCCCTTCCCTTCGACAGCCCATTTGACTTCCCCTTATCAGCAGCCCTTTCCATCGTCCTCAACAAAAATGCAGCCCTGCGAAACCCTAACCTAAAGCAACCGCCGCACCTCACTCCCATCGCCATACCCGGATTTCTCGCCGGAGAATCCGGGGTTTCCCTTTATCCACGCACCCCAGTCGACTTTCCTTTCCCTTCAGCCAACGATTTCTTACCATAAAACCAGATTTTCCTTCAAATCGTTACCTCATCGAACCACTTCAAATCGAACCAAATCGCACGAATCGCATACCAATCAAGCACAAGTATCAGCCGTTATTTATTTACCATTATTGGAACTCAATGGGGGCTATATAAGAGCATGCAAAGGCATCGATAGAGAAAAGCGGGGCAGCATTTAAGAAACACAGACGGGGTCGAACATAATAGGGCGGAGCAGGGCAGAGCACAATAGAAGAGAGTAGAAAGGAAAAGGGAGGCAGTCAGAGCAGAGCATAGTAGAGCATATACGAGAGAGCTTAGTCGGGGTAGCAGTCAGCAAGCATCGATTTTCATCCCCTAGCAGCAGTCAACTACTCGCAGCAAGGATAGAACATCCAAAAACTAGTAAGCATCGACACCTTTAGTCGTGACGATCGACCTTTCATTCGCATCGCAAAACCCAAAACCCGTCGATTGGACCGACGACTTGATACGCTGCCCCGGTTCGCCGCCGGAGAAGGTAAACTTAACTCACACCTGATTTTAGTCTATTCGTGTTCAGTTGTTTGCATCTGTTTTGTATTGTCAATTCTGTGTTAGTTCTGTTCCTATACAAGCCATTTAGTTAACTTAATGTTTAATACAAGATAATGCCCAATCCTGTTAATTTCTTATTTTTAACATATTGAAAAAAATTCATATTGTATCTGTGTTAAATATGTGTTAGGTAGATTGCTGTTTTCATCAATATGAGGCTATTAATTGGAAACATGTCCGATAATCTGTTTTATGTCACGTAGGATAGGTTTGGTCTTTAAATCTTTATTAACTTGCTTATAAACTCACGGGTATGAATCTGGGAAATAGCAAAATGTGAAAGGTGATAAGAAGCAGTATGTATGCAGGCATTTAAGTTTGGACTAAAGATTCAAATACTGGAGCCTGTCGTATGTTATTAAAATCAGATTATTCCTAATAAGTATCTGCCTGTTATTTTGGACATGATAATGTTAGCTGATTCAGTCATATGATTGATAACCATTCGACCACATTATGCCGTGCTTCTGAAGTGTCCACCATTCATGCACTTCTATGTTACTATCACCCCCTGTTTCCTCTTGTCATAGCCTAGTATGGTGGAATATGTCTAAATTTGGTGTAAATGATTCGGTGTAGCTAAGAAGTGTTACCCAAATAGTCAGTGAATCATTCTTATTTGCCCTACACATACTGGAATGTTCCCGTTTCTACTACGCATGTTTATGTGAAATAAAACCAACTGCATCAACCTTGTTCTAAGCATTATACTTGCTTAGAAAACTGCTAAATGATAAATACACTGGATAACCGTATACCTTTGTCTAAATTAGATATGTCGTCGTTTACCTCGTATGTAATGGGTGTTGTTTGGATAGGATCTGTCATAACATGCTAAAATTCTTGGAGAATATGTGTTATTTCATTTGGCTAAGTCACCCATTTGAAGCTACCTGCTGGTTCCCCTGCTTAAAATTTAAATATGTTAAGGTGCTCTCATTTTCCTTCTAAAATAACTGAACATGAGAATGCTGGAATTCTGTCTTTCATTTTATAACCTGCCTGTATCTATATGAAAGCATTAGCCCGACCTCCCAACACCCAGTTTAATATCTACTTAAAGAAGGCCCGTTGCTCTCTGATGGTCTGTTTGCATGTTAGCCTGAAATCTAGGCCTGATGACTTATCTCTTTCTTTGGAATTCTGCATCTTAGTTTGCATCTTGGTGGTGTGGTAATTGTACCAGTCTAAGTAGCGCATATAGAGGTGAGAAAAAGGAAAATACTCATAGCTTTGACATGGTTATTATTCTTGTGCATACAGTGCTGCATATAAGACTGTTGCATTTCTGCCTAACTTTCTGCATCCAGGGCCCAGCGACTGTGCTGGGCCAGTTTCCTCTTCTTTTTTAGCCTTTTGAATCATTGTTAAATACTGATCAGCTTCAGTCTTTGAAATCCTCACTGTTTGTTCATGGATACACTAGGTTTTGACACGAATTATGTTCCGTTAAATGCTTATTTATTTGGGTTAAGTCCTGTGTGCTTCTCGTTGTTTATTGCCCGCTGCTACCGATCCCAACTGTTATTCCGAATTGCTGGAATAAAAAATGATTCAAATATGTCAAATACTTGCCTATTATTCAATAAAGTTTTGAGCGGGTACTAATCTTTATCTTCTTTATTTTGCATGACACGCATCGGAGCAAAACGAAGAGTCTCATAGCGAGACTCATCATGAGTTACTTCAAATGAAAACCAGCATTTACGTGCATTTCACATCGGGAATTCCAAAGCTATAGGCGGAATGACGTCGCCATTCTTCGAGTCTTTATTGATTCCTTCCCGTCCCCATTCATTTATTTATTGTAAATTCCCTTTAGGTTACTTACTTTAGGGCTTAACATGCATGTCTAAACTTTTGCCTAACAATTTAATTTGCATATCTAATTTAGGTATAGATTCTTCTCAAGTGCAAAATTAAGTATTTTAGGCATCATGACATACTTGTGTTAATCAAGATTAAGTTAGCAAGTAAATACCTACATGTAGTCAACAAATCCATTTTGCATCACCTATTTTATATAAACAATATAAAGGCATACTTTAAAGCTTTATTTTTATAGCATTAGTTTTTACGGATTTTTATCAACATGCCTACTTTTATATTCTGAAGCATCTTTTATATTTTTAAAACACGCATTCTTAGCATAATAATTACCCTAGGTTTGAACGGACAACCGCGAGTTAGCGGATCTTAGAGGGTGCCTAACCTCTTCCCTCTAGATTAATAAAGAACCCTTACCCAGAATCTCATTAAGTTTAGCAGACCATTAAATGGAGTTAATGTTTACTTTAAACTAGTTAAACATTTAGGTGTCCTAATTCACCCAAATTAATTAGGTGGCGACTCCGCGAACCCTTAGCATTCTAGCAACCCTTTAGCATTTTAGCACCCTTTTAAAACTCTAGCACTACTTTTGCACTTTTAGCACTTTAATATTTGTTTGCACTTTTAACATTTAGCACTCTATTTTCTAACATTGCATTTTAAGCAGGATTCGCTTTTTTAGAATGCCGCGGCCGAAAAAGGGCGCGACAGAAATGGCGACTCCACTAGGGATTTTAGGTTCTTAACCACAACAGACCTAGGGTTATTATTTGGCATTATTTTTGCATTTAATTTTCGCGTGCTGTATTTTGTTTTATACATCTTAATTGCTATTTGCTTTACTGCTTTCCTTAAACTGGCATTCCGCTCATATTTCTTCCACTCTGGAAAATTCACACAATCACACACTCGCTATTTGGTGTGCTCACGCACCGCAAATTTCTTTCAAAAAATATCCAAATTTTAGGAGAGTTGGCGCTGCGAGTTAGATCGGTTCGTCGATCACCGTAGCCTTCTCACTCGAGTTGTCGCTCGGGAACTCTGCGTCTAGTAAAGCCAAATCTTAGAAAACTTAAGATGTAGCTATACCACCCTTATTTTAGGGCATCGTGCATTTACCTTAGGTGGGTCGGTCTGCATCGACACCACAATTAGGAAGACACCAACTTGTCGACGGGTTTCTCAACCCAATGACCAACCAAAGATATTATGTGTAGCGTGACAATGACGGACAAATCCAAGCCCAATCATGACATGCGAAATTGGAAAAAGTGCACCGTCATTTGGTCGCCATTTCCAACAAAGGCATTATAGTTGGACGACTTGGACAAATCAGTCATAATCTCGCATAAGTGACGCGTTTAGGCTTACCGCATAAAGAGGCCCCTGCATGTTAGGAAACGTTTGAATGTGCTATATGCAATATATCTGCTACATACCCGCAAATAATGTGCTTTATGCTAACACCGTTTGTTGCATTTTTAGAAAGATTTATCATCTCCCCCCAAAGGTCGATTTGTATTTGACTTAGCAATGGCGAGCATCAATATTTCACAAGATCAAAGGCACGGTCCACATGGCCGATTCGGGCATCCGAGCGGAGCAGTGGAACTGTCTTCGTTCCTATAGGCAAAGCGGTCTCGTAAAAGAAAGCGGCGTAGATCCGATCGAGCACCTCGCAACCCTACAAAGCCAAATCGAAGGCCCGAAACATCACTACGCATACAAGAACTACATTAAGACCCACTTTAGGCCAAACGCCGCTTTGCATATTCAAAGCGGGACAATGTAGGAAACTGCAGTGGCTGCAAATCCAAGCGTACTGTGCACGCATGTCGAGGGACAAGGCGGCGAAGTCAAATCTGAATCGACCCCAAAACTCACAAATTTTCTTTGAGCGCAGTCTTTTCATATTAACAAAGCGAGAAATGCAATAGCCGAAAAAAATCGGCAAGAAGTTTCTTCGCAAGAAAGCAATGAGCGTAAGATATGACAAAAATCCCAAAATTCAAAGTCCGTCGAAGCAGCAGCAGAAGGGGCATCAACAATCGGCAATCAAAGTTCAGAGTTCCGCAACAAAACCTAGCGCGTCAACTCGGGCATAAAGTCAAACTTGCAACCCGCGCGTCGCACAACAAAGGCATCATAACAATTCGTCAATTGCGGTCAAAGGGCAACATCTCGCATTCGCCGTGCATAATCGGGATGACATCTCTACCCATAAAATTGCACTTCTCACATATTTATCATTCCGCTTAAAGAGGTATACACTAACGTTTTTCTCAAGCTTAGCTTGCATGAGCATTTATTCTATAGGAGCAGCAGCAACACGTCCAGACAACGACGTGATCAGCAAGTCTACGCAACGACGCCAAAGAAGAACGTCCGCAACGACGTTATCGGCCACAAAGAAGTCTACGCAACGACGCCAAGAAGAACACGCCCAGCAACGACGTTATCGGCCGCAAAGAAGTCTACGCAACGACGCCCGCAGCAATACGTCCATACAACGACGTGATCAGCAAGTCCACGCAACGACGCCAAAGAATACGTCGCATAACGACGTTATCGGCCGCGAGTCTACGCAACGCGCCCGAAGAACGCGTCGAGCAACGACGTTATCGGCCGACAAAGAAGTCTACGCGAACGACGCCAGCGAAGAACGCGGCGTTGCAACGACGCGGCAAAGAAGTCTACGCAACGACGCCAGCAGCAACACGTCCAGCGGCGGCGTTATCGGCCAGACAAGTCTACGCAACGACGCCAAAGGCAACACGCCCAGTAACGACGTTATCGACGCGGCAAGTCTACGCAACGACGCCAAGAAGAACACGCGTCGCAACGGCGTTATCGCGACATCAAGTCTACGCAACGACGCCAAAGAAGAACACGCCCAGCAACGACGTTATCGGCCAAAGAAGTCTACGAACGACGCCCGGCCAAAGACAAGCGAAGTTCACGCAACGACGCCAAGAAAGCGCGCCGTCCAACGACGTTATCAAAGTCAAGTCTACGCAACGACGCCAAAGAAAGACGCGCCCGTGATCGGTGTATTTTATATACACCTTTTGAGTCGATCTAGTTAGTCTTTTGTCCCGTTTGTACATACAAAGTGTCGTATTAGGATAGATTTTCTTTCTTTTGAGTCAAAGTGGCTAAAGTGGCCAAATGGCGGAAAAGGAGCGAAAAGAGGAAAAAGAGAGTCTTAGAGTGAATACGGAGAAAGTGGCAAGCGAGGCTGAAATCCGGACTGCTGGCGCTCCTGCAATCGAAGCGGGCGCGCGCTATTATTCAGAGAAGCGCGAAGATCCAGTGGCCGCGCTCGAAGACGAAAGCAGGCGCGGCGCTAAACATCCGAGAAGCCACGGGAGTTGCAGCACGCGGCGCCCTCGAGCAGCCAGATATCGGCCGCGCGCCAAAACACCAAGTATTGCGAGAACTTTAGGCGCGCGGCTATCTCGCGAGCCGCGCCGACGCGGAAAAATTAGGTCTTTGACGGATTTTTGGGCCGAGCTGCGAGGAAAAGAGGAGACGTTTTAAACCTATAAAAGGAGAACCAGCGGTTTTCAAGGGTTCCCTTTTTGCCAAACACAAGGTTTTCTTGCCTAGAGATTGGAGACCTAAACATTAGTAATTTCTTTTCTTTTCTTTTCTTTAATTCGGTTTTGCATGATGAACTTTGAATTAGTTCTTGTCATAGTCCTGGCTAGGAACTAATTCGCTTTTAGGGCTTTCGATGTTGTATTCTTGAACCTTATGTGATAAAGTAGGGCAGGCTTATGGTTATTATTCTTAGTGAGAGATCTATCCAATAATTGAGTTGAATTCTTGGTAGCTAATTGACAACTAGTTATCACTATATGATTTCTAATCAGTTACGAAAAGGAGGATTGTGAATATGCCGTAAGTTGGGTGACGGTCTTGAATTGGGGATGAAAATACCTCAATTAGATTTGTAAGCGTTGATGAGAGGCTTAACAACCCTAATTTTGCGCATTGTGCGTGTGACGGCCAACTAGGTTTTTGTGCTTAATCCTCTCCTATGAGTTACCACTTATCGTGAAAGTTAGGTAAGGAACAATCTGAGGTTGAGTGTTTATATAACCTAACGGAGTATAAAACGATTTCGTAAACCCTTTCTCCAAAGAAGAATACCATAAGTAATGCATTAGTAAGTAACATAAGCGGATAGTAAGGATACATAGAAGCCCTATTCTCATCACATCTGAATTAAATCTTTATATTTAATTAGCTTTTATAATTCTTAATCATAAACAACCAATCACTCATTAATTCACCAAATAGATACTAGAAAATAGACAATTGGTACTTGAACCCTAATCCTAGAGGACGATATTCGGTCTTATCTAAGACTATACTACTTGATACGATAACGTGCACTTGCGTTTAAAGTGTGTGCATATTACGCGCATCAAGTTTTTGGCGCCGTTGCCGGGGATTAGGCAATAGTTCAATATCAATTTTATCTATTTTTAAATTCTAATTTGGTTTTAATTTTTATTTTTTATTATTATTTTTTTTTTACGAAAATTCGAGGTGCCGTGATTTCTTTGTTGGTTTTGATTCGTTCAGGAACACTTTAGATATGGATTTTTACTGTCCATATGATAGAGAGCCAACCATAGAGGAACAGAGGAGGAATTACGAGAAACCCTACTTAGTCTCACGAGGCGCCAAGCTCGATTCATGGACGAAATGAGGTCGGGCATAAAGAGGTTGGAAAGCGAAATAGCGTAACTCGCGGTCATATTCAACGAACCGCAGAAGAGCAATCTGCATCGAGCTAAGCAATGAGGACACACAATGTCGAATAATTGACTGAAGGAGGCGAATCGTGAGAAAGAAAGTTCACAAAGCGAGCAGCGGCGCCTCGATCGTGCGCGGCGTCGAGGATTCCGAGCGGTCAAGGGGAGATAGTCTGCAAGTTCGGTCTCCGGTCACGAGAAAGTGGCCATGCGCCTAAGATCGAGCCGCGCGCCCGTATCGTAAATTGAGAAAATAGCACCAGTGATGGTAGCTGCACGGTGATGATACCATATCCCGAAGTTAAAAATGCACTCTTGACAAGCAATTCTCCGATTCGTAGAGGTTCTCAAACAATTGCAACTCAATATCCCGTTTGCGAAGCACTAGAACAAATGCCGAGCTACGCCAAGTTCATGAAGGATGTGCTTAGCAAAAGAGGAAGATAGAGGATTACGAAGCGGTGATGCTAATCAAGAATGTAGTGCCATCCTACGAGACAACTACCTCGTAAGTTACAAGACCGGGAGTTTTACCATCCCACGCACTATTGGAAAGTTTGAATGTCAAAAGGCACTATGCGACTTGGGAGCGTGCATAAATCTGATTCCCTATCTAGTTTTCTGCAAACTAGAAATGGGAGAAATCAAACCTACAAACATCACCTTGCAGCTAGCTGACCGCTCAATTGTTCATCCGAGAGGAGTCATCGAGGATATACTAGTAAAAGTGGACAAGTTCATCCTCCCCGCCGATTTCATTATCTTAGATATACAAGATAACGATGGAATACCTATCATACTGGCGGACCTTCTTAGCCACAGGACAGGCTCTCATTGATGTTCAAAAAGGGGAATTGAAGCTTCGAGTAGATGAAGAAGAGGTAACTTTTAACGTTCTTCAAACAGCAAGTTTTCCAGAGGCCAAAGATAACTGCTCAGCCATTGATCTTATCGAAGAGACAATGTCAAACAAAGAGTTCGAATATGAGGATACGCTTGAAGAAGTACTGACCACATGGGATGATGATAGTAAAAACGATCCAGATCTGATGGAGTATGCAAATTGGATGAATGCTTATGAAAAATGGGATACAAGGACAAAGAAATATGAGGAGCTGGGACAGGTACCAGAAAGATCATTACCATCCACAGAGAAGGCCCCAGAGTTAGAGTTAAAAATCTTACCTAATCATCTACAATACCAATACCTAGGTGAAGAAAACCACGCGGTGATCATTTCACGCCACCATCACCGAAGAAATTGATAAACTGCTAAGAGTACTAAAGAATCACAAGCGGGCTATTGGATGGACATTAGCAGACATAAAAGGAATAAGTCCATCAACAGTAATGCATAAGATCCGCCTAGATGAGGATAGCAGACCATCCATCGAAGCCCAGAGGCGACTGAACCCAAATATGAAAGAGGTAGTAAGGAAAGAAATCCTAAAATGGCTCGATGCAGGAGTGATTTACCCCATATCTGATAGCACGTGGGTAAGTCCAAGATAAGTGGTGCGAAAAAGGTGGAATAACGGTGGTGGCTAACGAAAAGCGAACTCATTCCTCGAGAGCGATCGGTTGGAGAATATGCATTGATTATCGCAAGTTGAATAAAGCAACGAGAAAAGATCACTTCCGCTGCCATTCCTAGATCAAATCTTTGGCCGGACTCGCGAGCACAACTACTATTGCTTTTTGGATGGATACTCAGGGTATCACCAGATTGCAATAGCCCCAGAAGATCAGGAAAATACGACATTTACTTGCCCTTTTGGCACATTTGCATTTAGAAGAATGCCATTTGGACTCTGAACGACCGCTACTTTTCAAAGATGTATGATGGCAATTTTCTCGGATATGGTAGAGAGGACTATAGAGATCTTTATGGATGACTTTTCGGTCTTTGGAGCATCATTTGATGAATGTTTAAGGCATCTGAAGCGATGTTGGCCGGTGCGAAGAATCTAACCTTGTGCTAAATTGGGAGAAGTGTCACTTCACGGTATGAAGGAATCGTCTTGGGGCATAAAATATCAAACCAAGGTATTGAGGTAGACAAAGCAAAGATTTCAGTAATCGAAAATCTACCACCTCCAGTATCAACAAAAGGAGTCAGAAGTTTCCTTGGGCACGCAGGCTTCTATAGAAGATTCATCAAGGACTTTTCAAAGGTCTCAAAGCCCCTCCACATTGTTAATGACGGGGTAGCCTTCGACTTCAATAAAGAATGCTTATCCGCATTTCAAACGCTCGAGAAGCTTACCTCAGACCTATAGTCATGCGCCCAAATTGGGAGCTCATTTGAACTTCGTATGCGATCTGGCGACTATGCAATTGGAGCAAGATGCGGACAGAGAATCGACAAGGTATTTAGATCCATTTACTATGCTAGTAAAACTCTAAATGACGCACAATTAAATTATGCAACCACGGAAAAGAACTACTAGCTATAGTATATGCGTTTGAGAAATTCAGCCATACTTGATTGGAAATAAAGTGATAGTATACACCGACCACTCGCTATAAAGTACTTAATGACAAAGAAGGATCAAAGCCTCGTCTCATTCGATGGGTCCTACTTCTACAAGAATTTGACGTAGAGATTCGTGATAAGAAAGGAACAGAGAATTCAATTGGCACCACTTGTCAGTTGGAGAACACGAAAGCGAATACCAAGGATGTGCAAATAAATGATCACTTTCGCACGAACAACTGTTTGAGTAAGTATGAATTCTAATTTACCTTGGTACGCTGATTTTGTTAACTTTCTTGCGGCTAAAGTTCTACCCGGGCTTGTCAAGACAAAGAAATGAAGAGGTTTTATTCGAGGTAAAACATTACTATTGGGAAGAACAATGCTATACAAACATCAGGCCGACCAAGTCATCAGCGATGTGTACGGAGGAAGAGATGCACGTGTTCTCACCTTGCCACACCTTAGCACGTGGTGGACACTTTGGGGCATCAGAAACGGCGGCAAAGGTATTGCAATGCGGATTATTGGCCAACTCTCTTGAGGACGCCACACTTTGTGCGTAGATGTGATAATTGTCAAAGAACGAGGAACATCTCAAGACGAAACGAGATGCGCCATGCGGGATATTGGAAGTAGAACTATTCATGTGTGGGAGTTGATTTCATGGGACCATTCCCGCCATCTTTTGGATATCAATATATCCTTACGGCGATGAACTACGTGTCCAAATGGGTAGAAGCGGTGGCCACCAAAGAAAACGATAAGCGTGCAAAAATTTCTCGTAAGAATATTTTCACAAGGTTCGCACACAAGAGCTCTTATCGGTGATGAAGGAGCCATTTACGCAATAGGCGGTGAAGTCATTGCTTTCCGATATGGAGTTTACCATCGCACTACAATCGCGTACCATCCTCGCTAATGGGCAAGCGGAAGTGTCAAATAGAAGTGAAAAGCATATTGGAAAAGGCGTGAACGGCTCAAGGAAAGACGGTCGATCAAATTAGATGACGATTATGGGCATACCGACAAAGATTCAAAACACCAATGGTATGTCACCTTATAAATTAGTTTTGGTAAAGCTTGTCATCCGCCAGAGAGTTGGAACACGAGCATATTGGGCAATGAAGAAGTTGAACATGGATACCACGGCAATGGACAAAGGAGGCTACTACCGGTGGCGAATTGGATGAATTCCGACACAATGCCTATGAGAATGCAAAGATCTACAAGGAACGAACGAAAGCATGACACGATAAGAATTTGATACCAAAAGATTTTCAAGAAGGACAACAAGTGTTGCTATTCAACTCAAGGTTGAGATTGTTTCGTGCAAATTAAAATCACGTTGGACAGACCATACGATGGTAAGAGTATTCCCATACGAGCAATTGAAATAAAAGGGAGAGAGGAGCGCGCTTCAAAGTAAACGGACAGAGGTTAAAACCTACCTAATCGAGGAAATGGAATACATGAACTTGGTAACTTCTCAATCCCTGAAAGAATAAGGAACGTGCGTCCGGCTAAAAGACGGTAAAGACAGCGCTGGTTGGGAGGCAACCCAACGTTTTCAATTATGTTATTTTAATTTCTGTCTTTAAGTTTATTTTATTTTTGTCTCAGAACAGTCTCACGGTCTTGGAGTCTTGTGTTTTATGATGAGATTGGATGTGCAGAAATGAATCAAGAAAAGCGAGGATTTCGAAAAGCGGGTAGCGCTGCGCCAGAGCAGGCGCGGCGAAATATCTGAAAAGTCTGAAGTTTAAGAGCGCGGTGTCAGAGCGATGCGCGCAGCGAAATCCAGAAAATGTGCCAAGATAGCGCGCTTTCCAGAAGAATGGCCGCGCGCATGAAATCCGATGGAGCGCAGAGTTTAAGCCGCGCGCCAGAGCAGCGGCGAAAGATCTCAAGCGCGGAAGTTTAAGCGCGCGGTGTCGATTCAGAGAATTCTGGAAAATACTTTGATCCAAAAGCCCTACCGCCAAATCAAACACCAAGGGCTCTCCTCCCCTCACGAAATTAGAAGCACTACCCACCGCCACCACCGCGATTTTTAGCAAAAAAAAAAAAACTGTAAGTCTTTTTGTCTTTTAGTTTTTCCTTTGAGTCTACACATTGGGGACAATGTGTAATTTAAGTTTGGGGGTGTGTTTTGTGTTTTAGTTTTATTTGTGTGTCATGTTATGTTTTATTTAAGTCTTTTTATTTGTTTCATGTTTATTTTGAGTCACCAAAATTTTTCTTTTTTGAGTCATAATTGCCTGTCAAAGATCATGTATGCTGTAGTTGCTAGAAACACCTAATGAAGTAAGGTGGAATAATGTAAAGGAATTGAAGCAACTATCTAAACACTTAGGTTAGATATGCCAAAAGCTCACATAATCTGTCTATTTGGAGTTTCTTGCTTAAGTTATGCATGCTAAATGATAAATGCTTATGTGTTATGAGTGCTTGCTATTTGAGGCGAAATAGTTAGGATATACATGTTAGGGAGATGACTCAGGCATTTCTTTGATAGCCAATTCTTACCATTCTTTTCTATCCCGTACTTTAAAAATATCCCTAGTCAGCCCCATTGAGCCTAAATTTGAAACTTCTTCTTTGACACCCCATATTCCCACAAAATTGTGCCATAAGTGAAAATATGAAATAGTGGAGTACATTGTGTTAAAAGAAGAAACAAAAAGAGTGAACAAGTTTGAGGCACTAATGGAAAAGTAATAAGAAAGAGGCAAAAGCCTAAGTTTGGTGTGCCTATTTGTATAATACACTTCACTCTCCCAAAACAAAAGAGGGGAATGATAGAATTGAAGTGAAGGAAAGAATCAAAAGAAAAAGGGAAAAATTGAAAAGCCAAAGAGCTTCTGGTACAGAAAAATGAGCCTAAATGCCTATCTTTACCAACCCTACCTAAGCCTACATTACAACCCCAAAGTCCTGAAGATCTCTTCTATGTATATCCAGAATTAGTGGAGAAAAACAAGTAAGCATGCCATAGGAATTTTTGAATTTATATGCATACTTGAGTACACTGACTTCCATTTAAGCATGATAAGTATGAGTTTGCGAAATATCTAGCTCAATGTGTTGAAATTCCATGCTATATGTTCTGCGTATTATTCCGCTAACCTTCATGTTTTTCTAGTTAACATTCATGCAGAAAAGTGATCAATGGCAGGAGTCTGCTTATTTTCTTTGTTGATTTTCTTATTTATCGAGTCTCATTTTATTTCTTTCTTTTTATCTTTGCTCGAGGGCGAGCAAAGGTTAAGTTTGGGGGTATTTGATCGGTGTATTTTATATACACCTTTTGAGTCAGTCTAGTTAGTCTTTTGTCCCGTTTTGTACATACAAAGTGTCGTATTAGGATAGATTTTCTTTCTTTTGAGTCAAAGTGGCTAAAGTGGCCAAATGGCGGAAAGGAGCGAAAAGAGGAAAAAGAGAGGTACTAGAGTCGAAACGGAGAAAGTGGCAAAGCAGTGAAATCCGGACTGCGCGGCCCTCCTGCAATCGAAGCGAGGCGCGCGCTATTATTCAGATGGCGCGAAGATCAGTACGCCGCCTCGAAGACTGAAGCAGGCGCGGCGCTAAACATCCAGAAGCCACAGAGTTGCAGTGGCCGCGCTCTCGCATGCCAGATATCGGGCCGCGCCAAAACACCGGTATTGCGAACTTTAGCGCGCGCCATATCGCAGGGCGCGCGCACGCGGAAAAATTAGGTCTTTTGACGGATTTTTGGGCCAGGCCTGCAGGAAAAAGTGGGGAGACGTTTTAAACCTATAAAAGGAGAACCCTAGGCAGTTTTCAAGGGTTCCCTTTTTTGCCAAACACAAGGTTTTCTTGCCTAGGAGATTGGAGACCTAAACATTAGTAATTTCTTTTCTTTTTCTTTTCTTTAATTCAGTTTTTGCATGATGAACTTTGAATTAGTTCTTGTCATATTCATGGCTAGGAACTAATTCTCTTATAGGGCTTTCTATGTTGAATTCTTGAACCTTATGTTATAAAGTAGTGCATGCTTATGGTTATTATTCTTATTGAGAGATCTATCCAATAATTGAGTTGAATTCTTGGTAGCTAATTGACAACTAGTTATCACTATATGATTTCTAATCAGATTCTGAAAAGGAGGGATTGTGAATATGTTGTAAGTTGGGTAGACGGTCTTGAATTGGGGATGAAAATACCTCAATTAGATTTGTAGCGTTGATGAGAGGCTTAACAACCCTAATTTTGCGCATTGTGCGTGACGGTCAACTAGGTTTTTGTGCTTAATCCTCCTATAGAGTTACCCTTATCGTTGAAAGTTAGGTAAGGAACAATCTGGGTTGAGTGTTTATATAACCACTACGGGAGTATAAAACGATTTCAGAAACCCGCTTTCTCCAAAAGAAGAATACCATAAGTAATGCATTAGTAAGTAACATAAGCGGATAATAAGGATACATAGAAGCCCTATTCTCATCACATCTGAATTAAATCTTTATATTTAATTAGCTTTTATAATTCTTAATCATAAACAACCAATCACTCATTAATTCACCAAATAGATACTAGAAAATAGACAATTGGTACTTGAACCCTAATCCTAGAGGACGATATTCGGTCTTATCTAAGACTATACTACTTGATACGATAACGTGCACTTGCGTTTAAAGTGTGTGCATATTACGCGCATCATCCAGCCAACGACGTTATCAGCACATCAATTCTACGCAACGACGCCAGCAGAACGTCGAACGCGGCGTTATCGGACAAAGAAGTCCGAAAACGACGCCATCATCAGCATATCGCATCTACACAGGGACGACTTTCTCTGTTCTCAAAATTGCATTTTTCTCATTCATGCTTTATTATTCTGTCTTAACAGTTATGCACTAACTCTTTCTTGAGCTTTAGTCTACAGGGAGCAATTGCAGCAAGGACAACGTATCCGCATTCACAATCGCAACACGTCTGTACATCGCATCAACACAGCAGGCATCACATTTTTGCAGGATAATATTTTCTACTCACAGTCACATTACTTTCAACAATTATGCATCATCATTTCGCCTTAACAGTTATGCACTAACCGTTTGTTTAAGTCTTAGCATGCAGGAGCAGGAGCACAACGTGGATTTTCTCTTACAGCGAACCGGGGCAATCTGTTGGGGGGCCAACCTTCCCAACGATTGGCAGAAGCGGCCTCAAGCGTCGGTCCACTCGCTCCACATCACCGTAGAACCCAGCACCACAAGCCATAGCAGTACACCCCAGGTTCAAGCCAGTTATTTTCTTTTACTTTTTGCACCATAACCCAGTGTCATCATAACTCGACACTGGGACAGCTTTAAGTCCGCGTTAGCCCGCCTTGGTGTTTTGACCATGGTAACCCAGTGTCGTCATAACTCGACACTGGGACAGCTTTGAGTCCGCCTTAGCCCGCCCTGGTGTTTCGACCATGGTAACCCAGTGTCGTCATAACTCGACACTGGATAACTGTATACCTTTGTCTAAATTAGATATGTCGTCGTTTACCTCATATGTAATGGGTGTTGTTTGGATAGGATCTGTCATAACATGCTAAAATTCTTGGAGAATATGTGTTATTTCATTTGGCTAAGTCACCCATTTGAAGCTACCTGCTGGTTCCCCTGCTTAAAATTTAAATATGTTAAGGTGCTCTCATTTTCCTTCTAAAATAACTGAACATGAGAATGCTGGAATTCTGTCTTTCATTTTATAACCTGCCTGTATCTATATGAAAGCATTAGCCCGACCTCCCAACACCCAGTTTAATATCTGCTTAAAGAAGGCCCGTTGCTCTCTGATGGTCTGTTTGCATGTTAGCCTGAAATCTAGGCCTGATGACTTCCTCTCTTTGCTGGAATTCTGCATCTTAGTTTGCATCTTGGTGGTGTGGTAATTGTACCAGTCTAAGTAGCGCATATAGAGGTGAGAAAAAGGAAAATACTCATAGCTTTGACATGGTTATTATTCTTGTGCATACAGTGCATATAAGACTGTTGCATTTACGCTAACTTTCGCATCCGTGGCCCAAATGACGTGTTGGGCCGCTTCTTCTTTTTTAGCCTTTTGAATCATTGTTAAATACTGATCAGCTTCAGTCTTTGAAATCCCCACTGTTTGTTCATGGATACACTAGGTTTTGACACGAATTATGTTCCGTTAAATGCTTATTTATTTGGGTTAAGTCCTGTGTGCTTCTCGTTGTTTATTGCCCGCTGCTACCGATCCCAACTGTTATTCCGAATTGCTGGAATAAAAAATGATTCAAATATGTCAAATACTTGCCTATTATTCAATAAAGTTTTGAGCGGGTACTAATCTTTATCTTCTTTATTTTGCATGACACGCATCGGAGCAAAACGAAGAGTCTCATAGCGAGACTCATCATGAGTTACTTCAAATGAAAACCAGCATTTACGTGCATTTCGCATCGGGAATTCCAAAGCTATAGGCGGAATGACGTCGCCATTCTTCGAGTCTTTATTGATTCCTTCCCGTCCCCATTCATTTATTTATTGTAAATTATTTGTCTAAACGCTACGTTAATTAATATAATAATTAGAATATCTAAACCTCGAACCTCTAGTTTAGAAGCCAATTCCCTTTAGGTTACTTACTTTAGGGCTTAACATGCATGTCTAAACTTTTGCCTAACAATTTAATTTGCATATCTAATTTAGGTATAGATTCTTCTCAAGTGCAAAATTAAGTATTTTAGGCATCATGACATACTTGTGTTAATCAAGATTAAGTTAGCAAGTAAATACCTACATGTAGTCAACAAATCCATTTTGCATCACCTATTTTATATAAACAATATAAAGGCATACTTTAAAGCTTTATTTTTATAGCATTAGTTTTTACGGATTTTTATCAACATGCCTACTTTTATATTCTGAAGCATCTTTTATATTTTTAAAACACGCATTCTTAGCATAATAATTACCCTAGGTTTGAACGGACAACCGCGAGTTAGCGGATCTTAGAGGGTGCCTAACCTCTTCCCTCTAGATTAATAAAGAACTCTTACCCAGAATCTCATTAAGTTTAGCAGACCATTAAATGGAGTTAATGTTTACTTTAAACTAGTTAAACATTTAGGTGTCCTAATTCACCCAAATTAATTAGGTGGCGACTCCGCGAACCCTTAGCATTCTAGCAACCCTTTAGCATTTTAGCACCCTTTTAAAACTCTAGCACTACTTTTGCACTTTTAGCACCTTTTAGCACTTTAATATTTGTTTGCACTTTTAACATTTAGCACTCTATTTTCTAACATTGCATTTTAAGCAGGATTCGCTTTTTTAGAATGCCGCGGCCGAAAAAGGGCGCGACATGGCTTATATATTGTTATATGTGGATGATATTATATTGACTGCCTCTTCTGATGCTTTGCGAAAGTCTATTATGACAATGCTCAGTTCTGAGTTTGCCATGAAAGACTTGGGCCCATTGAGTTATTTTTTGGGGATTGCAATCACTCGTCATGCAGACGGATTATTCTTATCACAGAGGAAGTATGCATCAGAGATCATTGGGAGGGTTGGGTGATCGGTGTATTTTATATACACTTTTTGAGTCGTTTTTAGTTAGTCTTTTGTCCTTTTTTGTACAAATAAGTGTCGTATTAGGATAGATTTTCTTTCTTTTGAGTCAAAGTGGTTAAAATGGCCAAATGGCGGAAAAGAAGCTAAAAGAGGGCAAAAGTGGAGGTTCCAGAGCTGAAAAGACGAGAAAGTGGCGAGCAGGCGAAAGCACGGACGGCGCGGCTAATATCGAGCCGCGAAGTTGCAGTGCTGGCGCCAGCAGCAGAGAGCAGGGCCGCGGCGCCAAATCATCCGAAGAGTCGCAGAACTTCCGGCGCCGCGGCGCCGACGCGGGAAAATCAGGTTCAATGACGATTTTCTAGGCCAGGCCTGAAGGGAAAAGTTAGAGGCGGTTTTGAGCCTATAAAAGGAGAACCCTAGGCAGTTTTTAAGGGTTCCCTTTCTTGCACAACACAAGGATTCTTGGATTGGAGATTGGAGACCTAAACTTAGTACCTTTCTTTTATTTTCTTTCCTTTATTTCAGTTTTTATGATGAACTTTGAATTAGTTCTTGTTATGTCAATGGCTAGGAACTAATTCCTTTATAGGGTTTTCCATGTTAAATCAGTAGAAACTTATGTTATGAATTGATGCATGTTATGGTTATTCTTCTTCTTGTTGAGATTTATCCAATAATTGCTTTGAATGCTTGGTAATTAATTGATCACTAATTATCATTATTTATATGATTTCTAATCAAACTTCGAAAGGAGGAGGTTGTGAATATGCTGTAAGTTGGGTAGACATATTTTGGATTGGGGATAAAAATACCTCAATTACTTATGTAGCGTTAATGAGAGGCTTAACAACCCTAATTTTACGCATGGCGCGTGACGGTTAACTAGGTTTTTGGTCTTAATCCTCCTATAGAGTCATCCTTATCACCGAAAGGTAGAAAGGAGCAATACTGGGGTTGAGTGTTTATATAGCCTTAACGGAAATATAAAACGATTTAGTAAATCTGCTAGCTCCAAGAGAAGAAAACCATAATTCATTGCATTATTAAGTAACATAAGCGGATAGTTGAAGAGACGTGGAAGCCCTATTTCCATCATTACTGAAGTAAACACATTAGTTAAATTAGTATTTATAATTGTTAGTTATAATCAACAAAGTCAATATCGGTTACCAAATAGATACCAAAAGATAGATAATTGGTACTTGAACACTAATCCTTGTGGACGATATTCGGTCTTACCAAGACTATACTACTTGTCACGATAACGTGCACTTGCGTTAAAGTGTGTGCATCTTTTCGCGCATCATTGGGAACTTGGGATGTCATCATGTAAGTCCACTTCTACTCCAGTTAATACTAAACCCAAGTTTGGTGCTACAGCTGGCTCTCCCTATGAGGATCCGACCCGCTATCGCAGTCTTGTAGGAGCCCTTCAGTATCTGACGTTCACGCGACCTGATATTACATATGCCGTATAACAAGTGTATTTTTTCATGCATGATCCCCGAGTTGAACATATGAATGCGCTTAAACGAATTGTTAGGTACATTCAGGGAACACTTGATTATGTCTTGCATTTGTGTCCTTCGTCGACGTCTAAACTTGTCTCATATACAGATTGTTACACTTCGTAAGTTTAAGGCAATGATTAAGAACGTCATTAAGGAAGTAAAATTCGGATATTGAATATAAGGAATACTTACATATGTTAATACGAAAAATTAGTGTATAAACGGATGTTATCCCGAAATTCTTTTTTTAGTACTATACATATGACAACGAGAATTAATCCTAGTAGTTGAATTTGTTCCAATGGAGTTATGGAATAATATTGTATTATAAAGTCTTGACATTGAGAATACGAGGTCTTATGAAATTCTCAGTAAATTAAAGGAAGCAGGATTTAAGCTTTAATTATTATTTGAGGGATTAATTTATGAAGACAATTAGAGGAGTGGACCAAAGTGTAATAAACTATTTTCAGATTTTTTTATTTATCCCACATAAAACCCTTATTCCTTCGTTATTAGAATTCAAAAAAAAAAGAATATATGCTCTCTTCCTCTTCTCCTCTCAATCGAACCCACACCCCATTTCTATACAAAATTAAAGTTTTGTTTCTTTTTAATTCCTCTCCTAGATTAAGAATGTTCACCTAAATTAGAAGTCAAAAATTGAGAAAACTGGGGAAGAAAATCGGGAACTGCTGGGCAGATTTTGAGCAAGAAAAATCAGATTTTTGGACAAGTTTTTGGGAAGAAAAATATGTATAAAGGATGAGTTAACATTGTGGGATATATGCATGTCAATTTGGAGTTGAAGAAGTGTGAAAATGAAGCAAAAATCGAGGGCAGTGAGGGCTGGAAAAATCGGGACTGTTTTGGACGATTTGAGGTATAAAATTCTTCTTTCTATGATATAATTGGAGTGCATGTTGTTAGAATTAAGGAAATGAATTTGTGTTAAGGAAAAATTGGAATTTAGACATTGCATGTGAGTATTTTGAATGTTGTAGCCGATATTAGGACTAATTTTACTAATATTGGAATTGTCGTATTCGATTATTGTGTTGTAAAGTTCGTCGCTGCTTTGCATGTTGAAATTGGAAGAAAATCTTGACATTTAAGTTATAGTTGTTCATAAGAAATTATTGGAACAAGAATTGGACTCTAAGAATTAAGAAAATAATTAGTTTTGTGAATGTTGGCCGAAGACTTGCTTGAAATTGTTGAATATTGCCGAGTCGAGTTAGGGGCTGATTTTGTGAAGTTTAAATGTTGGAAATTTGATTATAAACATGTATATATATGTTGTGGCAATTACTAATACATGTCTTAAAGAATTAAAGAGTAAAAAGGGGTATTAGGTTGAAGATTGTAGGACACGCACTACTTGGTTATTGTTGTTGTCGCTAGAGTTGATGGATTGCTTTAAGATTGTTCTAATATGGATTAAGGACTGAATTAACATGAGAAATAAGTGGAGTAATCACCTTGGTTGTTGAAGTTGTTGGATTTCTGTTAGGATATTTTCAAGTGCTTACGCAAGTGTACGTATCGCTTCAAGTAATATAGTCTGTAAGACCGAATATCGTCCACAGAGACTGGTTATCAAGTACCGATTATATATTTTATGGTATCTATTTGGTTAACGTTATTTTGTTTGACAATTACAACTACGAATTAAAATAAAGTACATAAATTAAACTAATGTTGAAAATACTTTGGGATTTAAAACAGTTATGATGGAGATAGGGATTCCAATCTCCTCAACTATCAACTCTTTCACGCGTTAATGCAATGCTAATGATTCTTCTTCATATTAAGATAGCAGGTTAACTAATCTGTCATTATATTCCGGTTAGGACATACAAGAGCTCAATCCTGTGTAGAAGTCTTCTATATTTTTATGATAGATTTTACCACACATGAGGATTAAGAACAATAACCCTAAACATTACACAAGTATCGGAGTACTTTCGTCCACGATTTTAACCTATGTCTATTCAACTACAGCATATTCAAATCTCACCTTTCAGAATTTTGATTCGAAATCATATATGTGATGACAATTAGTGATCAGTTAATTATCAAACAATCAAAACAATTATTGAATATATCTTAATATGCCTGAAGAAGAAATCACCAATAATGCATTAACTATATGAAAGAGTTTCAAGCGATTCGACGGAAAATCCTAATAAAGTAATTAGCTCCTAAACATTGTCATGCTAAGAATTAAAGTACAATCCAACATAAACTAAATTAAAGTAAAGAAAAGAGAAAGAACTTGAACAAAAGTCTCCAGTTGTGTAGCTTGTAGCCGTTGTTCTCCTCTCCAAAGTATGATTTTGTGATTATGGTATAAGGTATCTAATATGAGCAGGGTTTAGGATTTTTATACTTGAGAAAAGGTGACTTTCGGACCATAACAACCCTCTCCAATTCAGCCCAGGAAATCTAGAAAATATGTGTCGGAGCCGCGACCCTTCGTCCAGGCGCCGCGGCCCTTAATCGGCAAAAATCACTGGAGCATTCTGCTTCTGCGGCGCCGCGGCCCTTCGTCCAGGCGCCGCGGCTCTTGGCACGGTGAATATTTTTCTTGCTCTCTGGAATTTTCACGCCGCGGCCCTAATTCCTTCAGCCGCGGCTCATCAGCGTCGCGGCCCTTGACCTGTTTTCGTCCAGATTTCAATTGATTTCTTCTATTCTTCTTGGGACATTTTAGGCTTCATTCCTTGGGTTGTGCTTGTGCAAATTTCATCTCCATTGAGCTCATTTCATCCTCAATTCTACAATCGATGTGACTCAAAAGAAAGAAAAACAACTCTAATACTATACTAAACACAAACGAAAAGAGTAAAATACTAACTAAAAAATGACTCAAAATAGTGTACCAAAATACACTCAACAATTGCATAAATATAAAAAAGAAGGAATGTGTATTGATGGCGTAAATGGAGTACTTGAGATTGTTAAGATTATATCTTTAAGTTGCATATTGTTAATTGGTATTGCTGGCTTGATTTGAAAGTTATGGATATGCACATAAATAGGGGAAGTGCTGCCCGAATTTCTATAGAAAAGAGAGTCGTATTTCGATATAACTTACGCTAGAAATCATAGAATTAACGGGCGTATTACTCTTTATTATAGGTTGAAGTATTAGTTGAGACGAGCCCTATTTATCGAGTTGGCTTAGACGATAAGCTATGTGAAACTCTTCCTTTTTTATTTTGGCATGATGTTTATGAAAGTACGGCGGACGTACATGATTTCTACACAGTTTGATTCCTAAAGACATGTGTCATGAGAAATGCCTTGACTTTCTAGTAAAAAAAGTTCATTTAAAGATATTATCGAGTTTCCAAATGATGTTTTAAAATGATACATAATATGATAGCGCCTTTTATCTATTCCATTGAGAGACAAGTGATGATTTGATATGTGTAAAGCTACTCAAGATATTCTATTAGTGCTAATGTGATTATATGACTTTACCGCGTCCCAGAATGGGCCGGGAAATATACCTTACATGACAGTAGATATGATTCCATGGATATGTATCCATGATGCGGGTATAGATACCCATGACAGGAGATATGATTCCATGGACATGCATCCATGATACGGGTATAGATACCCATGACAGGAGATATGATTCCATGTACATGCATCCATGATGCGGGTATAGATACCCATGACAGTAGATATATATATATATATATATATATATATATGATTATATGGATAAGTATTCATGATTACTGATATGACTCTCATTTTCATAAGGCACAGTCGACTCTCATATTTTTATATATGGCATAGCTGGATTTGGTATTGATTTTTCTCACTTGTCTCCTGTACGTTTTGGCTAGTTATGATTATCTACTTGTACTTTATGTTTCATATACTCGGTACATCCTTTCGTACTGACCCTCCTTTCCTCGGGGGGATGCGTTCATGCCCGCATGTATATGTTCTCAGTTTGGTGATCCTCAGGCCTAGACTCCTACTCAGCTGGTTGGAAAGCTCCTTTGATTCAGAGCATTGTCATTTTGGTACAGAACCTCTTTTTAGACTTATGTATATATTTAGGGGGGCGATGGGGCCCTGTCCCGTCATATGTCGCTATCCTTCTCATAGAGGTTTGTAAACAGTCGTGGGTTGTACGTATGTAGAGTTATGAACCTGTTTTTGTATATGTGTTGTTGTACTCTGTTTTGGGAGATTCCCGTATATAGTGGCAGCCTTGTCGGCTCGCCTATTCGTTATATCTGATTTAGATGTGACTCCTCAGGAGACAGGATTGTTCATGTGTAAAGGCGATCTTGTCGGCTTGCCTATTCGGACATATGTTATGATTGCAGCGTTATGCTGCCAGATTTTTACCATTAGTGTAATGACATCATTAGGGCGCTTAGTCGCTGCCCGTCGGGTCGGGTCTTGACACAGATGCTGATTTGAGTGGTTGTCCTGACACCAGATGGTCTACGTCTGGCTATTGCATGTTTTTAGGTAATAACTTGGTCTCATGGTCTGCCAAACGTCAATCAACACTTTCTCGTTCAAGTGCATAGGCCGAGTATAGAAGGGTAGCCAATGTGGTTTATGAGTCATGTTGGTTACGAAATCTACTTTTGGAGCTTCATTGTCCTATTGAGAAGGTTACCTTAGTGTATTGTGATAATATAAGTGTCATCTACCTTTCTGGTAATATCAGCACCAGCGTACTGTTGACACTCAATTTTGACCCTCTCGTCCAACCAATAACCATAGAATTACATTAATTTTCCAAATAATTTTAACAAATTTTATAATAATAAAATGCAACAATAAAAACATTAATACACGCATAAACCAGCAATTCAATAATGGCACCGCATTTTACGTAGATTATTAGGCACACCTTGAGTCTCACGTCTGCACTCGACATTTTAATAACAAATAATTTTATTAATATTATTCGTAATTTAAGTCCTATTTTCCATTAACTAAAACTCAAACAATTCTTAATGATAAATAAATAAATACATAAAATAAATAATTTAACAATGACGTCATGTTCGCATTTATTAATACGCAAGGCAATTTCATAATTATTATTTGTAATTTAAATTAATTTCAAGCTAATACATGCATTTTAATAGCGTCGCATTTATAAAACCATTAAGCAATCCTTAAATGTCATATCCGCATTTAACATTTAAATAATTTAATAATAATCTAAGCCTCATTCAATTTTAATTTAATAATACGCGTAATAAATAAGATTTTAACGGCATCGCATTATAAGATATTAAGCACTAATTAAATAGCACGCCCGTCTTTATTTCTGTAACATCTAAAATAATTTAATCACAATTGGAATTTTTTAAATTTACCAATAATTAAATAAAACACCTAAAACCAATAACACACTACCCAAATTAAATACCCAATACCTAAACTCTACCTGACCCGTCGCCTGACCAGCTATTACCGCGGCCTGACCCTACCACGCCCATCACCCACTTATTTTCCCCTTCCGGCCGAACAATTCCCCCATCCTTCTCCCTTAAAAACTAAACAAAACCTAAACCTAAAAGAAGAGGAACCCGCCGCACCTCCCTTTCCCCTCGCACCCCCATCGCAGCACCAGCACCACATCCCGAGATTCTCGCCGGAGAATTCGGGTTTTCCTTACCCATGTACACACAGCCAGCACACCCCTTACCATCTCCAAGAACCACGAATCTTCCAGATCCCCTCAAATCTCCCAAATCGTTTTCAAACTTACCATAATAACAAAGCATACCAAAATCTTCCTAACATTCATACTCTAAAGGAACGGTAAGAAATCGTCTATCAAATCAGCCCAAAATTATCATCAAAGGTTTACTAAGTTTAGAACCCAAGATTGAGGCTATAAATTGAGCGTTTTTTATACATGCAGGGACACCAACAAGAATCGGGGGGAAATGGACACTTCAGTAGAAAAGCTTCCCCCATTCAGAGAAAGAATCTGACCTTCAAAATCAGCAATTTTCGCAAAAGCTTCATTTTCCTTTCCACTGCATTAGCAAGCCCTCCGAGTGGATTTACGACTTGACACGCTGCCTCGGTTCGCTACCCGGAGAAGGTAAACCCATTTCCTCTCATTTTCCCTTGCATTTCGTGAATCTGAGTGTGTTTGATTTGTCGAGAATGGTTCAAGCATGTTTAGTTTTTTCAGTTAAATGAGTAATATTTAACGACATTGCATTTAAGTCCTTGTTTTCCTGTTTATAAATATATACGCATGAATCGGGATAAATAAAAGATGTTGATAAAAGTTTTTTTTTGTGTATATGTTAATTTCTGATTTTTTTTGTCGATCAGTCGTAGCCTGAATAAATATGTCGTCTGGCTGGGTCCCTGAGATCTAGTTCTGTAATTCTTGGATGTCTGTTAGTTGTGTCGTGACAGGGGTCTGATTTTGGATTTACTGGAAATCGTCTCGATTGTATTGAACTTGTTTGGGAGTGTTATCATGTTAATATATAGTTCGAATATGATTATATGCTCAATTTACATTCTGCATATATGAAGGGCCATTATTGTTTGATTCTTGTTCATCTCTATGTTCAGCATGCTTGTCTAACTAGTCATGTGTGCTAATGCTACCTGCTGAATTAACTAAATAATTACCCTTGCTTGTCTAAGTACAAAATGCCTCCATATTGACATAAAAGTTTCCCGAGTCATCACATGCTCATGTTTTTGCTGAATTACCTGGAATGGTATCTCCTGACTGTTTCAAGCTAGTATTATGAATGCTTAGAAGTCAATGTGGTGCATCTCCTATCATGTTTCATTATTATTGTCCATCTATTGAATTTACTCATTCAATACTGATACATGATTAGGAAAATGTAAGGGAGACTCAATTTTCTGTATTAACTCAGTTGCGTTAATAAAATAAAGTCGAATCCGGGAGGCTAGGAATTGTTACATGTTTGCATATTGATGGAATAAATCATGATTGCATAGATAACAAGTACAAAGCATAATATAGGGGCAGTCTGTTCCTTTATGACATGGTTTGTGC
Source organism: Przewalskia tangutica (assembly GCA_029844215.1). Lineage (NCBI taxonomy): Eukaryota > Viridiplantae > Streptophyta > Magnoliopsida > Solanales > Solanaceae > Przewalskia > Przewalskia tangutica. Next base: position 103,819,277 of record CM056736.1, on the reverse strand, counting down.
AGACATCATTAGGGATAAAGAGTTCTTAGCTTTTTATGTGAAATGATGTGCGAACACTATCTATTAAGGCATATATTGTTGTCTGTTCCCAGCTTTCAAACTATTTCTTGTAATTTTGTTTAAATTCCCAGTGAAGTCGCCGAATCTGTGTACGAAAGCACATTTATTTTAGTATGTCTGCTTTTAGTGGTTAAGTACACATTATATCAGAGATAGTTTTGATTCGAGTCCCTGCTGTCCAGTCCCCACGATAAATGCTCCAAGTGTTATAGGTTCTGGACCAATCTCTGTCACGCCACGACTTTTCCTAAGTCTTTACTTAGGGCGTGATGGCACCTGGACAATTATTTTCCACCAGGAGCACCATTTAATTCTCTTTATTTAGAAATTTGAACTTATATTCAAATACGGAGCGATTAATAAAAATAACAATAAAGAAATATGTTTATGACTTTATATGAAAAAACATAACGCGAGCCCATGCTCGTGCAAATATTGTTTCTACATAGACATACTGACAAAGATTATTCTAAGTTGGAAGGGAGATCATTCCACACGGGCATATCCCGAGACATTGGAACTGACATTCTGAACCTGACGAGTACCAAGCCCGAAACAATGGACTTGGTATGAAAAGAGGTTGCGGGACGATCGCTAGCCTTGACGTGGAGCCTTTCCTCTATCACCCTTTCCTGAAACATGTTAAATAAAGAGTCAGCCCTACCATCCGAATGAGGAGAACCTTACCCTGCAATTCAAAGTAACACCACAATATTCCAAGTGCAATCACATTATAACGTAATAAGCATATTGCAAAAACATATCAGGTTACAACATCTTTAAATATGCAACAACTCCTCATAGGAAATTCTTGGTTTAACTAACACTTCATTTTATCTCGTATTATACGTTAAGACATTCCCCTGCATTTCCACATGTTTATTACATTTATATTTTTGTGAAGCAGCGTATTCACTTTTCATATTTATATATAGGTGAACATGTGTTCATCTTTCATATTTGTTGCGGCGTGCAACCCGATCCATTATATTTACGTATTTGTGAACACGTATTCACTTTACGTTTTGTTGCGGCGTGCAACCCGATCCATTATGTTTACGTATTTGTGAATGTGTATTCACTTTACGTTTTGTTGCGGCGTGCAACCCGATCCATTATATTTACGTATTTGTGAACATATATTCACTTTACGTTTTGTTGCGGCGTGCAACCCGGTCCATTATGTTTACGTATTTGTGAACGCGTATTCACTTTACGTTTTGTTGCGGCGTGCAACCCGATCCATTATATATTTATATATTTATGTGAACACGTATTCACTTTTCATATTTTTCAGAAGATCAAATAAATACTATTCTCTTTTCTAACATTCTGTCATTCATACTTGTAACGATTATAACTTTTTAACCATAACTCCAACTAAGGTGTTTCTCAAGCGGAAACTAAGGTAAGACGAGGATCTTTCACTGTACCAAATTTCATTTAAAACTACTTTGGGTAACTAACACAAATTTATCCTCAAAACAGCCACATGAAATTTATTTCGCAGAATATTTATTAAACAACACCCAATCTTAGAATAGTCATAACTCCTAATCAGAAACCCGTTCAAGCCCCATAAAATCTCAAACGACGAGAACAGAGAGCTACACGTCTCCATGTGAACCATCCTTTCATATTCTGTACCATTTGGTACAGTTTTACTTTTATTCGCTGCCCTTCCTGGATCTCGATAGATCCGAGGCAGAAACTTTAAACAGCGATAACTCTCAATCCGTAAGTCGGATAGACCCCCGTAAGGTCTCAAAATGTCCACAACAAAGAGATATAGAACTTTCATTTAGCAACAATTTTCATATTCCCCACAGATTAGTACAGTTTTACGTTTCAACGTCCTGCCCTTCTGGATTCCGACGAATCCGAGGCAGCAACTTCAAACTACAATAACTCTCAACTCGTAAGTCCGTTTTAATAAATATTTATATATATCTGTCCGTAACAGAGATTTACAACCATGTAAATTTTCATATAATTCTAATAAGTAAAACTCAATAAAAACAGTCCGTAATTATGCCTTTCCGAATTTCGACCAAATCTAAGGCAGGAACTTTGAACTATGATAACTTTCAAACCGTACGTCCATTTTACCTCATTTTTGGTTCTATATGATCATATTAGAGAGGTGTAAAATTCCTCCGAATTTCATCAAATTGTAACAATTATAACTCAGTGAGAACAGTTCGTAAAGTTCATGACGCAACTAGTTGTCTAAACAATCAAAAGTTCAATATTTCTTTTCAACACTCAATTCTTATTCTAACATGTATTGAACTAAAAATAAAGGATGTTACCAAGAATTTCTGAGTGAGAAAACTCACCTTGTAAGTGTGAAAAAGATTGTGGTTCGGTTGCTACAACCACCCTTGCTCCCTAGTATTTTTTGTATTATTCTTCTTGCTTGAAAACTTTCAGTTTGTTTTCTTCTTGTTACTTATTTTTTCTGATTTTCTATTCTTTGTGCTAGTCCTTTGTTTGTGCCAAGTATAATGTATAAGTAAGGGTGTTTGTATAACTTATGGGAGGGGGAAAGCCAAGAGTGGAGGGAGGTGAAAAGGGGGGAAGGGGAGGGGTAAAGGGAAGGGAAAAACGTGCATAATTCTGCATGGTTTTTTTTTTTTTTTTTTTTTTTTTTTGTTTTCTTTTATTTTCTTTTTGTTTTCTTATTTTCATTTTATCTATCTATTTATCCAACTTTAACACTAACTCTATCCTGTAATTTATTTATTTTTTTCTTATATATATATATATATATATATATATATATATATATATATATTTATTTATTTATTAACTCAACCACAACTATATATTATTATTATTTTTTTCCGGATTTTACATTCTCTCCTCCTTAAGCAACATTCGTCCTCGAATGTGAATAAGGTCGTAACATAATCACATAGACACAATAATGTTTATTGTTATTGTAACAAATTTGGGACTTCACATTACCAACTTGTCACGCCCCGACTTTTCCTAAGTCTTTACTTAGGGCGTGATGGCACCTGGACAATTATTTTCCACCAGGAGCACCATTTAATTCTCTTTATTTAGAAATTTGAACTTATATTCAAATACGGAGCGATTAATAAAAATAACAATAAAGAAATATGTTTATGACTTTATATGAAAAAACATAACGCGAGCCCATGCTCGTGCAAATATTGTTTCTACATAGACATACTGACAAAGATTATTCTAAGTTGGAAGGGAGATCATTCCACGGGCATATCGAGACATTGGAACCGACATTTTGAACTGTGAGTACGAGCCAAACAATGGACTTGGTATGAAAAGAAGGCTGGGACGATCGCTAGCCTTGACGTGGAGCCTTTCCTCTATCACCCTTTCTGAAACATGTTAAATAAAGAGTCGATACTACCATCCGTGGTGAGAACTCTACTGCAATTCAAAGTAACACCACAATATGCCAACACGGAAAATAATTTAATAAAACATATCCTTTCTTTCTTGTATTCATAGTACTTCATTCATCATATTTTAAAATAACAATGTCATGACTACAATACATCACATCAGGTCAACTCTGCTATTGTGCAACCCGCTATAGCCCTTGTACTGGAACAGACACCTACTATCACGCGTTCTAAAGGGCTTAACCGCATGATTCGTCTATTCTGCAGGTTGACATTCAACTCCCTGTGAACCTTCCTTTTTGCTTCTCTTTCCATATAGTTCATTTTATACCTTACTCCTCTTACATTATTCAGAAATTGGTGCAATGAATTTTCTGTAATATCTTCTCTTAGCATCCTTGCCTTTCTGAATGCGGAATGAAACTTTTCTGGGACGGAATTGACAATTATCTGTAGTATGACTCCAATTGGAAAGTTGAAGAAGGTCGGGTCGTATGAACGCCTTTTCCTTCTAGTCTAAGCAAATATGTACATAATGCGATTGTGTCATCAATGTACTCATCAAAATCACCTTGAGTCCATCTTGCGGCATGAACTCCTCTGAGCTCTCATTTCCTTTACTGTTCCATGAGTACTTCCCTTTTTGTTGGAACCCGCCTTATAATCGCCATCTACACAAATCATATTAGTCAGTATAACGTTGTACAATCCCCTTTTCTAACCCGTGTGAAGGAGGTAGTACGAGAAATCAAGTCTTTGAAAAGACTCAAGGTAGGCACGAGAAGAGTACGAAAGAAGGAAAACTTTAGGATGTTATTCCGTTCACTTATTACTAAGGTGGCGCGCACACCGTCGCAATAAGTAACCGTTCAAACACCCAACTCGAAGGAAACTTCCTAGAATCTCTTAACCTGGTTTAGCTTTGATACCAACTTGTCACGCCCCGACTTTTCCTAAGTCTTTACTTAGGGCGTGATGGCACCTGGACAATTATTTTCCACCAGGAGCACCTTTTAATTCTCTTTATTTAGAAATTTGAACTTATATTCAAATACGGAGCGATTAATAAAAATAACAATAAAGAAATCTGTTTATGACATTATAAAAAAAACATAACGCGAGCCCATGCTCGTGCAAATATTGTTTCTACATAGACATACTGACAAAGATTATTCTAAGTTGGAAGGAGATCATTCCACACCGCATATCCGAGACATTGGGCGACATTACGAACTGACGAGTACAAGCCCAAACAATGGACTTGGTATGAAAAGAGGTCATGGACGATCGCTAGCCTTGGCGTGGAGCCTTTCCTCTATCACCCTTTCAAACATGTTAAATAAAGAGTCACTCTACCATCCGTGGGTGGTGAGAACCTTACCGCAATTCAAAGTAACACCACAATATTCCAAGTGCAATCACATTATAACGTAATAAGCATATTGCAAAAACATATCAGGTTACAACATCTTTAAATATGCAACAACTCCTCATAGGAAATTCTTGGTTTAACTAACACTTCATTTTATCTCGTATTATACGTTAAGACATTCCCCTGCATTTTCACATGTTTATTACATTTATATATTTGTGAACGCGTATTCACTTTTCATATTTATATATAGGTGAACATGTGTTCATCTTTCATATTTGTTGCGGCGTGCAACCCGATCCATTATATTTACGTATTTGTGAACACGTATTCACTTTACGTTTTGTTGCGGCGTGCAACCCGATCCATTATGTTTACGTATTTGTGAATGTGTATTCACTTTACGTTTTGTTGCGGCGTGCAACCCGATCCATTATATTTACGTATTTGTGAACATATATTCACTTTACGTTTTGTTGCGCGTGCAACCCGATCCATTATGTTTACGTATTTATGAACGCGTATTCACTTTACGTTTTGTTGCGGCGTGCAACCCGATCCATTATATATTTATATATTTATGTGAACACGTATTCACTTTTCATATTTTTCAGAAGATCAAATAAATACTATTCTCTTTTCTAACATTCATCATTCATACTTGTAACGATTATAACTTTTTAACCATAACTCCAACTAAGGTGTTTCTCAAGCGGAAACTAAGGTAAGACGGGGATCTTTCACTGTACCAAATTTCATTTAAAACTACTTTGGGTAACTAACACAAATTTATCCTCAAAACAGCCACATGAAATTTATTTCGGCAGAATATTTATTAAACAACACCCAATCTTAGAATAGTCATAACTCCTAATCTGTAAACCCGTTCAAGCCCCATAAAATCTCAAAACGACGAGAACAGAGAGCTACACGTCTCCATGTGAACCATCCTTTCATATTCTGTACCATTTGGTACAGTTTTACACTTTTATTCGCTGCCCTTCCTGGATCTCGATAGATCCGAGGCAGAAACTTTAAACAGCGATAACTCTCAATCCGTAAGTCGGATAGACCCCCGTAAGGTCTAAAAATGTCCACAACAAAGAGATCTAGAACTTTCATTTAGCAACAATTTTCATATTCCCCACAGATTAGTACAGTTTTACGTTTCAACGTCCTGCCCTTCTGGATTCCGACGAATCCGAGGCAGCAACTTCAAACTACAATAACTCTCAACTCGTAAGTCCGTTTTAATAAATATTTATATATATCTGTCCGTAACAGAGAGATTTACAACCATGTAAATTTTCATATAATTCTAATAAGTAAAACTCAATAAAAACAGTCCGTAATTATGTCTTTCCGAATTTCGACCAAATCTAAGGCAGGAACTTTGAACTATGATAACTTTCAAACCGTACGTCCATTTTACCTCATTTTTGGTTCTATATGATCATATTAGAGAGGTGTACAATTCCTCCGAATTTCATCAAATTGTAACAATTATAACTCAGTGAGAACAGTTCGTAAAGTTCATGACGCAACTAGTTGTCTAAACAATCAAAAGTTCAATATTTCTTTTCAACACTCAATTCTTATTCTAACATGTATTGAACTAAAAATAAAGGATGTTACCAAGAATTTCTGAGTGAGAAAACTCACCTTGTAAGTGTGAAAAGATTGTGGTTCGGTTCTACAACCACCCTTGCTCCCTAGTATTTTTTTATTATTCTTCTTGCCTTCTTGAAAACTTTCAGATTTGTTTTCTTCTTGTTCACTTATTTTTTCTGATTTTCTATTCTTTGTGCTAGTCCTTTGTTTGTGCCAAGTATAATGTATAAGTAAGGGTGTTTGTATAACTTATGGGAGAGAAAGCCAAGAGTGGAGGAGGTGAAAAGGGGAAGGGGAGGAGTAAAGGGAAGGGAAAGCGTGCATAAGTGCATGGTTTTTTTTTTTTTTTTTTTTTCTTATTTTCTTTTTGTTTTCTTATTTTCATTTTATCTATCTATTTATCCAACTTTAACACTAACTCTATCCCATGCAATTTATTCATTGTTTTCTTATATATATATATATATATATATTTATTTATTTATTAACTCAACCACAACTATATATTATTATTATTTTTTTCCGGATTTTACAATCTCCCTAATCCCTTGCAACTTGTTTGTGTAAAATTTGGACAAAGTCTTCGGACTTCCTCTTTCTTATATTTGATTGAGAGCATGTGACCTCTGTTTGGAGTGAGTAAGATTGCTAGCATGAAATCTGAAACATGATTTTGTTTTATTTAAATGTGATACTTGGATGTCCTGAAGCATACGGCCTGATATGAAATTATAACTGGTTTGCTACCTTCTCCCATCATTTAGTGGCTTGACATGTTCTGTCTTGCTGAAATTACGTGCTTGAGGGGGCCCGCTGCCTTGTTTTTTTTATATAACGGGAGACCTAAAAAACAGTGTAGCCTGGACCTGTTCTCCTTGTCCCTGTTTATAACGAGAAGTATGGAGATTTCACGTTTCGGGCCTGCGTCATACATTCTGCTTGTTGGTTGCATTTGAAGCCCAATCCCTAATTGAACCATTTTGAGATGCCCTGTGCTTGTCTGCCACTTATCCTGGATTGCTATAATCAAATTTCATATGTGCTTAAAATCGCATGAACGTTTATTTGCATTATTAATATAATTTGGGTGTATACTAATCCTTATCTTTCTTTTCTTGTTACATGAAATGCGTTGGAGTAACGAGGAGTCTCAGACTCTTCACGAGCCACGCCGCATGAATGCCCACACCCGTGTCCATCGCATTCCGCCTCAGAATTCCTATACAAAAGGGGGACGAGGCGACATCGTTGTCCTCCTTAAAGCATTCTTTTAGCCTCTTAAATCCCATCCGTCCTCTGTGCATTTATTTATTTATTCATTTGTGTAATATTATTATTTGACTTGTAATTAATAGGATATCTAGAATGATTGGTCTTAACATACAAGTGGGGGAGGGTAATTTAAAAATTCGTCGTTAACTTACTCGTCTTTTAGGATTGTTATGCATGTCTAAATTTTGCCAAAATAATCTAAACAATTTAACTTACATCATAAAACCAACGCTTTATTTCTTATTAAGTCCATAACAAATTTTCTCCTAATCTCTTATCTAACATTATATAGGAGATTTATTATGCATAATAAGAACCATCTTAAGCTCTTTGTATATCATTTTTTTTTATGCAGGTTAAGCAGGATTAATTTAGCAAGTACATATATAAATCAACCTTGCATCATTTACACACTTTTAGTCTTATAAACCTTTTATCAACATGCATCTTTTTATAAAATACTTGAAGCATCCTTTATATTTTTAGAACACGCATTTTCCTTAGCATAAATAATTAACCTAGGTTTGAACGGACAACCGCAAGTTAGCGGATCTTAGAGGATGCCTAATCTCTTCCCTCTAGATTAATAAAGAACCCTTACCCAGAATCTCATTAAGTTTAGCAGACCATTAAAATGGAGTTAATGTTTACTTTAAACTAGTTAACATTTAGGTGTCCTAATTCACCCAAATTAATTAGGTGGCGACTCCGCGAACCCTTAGCACTTTTAGCACCCTACTTTAACCTTTTAGCACCTCTTTAACCTTTTAGCACCCTTTTAACATTTTCAACATTTTATATTATTTTTCTAACATTTTTATTTAGCAGGGGTTCGCTAAAAATAAAGTCGCGGTCGAAAAAGGACGCTACACGTACTAAACACATGGAGATAGATATTCACTTTGTTCGAGAGAAGGTAGCTAAAGGACAAGTACGCCTCTGTCATGTCCCTTCCAGATATCAAATTGCAGACATCTTTACAAAGGGTCTTCCCTCAGTCCTTTTTGAAGATTTTAGAGACAGTCTCAACGTACGAAGACCACCCGTTATGACTGCGGGGGTGTGTTAAATGAAGCCCAGAGCCGCGGCCCAAGCCCAGCAGCGCCGCGGTCCTAGTCCGGATTTCCAGAATCCTATTTATGTACTTTGTATATTAGACTTGTACCTAAAGTAATATTGTAACATTACCATAATTGTATAGTTAGTCATCATATAAAATAGATTTAGATGTAAAGTAAGAATAGAATTCTCCTATTGTAACTTGTATATATATGTCTTTCATTAATAAGAATAATTAAGGAATTATTTCTTTCGGTTACAAAACACATTAGACAATTGAAAAAGGTGAATGATAACATATTTTAGGGTCATTATATTCGCATGAATGCCATATCCTTAAGAATATGGAGACTTTTAAATCTTATGGTCTAAAATTTATTTTAAAATTGAAAAACTTATTAAATATAGAAAGGAACACTCTTTTTGAGACATATCAAAAAAGAATTTTTTGAGAGACTTTTAAATCTTGTGGTCTTAAATTTATTTTGAAATTGAAAACTTATTAAATATAGAAACAGACACTCTTTTAAGATAGATCAAAGACATTTAAATTAAAACTAAAGGATTAAAGCATAGCTATAACTCACCACCCGTTGAGCAACTCACATCCCATGCAAAGGCAATTGATGAGTAGTTTAAAAGAAAGTCAGCTTTGAAAAAAAGTTTAAACCAATTTATTGTTTCACACACGCAGGAAAAGTTAGAGCTGGCATCTACCCTACCTTCCCTTCCTGCAGAAAAAAGCTACCTAATCAAAACTCATAAAGGCATGTTAGGGAATCAATTTTTAGTTTCACTTTCACTATGCACGGGTCTATGGCTTGTTTGGTTGAAAATTATTTAGAACTATACTAACTTGGTTTTTATTTTAGACAAAAATTGCTTAGTCGTCATTTGATTCACATGTAGCCAAATGATTTGTGACTTACAACTAAAAGCCTTTAAGTGACCATTCGATTCACATGTAGGGGTTATAGCCTTTAAGTGACTTAGATCAGAACTGGTGAAGGTTTCTGCGCCGGCGCAGGGTCATGCGGTTGAATCACTCGATGGATATCTTCATTTGGTGGGTATGGAGAGTTTTGTTACTGAGTTCGAGGCAGGGATAACACTCGACCTGCATACTCTTGAAGTGCATCGCATCTGAGCATCGAGTGTGGTTTAAGCCGATTATATGTTTGATTCTTACGTCAGTCCGTGGTTTACCCGATAAATTTAGTTTTTACCGTAACATATAAATTCTCACATAATTCAAATAATACTACACCATTAATCAATTAATTGGTTACAACTATTTTTACTAGATTTAATTATTCTTGTACAATCAATCAAACAATCCCATCAAAATTGATTAACAGTAGTGCACTAACTTTTGTATTAGTGATGCTTCTCTTCCCCAAATATTATGGTGTGATATGTTTTAAAATTACAAGCTTTAACAGACTTATGAACATCAATATTATATCTAAAATTGCATAACGCTCTATTACCGACGCACTAAACATGGAGTAGTATAGTATTACACAATATTTGTTGATTTATTTCCTCTAAATTATGTGAAAAGAATTGATCTAAGTTTAAATCCAATGGCCAATATTAATCACTTGATTGCAGTCAATTCATCTTTCAATTATGATATTATGTCATCTTGGGTTCCACCAAACATTGCCAGCTACTCTCTGTTTTCGAGTTTCCGACTCCAAATTTCCTGTTTGTGTTCCCCCAACCCCACCCCTGCCTCTTAACTATCTTTTTCATCATTTGATTGTTGGCCTATTTTTCCTTTAATATCAGAAACTTCATGAAAACTCCAAAAATAGTGTACTACAAGCTAGCATATGCGAGTGCGACATACGAATTTTAATTATACGAATTTTAATTATACGAATTTTAATTATACGAATTTTAATTATACGAATTTTAATTATACGAATTTTAATATATATATATAATTTTGATAAAAACAATTGAATTCTGCTTAAGTCACTTAGAGTTCTAGCTCCGCCCGCGTCAGTAATGACCGAACACCTTGAATGTGAATGTGAATGTGAATGTGAATGTGAATGTGAATGTGAATGTGAATGTGAATGTGATATTTACATTGTGTTTCAGTCCATAGAGCAATTTTCACAACAGACACACATAATCTGGATGAATATGATGCATGAAATTCATAGACTGATGCATATATACCGTTTCATGAAGATCTCCAAAGTAAGAAGACATTCTTGACATCAAGATGGATTGGCCAAGACTTGGATAGAGTAATGATGAGAACGACCCGGATGGTTGCGAATTTACGACTGAGATTAAAGTTTCATCACAGTTCACTCTCACCTATTGCGACCTGTCATTACCTATAAGACGAGTCTTGTACCTCTCAAAATAACCATAAGATTTCTTTTTATGTCTAAAATCCATATAGAAGTATAGAACCAATAATGTTAACATTAAGTGGACGAGGTACTAGGTCTCACGTCTTATTATCAATAACAACATTATATTCGTCAATCATTGCGGCTTTCCAATTAGGGTCGGATAAGGCATCCTTCGAATTTCGAGGGACAAGGTGCTAGGCGTATTTTGTATACACCTTTTGAGTCATTTTTAGTTAGTATTTTACTCATTTCGTTTGTGTTTAGTATAGTATAATGGCCATTTTTCTTTCTTTTGAGTCGCAGCAGTCCAAAATGGAGAAATGGCAAAGAGAAGATGAGATGAGCTTAATTGAGGTGTAAATTTCACAAGAAAATGCCAAGAAATGAAGTCTAAGAAGTCCCGGAAAGTATAGAAGAAATCAGGCGAACTCCGAACGAGAAAATGACGAAAAATCGCAAAAACCGAAAGTGGATGATTAAAACGGCATGATGACCCAGGACAGCGGTGCCCAAGCTAACTGCGGTGATTGGCTCTAGACTTTCGGCACCACGGTGCCGTTATGTAGGATCGCGGTGCCGAGGGAGAAAAATCATGTTCTGGGCCGAAATTTAACACGTTTTCAGGGTCCACAAATGCAATATTTTCTCAATTATATAATCCCTAAAACCCTGACCTTATGGGGCAGCTTGAAATCCTTGTACATATTTCACAACACAACTCTTGGAGGCATCAAGATTGGAGACCTAGTTCAAGTTATTTTATTTTCTCTTTTCTTTGTTTTATTTCAATTTATGTATGGATATTGTGCTAGTTCTTAGCGTGACTATGGTTATAAGCTAAACACTCTATTAGGATTTTCCTTATGAATCGCTTGAAATTATTATTCATGAATTAATGCAGTAGTTTGATTTCTTCTTCGCTTGATTAAGATTTAGTCAATATCTGGTATGAATGTTTGATAATTAATTGATCACTAGTTATCATAACATATATGATTTCGAATCAAGAACCGAGAGGAGAGATTTGGATATGCTGTAATTGACTAGACATAGGTTAAAATCGCGGACGAAAGTACTCTGATACTTGTGTAGCATTATAGGTTACTGTTCTTAATCCTCCTATGTGGTAAATTCTATCATAGAAATATAGAATGGTTATGCACTGGAGTTGAGTGATTATATGTTCTAACCGGAATATAAGACAATCTAGTTAACCGCTATCTTAACGAAGAAGAAGAATCATTTTAGTTGCATTAAGGATTGAATAAAGTGGATAGTTGAGGATATAGGAAGTCCTATCTCCAACATAACTGATTAAACCAAATTTAGTTTAATTTATGCACTTAGTCTTAGCTATTAGATAAAAATACAAACAAATTAATGTTCACCAAATAGAAATCATAGCTTAGATAATCAGTACTTGATAACCAGTCTCTAAGGACGATATTCGGTCTTACCAGACTATAATATTTGTGAACGATGCGTGCGCTTGCGTGAGTAGTCGAAAACTCGAAATATCGCTAACACAAGGGAAGAGACAACTGAAACGGATTGGTTAAACAACCATTTAGGTTTATAAATTATGTGCATGGCACAGTTTTTCATGGTCCAAGAGTGTGTCTCGGGATGCAGTATGGGAAAGGAGTATGTTGTGAGACTGTTGGGAAGAGGAGGAAGGGCAGGGGTGGCAGGACCGATTGGACGATGCTCGGTTTGCCGAGAGATGGCTGTGGAATCACCCTGATGTAGGCTGTTCCGTGCCACCATCGGTAGAACCGGGTGGGTAGTGTGTCCTAGACTATCTGAGGTTGGGCGGATGTCGAAGTCTTGGATGTCGGACTATTTAAATGATGAATTAGAAGAAGGTCCAGGCCATCATCTAGGAAGTCATAGGAATGCCGAACTGACGAGTTTAGGGAGGCAAAGGGGAATTGAGACTCATCAAATAGGACATGACGTAAAATAATAAGTTTACGTCTTGACAAGTCATAGCACGAGTAACCACGATGATTGGTGGGGTAACCCAGACACACACATGGGGAAGACTGGGGTTGGAGTTTGTGAGTGGTCGGATGGAGAGGATAACAGAGACATCTAAAGATACACAAGTGTTGATAGGAGGGGTTCCTACGAAACTTGAGCTATAGACTTGTTTGAGATTATGTTTAGGATATAGGTGACCATGGAGAGTGCGTAATGCCAGAATTTAAGGGGAATTGAGGCTTGAGCAAGTAGGGCACGAACTATGTTGTTTATGGTTCAAATTTTCCATTCGGCCTTACCATTTTGGGAAGAGGTGTGAGGGCAGGAAAAATGAAAGGTAAGACCGTTATTGGAGCAAAACTGTTTGAATTGATTATTATTGAATTCCCTGACATTGTCACTTTGAAAACATTTAATGCACTTTTCAAATTGTGTTTTTACGAGAGCACTAAATGAGGAAAAATAGGATATACCTGGGATTTATTGCCAATTGGAAAAGTTCATAGAAAATTGGAATAATCGTCCAAAAACAACACATAATATCGATGGTCAATTGTACTTAAAATAGGGGACGTCCACAAATCACTATGTATGATATCGAAAGGTAGTAAAGTACAATTTGTGGATGCAAAAAATGGTAATTTAACACGTTTCCCTAAAACGGAGGATTCACATATAGGAGTCCTAGAAGTACAGTAACAAGTAATAAAATTATATTTTCTTAGGGAGCGTAAAATAGAATCTCCCGGATGTCCTAATCTAGAGTGTCATAAGGAAGACGAAAGAGCAACAAAGGTTGATCGAACTGAAGCAGGATTGTTGACGACATTTGAAATATGATAGAGATCTCCGGTGTTGTCACATCTCATTATTCGTCTCTTTGTCGTAAAATCCTTCATAGAAAAATCAAAAGAATCAAAGTCAAGGGAAATATTATTATCAGTTGTGAAATGCCGCACATAGATTAGATTCTTAATGAATTTAGGGGTATAGAGGACATTTTGTAAGATTAGTGATGGATGTGGTGGGGATAAAGATAAATGACAAAATCGCGAATGGGAATGTCTTGTCCACTACCAACAATAATATTTCGATTTAAATTACTCAAATTGGAATAAGACGAGAGATACCTTGTGATACCGTCATGTGAGATATGACGCATGTGTTCATATATCAATTTTCGTCTGGAGCGTTAAGTGACATTGTGTTCATAGCTACCCCAATGTCAGTCGGTGCATAAGTTAAGGGCGGAGGGGCCTGTGTTGTGTAGTTCTGTTGGGGACGTAGACCGAGTATGTCAGTGTGGTCATATCGGTTATGAGGTGGAGTCCACAAGGATGTCGGATATGGGCTAGGAGGAGAGGCCCATGACGATGGGGCACATGCGACCTATGGTAGGTAGGCAGCCCATGACGGAGGCTAATGCATCTGCCGCGGTTGCTGCTGACGGTTTCCTATCGGCGGGGACTGCTCTTTTCCGATGCCATTGTTATCGAAATTCCATCCACCCTTGTTGGACTGCCTACTCCGGCGGTTGTTGCGGGTCCTCATGCCGGTGGTTCTGGTTGCCGGAGTTGGAGGCCCTGCCATCAGGGGAGGGCCCGACGGTGGTGGTGAAGTCGGCGTTGGCAATGCTGGCCTGAGTGGTGCTGCGCTGATTTTTCGGATTTTCTCAAGAATAAGCTTCAAACGAGCCTCATAAAACAGAGGTAACTTTGTGCATTGCTGAAGGATTGTGGCAACACCGTCATATGATTCGTTCAAGCATGTAATAAGTTGCATGACCAATCGTTGATTATTGATTGGTGCGCCGACGTTGGAGAGTGTCGGCAAACATCTTGAGTTCTTGACAATATGCGGACACGTTTGGGAAATTGTCCTGATGAACGTCCTTGAACTGATTTTCAAGGTATAACGCTCATTGCGTTTTGTTGTCGTGGAAAATATTTTCTAAACGTTTCCACGTTTGGCGGGCAGTGACATCGGTCTCAATGATGGTGTGCAACAGATCATTAGAGATTGTGTCGCATATCCACTGGAAGAAGACTGCGTCCAAACGAGACCATAGTGCATCATCAGAAGTCGAAGTCGAGGGTATGTTTGTGTACTTCGATGTAGGAAGGATGGTGTGATCGATAACTTCGTAAACACGACAATGAATCTTAAAAAGCTACACTCATGAGGCGTATTGACGCTTTTCCATCTCAATGGTGATAAGGATGAAGTTTTTGATGTTGTTTACTGCAGGTGCATGATGAAATTTGGTTTTGTCAGTCATGAAAGATAAAATATATGAGGAGAAGGGAGAGAGAATGACTGGGGAAAAAAACACTAGTGTTCCGTAGGGATGGCGGCCGAGAGCTATGGTCGACGGCGATTGAAGTATTTTTAGGCTACTGATATCATAAAGGAATATGTTCTTTGATTGTATTCATCCATAATGTACAACATATATAGTAGTACAAGAATATTTAAACTAGATAACTAATCAACATAATTACAATAATTCTACCTAAAATACGAGACATAATTACAATAGAAATATAATTCGACCTAAAATAAGAGATATATAATTAATAAAAGAATATTCATCAAATATTCTATTACTTTTTGTAAAAATTCTAGTTCGCTGCTACACTCTGAGCTCCAAAATCTTCAACAATGGTGCTAAATTGGAAGTGAAAATATGAACAAGGCGGCAAAACAAAAAAGAAAGATAAGAAACTGTACTTGATTGAATTAAGCTCTTCTCACAACAACACCCACCACCCAAGAAAAGAAGGAAAAATTAAACAGTACCCATCATCATCTCAGTCTATATGAAATAAATACTACTCCTATGAGACATGAAAAAAAATTAGATGTTTACAACAGAGATTAATTGGTTTGATTAATTTCTTCAACATGGGTTACTTTGAGGAGGATTAAAGAACTCAGGCTCCAATTTTGTTCTACAAATAGGACAAACAGGATTTTTCGAAAGCCAAGTATCAGCACATTCAAGGTGAAATCCATGATTACAACCTGGAACAACTCTAGCAAATTGTTCATTCTCAATTTCATCCAAACACACCGCACAATCATTGCCCATTACCAATACTTTCCCTGTTATTTTCGGGAGTTTATCTAATTGGGCAGCGGATAGGCCCAATTCTTGATTCGGTTTCACCGGGTCATTCTGGTAATTTCCACTGTTCTGGAGCAAACATATGTAGACTAAGAAAACCACGCTCATTCCAACACATGGAAGAAACAAAGCCAGGAACACAGCGACGAGCATTGTTAAGGTGGTTGTAGTTCTAGTTACACGCTAATATTCACAGTTTATTAAAGAAAATGCGAATTAAGGAGGGTGGTGGAGGTGATGGCGAAGAGAAAGAATTAAAGAATGGAGTAGTAATTGGCACACCATGCTGCAGGCGAAAGATTCATGAGGAAAGATGAGTTATTTATATACGGGGAAATAAGGCAGTGTTTGGGTGAAAAGAGATATTTGTTAAAATTAATAAATGAGGGTAACACCTGGGCTGGGGCTGACCGGGGTAATACGAAAAAGTATAATCAAACAAAATACTATCTTCATTTTCAACTCCATAAATTTTAAATAAAATGAAAAATATTTGAGTGATAGGTCCATAAACGTCTACTTTGTCTATTAGATTGAACCATTATATCAAACTTTAAACTTAAAATATAAATTTGAAATCTTAAAAATAGTTTTTAAGTGTGTTTCAAGATTTAACCCATAAGATTTTTAATTATATTTTATACATATCTTTAACATCTTAACTACATTTACTCAACTAAATTTTTAAATGTTATTTTTCTCAAATATCAACTGATTCATATCCAAACACCTACTAAAATAATGGTGATATCAGTAATAATAATATTGTTATAAAATACAACTTTGTGACAGTAAGTGTTCAACTTTGTGACTCATCATGATGTGATTTATATGTATACTACCTGTAATCTTTAACTATTGAAATTAAACTTTGTGGTTGAATATAAACATGAAATTAGGGTAAGTGTTCACTTAATAACTCTATAACATTGAAGACATATTTATATCATTGTTTAAATATTAGGATTACAATATAGATATTATTTATACATTAAATCATTCTATCATTAGTAAAATAATACACTTATTCTTGCATAATGTAACACATGTAGTACTATTACCATCAATCTTTAAATATTGAATCATAATGTAGAACTATACATTTTCTTAGAAGACCAATTGTAAATTGTATATTAATTTCATTCAAATTATTAATTCGAGATTCTTCAATCATAGAGTATTATATAGAGTATTATACCGAGAATCTTAGTAGCTCAGTTGATATACTATCCGAACGTTGCCTTGTTAATGAGAGTTTGATTCCGCACCTTTAAATTTTAAATCCATTCCCCCGTTTTTCTTTCCCCTATCCTTATTTAATAGTATTATACTACTCTCTCCGTCCCGATTTATGTGACACTTTTTTTTTAGTTAGCCTAAAAGGAATAATACATTTATATATTTAGTAATAATTTAACTTTAAACTTTTTATTTTACGCTTAATGAGATGATTTATAGTTACACAAATATTCATGTATTCTTTTAAACCATAAATTTTAAAAGTATTTCTTTTATTAAATTTTGTGGTGAGTCAAACACCTCGTATCAATTGAGATGGAGGGAGTGTTATTTTACGTAAAATTGTATATTTGAATTATTATTTTTATTCTAGTTTGTCGGATCAAATGACACGTAAGAGTAACGAGTACAGACATATATAGCTATTGTCCAAATTATATTCGTTTTAAGGAATTGAGGAAACAACAAAAAGGAGACAGCCAAACAGAAATTTTGGCTGCACAGTTTTTATAAATGGGACGCGTTGCTTGAAGGTCAAGGAAGAGAATAACATTTCTCCTCCACAACACAAACATAGCTTGTACGCCAAACCCAGGGGCCAGGGGCCTCGCCTTTCTTTCTATGTCGTTGAAATTATTTATTTTCTGTTTGTGCTTTGTATTCTGACACCCCGCTAGTGCTTCCTGCTGAGTTGTTTGCCACAATCACCCCCCCCCCCCTTTCCTTCTGTCTTTTTTTTGTTTTGTTATTTACAGATGTAGCTCATTCTTACATTTTCGTCCAAGTTTGGACAAAAGCAACGGCGTGTGTATGATTTTATCGTGAGTCTTTACATGATATCAGGAGTCATTTTCATTTTAATTTTTGTTCATCGATGTTTGACTCTCAAATTATATTATCTATGTTCTAGGTAATAAAGTCTGTGCATGAGGAGGAGTGTTAAGAGTTTCACATCGGATATGAAATGGGAATATGAATTCTTTATATGGACTTGATAAACTAGTTTTGGGGTTAAGTTACGCCAAAAATTCATTTTTTACCGGTCTCAAATTAAATTATAAAATGCTTCTATATTTAAAGAGAGCTATTTTTCTTAAATAGGCTCCTTATATGACACAAATTTGAATTAGTTGTATCATCAGTGACAAACGAGGAGGTACACCAAAGGAATGATGGTATATTAAATTTTGAACTTCTTTAATAAAGTGAAGTTTGTTGGAATAATAATTGGTATACGTTTAAATAATGTTTTAACACAATCTGTTAAAAACTTAGTAAAAATATATTACACGGTATAAAAATTTACTTAACAGTAAATTAATCAAAAAAAAACCAGTAGACGAAACAGAATCTGGTTTGGAAAATAATTTCAGAATATAATCGAGTCCACTTAGTTCAAAGTGTGTTCTTAAAGAAATTATTCACCCACATTACTCGAGGTTAATGAAATATCCCCTCCCAGGATAGAACGATTATCTTACCAGAATAGTAGTACTCCAAATTCCGGTAGCAGCGAACCACTCAACGGTAATATAATCACACAGACTTAGCAAAAGAATTTTTGAGATGAAGACAGAAATTCGTATTGAATGAAATCAAATAAATTCTTGGAACAAATCAAGAATTTATACATTTTGGAGGTACTGATTCTGAATGTTTGCAACCATTCAGAATAGTCACCAAAATTTTGGAGAGAAATTCGAAAAGGAAAAGGAAAACCGATCGCGGGTCGATCCGTTTGGATTTATTTTTAATTAATTAATTAAATAAATAATTAATTAAATAATTAAAGAAAAGTTTGTCCAAAAAAATTATCAATCAATCGATCCGAATCCGAAGCCGAGCGAGCGACGACGACGACGCGAGGGGTCTTTGCCCCATCAACCCTTTTAGCAACTAGAGAATGTGTAATGTAATATATACAGCTCTATTTCCTTCTCTTTTCCCGATGTGGGACAAAGGACCTTTTGCATTCCCTTTAATTTTCATCCCATCATTTTTCATTCACCAATATCAAAATCCAACAATCCCCCACATGAATGGGGAATGACAATAAGATAAAAGAATGTGCGGACAAGTGTGATATCTGGCGAGAATTGATCGTCCGATAAGTAGGTTTTCCTTTGAACTTTCTGTAGTGAGCTTATATCAGATATACTCGATCAATCGATAGATTTGATATCTTTGAACCGTTGAACTTTGTTGTATACCTAAAAAACATAAGACACACAATCAACCCTCAACCGTTTATGGTTCTCACGGTTGTGTTCGTTTCAGCCATGAACACCGCCTGGTTTCATAAGTGCATATAGAATGGGTCTTCACTGTCATTCCCCTTTAAAGCGACTTACACTTAACACTCACATAGGTGATTTCTAAACGTGTGGTCCTATAGGCACATTATCTGGTCATACATTGCCAGATTTAGATAATCATTAAAAAACCTTAATGCTTTATTAACTCATTAACAAGCCATAAAGTTTTATCCTTATTTCTGAACATTGTCTTCATCCGAGAATGGATTGAGTTATTTGACAATGTTGAACCGTCAGTCACAACTTTGTTTGATCTCCTTGAACCTAGCTCTTGGGATCTCCAGTCTGCTAGGTAGAGTTACCGCCATGATGACTTGTCCTCGGCCTTAACCCCATTCCCATTGATGATCTATTAACTCCCTCTCTAGATAAGCCTTTTGTAAGCGGATCCGCCACGTTATCTCTTGACCTTACATAGTCAATCGTGATAACGCCACTAGAGAGGAGTTGTCTAACGGTATTATGTCTCCGTCGCATGTGATGAGATTTTCCGTTATACATTGCGCTCCGTGCCCTACCTATTGCTGCTTGACTGTCACAATGTATACATATAGGAGCCAAAGGTTTGTGCCAGAATGGAATATCTTCTAAGAAATTTCGGAGCCATTCAGCTTCTTCACCCGCTTTGTCTAAAGCTATAAATTCAAATTCCATTGTAGAGCGGGCGATGCATGTCTGTTTTGATGATTTCCAAGACACTGCTCCTCCACCAACGGTGAAAACATATCCACTCGTGGATTTAACTTCAGATGATCCGGTGATCCAGTTTGCATCACTATGTCCCTCAAGTACTGCGGGATATTTATTATAATGCAAAGCATAGTTTTGAGTGTGTTTTAAATACCCCAAGACTCATTTCATTTCTATCCAATGAGTTTGATTGGGATTACTCGTGAATCGACTCAGCTTTCTTATAGCACATGCTATATCTGATCGTGTACAATTCATAATATACATCAAACTTTCCAAAACTCGTGCATAGTCTAATTGTGAGTCACTTTCACCTTCATTCTTTTGAAGTGCAAAACTTACATCAATTGAAGTCTTTGCAACATTGAAATTTAAATACTTGAACTTGTCAAGTACCTTTTCAATATAATGTGACTATGATAATGCTAGACTTTGTGAAGTTTTATGAATCCTAATGCCTAAGATCAAATCAGCAATTCCTAAGTCTTTCATATCAAATTTGTTAGCGAGATACACTTCGTAGCATTGACATCGACAATATCTCTACTCATTATCAACATGTCATCAACATATAAACAAACAATGACTTCATGATTTGAAATATTTTTAATGTAAACACATTTGTCACACTCATTAATCTTAAATTCATTTGTCAATATTGTTTGGTCAAATTTCGCATGTCATTGTTTGAGTGCTTGTTTAAATTCATAAAGTGACTTAACAAGTCTGCACACTTTTCTTTCTTTACCAGGTTAATTCACACAGATATATGTGATATGATGTCAATACCATTTCGCGGTGGAAAAAAGTATTTTATAACTTTTATTGACGATTGCACTCGATATTGTTATGTGTATTTGCTTAATAGTAAGGATGAAGCAATCGATGCATTTAAGCAATACAAGAATGACGTGGAAAATCAATTGAACAAAAAGATAAAAATGATTAGAAGTGATAGAGGTGGAGATTACGAATCTCCTTTTGCAGAGATATGTTTAGAATATGTAATTATTCATCAAACTACTGCCCCTTACACACCACAATCAAATGGAATTGTGGAAAGAAAAAACCGAACATTAAAGGAAATGATGAAGTTTTATTGATAAGTTCCGGTTTACCGCAGAGCTTGTGGGGGGAAGTTATCCTTTCAGCTAACCGAATACTCAACAGAGTGCCCCACATCAAAACACAATCTATTCCATATGAACTATGGAAAGGAAGAAAACCCAACTTGAAATATTTCAGTGTGGGGGTGTTTAGCAAAGGTCCAAGTTCCTTTGCCCAAAAGCGTAAAAATCGGACCAAAAATTGTGGATTATGTTTTTATTGGCTATGCTACAAACAGCAAAGCTTGTCGGTTTTTGGTTCACAAATCGGACAATCTCAAAATTCATGTTAATACGGTAATTGAATCAGATAATGTTGAATTCTTTGAAAACATATATCTGTATAAAACTGAATGTGAGTCGTCAAGTGAAAGATCTAAACGACCGCGGTAAGAACCAAATGAAAGTACACCAAGCAAAGAGGATCCAAGGCGTAGCAAACGTCAAAAGACATCTACTTCCTTTGGACCAGATTTTGTGACATTCTTGCTTGAAAATGAGCCTCAAAAATTTAAAGCAGCAATGTCATCTTTTGAGTCAGCATTTTGGAAAGAAGCTGTCAATAGTGAGATTGAATCAATCTTGAACAACCATACATGGGAATTGGTTGATCTTCCTCCTGGAAATAAACCTTTAGTATCAAAGTGGATTTTTAAAAGGAAAATGAAAGCTGATGGCACTATTGACAAATATAAGGCAAGACTTGTGGTCAAAGGTTATAGACAAAAGGAAGGTCTTGATTACTTTGACACATATTCGCCGGTAATAAGAATAACATCTATTCGGGTGTTAGTGGCACTGGCGACCGTATATGATCTTGAAATCCTCTAAAGGATTTGAATTCCTATCAATAGACTTATATGGATGTTTAACAAATTTAGATTCAATACGGATTTCACATTTTGATTTGTTACACTCGAATTTAGGCAATACTTCTAAATTAATCAATTTTCGCAAGGTTTTGTAATTGACATGTCCTAAACGAACATGTCATAAATCATTTGACTCCAATAAGTAATACGAAGCTGAATTCTTATTAATACTGTCAACAACCATTACATTGAGTTTGAAAAGACCCTCGGTGAGGTAGCCCTTTCCTATGAACATATCATTCTTATTACAATTTTCTCACTAACCAACACGCACTTAAACTCGTTTTGACGAGTAGTCCGACTTAAACTAAATTCTTCCGAATTGTTGAAACGTGCAGAACATTGTTGAGAGTCAGGACCTTGCCGGAAGTCATCTTCAGAAGTATATTCTCATATCCTTCAACCTTGACTGTTGCAGTATTTCCCATAAACAGTACCTCTTCGGGTCCAGCGGGAGCATATGTTGCAAATGCTTCTTTTGCAGCGCAAACATGTCGAGTGACACCAGAATCAAGTCACCACTCCTTTGAGTTTCCAATCAAATTGCACTCTGATAGCATTGCACACAGATTATTCATATCATCATTTATTTCCACCATATTGGCTTGTCCTTTTCCCTTGTCCTTTTTCGGGAGACGACAATCTGGACTTTTGTCACCAGCTTTCTCATAATTATAGCAGTTGAATTATGAAAATTAAACGATGAAGATTTTATTTCTTCAAATCGCAGTATAATTATGAAACTTTAGTATTCCAACGAAGTTTTCATATCTTCGAGTCAGAATACTAATATTCATATGGAGTAGAAAACTACACAAGTTTAATCTCCTTAAACAGAACGGTGAAGTTTTTATGTTCTTCAAATTGTTGTACAAGTATGAACTTTAATATTCCAACGAAGTTTTTATGTCTTCAAGTTAGAATATGAAATTTTATACGGAGTAGAAAACCATACAGGTTTTAGTCTCCAAACCAGAAAAATAAATAAAAAAACTAATTTCCTTAAGATTGTTGGAATAATAATCTATATACGTTTAAATAACGTTTCAACACAATCTGTTAAACACTTAGTAAAAACATATTACACAGTATAAAATTTACTTAACAGTAAATTAATAAAAAACAACAACAAAACCAGTAGACGAAACAGAATCTGGTTTGGAAAATAATTTCAGAATATAATCGAGCTCACTTAGTTCAAAGTGTGTCCTTAAGGAAATTATTCCCCCCACAATACTCGAGGTTATTGGAATATCCCCTCCCAGGATAGAACGATTATCTTACCAGAATAGTAGTACTCCAAATTCCGATAGCAGTGAACCAATCAATGATAGTATAATCACACAGACTTAGCAAAAGAATTTTTGAGATGAAGACAGAAATTCGTATTGAATGAAATCAAATAAATTCTTGGAACAAATCAAGAATTTATAGGTTTTGGAGGTACTGATTCTGAATGTTTGCAACCATTCAGAATAGTCACCAAAATTTTGGAGGGAAATTCGAAAAGGAAAAGGAAAACCGGTCGCGGGTCTTGGGTCGATCCGTTTGGATTTATTTTTAATTAAATAATTAATTAAATAAATAAATAAATAATTAAATAATTAAAGAAAAATTTGTCCAAAAAGATTATCAATCAATCATTATCGGCCAGAAGCGGCAGCGACGGCAGCGCGAGTGTCCTGCCCTCAACCATTTTAGCAACTAGAGAAGGTGTAATGTAATATATACACCTCTCTTTCCTTCTCTTTTTTCGATGTGGGACAAAGGACCTTTTGCATTCCCTTTAATTTTCATCCCATCATTTTTCATTCACCAATATCAAAACCCAACAAAGTTTCCACTTTCGCAACATTAAAAATAGAAGGGTTGAGGTCTCCGGGGCATAGTCCAGTGGCAAAAGCCTGGGGGCGTTATAAGGCGCTCTGGAATGGACAGCGTGGGTTCGATTTCCCTCAAGCACGAAGAAATTCTGCATGTTGGGGAATTGGACCTTGTCTCATTGATCAGTTGTACGCTCCCAGAAACATGACCACAGGAGCATATCCCGCTATTTACCTGGTGATAGTGTTGAAGGACCGGTGCTATTACCTCCAGGACGTCTGGGTAATATCAGTGAAGTAGTCAGGCGCAGGCCTGGAAATCTGGGTTATCAGAAAAGATAAAAAAAATAGAAGGGTTGGGTGTTCAAAAGCTTTACATTCTATGTCGAACTAAAATTTTATTTTACGTTATTCTCAAATCGTGTTTTTTTTTCTAAATATATAATAATGTTATTTCCATATATTAAGCAATGAAATATAGAACGCCCTTCACCCATGACATTATGTATATCCGCTGCTCTCCGAAATAATTGGCGAAGAAAACAATACGATCTAGAAACATTGTTTAAATTATTGTCTTCAACTAAATTTTGAATCCGTCACAAAAAGCGTGTGCTCAACACACAGACAGATGCAAAATTTGAATTTTATCATTCTTTATATATAATGATCTCAAATTAATATATAATAATAATTAAATTTAAAATATATTATCTATGTTATTGAACATACGCACACGTTACAGCTACATTGTTGATCCGTACAACATGGTCTAAATATAAAATAGAGGATGTCTTTCTTTATTGTGGTTTCTAAGTCGCCTTATGTTTACTCAAAAAACAAGTCAAAGGAAGTAGGACCTATGTACCTTTGTTCAATTAATTTAAGACCAACAAAGAGAGGATGGAGAAATGCAACCATTAATTAAACGGATTCCTTAGTTAATTGAATAAACGGCTCCAAAATGATAACTTTGCACAAACCACAAACACGTACTAAGATGCACCCACTAGCAACTTGTGTGGATATATTAATAAACACTGCTTTTTCTTTAAGGAAAGAATTAGAAGAAAAAATAGATAGATAAATTTTTTATTTGATAAACTGTGCAGGTGTGTGGAGTTTGTCAGTCCAATACGTTTGAAGATTATTTTTTTGACTTGAAAAAAGATTGGTCTAAGTGATAGCTAATTACCATAAGTGTTTCTTTAAAGTGATGATTAATTTTAAAAT
The DNA here is from genome assembly GCA_029844215.1 of Przewalskia tangutica. NCBI lineage: Eukaryota > Viridiplantae > Streptophyta > Magnoliopsida > Solanales > Solanaceae > Przewalskia > Przewalskia tangutica. The sequence continues at coordinate 103,793,742 of CM056736.1, read as the reverse complement.
TAAGGGTACGAATCCATTTCACATAACCTACGGACGAAAACAAAAGCTTAATTAACGATAAAGGGCGTCAACCACAAGTTAAAAGTTTCAATTTGTTTTGACTTGTCCAATACTACTAACATACCAAACAACCAAAACAATTAATGTGATTATTTTTTGTTAAAATATCTTCAAAAGTTTTTTGAAAAAGAAATACAACAACAACAACAACATACCCAGTGAAATCTCACACCGTGAGGTCTGGAGAGAGTAGAGTGTACACAGACATTACCTTCACCTTGGTAGATTGAACAACTGTTTTCGGGAGACCTTCGGCTCAAGACAAAACATAATTACAAGCAAGACAATCAAAATAAAGCACGAGTAAAGCAAGAGTAAAGAGTAAAGCAAGAGAAACTGTCAGACTCAGATAAGAAATTAAAGCAGTATAAAGTGCATTCGAACAAAAAGGAGCAGTAGCTAACACAACTAAATAAGCTAAACAAAATATACTAAAGAACACATATCATCAGAAATCAAACTACCGTGGATTATAAAGCAATAATGTGCCTTAAGTGTGATAGGCTAATCGGGCATACAGTAATAGCACTACAACTATCAATTTATAAGCATAAGTAGGACTACACCGAGTACCTACTATTCTTCTACCCTAATATGTGTCCTCCACAACTCCCTTCATATCCCGTCTAATTACCTCTCTCCAATACTTTTTCGGCCTACCTCTACCCCTCCTGAACCCGTCCATAGACAACCTCTCACACCTCTGCACTGGGGCATCTGTGTCTCTCCCCTGCACATGTCCGAACCATCTCAACCTCGCTTAAAGCATCTTATCATTCACCGAGGTCACTCACACTTTCTCTCGAATATCATCATTTCTACTCTTATCTCTCCTTGTATGCCCACACATTTATCTCAATATCCTTTACAAGGAGAACGAACATGAAAATGAAATACAGAGAGAGTTGGCTAGGGATTTCATTTTTTGAATAATCTTTTGGGAATTAGACAAGATATTAGTGATAAATTAAATTTTCATAAAATCAAGACTGCTTATAAATTAAAAGGCTAACATTTTTGGTTGATTTGGCTTTATATAATTTTTTTTTTTTGCACTACTAAGTACGTAATATAAACTTAAAGGTGTTTATAGACCTAATTCAATTGACTTATGAATATGCCAAACATATAAAATTGGTATGTTTGAAACGCGCAATATTAAGTTCAACGTCCAATCACTTCCAAAGGCAGTGCCCGATAACAATTCTTTTAAATTCATCCGAACATTCATAAATTCATAAATAACAAAACAAAACATAGTACTATAAAACTTTTTGTGGTACCAAGCCAAGATGATAAGTTTGATATATTTTGGGTATGCGCAGAGCCGTTTCAAACATTTTGGGGTTCTTATTCTAATTAGTAAAAGTGGCCCTTAATATAAGTAAATATACGATTTCAATAATTAGAGATTACTTTACATTGTAAATAACAACCTAATACAACTTTAACTTAATCAACCCCTACTTTGATTGAACTAAGTTGTGAATTATGAGTCTTTACAGTAAATTCTGGTTAATACTACTTACTAAAAGACCCTAAAATTTTTCGCTTTTCGGAGGCCCTGTGCGATAGTACAACTCGCACGGACCCAAAAACGGACCTGGGTACAAGGATGGCTCGAGTAGGATAGGATCTAGGTTGTCATTAAAGGCAGCGACAGAGCTAAAAATTTGTGTAAGAGACAACAATAATAATAACAAACTCAATATAATTTCACAAATAAAATTTACGATGATAATATATAAGTAAGATAGACTATTTTCGATACACCCTCGGTTCGAATTGTAAGAGGAGTTAAGAAAAAATAAATACTAAAATGTCATAGTTGGAATTTGAACTAGTGACTTAAAAACAATTTTTGTACCCACTTTGCCCATTGCAATATAATCTTCTCATATATTAAGAGGACTCCACAGATATGTTGTATAAAAATGAATTATGTGTCTAACTCAACCCTAAAAGGTAGCTCACATGGATGAAAATTGCATAAGTAGTTTAAGGAACCATCCAACTACCACCGATGTGGGACTCCAACCCTCCCCCTCCCCCGCACCCCCATGACTAGACATTTGAAGTTGGACAATTTAATATGGGGGGCAACATCGGGAAATAATAATTGAGATGAGTCTTGCTCTGATATCATGTAAAGAAATGAATCATATGCTTAACTCACTAGTTCATAGGGATGAGAACTGCTCAACCATATAAGGAGTCTCAGGAACCATCACACAAACGATGTGGGGCTCCAACATAAATAACCAACAAAAATAATATTTTTGTTATATTTGTACAGTATAATAAACGATGAATACATCTTAACTCTATATAGTTCTACCCATGGGTGGATTTAGTTGGGGGCCAGGGTATTCACCCGAACATCCTCAGCAAAAAAAATACAGTGTGTATATATATATATATATAGTTTTTCTGTGTTTATGTACCTATATTAACTTTTGAACACCCGAATAAATGCAAAGGTTAGCTCAAGCGGTCCAGAGTGTTCAAAATTGTCTCTAGCATCCCAGATTTGATTCTCAATGACAATATTATTTTTTATATTTAGCTTCTGTTGTTTTTTTCGAACACCATGAATAAAAATTCTAGATCCGTCGTCACTGATTCCACCCCAAATTAAGGGATAGTAATAAGATGGATGTGATACCTCAATACTTAAGCCCTAAAATGAAAAACGTATGATATTGGTTAGCACTTTTTCCATTAATAGATCTTGTGCAAAGCGAATTCAAATCTTATAATTGTGCCAATAAGTTTTGATTATCAAATTGTTATAAAACAAATCATAAATCAAAACAAACATAGAATTATCATGCTTTTTTTTTAGTACCAAGCTAAAGATGATAAGTTTGATTTTTTGGAGGTACAAGGATAGTTCGAGTGGGGGGATGAAATAAGATATGATCGAAGGCAAGGTAGATATGTTGGGATCAGGTGGGCTTTTTTTGCCTAGTAAAGAAATAAGTTGAAGGGTCATGGTTTCCACTTAAGATAGATAAGTTTGAAAATTTTCCTCTTATCCTTTCAGGTTTTGTTGATAGAAAGGTATTATTGATGTGATATTTTATACTCTTTTCTTTTGCAGTATCACTTTGGCACTGCACCCAATTTCAGGTATTTGATTTTATATTTTACTATGCCCAATGGGTTGGTAATCATCTCTAAGATTAGTCGCATTACGTTTATATAATTGGCCCTTCTTCTATTTGTTAGGCCAACTTACCTTTTTTTTGTTTTCTTGAAAATGGCCCTTGGGTTAGGTTAATAATCAACTAAGGTTTTGGTTGGATGACATAAAGAATGGGGAAAAATCACAAATATCCTTTCAATTCTTGCAATTGAAAATACTCGTTGTCCTGAAGTTTAAAATTATACAAATGAAATTCCAGCTAATATTATGAAAATTGACATGTAAAATTTGAAACTCCAAGACAGAGACTATTTTTCATACATAAAGTTTAAAATGGTCAATTTCGCTATTTCATCTAAAGAATTGTAAGAATAATTATGGGTCAATCGCATAATTATCTCCACAATCAATCAACATTATTCTAGAATCAATCTAATATAAATTAGTATCAATTAGATCAATTACATTAATTAGTATATTATTATAGATAGCAAGACTTGATTATTGTAATTGTATATATTGTAATCTTGAGAATGAATAAAGGTGATCGGTGTATTTTATATACACTTTTTGAGTCATTTTTAGTTAGTATTTTACTCATTTTGTTGATGTTTAGTATAGTATTAGGGTCGTTTTTCTTCCTTTTGTGTCACAGCGGTCAGAAATGGAGAAATAGAGAAATGGCGAAAAGAAGAGGAAATGAGCTTAATTGAAATGGAAATGCACACTAGGCCAATAAATGAAAACTAAGAAGTACCGGGAAGTATAGACAAGATCAGACGAAGTTGGACGACGAAGCGAAGAACTGCCTAAAAAACGCCACCGTATGGCTAGCGGCCAAGCCTTGAATGTTCGGAAGTTGATTTCATTTGCCGCGTTTTTCGTATTTGTGGCGCCAGTTTGCCACGCGACGCGATTTACGAGTTTTGGGCCGAATTTGACACGTTTTCAGGATCCAAAAGGGATAACTTTTCCTACCTACATAATCCTCAACCCTTTACCTAAAGGATTCTATAACTTTTCCTACCTACATAATCTCTAACCCTTTACCTAAAGGATTCTTGAGCTATAAATAGTCTCTACATCATTAGAAGAATTCATTCCATCCCACACTTGACAAATTCTATTCCATCTTGTAAATATTCCACAACACAATCCTTGAATGCTAGAAGGTTTGGAGACTTGTTCTTGAGTATTTTTCTTTTCTTTCTTTTGCTTTATTTATTTCAGTTCATGTATGGAGATTGTATTAGTTCTTAGCGTAACTATGGCTAGGAGCTAATTACTTTATTAGAGATTTCCTTGTGATTCTCTTGAAACTCTTATTCATGAATTAATACATTAGTTGATTTCTTCTTCACTTGTTTAAGATTTATTCAATAGTTGCTTTGATTGCTTGATAATTAATTGATCACTAGGTATCATCACTTATATGAGTTCTAATCAAAATCCGAAAGGGGAGATTGTGAATATGCTATAGTTGAATAAACATAGATTTAAATCGTGGACGGAAGTACCCCGATACTTGTGTAGCTTAATAGTTTATTGCTCTTAATCCTCCTTTGTATTCAATCTTGTCATCGAAAGATAGAAGGGTTCTCCATTGGGGTTGAGTGTTTATATTACCTTAACAGGAGTATAAAACGGTCTAGTTACCCCGCTATCTTAACGTAGAAGAACAAGTCAGTCTAATTGTATTAAGGATTGAATAGTGTGGATAGTTGATGATCTTGGAAGCCCTAATTCTCCATCATAACTGATTTAAATCAAAGTATTTTCATAATTAGTTTACTTCCTGCATTATTAGTTTAGAACTCCAACCTAATTAACGTTAACCAAATAGAAACTAAAGCATAGATAATCGGTACTTGAAAACCAGTCCCTGAGGACAATATTCGGTCTTACCCAGACTATATTACTTGTACGATACGTGCACTTGCGTTTAGCGTGTGTATAAATCACACATCAAGTTTTTGGCGCCGTTGCCGGGGATTGACGTACTTTCAATATCGATTTATCTATTCTTATTTCTAATTTGGTTGCTCCAAGAACAAATTTCTAACTTGTTCTGCGAGCATCTTTTTATCACCTTTTGTTGTTTTCTTATTTTGCAGGTTAAATTCGAAAGAAAAAAAAAGAAAAAGAAAAAATCGAAAAAAAAATAAAAAAATTCAGGACACATGGACTACTACTATCAGAGACAGTGGAGTCATCAACAACAGCTTAACCCACAGGTTCTAGAGGAAGATCTAGATGAGTTGCAGGCAGGCATACTCAGGCTCACCAAGTGACATACTCAGTTTATGGATGAGACAAGAGTGTCCCTCAGAAATTTGGAGACACAAATAGGGCAACTAATGGATAGGATGAGCAATACACTTCAAGAAAGTCTGCCTAGCGACACCGTTGTGGGAAGTGATAAGCAAATTGAGGAACCTGAACCACACCCAGCTGTTGAGGAATCTAGCGAGATAGTTGGTGTAGAGAAGGAAAAGATTACTGAGATCCAATTATTCACCTTTTTGTATTCTTTGGAAATTATTTTTCCTGTACCTATTACAAAAGAAATACCACCAGCGGTCACTGTTGATCCCCAAATAGGAAGTCCATACCATCAAGGGCACCCCCTAGAGTTGAGAGATGTAGGGAGATTCACTGATCCCTACATTATAGAGAGCCTAAAAGACAAGCAGGTCTTGTGGAATTGGGGGATAATCTTAGATCTGAGGCCCTTGTTCGACAAATGTGTTGTAGAATAAGTGAGACCTGCAACAATAACTGTGCGGATTGCAAGCAGTTCGCAGAAGGAGCAGTCGGGCACTAGTAAAGGTTAACTGCGTCCGGCTAAAAGACGTTAAAGACAGCGCTTGTTGGGAGGCAACCCAATGTTTTTAATTATGTTAGTTTGATTTTTTTGTCTTTAGTTTGTTTTATTTTTTGTCTTGAACAGTCTCACGGTCTTGGGTTCTTGTTTTGTGTTGTTGGATGACAGGTGGACTGAAAGCTAAATCTGAGGAAAAATGAGCAAAAACGCTGGAAAAAAAAAGAAAGAAAGTCGTCGTCAGCGCCGCGGCGCCCAGAATCAGCGTCGTGGCGCCGGAACTTCAGAGAGTCGCAGTACTTGGGGCGCCACGGTGCCGAATCTCAGGGCCGTGGCGCCGAAGGTTCAGAAACCCAGATTCCGTGCAAATTCCAGAATTTTTCCTCCCAGACCTCCGTTATGACCGCTGTGTTGTGTCAGTAAGTTGTCCCTATTTTTTTTTTTAGTCTTCACACATTGGGGACAATGTGTGATTTAAGTTTGGGGGGAGTTCTCAGTTTATTCTATGTATTTTTGAGTCTTTTTGTTGTTTATTTCTATGTTTTATGAGTCTAATTTTTTTTTTTTAGTCTATTTTTTTTAAAATTTATTTTTATGATCAAGCATGCTGTAGTTACTTGAAACGCCTAGTGAAGTAAAGTTGAATAATGTAATGGAATTAGAAGCAACCATCTGAACACTTATGATAGATATGTCAAAAATTCATGAAATCGAACTATTTAGGGTATCTTGCTTGATTTATGCATTGTTAGTGATTAAACATATGTGTCTGCTTGCTTGCTATTTGAGGCGAAATAGTTAGGATATGCATGTTAGAGAGATGACTCAGGCATTTCTTTGTTAGCCCTTTCTTACCATTCTTTGCCTATCCCTGACATTACAATTGTATCCCTAGTCAGCCCCTTTGAGCCTAAAATAATATCTTTCTTTGACACCCTAAAATTCCATACTTGTGCCATAAGTGGAAAAATTGAGTTGTTTGGAATATAAAGTGTTGAAAAAGAGACAAAAGAGAGTGAACAATTTTGATGCGCCCCAATGAAAAAGTAATAATAAATAGACAAAAGCCTAAGTTTGGGGGTGCCTAATATTCATCATACACCTAGTTCTCTCAAAACAAAAGAGGGGAAAGATAGGTATGAAGTGAAAAAGAGAATCAAAAGAAAAGGGAAGAATCGAAAGCAAAAAGAGTTTTTGGTACGTAAATTGAGTCTAAATGCCTATTTTTACCTACCCCTGCCTAAGCCTACATTACAACCCTGAAAAGCCATGAAGATCTCTAATATGTGTATCCATGATTAGTGGAGAATAGCAAGTAAACATGCCATAGAATTTTGAAATTGACATGCATAGTTAGGTATTCTTACTTTCAATGAGCATGATTAAATTGAATTTGCGAAATATCTAACCTGACGTGTTTAGAATGCTAAAAATCCATGTTATATGTTCCTGCATATTATCCTACTAACTTTCATGCTTTTCTAAGTGACAATTGTGCAGCAAAATGATCAGTGTCTTTGAGTCATTTTATTTTCCTTTCTTTCGTGTCTTTGTTTATATTTTTTATCTTTGCTCGAGGGCGAGCAAAGGTTAAGTTTGGGGGCATTTGATCGGTGTATTTTATATACACCTTTTGAGTTATTTTTAGTTAGTATTTTACTCATTTTGTTGATGTTTAGTATAGTATTAGGGTCGTTTTTCTTCTTTTTGTGTCACAGCGGTCAGAAATGGAGAAATGACGAAAAGAAGAGGAAATGAGCTTAATTGAGATGGAAATGCACACTAAAAGGGGTCAATAAATGAAGACTAAGAAGTCCCGGGAAGTATAGATAAGATCAGACGAAGCTGGACGACGAAGCGAAGAATTGCCTAAAAAACGCCACCGGCCATGCACAATGTTCGAAAAGTTGATTTATTCGAGTTGATTTATTTGCGGGTTTTTATTGTGGCGCCAGTTTGCAGGGCCACGGCACCGACGTGGGATTTCTGAGTTTTGGGCCGAATTTGACACGTTTTCAGGATCCAAAAGGGATAACTTTTCCTACCTACATAATCCTTAACCCTTTACCTAAAGGATTATATAACTTTTCCTACCTACATAATCCCTAACCCTTTACTTAAAGGATTCTTGGGCTATAAATAGTCTCTACATCATTAGAAGAATTCATTACATCCCATACTTGACAAATTCCATTCCATCTTGTAAATATTCCACAATCCTTAGATGCTAGAAGGCTTGGAGACTTGTTCTTGAGTATTTTTCTTTTCTTTCTTTTGCTTTGTTTATTTTAGTTCATGTATGGAGATTGTATTAGTTCTTAGCGTGACTCTGGCTAGGAGCTAATTACTTTATTAGGGATTTCCTTGTGATTCTCTTGAAACTCTTATTCATGAATTAATACATTAGTTGATTTCTTCTTCACTTGTTTAAGATTTATTCAATAGTTGCTTTGATTGCTTGATAATTAATTGTTCATTAGTTATCATCACTTATATGAGTTCTAATCGAAATCCGAAAGGGGAGATTGTGAATATGCTATAGTTGAATAAACATAGGTTTAAATCGTGGACGAAAGTACCCCGATACTTGTGTAGCTTAATATGTTATTGCTCTTAATCCTCCTTTGTAGTCAATCTTGTCATCGAAAGATAGAATGGTTCTACATTGGGGTTGAGTGTTTATATTACCTTAACAGGACTATAAAACGGTCTAGTTAACCTGCTATCTTAACGTAGAAGAAGAAGTCAGTCTAATTGTATTAAGGATTGAATAGTGTGGATAGTTGATGATCTTGGAAGCCCTAATTCTCCATCATAACTGATTTAAATCAAAGTATTTTCATAATTAGTTTATTTTCTGCATTATTAGTTTAGAACTCCAACCTAATTAACGTTAACCAAATAGAAACTAAAGCATAGATAATCGGTACTTGAAAACCAGTCCCTGAGGACGATATTCGGTCTTACCCAGACTATATTACTTGTACGATACGTGCACTTGCGTTTAGCGTGTGTATAAATCGCACATCAAAAGGCAAGGAATCAATTTTCAATATGGTATCAGACCCTAAAATTATTTGCCCTAAAATTTTCTCTCCTTCTCTCGGCTACTTCTCCAAGCCGTCATCAACATTCTTCCTTTTTCCTCCATTTATTTTGTTTTTCGACAAAACCCTAATCATAAAACCACTTCCTAAACCCTAAATTCCTCTACTACAAACCCTAGTCGATAAATATACCCCCAACCCCGACTATAATATTTCCCTCTCCAAAAATTAGGGTTCTTTACTCTACTTTCATCAAACTCAAAACAAATTCTCTCATTTCTTTGTTTGATTTCTAGTAGAAACAATGACCGAAAAACAAACTTTTGATCCTGCTCTTGTCGTAAATAACGTCAAGAACTTTATTTTCATAACACTTGAAATGGAGAAAGGGCAATACACCTCTTGGGCAGAATTGTTCAAAATTCATTGCCACGCTTATGAGGTCATAGACCATATCATCCCGTCTGAGTCATTATCGAATACCATTACTGTTACACCTCATAATTCTAGGGAAATAATTTGAGAACGTAATTAAGAGAATAAGATTCGGGTATTGGAAATAAAGTATATTTACATGTGCTAATACGGAAATTAGTATACAAAGGATGTGATCTCGGAATAATTTTTGAATCTACAAGTGTGACGATGAGAATTAATAATAACAGTTGTATACCCCCAATAGAATTAGGGACTAAGTGTCGTGCAAAACATTATTAGGACATGGAATTTTCAGATTTAAATGAAGTGGTATTAGAAGATTAATTAATTGTGGGATTAATTTTTGTGGAGAGTATAAAGATAAGTGGACAAAATGTTGGGGGAGTTGTTCCACTTCACATGGGCAACATGCATTACCAATTTTCAGATTTTACATATACCCATGTCCATTCATTACAATTCACTTTAGTTCAAACTCACTCCATCTTTCCATATCCATCTCTCTTTCTCTCCAGCCGATTTTCCCTCTATTGTTATAGCCAAGTTGAAGTAAAAAATTACCTCTCTTCCAAGATTAAGTTCTAAGCCATGGTAAGTCCCTTACCATCACTGTTTCGGTAATATGCTGGACCGAAAAAACTGCCCAGAAACTTTAAAAAATGGAGATGAGCTATTTGGAAGAAAAACATGCAAGTCATCGGTGGAAGGGAGGGAGAAGGTTGTTCGGCTGAAGCCCGACCTCTATGATCTTCAAGTAAGATGAATTTAAAGTTGTAAAGGATGCATGCATGTCATTTTAAGTTGAAGAAATGATGCAAATTGGAGCAGTGGGTACAGTTGGCCGTAGAGACTGTTTTTGGCTAAACTAAGGTAAGATTTCTTCTTCTTATAGAGTAATTAGAAGCTAAATGATCTTGTAGTTAAGAGATGAACTTGTGTTAAGAGAAATTAGAGGTAAGAAAATGCATGTGATTGTATTGGTGTTGTAGTTGAGCCGATTGAGGTGTCTTTATCGATTTGGGACTGTTTTGTATACATTGGGTTTGATTGTTGTTGTTGTTATCATTGTCATTAGTTACATGTTAAAATTGAAGGAAATTTGATATTTAAGGTTGTAGTTGTTAATATGAAAGTGTTGAAACATGAAATGAATTTTAAGGAATTATGAGAAGAGCTATGGAATGTTGTTGTGGCTGATACATCCATGAAATTGTGGGCATTGTTGTATCATGTTTAGGGAATATTTTTGTTGAGTTAGAATGCTGAAAATTTAGTTACAAATATGCATCTACATTGTGGTAATTGCTAATGTATGTCCTAAAGGATTTAAGGTATAAAAATATATAGAAAAACTTCACATTTCACCCTCGTTGTTGCTAGAAATATGGACTGTTTTAGGGGTTGTTTTAATATGGTAAAAGGGGTTGGATTAACATGAAAAATGGGTGTATTAATCACATTGGTTGTTGTGGTTATTGTAGTCCAAGAATGTAAAGGGAAAGAATGTATAACAATGGCGTACATAGAAGTATATGTGAGTGATTTGGGTATGACCTTGAGACGTGTCTTATTATTGATGTTTTTGACCTTGTTTGTGAGTTGTTGATGTGTATATAAGTAGGGGAAGTGCTGCCCAATTTTATATAACAGGATAGTCATCATTCGATACATATAAAGGAATTTTACCGAAGAGGGACACCAATACAAATTCTTATCCAATTCCTTTTCAATCCAAGTTGTTTAGTATAACATGATATCAAGCCGCAATCGATTATAACTACTACACTCTTCAAGTAGGTAACATGCGACAATTCTAATTAACGACCAAATTGTATTTCAATTTCAAATGGCTCACAATGCCATTTCGGATTAGGCTTCTACAATCCATATCACTTATCAATCTTCAATACAAATACTTCATGCTAGTTAAAATGTAAGGCTACAACAATATGTAATCTTATAATACTTAAGAGAACAAGATTGTTACCTTAACGAGCCTTAATCCACTTCAAGATCCGAAGTCGCTCCCTAGCAACTTAGAGCCTCTCCTTGACACTCCAATCCGCCACTTGAAGCCCTTAGAAGATCACAAACAACTTCCCTTAAGTTCCCAATCCAAAACCTAGGAAAGTGACTAGGTTTTCACCTTGCGACTAATACGACCTGTCCACATATATCGTACCCGGCCCATTCTGGGACTCAGTGAATGAAGTCATATCCATGGATGCATGTTTTTCCACATATATATCCGTGGATACCTGTCCACTGCGCACATACTGTACCCGGCCCATTGTGGGACTCGGTGAAATAATTATATATGTGGATACTTGTCCACATATACCATACCGGCCCATTTTGGGACTCGGTAAAATCATCATATATATATATACATACTGTACCCGGTCCATTATGGGATTCAGTGAAATGATATAATCACATCAAGCACAAATCGAATATCATGAGTAACCATATGTAAATTAAATCATCATTTGACTCTCAATAGAATAGATAGAATGAACTATCCCTGTAGGATCAAAGACACTATCATATCAAGTGTCACTAGAAATTAGGATTCATTGAAACTAACGTCTGTCGTACATTCATTTTATATAACACCATGCCAAAAGAAATAAGGGATAGTTTCACATACCTTATTATCGAATTAACCAACTCAATAATTAGAATACGTCTCAATTAGCACTTCAACCTATAACAATAATATCATGTCCGTCAACTCTATGATTACTAGCATACTTTATATGTATCGAATGATGACTATCTTGTTATATAAAATTGGGCAGCACTTCCCCTACTTATATACACATCAACAACTCACAAACAAGGTCAAAAACATCAATAATAAGACACGTCTCAAGGTCATACCCAAATCACTCTCATATACTTCTATGTACGCCATTGTTATACATTCTTTCCCTTTATATTTTTGGACTACAATAACCACAACAATCAAGGTGATTAATACACCCATTTTTCATGTTAATCCAACCCCTTTTACCATATTAAAACAACCCCTAAAACAGTTCATATTTCTAGCAACAACGAAGGTGAAATGTGAAGTTTTTCTATACATTTTTATACCTTAAATCCTTTAGGACATACATTAGCAATTACCACAATGTAGATGCATATTTGTAACTAAATTTTCAGCATTCTAACTCAACAAAAACATTCCCTAAACATGATACAACAATGCCCACAATTTCATGGATGTCTCGGCTACAACAACATTCCATAGCTCTTCTCATAATTCCTTAAAATTCATTTCATGTTTCAACACTTTCATATTAACAACTACAACCTTAAATATCAAAATTTCCTTCAATTTTAACATGTAACTAATGACAATGATAACAACAACAACAATCAAACCCAATGTATACAAAACAGTCCCAAATCGATAAAGACACCTCAATCGGCCCAACTACAACACCAATACAATCACATGCATTTTCTTACCTCCAATTTCTCTTAACACAAGTTCATCTCTTAACTACAAGATCATTTAGCTTCTAATTACTCTATAAGAAGAAGAAATCTTACCTTAGTTTAGCCAAAAACAGTCTCTACGGCCAACTGTACCCACTGCTCCAATTTGCATCATTTATTCAACTTAAAATGACATGCATGCATCCTTTACAATTTTAAATTCATCTTACTTGCAGATCATAGAGGTCGGGCTTCAGTCGAACAACCTTCTCCCTCCCTTCCACCGGTGACTTGCATGTTTTTCTTCCAAATAGCTCATCTCCATTTTTTAAAGTTTCTGGGCAGTTTTTTCGGTCCAGCATATTACCGAAACAGTGATGGTGAGGGACTTACCATAGCTTAGAACTTAGTCGAGGAACTTAATCTTGGAAGAGAGGTAATTTTTTACTTCAACTTGGCTATAACAATGGAGGGAAAATCGGCTGGAGAGAAAGAGAGAGGGATATGGAAAGATGGAGTGAGTTTGAACTAAAGTGAATTGCAATGAATGGACATGGGTATATGTAAAATCTGAAAATTGGTAATGCATGCTGCCCATGTGGCGTGTCACAAGTCCCCCAACATTTTTTCCACTTATCTTTATACTCTCCACTAAAATTAATCCCACAATTAATTAATCTTCCAATACCACTTTATTTAAATCTGAAAATTCCATGTCCTAATAATGTTTTGCACGGCACTTAGTCCCTAATTCTATTGGGGGTATACAATTGTTATTATTAATTCTCATCGTCACACTTGTAGTATTCAAAAATTATTCCGAGATCACATCCTTTGTGTACTAATTTCAGTATTAGCACATGCAAATATACTTTATTTCCAATACCGACTCTTATTCTCTTAATTACGTTCTCAAATTATTGCCCTAGAATTACGAGATGTAACATACTTCCCCCCCTTAGAAACATTCGTTCTCGAATGTTCATAATAGGTCTTATGTTATAAAAATTTCGACAAAGTCTCCTCTATAACTATATCTAATAACCTATATTCAGCAAACCCATAGATGTCTCACAGGTCCACAATATATCACATATATTATTTACCAATCAACAAAGTCAAGTAAGGAATTTCACTAACTTGAACTAATTCTAGGCAACTAATGTAACCTCATACTTACAGTACCTAAGCTTTGTAATATTGCAGTACTAGGTAGTCTTCTACAATGCTATTGTCACACTAATTCATCTGAACAGGAAATAAATTCTCATGGATTAATTCATATTATTATCTAAAACTAAAATCACGCATCAATCTATGTTTACTTAATAGACTCAAGTTCATGCCAATTACATGTACAATTCTACATATAAAATACACATATAGTGACCCCTTTTAAATTCTAATATTCAGTAATCTTATGTGAAGCTGTTATTATTTAGTCAACTGCTTAAATAGGAAGTTAATAGGTTAATGAATTCTTACCTAGGTCTGTAGTACATCTTATACATTCTTCAGTTTCAAAGAGTAGGCAAGGAAAATGAAGAGTTCTGACATCTAGTTTAGAGTCATATAGGCATTCATAGTTATTAGAGCAATAACCAAATTAGTACAAATAATCATGTTTCAACCGTTTTATTTCCTTGTGACTGGTTTAAATCAAGTTCCCAAGTTTTTTTTTCTAACTTCATAGTCTTATAATAGTGTTTGAACCATCTAACAGAAAATGAGGTTCATTCAATATAGGGATTTAGACCAAAACAACCAAGCATACAAATGGCACAAGGCAACTTGCCTAATATATGTACATAAGATGATAGATACAACTCCTAAGTTCCTCCAACATTCCTGTTAAGGTTACTTCTATAGCATATCTAATTCCTGCCCCTCATTTAATCTCAACAGATATACAAAATAAATATCATATAGGGAAACCAAAACAGTAAACCAACATGCTCTATACCAGAATTCAAATCTTTAAATTAGGTAACACATTTAAATAGGAAACTGCAAGAACCATACCATTCATAAATAAACCAAGTATTAAAACTAGGCTGGTCACCTCTCAGGAACACATGTGATATTTAAACCAAGGTATTACCAGAAACATACCACAAAACACCTACCAAATATCATGTTATCACAAACATATAGATTACTCTGCCTTGTTCTTACTTTAGTCTAGTTTACAGGTCTTATATGATTAAAGGAAATACTTAAAGTGGTCTAAGGGTCATGCATCTTTATTAACATTATAACCAGGATTCAAATCACATCTCAGTTGGCTAAGTATCATTTCATATGCTCTTGAGTAGTTATTGAAAGTTAGTCAAGTCATACATCACTAGAAACATGCATATGAGTAATTGTCTAGGTCTCTACATAACCCAGACACCTTATACATGACTTAAATCACATGAAGTGTTAATGGCTAAGGTACAGCAGCCTCCAAGCCTCAAAATTGTCTTAAAAAATGTAACTCATTTCAACTTAGAATATAGCACAACCTAAGGATACACCTCTCCTATATCATGCTAACATTCTTAACACATACACAAAATATGCATTTTAAACTAAAAGCTCAACTTGTATAGGTCAAACATATACATGTTACTTTTCATGTTTTCAAAATACCATTACTATTAGTCTATACCTTCAGAATGTATCTAGCAGTAACAAACAGCCTTAAGGCTTAGCAACATATCTTAGACTGACCACAGAAGCTATAACATAAAAGAAGAGGATAATATGAATAAATAAGCTAAAACAGATTAGTGTACCTATAGCATGTGATTCAAGGGAGGTATTATTGACAACATAATAGGAAGGCAAGACTGAGTATTAGCTAAAATGTAGGAACATACACTAAACTCAATTTAGATCAGCAGTGATGCACATATTCATCATAATGCACTTAAACAAGGTCTAAATGATTCTTTAAACACTTTCAGCTCATGTATTCAGATTCAACCGCTCATTTAGCTACCTCACAGCCCATAAATTCCTATGATGTTTACTGGATTTATGAATATTTAAGACTGATACAACATATCTCTGCAGCACATAAACAGGTTTTTAAGGAAAGTTGAAACATATTAACTAGACTCATCAGCATATTGAAAATTTGTTCTTAACATGCTTTTGGCACAGTTTTTCACAAAAATGAAGATGGGCACACTACATGTATACACACTATACATTCTTAGTTTCATGCACTCCAGGGATACAAGTGGTCATGTAGATAAATCTCAATTCATGCAAGGCCACCAACTAAAGGTCAAGCTTTCAGATAAAATCAAATTGTGGAAATGCATTACACAAGTATGAGATTTACTTCATTTTAATCATCCTAGGCACTCAGATGCCTTAGTTAATCTCTGGGTGAGCAAGTTGAGACACAAAAGTAGACAAGAATAATCAATTTTGGATCAAACAGTATACATATAGCAAGTGGGGTTAACCTGTCATAGGAGTAGACATTTATGTCATACAGACTCAATTCTTATTCAATACACTGATATGGTAACAAATATTTCAACATGGCTTTGAATCAGAGGAAAACAATCATGACATAAATGCATAATATTCTTTACTAAGTATGTGATTCAAAGTATACAAATAATGGATAATGCAAGGACTGTTAGCTATTGTGCTCCTTAATTATATGGTTGACCATATAATGGTATGAATTTTTATGCAGACTGGACCTGATCCAAATAGGCAGGGGAATATTCATACAAGATTTAAGGATGCCCTGCATACATTTCCTCGTGCTAACATATTAAACCAGTGTACCCAACCAAGCAAGTTTCAATTTATCATTCCAGACACCATTTAGTGAATCCAAACAATCACATATGCTTGTAACCCTCTGAAGTTAACAATATCTATGTATGAAGTTAACTGACACTGGCGTTGTACGAGTCTGAATAACACACCACACATGTCAGTTTATATTATCACAATATTTTATATCAACTTAAATTAGTTTTATCTAATTAAACAAGCTCCCAAATTATCATATTAACATTATTTCAAGCATAAACAGTCTGCATACCAATTAATACAGATTCTTTTATCCACTTCTAGTTGTGCAAGCTTATCTATGGACTCGATCATGCAGAGCATGGCATATTAAAAGGTAAACACTTGGCATGCCATTTCAGTTCACACATACACTTGATCTTTCAATAAATTCAATCCTATAATATTATATAAGATTAACTCTGGACCTCAACCTAGTATACATGGGTATAACAAGATCAACAAGCAACTAGTAAACATTTGGAAACCAACACTCTTACCATATCGTACTCTTCACACTCTCCTTGTGCATTCGTCGACACCACCAAATTTTTTGGCATCATGCTCTTCAAATGGTCATATATCTTTTAAATATTCTTTCTAGTAAACTACTCTCCAATGTGTCACCTACATAAATATTATACCACTGTCTTCCATCATTCACACATTTACGGGTTTTGGGATGTTTGTGTTATTTTTTGTTTTCATCCACCATAATTAACAAACTTCAGGCCCGTTTCACTCCTTGTGTGTTTTTAGGATACCCACAAATCATAGGGGATATAAGTGTTATGATATGACAAATGGGAAAATCATTATTTCTCGTCACGTCCTTTTTTATGAATCAACATTTCCGTTTGCAACATCTCAAGTGGAATCCTCACCTTCATATGATTTTTTGGACGACGGAACACATCCAATTTTGAGGTTTCATCTAGACACTCAAAACATTGTGGGGATTTCCCAAACCCCCCTGACCCAAATCCAAAATGTGAATGGATCGGTCCGAGGAGCTGAAGTCAATCTTCCCTCTGTCTCGACCCAATCCATCGAGCCCACCATTTTGGCCCAAAATCGGTCAACCGCTCAACAACCTCACATACCCAACATCCCAACTATCTAACCTCAGACCATTGAAACTCGTGCAATGCACGTAATATTTTTACCTAATCATCATTTTAACCTAACCACCGCTGTCTAACTGTCACCAATACAAAAAAAAATCCCAAAGCTGCCTTATCCGACCCGAATTAGAAATTTTCCATGTTAGATGGATTTAATGCTCTTATTAAAAATAAGGTGTGAAATTTAGTACCACATTCATCTAATGTGAACATAATTTGGCCTATGTGGGTTTTTTGTCATAAAAAAAATTGATGGTTCGTTTGCGAAATACAAAGCTCGTCTTGTTGGTGATGGCATGTCTCAGCAGGTTGGAGTGGATTATGGTGAAACATTCAGTCCGGTAGTTAAGCCAACAACTATCAGGAATATTCTAAACCTATCACTTTTCAAATTTTGGTCTATTCATCAGTTGGATGTCAAAAATGCATTCTTACATGACCACTTACAGGAAACACTGTACATACATCAGTCGTTGGGTTTCCACGATTATACTCATCCACATCATGTTTGCTTGTTGAATAAATCCTTATATGATTTGAAACAAGCTCATCGGGCATGATATAACATGTTTGTCAGATTTGTTTCCAAATTGAGTTCCTCTCACAGCAAGTCCAATCAGTCATTGTTCATTTATCGGAAGGGCGCTGACATGGCATATATACTTTTGTATATTGATGACATTATTCTCACGACATTATCAACTTCACTTCGCCAGTCTATTATGTCCCTTCTTGCGACTGAATTTGCAGTGAAGGATTTGAGTTTGTTGAATTATTTTCTTGACATTGTTGTCACTCAATATGCAGGTGGTCTGTTTCTTAGTCAAAAGAAATATGCCGAAGAAATAATTGACAAAGCATGGATGTCTTCCTGCAAACCATCAAATACTCTGGTTGACACAAAGGCGAAGTTGAGTAACGCTGCAGGTACTCCATACAACGATCCTACACATTACCACAGCTTAGCAGGAGCCTTGCAGTATCTGACTTTTACGAGACTCGATATTTCATATGCGGTTCAGCAGTTTGTTTACACATGCATGATCCGAAGAAAGAACATATGGGGGCTCTCAAAATAATTATGTGGTATGTTAAGAGTACTCTTCATTTCAGTTTGCATCTATATAAGTCCTCCATCTCGAGTCTCTCATCTTATACATATGTGTATTGGGTGGATGTCCGTACACACGTCGTTTCACTTCCTGTTATTGTGTGTTTTGGGGGGACAATCTCATTTCATGATCGTTAAAATGACAACCACACTGTCTCGGTCTAGTGCTGAGGCAGAATATTGAGGAGTAGCCAATATGGTTGTTGAATCATATTGGCTTCGTAATCTCCTGTTAGACTTACATTGTTCGATTGAAAAGTCAATCGTGGTCTATTGCGACAATGTGAGTGTGATATACTTATCCGGAAATCATGTTCAGCATCAGCGACGAAACACATTGATATCTTATTTGTTCGAGAAAAGGTTGTATGTGGTCAAGTTTGTGTTCTCCATGTACCGTCCCGTTATCAGATTGCATACATCTTTACAAATGGTCTTCCGCGCGTACTTTTTGATGATTTCAGGGACAGTCTCAGCATACGAGAACCTCCCGCTAAGACTGCGGGGGACTGTAATAATAATTATGGGTCAATCGCATAATTATCTCTACAATCAATCAATATTATTCTAGAATCAATCAAATGTAAATTAGTATCAATTACATTAATTAGAATATTATTATAGATAACAAAACTTGATTATTATAATTGTATATATTGTAATCTTGAGAATGAATAAAGGCAAAGAATCAATTTCAATTAAGAATGAGAGCTAAATAAAAAGGGGAAAAGGACATGAATAACCACCCTTTTGGTTTTGGATTTTTGTAATAATTATTTTTTCCTTTTCGAACTCTAATGATAAAGTTGAGTCATAATATAACGAAATAGTTATAAAATTTTTATATAACATGCTTTTATTGATTTGAGATTAAGGTGCAATTGAATTATAGATAATTTAGATTTTTCAAAAAACAATTTATTAGCCAAAGGATAACTATAACTTGTTGACGAAGGAACCCGCAGCCGTTACTCTTTCGAGTGCGCACAGGGTAAATCCTGGGCTGACGTAATAGCCTGCAAACCACGTCAGCCGATTAACCACACTTGGCAAGTCATGTGTGACAGGCTCAACCAAGAAAGCTTATGCAGGGGATCGAACTCGTGACCTTGCGGTCCCGCGCTCTACTGCTACATCAACTTGGCTACCCTTGCGGGTAAAGGATAACTATAACTTGAACCATAGTTGGTGAGTTCTATCAAATTTTAGCTAGTTGTGTCATAAAAGGATAAAAGAGGACATGAATGACCATCCTTTTAATTTTAATTTTTGTTTTCTGAAATTTAGTTTTTTTTCTTTCTGTTCTAACTCAAGTTTCTTCCTCTTAAATGGTAAAATGGAGTGTAATATATCTATATCTATCTATGTCTATATTACTGTAAAAGCATGAATATAAATGTTGGATCACCAAAATATCTTTTAAATATTGAAAGACTTATATTCTTCAAAATTCAATTTTCTTTTCAAACACATTATTTTGTATTGAATATAATTGTAATATTCAAGAATATGAAATCAACTAAAATTGGGATAAAGACTTACAACTTGCGTATAATAAGAATTGTAATTAGACACAACATATATAAAATAACTCAACCTTATACGGAAATAACAGTTAGAATTAATGAGGAGAATCATGGCTTGAATTACAAATTCGTGTTCATGAATATAAATGTTAGATTGACCATGATGTCCTAATACTATTATACTACCGGTTGGGTTACTTAAATTTTATATAACGAAGCTTTTCCCTACATAAACCAAGTCACTTAATGATGATTTTAAAGCCAAACGTCGGCTAAATCTTGGACGTTGGACAATTTAAAGATGCCACATATATAACTTTGTTTAGTAATATTCCAATGCTTTTTTAGAATTAGAAGTAGCTAGGCGTGTGGAGCATCAATTTATAATTTTATGTTAGAATGAAATTAAAATAGTTGGAAATTCTTTACTTCTTTATTAGTGTAAGAATGTAAGAAATATTTAGAATTGGAAAATCTTCCTTAATCTCCTTCATCCCAAATGGTTACAATATATACACTAAGTAGCAATTAATAGGAAGATTAAGTCTTCCTTAAAATCTTCCTACCTATCCCATAATATATTCTTATTCCCTATTTAATACTATTCTATTTAATACATAGTACTACTTACCATTTACAAATGATTCTACATAATTATATTATTAATAGTAATTAATAATATTCTAACACTCCCATGCAAATGGGAGGAAGGCGAATCTTTGAGATCGTCCAAATTCTTCGAATAAAATCAATAAGCCCTTTTGTGAATATATCCGCAATCGATGTCGCGTCGGGACACGTAACACTCGCACTGTCGCGAGCCACCTTTTCACGGACAAAATGAATATCTAACTCAATAAGCTTAGTGCGTTGATGATGGATTGGATTTCCGAGAGATAAATTGCACTAATGTTATCACAAGATACCACGGTGGTCAGCTTAATAGACAATGAAGCTCAAGTAAAAGATTCGAATCCGGCGTAGTCGGACACAATATTGGCTACTGCGCAGATTCACCTTCAAAGATCGAACGTGATACGATGGGTTGCCTTTTGGAGGACCGTGAGATTAAATTATCACCGGGAAGACGCGATAGCGGTGGTGGGCGTCGGTGTCGACATCCCGCCCGATCTGCGTGTAGGTGACAAGCTTGGTCATGGAAGACGGGTACAGATGCAATCCATACTTCAGAGTGCCCTAAATATATCGTACAATACGCTTGAGTGCATGCATATGTTCTTCCATCGATTGTCGCACGCACATACACACTTGTTGTACTGCATATGTAATTTCTGGCGTGGTGAATGTGAGATATTGTAAAGCTCCTGGCAAGCTGCGATACAGTGTCGGATTGGCAAACGGAATACTGGATGTGGCACTCAATTTTGACTTGGTATCTACTGGAGTTGCGTAAGGTTTGCAAGATGACATTCCGGCCTTCTACGATTTACGATGCATACTTCTTCCGGGAAAGAAATAAACCACTGCGACGTGTCACCGCAATTCCTAGAAAGTAGTGAAGTGGACCAAGATCCTTCATAGCAAATTCTAACTCACTGGTCATGATATTCTTGCGAAGAGAGTCCAAGAGGTTAGGATAATATCATCTACATATAAGAGAATATAAGCAATATGATTTCCCCGCTGATAAATAAATAGTGAATTATCCGAACTACTTGTTTGAGAAACCCATGTTGAACACAAAATCGCAAACCGCTTGTACAAGTCCGGGAGCCTGTTTGAGTCCATATAATGATTTTTAAGTAAGCACACACATGATTGGGATAACGAGAATCTGTACCGATGGTTGGTGCGTGTATACGCTTCACTCAAATGTCCCATGTAAAGGCATTCTTGACATCCAATTGATGAAGTAACCATCCTTTTGAGAGGGCTAAACCGAGAACGATTCGATAGTTCTTTGGTTTAACCATCGGACTGAATGTCTCGCCGCAATCTAATCCCAGCTGAGTCTTGCCATCACCTACAAGTCGGGCCTTATGCGCCAAAAGAACCATCGATTTTTCTTTATGGCTAAAAATTCACATAGACGAATTATATTAGCATTAGATGGGACGAGTACTAACTCCCATGTCCTATTTTTAATTAGAGCATGATATTCATCATCCATGGCCATTTTCCAATTAAGATCTTTTAGAGCAGACACAGGGTTACAAGGCAAAGGTGATTTGGAGACTTGAGTGTGGAGACTGTATTTGGCATTGAGTTTTGTAATTCCATGTTGACTACGAGTGACCGGCCGGTTTAGTGGGCGATGGATCGACACCATCGCCGGGAGTGAGACAGTGGGCTGAACGCCACTGCCCAGATTATTGCTAATTTCTCCACTGGTTGCACTGGGCTGACCGAGTATTTTGTGTGTAGTTGGGCCTGGAGTTGGAGATTGGCCCAACTGAAGGGGTAGTTGGTTTAAAGTAGGGGGTTCTCGTTCACTGGGCCTTGGAACTGATGGCCCAGTTTGCTGGACTGTATATTTTGTGGGTCCCGGGCTGTGGAGGAAATGAGTTAGATACGGGGGCTTATCATCATCCAAAAAATCATAAGTATTTGTCCCTGTGTCATGTATCTTGGCAAAGGGAAATTGTGACTCATCAAAAATTACATGACGACATATAAACATACGTTTGAAAGAAATGTCATAACACATGTAACCACGGTGATTCGTAGGATATCCCAAGAATACACATGGAGTAGACCGGGGTTGAAGTTTTGTGATTGTGGTGGATGGAAATAGGGGGTAGCAAAGACATTCAAATACTCTCAAATGATGATATGAGGGTTCTCGTAAATAAAGTATTTTTAGCGGAGCTCGGTAAGACATGTTTTTGTGGGGAAGGATATTTAACAAGTAGGTTGCCATTTGAAGTGCATGATGCCAAAAAATGGGGGGTATAGAAGCATGAGCAAGGGATGTTCTCACAATATTGTTAATGGTTCTAATTTTGCGTTCCGCCTTCCCATTCTGTGAAGATGTGTGAGGACAAGATAAACGAAATTGTAAACCATTTGTTTTGAAAAAATCCCAAAACTGATTATTGTCAAATTCCCTCCCATTGTCACATTGAATACTTTTAATCTCCCGTTCAAACTGAGTTCGGATAAATGCTCTAAAGTTTAGGAAAGTGGAAAACACTTGTGATTTTTTCGACAAAGGGAATGTCCACAAATAATTAGAGTAATCATCTAGAAACAGTAAATAGTATCTATGACCTGAGGAACTCAAAACAGGTGATGTCCAAATATCACAATGTAAAATATCAAATGGCATAGCAGTGCATGAAGTAGAAGAAGTAAATGGCAACCTAACATGTTTACCAAGAACACAAGCCTGACACTTATTCAAAACATGAGTTTGAGTACAAGAAATAAAATTGTTTTGTTTAAGAGAGGCCAAAAGCAGACTCCGGATGTCCCAATCGCTCATGCCATAGTGATGGAGCCAAGTGCCAAAGTGGAAGGAACTTTAGACGTGGATTTGGTAAACTTATTGGATAGAGCTCCCTCGCTATCACATCTCATGAGAAGCTTCCCGTCGAAAGTCATGTACGGAAAAACCAAATGGGTCAAATTTAACAGAAACCCAATTATCACTAGTAAACTTCCTAACAGACACTAAATTTTTTATTAATTTTGGAGCATGCATGACATTTTTTAAAACTAGTGCCGGGTGTGAAGGTGACAGTGTTCGACCCATAACCTTTGATTGGAATTGTATGGTCATTTCCACAATAATACCATTTTCTTTGCTCAAATTATAATAGGGTGAGTGTACTTGGGACGCCGTCATATGTGGACGTAGCCGAGTCCATATACCAATTAGAATCCGTGGATTGAGTCCAAGAGTGTGCATAGCTCGCCAATATCCGTAGGATGGGTCATGGTTGAATGTGCCTCCCGCCATCGGGGCGGAGGAGGCCCAAAATCATATCGCTGCCGCGCCGATTCGCTCGCCGCTGCACTGTTTCGCCATGAACCGGGCTCGTCCGAA
The DNA here is from genome assembly GCA_029844215.1 of Przewalskia tangutica. Lineage (NCBI taxonomy): Eukaryota > Viridiplantae > Streptophyta > Magnoliopsida > Solanales > Solanaceae > Przewalskia > Przewalskia tangutica. The sequence continues at coordinate 103,769,207 of CM056736.1, read as the reverse complement.
CTCGCGAATCGGGCTCGCTGCTGGCCGCTCGCCAAAATGTCGCCGCCGCCTGGATCACCTTTGGGCGGGTTACGCCATCGCCATCGCGATTGGTTTGCTCGCCCAGACATCTCGACCATCTTGGCCAAGGCCGCGATCAGCTGGCGCCGCCGCCGTGGTTGCCGCCGCCCGCGTGAGTTGCCGCCGCCATAACCTCCGCCGAGTCGGTGTTGCCATTTCCGCCACCGATTTCGCACTTCACTTTATTATTTCCGCGATTTCCACCTTCTTATTATTATTACCACGTCTTTTGACTCTTATTTTGTGAAGAATGGTCAAAATAATTACCTTCATTTGAATACGTGGCAACCATGGCGAATTTGTTGAAACCTTCTTAATCAAACCCGATTCTTCAAGAACAAGCATGGATCTTGCTTGATAAAACTTTGGTAAGGGATTACTTTGTGGATTAGAGTCCCCACGCCACTATAAGCATCCGTGAGACCGCAACTAATCAGAAAACTAACCGGTTGTCGAATCATGAACCCACGCTTTCAATTGATGCGCCACCACTTTGAGACGCGTTGTGATGGGTTGAAACGTTAGGAAGTCCGCCATGACAATGGTTGAAAATTCTTGTTCCAACGCAACGGCACGAGAGTTTTGATTATCTTGAAAAATGTCTCTCAGCGTTCCCATGCCGCCACGGCGATGAGAATCTGTTCCATTATTGTATGCACAAATGCGTGGATATTGTTGCATAAATCCAACCAAGCGTGGCATCGAGGTATCCCACAATTCTTTGTCCGCCTTGACGATTGTTCCGTTGTTGTACCATTTTTGGTGGAATTATATGATGAAGAACTTTGTGAGCCCTACAACATATTTTGAACAACTCCGCCCATGTTGCGTAGTGAACAGTTTCCATCTCTAGTTTGTAAATATGTGTTTTGATGTTGGAAATAGTAAGTATTTGAGTGAAACGAAGATTTTGATTCGTATATGGTTGACAACAATAATGGAGAAAAAATAAAATAAAATAAAGTATAACAATGGAGAAGACAAATTCGGTTGGAAGGATGGGGAAGATGACCGAATTTGGAAGGAAAATTTTATTTAGAATAGGATCTTTGAATTACCTTCTGATACCATGTAAGAATGTAAGAAATATTTAGAATTGGAAAATCTTCCTTAATCTCCTTCATCCCAAATGGTTACAATATATACACTAAGTAGCAATTAATAGGAAGATTAAGTCTTCCTTAAAATCTTCCTACCTATCCCATAATATATTCTTATTCCCTATTTAATACTATTCTATTTAATACATAGTACTACTTACCATTTACAAATGATTCTACATAATTATATTATTAATAGTAATTAATAATATTCTAACAATTAGAATTAGTGTTTAACAATATTTTTGTACATTGTAAGACATATATAATATAAATATAAATAATAGTACCTACCATTTGTTTTTATGATACATGCGGGTACTTAAATGCAAGTTCTATAAGGTGATGGTTACCAGGGTCGTCTCAAATATTTTGGGGCCCTGTTCTAATTTATAAAAGTGGACCTTAAAAAAAAGCTACTGGTATATTTTTTTGGGCTAGTATATCAGAGTAATATATATGGGTTATATTTTTTGGAGGCCCCTAAAATCTTTGGGCTCTGTGCTATAGCACAGTTGGCACAGGCCCAAAGACACCCCTGGTGGTTACACCGACTATGTTGTATGTGGCGGAGTGTTGGTCAGTCAACATTTCACACATACAAAAGATGAAAGTTGCGGAGATGAGAATGTTGAGATGAATGTGTGGGCATACAAGGAGAGATGTGATTAGAAATGATGATATCCGGGATAAAGTGAGAGTGGCCTCGGTGGAGGATAAGATGCGGGAAGCGAGGTTGAGATGGTTCAGACATGTGCAGAGGAGAGACACATATTCCCTAGTGCGGAGGTGTGAGAGGTTGGCTATGAACGGGTTCATGAGGGTAGAGGTAGGCCGAAGAAGTATTGGGGAGAGGTGATTAGACAGGATATGACGCAGGTGCAACTTTACTGAGGACATGACCTTATATAGGGGTTGTGGAGGACACAGATTAGGGTAGAAGGGTAGTAGGTAGTCGAGTGTAGTCCTACTTACGCTTACAAAATGTTAGTTGTAGTGTTATTATTGTAGACCTGATTAGCATATCACACTTATAGGCACAGTATTGTTTTATAGTCCCATGTAGTTTGATTTCTGCTGCTAGGTGTTACTTAGTGTACTTTGTTTATCTTATTTAGTTGTGTTAGCTACTGCTTCCTTGTGTTAGAATGCGCTACCATAACATATTCGATTTTGTTATCAGCATGTGCATACTGTGCTTCTCTTGCTTTTCTTTGTTTTGCTTGGGATTATGTTTTTTCTTGAGCCGAGGGTCTCCCCGAAACATCCGATCTACCTACCAAGGTGGAGGTACGGTCTGTGTACACTCTACCTTTCCTAGACCCCACGTTGTGGGATTTCATTGGGTATTGGGTATGTTGTTGTTATTGTTGTTGTTGATACCTGCGGGTAGAGAATAACATGCAACACATGTTCGTAGAGACTAGTTGAAATAAATATAGAGATTATATATAACATATTCTGGACTTAAAGCGTGATTAACTTATTATTTATGAAGTTTGCTAGATTCTAGAGAGATAATTCAATAGTAAAAGGATCATAGTTAGAATCATAATCACGAGTTTAAAACTTGGCTAGTTGTGTTAACATGATTTGATGTTAAAACTATTAACGAAAAAGGAGTTAAAGTTTTTTTTAATGGAATAGTAATTGCAATTTGCAAGTCTTGATCAATGCTTTGTTAATACAGTAACAATAACAAAAAAATTAGTGAAAGGCGCTAATTGGGCCATGAAAATGAGAGTTTGGGCCAGTCAATGTGAGGACATGGACATGCGAAATTACATCATTTTTTTGAGCGGATTTCCTTCGAAGGCACTGGTCTTTAATTTTTGTTCCTTAAATTGTTGGTCTCTTTTTTTCCCTTCATTTAAAAAAAGTGGCTGAAAGTACTTGAGGTCCCGAGTTTGAACCCCGCTCAGTTAAAAAATTTACAAAATCGCAAGACATAGTTTGCCTTCAAACATAAGGCAAACTCTCTAAGCTCTGCCTTGCAAATTTTTTAATTTTGTTTACTGAGTTAGGATTCGAATCCATAATTCAGAAATTTTTAGGTGAAATACAAAAATTAAAGATTTCTAATTTGATGGACAAAATTAAAGACCACTCGAAATAAGGACATTACTGCAAATTGTTATTGTGGAAATTGGCACTCCATGATAATTATGGCCAATAAATGGCATAAAACAGCCCAATCCATACACATTTGGGCAAGTCTGTAGCAGATTACCTGTGACGGGCTTTCTTGCCCACAACAACAAGCCTGGTCCAATTAAGTTGCTTGGTTTTGCCAAATGGATTTGGTTATGTGTGTGTTTGGGTCCACTACTGGACAAATGTGACACTGTTACTTCGAGGGATCTTCCTCAAGCCTTGCTAGGTGGCTTACATCCTTCTTGCTCGCTGGAACTTGCCCTATAAGAAAATTAGCCCGAGTGAAATAGTTCTCATATGGCAGATCAGATTTCCAATTTAATTTTCTGAATCTCTTCATTGGACTACTCAGTGTGAGATTTTAATTTTGACAAAGTTGGGTCAAGGATAGCTTTTAAAGGATAAACCAAAATTTATAAATGACAATCCATGTTAAACAGTGGACCCCACTGTCCAAAGAGATCCACACGGCTGGGAGTAAATATTTGTATATTAGGTAGATTTACATAATAGTCTTGTACCAAAATTAGACTTGTAATATTACCATAAGTAAATAGGTATTCATCATATAGAATAGGGATTCTTAAGTAGAATAGGAAGAGGATCTTCCTCCTTTTAACTTGTATATATATGTCTTTCATTAATAAGAATAATCAAGGGATTATTTCTTTCATGATATCAAGAGTCTAGGTTTTCTTTACCTTCCGCTCATCCAAATTCTTCTCCAAATTCTCGATTTTTTCTCCCAAAAACCGAGACATCCTCTTCTTCTTCCTCACAAAATTTCCTTCTCTGAATATTGTTGTTCTATTCCCTATGGCTGATAAGAACAATTTTCATCCTGCCCTCACAGTTTCTAACATCAAGAGTGTCATCCCTATTGTTCTTGATCTTGAAAACGTCCAATATGGGACGTGAGCGGAATTATTTAAGATTCATGATTTGACACATAAAGACCTCCACCACATAATTCCTCATTCTCCTCCAAAAGAGGATACTTCTACGACGGTTGTGCCGACTAAAGAAGCAGATCCAGAATTATGGGTCATGATTGATGTCAAAGTTCTTCAGTGGATTTATGTCACTATCACCTTGGATCTTTTACAGACGATTATGGAACCCAATTTCACGGCTATGGCGGCGTGGAATCGATTGCGAGACATATTCCAAGATAACAGTCATTCTCGAATTGTTATCCTTGAGCAGGAATTCTCCCAGGTGGCTATGGCGAGTTTTTCGAACGTTTCTTCTTATTGCAAACGCCTCAAGGACTTGGCAGATCAACTCATCAACGTGGGTTCTCCTGTTTCTCAAAGTCGTCTAGTTCTTCAGATGGTTGCAGGCCTGTCAGAGGCTTTTAGCGGTGTTGTTTCGATTATTCGTCAAAGTAACCCCCTGTCATGATTTTATCAAGCACGTTTTATGCTTACTTTGGAGGAAGTCCGATTGGCTAAGAAAGTGGCGATTGGGCCAACCCTGTCGTCATGATGATTGCTTCCAATTTTCTCCTTCCAATCCAGTCAATGTGACTCAAAATCACAATAACGGGGTGGTAAGAAAGGCCAGAATCGGAAGAATAATGGCAAGAATCGTGGCGGCAACAACGGAGACAACCAACATCAGGTTCATTTGCAAGATATAAGGCTAGACTTGTAGGTGATGGTAAGACTCAACAGGTTGGTGTGGATTGTGGTGAGACATTTAGCCCGGTGGTCGCTGGCCACTATTCGCATTGCGGCTCACCGCTCTTTCTATCATGACCCATTCATCAGCTAGATGTGAAGAATGTTTTCCTACATGGTGATCTTCAGGAGACAGTGTATATGCATCATCATTTGGGGTTTAGGGATACTAGATATCCAAATTATGTCTGTCTATTAAAGAAGTCCTTGTATGGGCTTAAGCAGTCTCCATGGGCTTGGTATAAGAGGTTTGCTGATTTTTTTTCGACTGTGGGTTTTTCGCACACTAGATATGATAATTCATTATTCATTTATCGTCGGGGATCTTCAATGGCTTATATATTGTTATATGTTGATAATATTATCTTGACTTCCTCTTCTGATACTCTGCGAAAGTCCATTATGACAATGCTCATTTCTGAGTTTGCCATGAAGGACTTGGGTCCTTTGAGTTACTTTTTGGGGATTGTTGTCACTCGTCATACAGGCGGATTGTTCTTGTCACAGAGGAAGTATGCAGAAGAGATCATTGAGAGGGCTGAGATGTCATCTTGTAAGTCCACTTCTACTCCAGTTGATACTAAACCTAAGTTGGGTGTTGTAGCTGGCTCTCCCTATGAGGATTCGACCCGCTATCACAGTATTGCAGGTGCCCTTCAGTATCTGACATTTACACGTCCTAACATTACATATGCGGTCCAGCAGATGTGTTTGTTCATGCATGATCCCAAAGTTGAACATATGAATGCGCTCAAACGCATTCTTAGGTACATTCAGGGAACGCTTGATTATGGTTTGCATTTGTATCCTTCGTCGACGTCTACACTTGAATCCTACACAGATGCTGATTGGGGTGGTTGTCCTGACACCAGACAATCTACGTCTGGTTATTGTATGCTTTTGGGTACTAACTTGGTCTGCCAAGCGTCAAGCTACATTTTCACGTTCAAGTGCAGAGGCAGAGTATTGATGGGTAGCCAATGTGATTTCCGAGTCATGTTGGTTACGAAATCTACTTTTAGAGCTTCATTGTCCTATTGAGAAGGCTACCATGATATATTGTGATAATATAAGTGTCATCTACCTTTCTGGTAATCCTGTTCAGCACCAGCGGACTAAACACATAGAGATGAATATTCACTTTGTTAGAGAGAAGGTAGCTAAAGGACAAGTACGCGTCTGTCATGTCTCTTCCAGATATCAAATTGCAGACATCTTTACAAAGGGTCTTCCTTCTGTCCTTTTTGAAGATTTTAGAGACAGTCTCACAGACGAAGATCGCCACATGATCAAGGTGTGTTAAACAGTGGACCCCACTGTCCAAAGAGACCCACACGGCTGGGAGTAAATATTTGTATATTAGGTAGATTTACATATAGTCTTGTACCATAATTAGACTTATAATATTACCATAAGTAAATAGGTATTCTTCGTATAAAATAGGGATTCCTATGTAGAATAGGAAGAGAATCTTCCTCCTTATAACTTGGATATATATGTCTTTCATTAATAAGAATAATCAATAGATTATTTCTTTCAGCCCATTTGTTATTTGCTCAACATTGTTCTTTTAAATAACTAGCATTCTAGTGCATACGTAATAACAATAAACTTGTAATTAGTTAATTTGAGGGGGATACGTAGGGATGATTGGGAGATTTTTTACTCAACATTGTTCTACTAAATAATTAGCATTCTTGATGCTCAAGGTTAAATTTGTAGCAAATAGTGTTAAGAGTCATACATCGGATATGGAATGAAAATTTGAACTTTTTATATGAACTTGGATAATCTTCACCCTACAAGCTAGCTTTTGGGATTGAAGTTAGGCCCAAGATCCATTTTTTACATGATATCAGAGTCATACTCATTCAAATTCTTTGTTCACCGATGTTGGGCCCCAAATTATATTATCCATGCTCCAATTAACAAGTCTGGGCGTGCGCGAGGGTGTTAAGAGTCTCACATCGGATATGGAATGTGGATGCCGCGCCCGCGTAACGCGGGTATGGAGGATGGTTTGGTGGGTGGTGGGGCGGGTATGAGTATCAAAAGTGCTACCCGTCATGGGTAGTGGGGCGAAGGTGGATTTCATATATGACCCGCACCGTACCCGCCCCGCCATGCTACCCGCACCGCCCGTACCCGCCTTTCTTCATTTTTAATACCATACGTGCATTTCACTCTCAAGTTTAGCATCCTTTCTCCTTTTCCAGTAAGTAAAACTCACTATATTTGCCTTACAAAAATCTCCTCTATACCACTTATTTACAAAGTATCAAACAAGTAGAGATATAAAGTATAGCAAGATGAATGTTGCATAAAAATGGAATGATAGGCGCCATCGATAATAGCGGTGGGATTATTCATATTATTGTCACCGGGGCTGCTATTCCAGTTGCCTTCAAGAACAAGATTCTGCGAGTTCGGGAATATGTACACCAGTGGGATTTCAGTACTTGCTCATACCATCTTATACTTTTGTATATTTACCCTTTGTATTATCGCCTTTAATCTCCACATGGTCCGATTTTTCCTTCTCTCCAATCAAGATTTAGTAATAATCGTAACCTTTTTTGTGTTTCTTCCCCGTATAATTATACTATTTCACAGGTAATTCTAAAAGTGTTTTTCAGGGTGTTATCATGATCAGTTCATGCAAATGAAATCAACATTTTTTGGATCAGATTTTGATAATGAGATACTCTATATATCTTCAAGATACTACATAGCATCTTTAAACTAGCTACCTAGGTTCATAGATGTTAGAGATTCACTACTAAAAAAAATAAAATTCTGCTATGCAGTTTCATTCAACTTATTTAGGTGGGTATCCGCCGGGTAAGTGGGTACTGATGCGCGTAATATGCACACACTTTAAACGCAAGTGCACGTTATCGTATCAAGTAGTATAGTCTTGGATAAGACCGAATATCGTCCTCTAGGATTAGGGTCCAAGTATCAGTTATCTATTTTCTAGTATCTATTTGGTGAATTAATGATTGATTGTTTGGTTTGTAACTAAGAGTTATGAAAGCTAATTAAATATAAAGATTTAATTCAGATGTGATGAGAATAGGGCTTCTATGTATCCTTACTATCCGCTTATGTTACTTATTAATGCATTACTTATGGTATTCTTCTTGGAGAAAGCAGTTTCTTAAATCGCTTTATACTCCCGTTAGGGTTATATAAACACTCAACCCCAGTGATTGTTCCTTACCTAACTTTCACGATAAGGGTAACTCTATAGGAGGATTAAGCACAAAACCTAGTCGATCACACGCACAATGCACAAAATTAGGGTTGTTAAGCCTCTCATCAACGCTTACAAATCTAATTGAGGTATTTTCATCCCCAATTCAAGACCGTACCCAACTTACAAGATATTCACAATCCTCATTTTCGTAACTGATTAGAAATCATATAGTGATAACTAGTTGTCAATTAGCTACCAAGAATTCAACTCAATTATTGGATAGATCTCTCAATAAGAATAATAACCATAGCATGCATTACTTTATAACATAAGGTTCAAGAATTCAACATGAAAGTTTTATAAGAGAATTAGTTCTAGCCATGAATACGACAAGAACTAATTCAAAGTTCATCATGCAAAACTGAATTAAAGAAAAGAAAAGGAAAGAAATTACTAATGTTTAGGTCTCCAATCTCCTAGGCAAGAAAACCTTGTGTTTGGCGAAAGGAACCTCAAAACCGCCAGTGGTTCTCCTTATATAGTTTTAAAACGCTCCCTTCTTTTCCTTCCAGTTCGCCCAAAAATCCGTCAAAGACCTAATTTTTCCGCTTACGCCTGGCCTGGTCGCGCGCGCCTAAAGTTCTGCAATACGGGTGTTTTGGCGCGCGCCGATATCTGCTGGTCAGCAGCGGCGCTGCAACTCCCGTGGCTTCTGATGTTTAGCGCCGCGCTGCTTTCTCGTCTTCGAGCGCCACGGCGCAATCTTCTGAATAATAGCGCCGCGCTCGCTTCGATCGCAGAGGCGCCAGCGCAGTCTGATTTCACCTCTTGCCACTTTCTCCGCTTTCACTTAAGACTCTCCTCTTTTCCCTCTTTTCGCCTTTTTCCGCCATTTGGCCACTTTAGCCACTTTGACTCAAAAGAAAGAAAATCTATCCTAATACGACACTTTGTATGTACAAAACGGACAAAAGACTAACTAGATCGACTCAAAAGGTGTATATAAAATACACCGATCAAATACTTCAACTTAACCTTTGCTCGCCCTCGAGCAAAGATTGAAAGAAATAAAATAAAAATCAAAGAATGAAAAATAAAAGACTACCTGTCATTAATCACTTTTGCTGCATAAATGTGAACTAGAAAAAACATGAAGGTTAGCCGAATAATACGCAGAACATATAGCATTAAATTTTCAAAGACACTAAACACACGAAGCTAAATATTTCGCAAACTCATATTCATCATGCTTAATGGAAGTCAATATACTAAATCATGCATATAAATTCAAGAATTCCTATGGCATGCTTACTTGCTATTCTCCACTAATTCGGGATATGCTTAACAGAGATCTTCAGGTCTTTGAGGGTTGTAATTTAGGCTTAGGTAGGAGTTGGTAAAGATAGGCATTTAGACTCATTTTTCTGTACCATAAGCTCTTTGGCTTTTCAATTTTTCCCTTTTCTTTTGATTCTTTCCTTCACTTCAATTCTATCATTCCCTTTTGTTTTGGGAGAGTGAAGTGTATTATACAAATAGCACTCCCAAACTTAGGCTTTTGCCTCTTTCTTATTACTTTTCCATTAGGGCATCAAACTTGTTCACTCTTTTTGTTTCTTCTTTTAACACAATGTACTCCACTATTTCATATTTTCACTTATGGCACAATTTTGTGGGAATATGGGGTGTCAAAGAAGAAGTTTCAAATTTAGGCTCAAATTGTGACTAGGATATTTTTAAAGCACGGGATAGAAAAGAATGGTAAGAATTGGCTATCAAAGAAATGCCTGAGTCATCTCCTAACACGATATCCTAACTATTTCGCCTCAAATAGCAAGCACTCATAACACATAAGCATTTATCATTTAGCATGCATAACTTAAGCAAGAAACTCCAAATAGACAGACATGTGAGCTTGGCATATCTAACCTAAGTGTTTAGATAGTTGCTTCAATTCCTTTACATTATTCCACCTTACTTCATTAGGTGTTTTAGCAACTACAAAGATACATAATCTTTGACAGCAATTATGACTAAGAAAGAAAAATTTTGGTGACTCAAAATAAACATAAAACAAATAGAAAAATTTAAATAAAACATAACATGACACACAAATAAAAACTAAAACACAAAAACACACCCCGAACTTAAATCACACATTGTCCCCAATGTGTAGACTCAAAGACAAGAAAAGAAAACGACACTTACAAACTTTGGCTAAAATGGTGGTGGTGGCGGTGGATAATGATCGACCGTTGGTTGAACAAGGCACTCACTGCCGATTTGTTGCCTTGCTTTCACGCCCTTGTACTCATCGCTTGCGCGTCCGCATCATCTCCTTCTCGTGTTGGTACAATTGCCCTATCAGGCTCCAAGGTTCTCGCTTCGTGGTTGGCCGGTGGCCGGGTCTCGCTCATATCGAGCCCCTATTTCGTGCTCATCTTCATCCACGGCGCTTCGCTGCCGCCGCTTCTTTGGTGCTCTCCGTCCCGTCACGGGCCGGGTTCCGGGAAAGAGTGCACTATCCCATGTGACACCGCGCTGGTTTCTTTCATGAGTATCCGGGTAGTGGGACCGCACTACGTGGGCCTAGATCGGTAATAAGTGAACCATGTCCCAATCCAATTGCCGTTACCAACCCGCTGATTTCTTCCATGCTCGCACTATCTCTTTCCCCACATCAATCGCCACTCATAATTCCATAAATCAACTTAATCCTATCCTCCGCACTCGGTGAAGTGCGTGGATGGAATCACGCGCACGACGAAGATAGCCAAGCCTTGGTCGCTTTGTCAATCGCACCGCCAAAGCTTTCAGATCCATTTCTTCCAATCTCAAAAGCAGCTCGGGGTAGCATCAGTATCGCGGCATTCCAGTTGATGTTGTTGGTACTCTAGCCCATGTTCTAAAATGGTTCCAATCACTACTTTCTTCAACATCAACTGCTTTTAGAGTCGTATTTATTGCTTGGCCACACAGCATATAATTTCCCTTACAAAGCACCCTTTCTGCCCTCTCCTAAAGTTTGCATAAAATTTCCGCACTATTGTTGTATTCACTGGTTTTATCTTCTCCGATTGACAAATCTCTTCCACCCCTTAGTTTCTATCATAGCCCTGGATGGGCTCATAAATGTCTTCCTCCCATATGATCCCCTTTGCTAATCCATTCCCTTTCTCGAATTACTGCCCGTATCAAGCCTTTTGTATCTTTGGAAGGCCCGTAACTCACAAATCTATTTTCATCAGATTGTGGGGTTGGGGTGGATGTGGATCCTCTTCTTCTCGTGGCCATTTATAAACAAAATCTGCAGCCTTCTAATTTTTGGGCACAATGTCTCCTATACACTCAACAACTAAGAATGACAACACCCCCAAACTTCAACAATGCCCACAACCTCTTTTTCTACTCTTTTCTCCAACTTCACAACCAACTTTTCAGTACCCAAACTACTCCACTACAATACTCTTCCCAACTACTACCTCCTATGACTTGGAAAGGATTCAAGAACAAAGATAGGGATTACCTTTGACGAGAATACTCTGCTTGTTCTTGTTTCAATTGGTGGTTGAGGCTATGGAATGGAGCTTTGTTGTTGAGATAGTTGAGGGTTTTGGGAATTTAAGAGTTTAGGTTGTGGTCAGTTGGATTGTGGAGGTTTTGGGCAAATTCTGAATTTCGTGGGTTTTGGAGAGGAAGGTTAAGTTTTGGAAGTTGGAATTGGGAAAATCTGATTTTTAGGCGTTTTAAATTTCTCGATTCCGACGCCGGCCACATTTAGCCATGGCGCTAAACATCTCAAGCGCCTTCGGGACTTTCTGCCATGCTGCTTCCTGAAGCGCGCTTAAACTTCAGCACCTCTTCAGATATTTTGGCGCCGCGGCGCTTACCCGCTTTTCTGAAAATCCTTGCTTTTCTTTCAGTTTATTCCCCTGTACCTGTCAGTCACAGCTCAAACACAAGACCCCATGACCGTGAGATTGTTCTAGACAAAATAAAATAAACTAAAGACAGAAATTAAAATAACATAATTGAAAACGTTGGGTTGCCTCCCAACAAGCTGTTTTTAACGCTTTTAGCGGGACGCAATTAACCTTTTCAAGTGCCTATTGATCCTTCGCGAATCGCTTGCAATCCGCAGAGTTATTGTTGCAGTCTCACTTCAACTACAACAATTGCTTCAAACAAGTGGCCTCAAATATACGATTATCCCCAAGTATACAAGCATACGCTTGTCTTTTGGTTTCTCTAATGTAGGGATCGGTGAGATTCCCTACATCTTTCAACTCTAGGGGTGCCCTTGATGGTTTTGACTTCTGTTTGGGAGTCAACTTTGACAAATTGGTGGTGTTTCTTCCGCAATAGGTACAAGAAAAAGATTTTCCAAGGAATCCAAGAAGGTGAATAATGGATCTCTGACTCTTCTCCTTCTCTACACCAACCGCCTTGCCGCATTCTCAATAGTCAGTGTGATTCGTGCTCTCAATTTGTCGTCACGTTGAATATGATCGCGAAGTTCTCGCTATTTCGTTTCCAACTTCTTTATACCCAACCTCATTTCGTCCACGAACCTAGCTTGGGACCTCGTGAGATCGAGTAGAGTTTCTCGTAATTCCTCCTCTCTTCCTCTACGGTTGGAACTCGATCATATTGACAAGAGTAATCCATATCTTCGTGATCCCCGAGATGCATCAAAACCAACAAAGAATCACGGCATCCTTGTTTTCACACAATAAATACATAAAACAAACAAAATTAAAAACTATACATAAAACCAAATTAGAAATTAAAAATAGATAAATTTGATATCAACTAATGCCTAATCCCCTAACGCCAAAAACTTGATGCGCGTAATATGCACACACTTTAAACGCAAGTGCACGTTATCGTATCAAGAGTATAGTTGGATAAGACCAATATCGCCCTCAGGATTAGGGTCCAAGTATCGCTTATCTATTTTCTAGTATCTATTGGTGAATTAATTATCGATTGTTTGGTTTGTAACTAAGAGTTATGAAAGCTAATTAAATATAAAGATTTAATTCGGATGTGATGAGAATAGGGCTTCTATGTATCCTTACTATCCGCTTATGTTACTTATTAATGCATTACTTATGGTATTCTTCTTCTTTGGAGAAAGCAGTTTATTTAAATCGCTTTATACTCCCGTTAGTGGTTATATAAACACTCAACCCCAAGATTGTTCCTTACCTAACTTTCACGATAAGGTAACTCTATAGGAGGATTAAGCACAAAACCTAGTTGACCGTCACGCACAATGCGCAAAATTAGGTTGGTAAGCCTCTCATCAACGCTACAAATCTAATTGAGGTATTTTCATCCCCAATTCAAGACCGTTCACCCAACTTACAAAGATATTCACAATCCTCATTTTCGTAACTGATTAGAAATCATATAGTGATAACTAGTTGTCAATTAGCTACCAAGAATTCAACTCAATTATTGGATAGATCTCTCAATAAGAATAATAACCATAGCATGCATTACTTTATAACATAAGGTTCAAGAATTCAACATAAAAGTCTTATAAGAGAATTAGTTCCTAGCCATGAATATGACAAGAACTAATTCAAAGTTCATCATGCAAAACCGAATTAAAGAAAAGAAAAAGGAAAGAAATTACTAATGTTTAGGTCTCCAATCTCCTAGGCAAGAAAACCTTGTGTTGCAAGAAAGTGGAACCTCAAAACCGCTGGTTCTCCTTATATAGTTTTAAAACGCCTCCTTCTTTTCCTTCCAGTTCGCCCAAAAATCCGTCAAAAGACCTAATTTTTCCAGCGGCCATGCCAGCGCGCTAAAGTTCGCAATACTTGGTGTTTTGCGCGCGCTCGATATTCGCTGTTCGGAGCCATGGCTACTGCAACTCTGTGGCTTTGGATGTTTAGGCGCCGCTACCTGCTTTCGTCTTCGAGCCATGCGCTGAATCTTCTCGCCTTCTCGAATAATAGCGCCGCGCCCGCTTCGATCGCAGGAGGCCACATGCAGTCCGATTTCACTGCTTGCCACTTTCTCCGCTTTCACTAAGACTCCTCTTTTTCCCTCTTTTCGCTCCTTTTCCGCCATTTGGCCACTTTAGCCACTTTGACTCAAAAGAAAGAAAATCTATCCTAATACGACACTTTGTATGTACAAAACGGGACAAAAGACTAACTAGACTGACTCAAAAGGTGTATATAAAATACACCGATCAGGTACCCGCCCGGGGTAGGTGGGGCGGGGGCGGGTGGAAAAATTACTATCCGTGATGGGTGGTGGGACGGGGATGGGGGTGAATTTTAGGTGGCGGGTACGGGTATGGAGTACCCTTCCCCGCCCCCGCCCCGCCCCATTGACATTCCTAAATATGAACATTGACTCCTTATATGGACTTGGTCAATTGTAACTCTACAAGCTAACTTTTGGAGTTGAGTTAATCTATTCTTTATAAATAGTTAAGAGTAATGTCCACTAGACACTAGTAACGCAATTGTTCTTTTAATTGTATTTCAAAGTTCAAGGAAAAGTAGTTGAATACTGTAGATTAACTTGGTTTCTGGTTCATTCAATGAAATAGATTTATATGATACACATGTAGAAATCCGAATTATGTTGCATTTAAGGCTGGCTTTGACCCCAAAATTATCAGGCATCCAAAAGTTTGCATTACTCATAAAGTAAGTATACATAAATTTATATGATGAGCAGTAATTGACAAACTAACAAACTAATAACTGATTTGTAATTATACTTTAAACTATCCTGGTAATACAAAAAATAATAATTATGTATTTAGACAATATAGTAACCTTGCGTTTTTTCTCTCATGAATCGTTAATCTCGTAAGTCGTCCGCTTGGACAGCTCAATTAGTTTCAAGGGAATATTTGGAGCAATGACCAATGATCGAATCCTGTCAGCGGCAGTGTGAGAGTTTCTTCTTGAAATAAAAGAGGGCCCCTTGTGCGCAGTGATATTGATCTAACTTTAGAAATCAATTGAGTCACCATAATTTATCTCCTTCACGGATCTGTCGGACCGGAATGTGAAGGCTTCTGAGGTGGGAGATTCCACCTTTTGGAGCAAATTAATCTGGTATGTCTATATTTTGCATCTATACTATCACCTGTTGGTTTAAGAGATTTTTTTTGTGTGGTCTATAAATTATGACAAGAATTATCGTTTAAACGTTGTTTATTTCGCTAATTGATCAAGCGTGCATGCTTTTCTACCGTTAATTAATGACAGTGAATTATACTACTACAACAATTAATAAAGTCATTCAATTGGTTGCACTTTCCGTTTAAGCATATGATCTTCATGTAAAAGCACACATCGAAAATAACACATTCCAAGATTCATGGTAATTTGCTACTTTTTAGTCACAAAATATATAATTTTCGACAAAGGTTAAAAAATTGACGGTCGAATTTATATTGAAAATTAGGCAATGTTATGATCCTCGTAGTCCAACATTGACATTATGGGATGAGAAAAGTAAATTGTTTTTGAAAAAAAAATAAGCATCGCTGCTACAGAGCAATTGAGATTTTAAAATTAATCAATATATTATTTTCGTTTATAAGCATAAAAAACAGAAAAATATTTCTTTGCGTACTTTTGTTTATAACAACTAAGTGAAATCTAAATATCAAATGTCAATATACATATATAACAATACATTTTTTTTATTATATAAGGGGTAGGGGAAGAGGAAATTGAAAGGAGATTATAATATGTGATTCTGTTAAGAGCTATAATAAATAATCAATTGCACTTGCATGCATCATATCTGTGCGCAGAGAGAATGCTCGACGAAGTGAAGGGAAGAAGAAAAAGAGATTGTCCAAGCTTTTCTGTATTGAATATCTTCAGTCCACTAACTATTACATGTATTTATATTAACAGAGTTGCACAACTAACCACTACTAATATCCTGCTGCACTACTAGCCACTACTATAATGTGTCAACACTTATTATAAATATAGCCAAGAAAGTGAACATAGCAACTTATACTAAGTAGAGTATAACTGATGTATAGTAGCATATATCTAATGTATATCTTTAACACGCCCCCTCAAGCTAGGAACTACAAACAAGTTTTTGAGTCCTAGCTTGGACAAGAGATAATCATGTCGTCCCTGACTTAATCCCTTAGTGAGGACATCTGCAGGCTGCTCCTCATTGGGGAGATGAATGATAGAGATCAATCCTTGTTGCAATTTCTCCCGTACAAAATGACAATCAATATCAATATGTTTCGTCCTCTCATGAAAGACATGATTGACAGCTATCTGTATAGCAGATTTACTGTCACGGTGTAGAGGTACAGGAAGATGAACAGGAATATGCAACTCAGAAAATAAACCAGAGAGCCAAACTACCTCTGCAACAGCAGAGGCCAAACTTTTATACTCAGCTTCTGCTGAGCTTCTCGAGACAGTACATTGCTTCTTCGACTTTCAGGATATGAGAGAAGAGTCAAATAATACCAAATAACCAGTGATAGATCTTCGTGTGTCGAGGCACGACGCCCAATCAACATCACAATAGGCAGTAAGCATGGCAGTATCTCCTGTTGGCATGAAAACACCTAATCCCGGTGCTTGTTTAATATATCTTACCACTCGATGTGCAGTTATAAGATGAGATTCCTTGATAGCATACATGAATTGACTTAAACATTGGACAACAAATGAAATATCTGGTCTGGTGTTGGTCAAATACAACAATCTCCCTATCAATCTCTGATAACATGTTGGATCACTCAGCAAAGGATCGCCAGGTTTTTTCCATTTAGTGTGATCACCAGTCTTTGTCTCCTTAGTGTGTTCATCATACACAATGGATATCAACTTGGCATTGGGTTCCATTGGTGATCTCACTGTCTTCCCAGCTGACAGTCCAAGATCATATACCAATTCCACAACATATTTTCTCTGGCGCATCACTATCCCACTGCTATTTCTAGCAAATTCAAACCCCAAAAAATACCTCAAAGTCCCAAGTCTTTGATCTTGAAATTTTGTTGTAGGGCCATTTTAGTATCTTGTATGAGTTCCTCATCATTGCCAGTGATGAGAAGATCATCTACATAAATGAGAACCACCACAATCTTGTCCTCAACTCTTTTAGTGAGAAGAGAATGATCCAGACGACTTTGGATAAAACCTGAGGCCTTTAGAGCAGTGGTCAGTTTTATGTTCCAATGTCTATAGGCTTGCTTTAAACCATACAATGATTTCACTGGCTTACATACCTTTCCTTGCTTGTGATCAAATCCTTGTGGCATCTTCATATAAACCTCCTCATTGAGATCACCCTGCAATAACGCATTATATACATCCATTTGATATATGGACCATCCCTTTGAAACATCAACTGATATAACTGCCCTGACTGTAACCATCTTGGCAACTGGTGAAAATGTGTCCTGATAGTCCACCCCCTTTTGGTTGTAACCCTTGGCTACTAACCTTGATTTGAACCTTTCCACCTCACCATTTGCCTTATATTTGATCTTATAGACCCATTTGCATCCACTTGCTTTCTTATAGGCAGGTAAGTCAATCACTTCCCATGTATGATTGTCTTCTAAAACTTGCATTTCAATCTTCATAGCATCTAACCACCTATTATCATTCACTGCCTCAGAGTATGAAGTGGGCTCTTGTTCAACTTCAATCCTGGAAATAAAGCATTTGTAACTTGTTGTCAAACCAGTGTAATTGAGATTATCTGATAGAAGATATAGGCAAGTCTGAGTCTGTCTGTTCCCTGCATCAGTTGGTCTACTTACTATACCAGCTGGAGATATAAAATCTTTCATCCATGTAGGCTGTTTCCTGTGTCTATCTGACCTTCTTAATGGGGGAGGCATGGATTCAAGGTTGTCATTGTAATCATAGTGCTCCTCATGTCTATTATCAACACCTTCATGTGTCATGACCCGATCCGACTGGCCGCGACTACACGCCCTAATGACGTCATTCTACTATCCTGTCACACATAATTCAGCTAATACTAAGGAAGGTATGAAATCTGACAGCACAACGCTGTAATAACAACATATGCCAGAATAGGCGAGCCGACAAGGCTGTCTTTTACACAAGACTGTACCTGCCTCCTGTGGAGTCACAACTAGCCAACATAATATAATAAGCAAGCCGACAAGCGTCGCCACCAATCGTATCACGATACACGGAACTTCCCAACACATAAGACAATGACATAATCGACCAAAACAGATTTACAAGTCTACATACGCATAACCCACAATCGCTTCATGCACTTCTGGAGAAGGATAACAAAATATGACGGGACAGGGCCTCGTCGTGCCCCTAAATATACATAAGTCTAAAATAGCGAATATGTACCAAAATGGCTAACTCCGAAACAGTGGAGCTCCCAAGAAAACAATGACAGAATCCTAAGCCTGAGGATCGCCGAATCAATATCTGTACTGCGGCATAAATGTAGCCCCGAGGAAATGGTCGATTTAAATAAGTCGAGTATGTAAAACATAAAGTACTGTAAGAAAGATCATAGCTGGCCAAAGGATATCATGAGACAAGTATAATAATCAAATTACCATTTCAACTGTGTCATATACGAACGGTAGTCGCCAGGTCTTATAAAGTGAGAATCATGTATGCCCATATAAAATCATCATATATACATAAACCGTCCGCCTCCGACGCAGAAAGTCGTGTAGTATAATGTCCGCCCATTCTCGGGACGCAGAAAGTCGCTAGGTATCTCGCCTACCCATTCTGGGGTACGGTAAAGTCATATAAGGTATACAACCCGGCCCATTCTGGGGCACGGTAAAATCATATAAGGTATATTGCTCGACCCATTATGGGGCGCGGTAAAGTCATATAAGGTATACTGCCCGGCCCATTCTGGGGCGCGGTAAAGTCATATAAGGTATACTGCCCGGCCCATTCTGGAACGCGGTAAAGTCATGTAAGGTATACTGCCCGGGCCATCTTGGGGCGCGGTAAAGTCATATAATCACATTAGCACTATAATCTCCTGAGTAGCTGTATACATATCAAATCATCACTTGTCTCTCAATGAAATAAATAAAAGACAATATCGTATTATGTATCATTTTGAAACATCCTTGGGAAATCAAGACGCGTATCATATCATATATCTTTTTAAAACATCTTTTGAAAAATCAAGGCGTGTATCATATCATATATCTTTTTAAAACATCTTTTGGAAAATCATAGACATTTCTCATGACGAACATCTTTAGGAAATAGAATGTGTAGAAATCATGTACGTCCGCCGTACTTTCAATAAAAATCATGCCAAAAAAAAAGAAGAGTTTCACACTTTCACATACCTTTTAGTCGAACTAGCCAACTCACTATTAAGATACGTCTCGTCTAGTACGTCAACCTATAATAATGGTAATACGCTCGTCAATTCTATGATCACTTAGCATACTTTATATCGAATGACGACTTCCTATTCTATAAAAATTCGGGCAGCACTTCCCCTGTTTATATGTACATCCATCATTTACCACAAATTCCAACCAAACCAGTAACCAAGCACAATTCCAAGATATAACCAAATTAGTTTCATGTACTTCATATATGCTATCATAATACATTATTTCGCTTTTACATTTATGAAATACGACAACTACAACAACTAAGGTGATTACTCCACCTATTTCTCATGTTAATTCAGTCCTTAATCCATATTAGAACAATCTTAAAATAATTCATCAACTCTAGCGACAACAACAATAACCAAGTAGTGCATGTCCTACAATCTTCAACCTAATAACCCTTTTTACTCTTTAATTCTTTAAGACATGTATTAGTAATTGCCACAACATATATATACATGTTTTTAGCATGCAAATGGGTGACGATAACATTAGAGACTTCAACAATCGAACCCAAATCAGTAGAACAAGCTCTCTTTTGGTTTAACCACATTTCAGTATCAAATTTTCCTTATTTTAACATGCAATCAGTGAATATACTAATAACAACAACAATCAAACTAAATGTAACCAAAACAGCCCCAAATCGGCACCAACAATTCCAACAACAACCACGTGCATTTTCTTACTTCGATTTCCTCTTAATATAAGTCCATCTTTTAACTACAACATCGTTTCTTAAATTACAACAACATGCAACCTCAATTACACCATAATAAGAAGAATTTCATACTTTAAATTGATGTCATGGAAATCGACAGCAAGTTTTTTCAATCAACAACAATGGTGGAAATCGATTTAGTCATCGTGGCTGTAGAGTTATCATCGAGACACAGAGTTGGTATAGAAATGACGGGGAGGAGATGGGGAATCTTTTGGTACCACCGCCGGACATCGCAGTTGCCGGAGGTCGCCGAAAAATGCGAGAAACCATAGAAAAAACAGGGTGTTTTTCGATCTAAAATTGTCGGTGATTTAGGATGAATCGACAGGAGTGGTTGGTATGGAAATGACGGGCTTGACAAGATGAAGCTGATGGTATAAGCCTCGTCCCCGTTGGACACCTGAATCGGCCGAAAAATGTGAATTATCGCCGGAAACACTGTTCATGGCGGTAATCACTGGAGCAGCGCACTTTTTTTCATTTTTTGTACTTTTTTTTTGAATTTCTAAATGGGGAGAATGAAAGGTTTAACAGAGTATTAAGAATTAGAAAATATGAAATTTTATTTATAAATTGGTCCACTTCTCACGATTAATCAACCTTATGTCCCACTTTCTTTAAATTTTGAAAATCTCACATGACCTCATATCCTCGTCGTCGTAACTTACATAATATGTTACTAGTTCATAGCGGAAATATATATAACTATCATTTTTATTCTCCAATGTCACACACGTTATAACCAAAATTTTCCGGACTCGTATCCTTTTATATACTAATTTCTGTATTAACATATGTAATTATATTTTATAACCAATATTCGAGTCTTACTTTCGTAATGACGTTCTTAATTATCGTCTTAACTTGTATTAACATATATAATTATTACATGTATTTATACTAACAGAATTGGACAACTAACCATTACTAATATCCTGTTGCACTACTAGCCACTACTATAATGTGTCAACACTTATTACAAATATAGTAAAAAAAGTGAACATAGCAACTTATACTAAGGAGAGTATAACTGATGTATATTAGCATATATCTAATGTATATCTTTAACATATTCAGACAAATGATGCTATTATAGAGAAGTTTGATCGTATAATTAAGAGTCAATTCCACTTTATCCTCCTAACATTTAAGAGTTGGGAAACGATACCCCTTCATATATTGAATGAGAACGATATACCCGCACTATATTTTTCAGTGAGAATTATTTATTTTTGGATAATAATAAAAATATTAGAATAATCTTTATTTTGGCGCTATTATTTTTCTTTTTTTGACGCTTAATTCTTGGTAAAACTTTATTTGCACAAATCACTTAATTTTTTTTAGCAAAATCTTCACTTTGCGGTTTGCAAAATCTAAGTGATATCTAACTAGTACAAACTTTTGAAAGTGAGTATTCTTTAATATCAAAATATTACTCCATATTAATGGCTTAAAGTTTTGTATTTAATTTGTGCACAAATTCTTTGAGTTTGCACTTTGCATCTAGTATATTGGTTGATGTCCAAATTGTGAGGGATCATATAGTGACGAGTATTGTCGTTCCTATTCCATATGTGAATCGTTTTCCAACCTTTAAATTGACTCTATAATTAAACACCCCAATTTCTATCTAAAATATAAAGTATAGTTTTGCCGAAGATATACTTGAAATTAAATTTGGAAAAAAGCTGATGGGTACGTGGATAAGCTCAAACTGGCAAATAGAGTTAGGGTAGACGAGAAAGCCGGCACTATAAATTCATCAAAATACAGAGCTAAACGGTTAGGGCTTAAACGAAAAAACGAAGCCGGAGAAGAGGGCTAATACTAATCTTATCCTTTATTCTTTTTTTACCAAGGTATTATATACATTCTTCTCAGATCTAATCGATTTAACCCTAATTTGTGTAATTGTTTCATCTGTAAGCTTAATTTCTTCTGTTTCCTTATAGTTTTTGTTCCGTTTTGATTTTCTTGTTGTAATTGTTGAGATTTGATGTTCTATTGATGATGTTGTGATGATATAGATGGATCGGTACCAAAAAGTGGAGAAGCCAAGGGTAGAGACACCTATTGATGAGAATGAGATTCGGATTACTAGCCAGGGTAGGATGCGCAGCTATATCACATATGCTATGACCTTGCTTCAGGTAATAATATCATTTTTTGTTATTTATTTTTTCTAATTAGCGAATATAATTTAACAACCTTTTGTTTTTGTTTTGTTATGTGCTTGTTTATCTGTTTTACTGCCTTCAATCGATTGTATATGGTGATATATGTCTAGACGTGATAAATTTGGCGTATATAATTACTGAAGTAATGATGGAAAAAATATTTGGTTGATTGAAAGCATCACAAAGAAGATTAGAATGTGTATAGTTTTAATTGGTTTTATATCATGAAATCTGTATAGAATCATTCTTCTCTTATAAAAATGTCATCTTTTTTTTTTTTTTTTTCTGTTTAGCTCATACAAATTCAACGGCTTTTTAGGTGAATCCTCTGCGTTATCTGATTTTATGTGCTTGTTTATCCTTTATATCGCCTTTAACTGATTATATATGGTGCTATGTGTCTAGACACGCCAAATTTGGTGTATGATTTACTGGTTTTAGTGGAAGGCAACTGAAGTAACGATGGAAACATATTTGGTTGATTGAAAGCATCACATAGAAGATGAGATTGTGTATAGTTTTAATTGATTTTAATGAAAATTATGAAATTTGTATAGAGTTCTTTCTTCTCTTATAAAAATATCACCCTTTGTTATTTTTTTCTGCTTAGCTCATAGGAATTTTAACAACTATTTTAGATGAATCCTCTGTTCTTTTGTTATTTTATTCTGCTTAGCTCGTATAAATTTAATGGCTTTTTGAAAGAATCATGTCTTCTGTGTTTTTTGTTTTGTTTTGTTATGTGCTTGTTTATCTGTTTTAGTGTGGCCATTCCTTTGTATATGGTGTGATGTGTCTGGACACGCTACATTTGGCTTACATAATCTATTGGTATTAGTGGAAGGAAACTGAAGTAATGCTGGAAAAATATTTGGTTGATTGAAAGCATCACATAGAAGATGAGAATGCATATAGTTTTAATTGATTTTATATCATGAAATTTGTATAGTATCATTTTTCTCTTATAAAATATCAGCTTTTGTTATTTTTTTCTGCTTAGCCCAAATAAACTTAAGTTTTTTTTAGAAAAATCTTCTGCGTGCTCTGTTATTTGTTTTATTTTGTTTTGTTATGTGCTTGTTTAGCCGTTTTACTGCGTCCAACGGATTGTATACACTGCAATGTGTTTAGACACGCTAAATTTGGCTTATATGATTTATTGGTAATAGTAGAAGGGAATATTAAAGTAATGATGGAGGAATGTTTGTTTGATTGAAAGCATCACATTGGAAATCAAAATGTGTATGGTTTTAATTGATTTTATATCATAAAAATAATGAAATTTGTATATAATCATTTCTCTCTTATAAAAATATCATCTTGTGCTATTTTTTCTGCTTAGCTCATATAAATTTAAGGTTTTCTTGAAGAATCCTATGCGTTATCAGTTTTTTGTTTTGTTATGTGCTTGTTTATCTATTTTACTGCCTCCAACCGATTGATATGGCGTTGTGTGTCTAGACACTAAATCTAGGTTATGTAATTTGCTAGTAATAGTAGAAGGGAATACTGAAGTAATGATGGAAGAAGTATTTGGTTGATTGAAAGCATCATATTGGAGATTAAAATGTGTGTGGTCTTGATTTTAGATCATGAAAATTATGAAACTTGTATAGAATCATTTTCTCTTATAAAAATATCAATTTTTTGTTATTTTTTTTCTGCTTAGCTCATATAAATTTAAGTGCTTTTTTTAGAAGAATCCTCTGCGTGCTCTGTTTTTTGTTTTATTTTGTTTTGTTATGTGCTTGTTTATCTGTTTTACTGCATTCAACCAATATATGGTGCTATTTGTCTAGACACGCTAAATTTGGCTTATATGATTTATTAGCAATAGTGGAAGGAAACTGAAGGAATGATGGAAAATATTTGTTTGATTGAAAGCATCCCATAGAAGATGAGAATGTGTATAGTTTTAATTGATTTATATCATGAATAGTTTTAATTGATTTATATCATGAAAAGTATGAACTTTGTATAGAATCATTTTTCTCTTATAAAAATATCATCTTTTGTTAAAACTTAAGGTTTTTTTTTAGAAGAATCAACTAGGGGCTCTGTTTTTTGTTTTATTATGTTTTGTTATGTGCTTGTTTATCCGTTTTACTGCCTCCAATCTATTGTATATGGTGCTATATATCTAGATACGCTGAATCTGGCTTATATAAGCCTCCAATCTATTGTATATGGTGCTATATGTCTAGGCACACTGAATTTGGCTCATATAATTTATTAGTAATAGTGGAAGGAAACTGAAGGAATGATGGAAAAATATTTGTTTGATTGAAAGCATCACGTTGGAGATTAAAATGTGTATAGATTTTATATCGTGGAAATTATGAAATTTGTATAGATATTTTGAGATGTTCTAAAAGGCCAATATGTAATTCTTTTAGAATGTTTGTTTCGTTTAATGATTTTGAGATGACTTAAGATTTGTTTGTGCCTGTATCATAGGTAGTGGAATTGTTTGTAATCTAAGTTCTTTCTTTGGTTTGAGTTCACCTTTCCTTTTTGGGGTAATAATTTGTTGCATTAGCTTGCTTACATTGCTGTTACGTCACTTATGTTCCTGGTTGATGTGTTAGTTATTGGATTAATTTGATTAGAGCTTTGTTAGGATAAGGCATGTCTAGTTTGACACACTTTTGAGTTATATGAGCTCCATCTGATTAATTTCTATACATACCTAAAAGGTGACCATCAATTTCTCCTGCACGTTGGCCAATGAGAGTGTATAATTATGTATCACAGCCTTTTGTGAACCAACTCGTTTTGCTTCCCCAAATGATAACGATAAAATTAAAAGGCGCAGATAATTTTGTGCGTAGTTCGGAGGGAAATATGATTTAATTTCCATTTTTTGTTCATCAAGGACTTTCCCTCCCTTTTTTGATCTTTTTGCAGGAAGGGAATTGGATTTTAATGTCAATACCTGAAAAGTTTTAAAACCTAGTTATTTATACCTTGCATATTCCTGCATAAGGTGTATTAATGTTTTTACCACACTATAATATCCTGTGTGGTGTCACTCTTCAGAACTTGATGTCGTTTTTTTTGCATCATTTGTAGGAGAAAGAATCAGAGGAGATTGTGTTCAAGGCAATGGGAAGGGCAATCAACAAGACGGTGACAATTGTGGAGTTGATTAAGGTAAAAAGTGAATGTTTCTCCTATATAGTTTCTCTTGTTCTACGTATTCGATTGCTGATGGAATTTTGCATATTGGCATGGGGCTTGTGCAGAGGAGAATTGTTGGTCTTCACCAAGTAACGTCTATTACATCCACTGATATTACTGATACATGGGAACCCCTTGAAGAAGGCCTCCTACCGTAAGTGCATATTTGAAGTTTTGGGAATTAAGTTGTGCTGCCGTATGTATTGCTCTAATTATACGTAACTGCTCTATTGGCTGCAGTCTCGAGACCACCAGGCATGTTTCAATGATCACAATTACTCTCTCTAAAAAGGAGCTGGATAAGAATGCTGTGGGGTGAGTATTTTGGTTTTGTTATAGTGTTCATTTTCCCCTCAAGCACTCGAGGAGGTCAGATTTAGTTTCTTCCTCCGTCCCATACTGGTCTTGGCGATTAAAATGTTACTAGTAGTGGAGTTTAATATTAACTTTCCAATCTTGAAGAGGTCTACACTTGTGTACTCCACAACTGGGTCAAATTTTTTTCCTTTTTAAGTTCAAATGGTGGTCATGTGCAAGATTAAAAAATGTGGTCATCGTGCACACATAATATAATTTGATGCGAGCAAATTGGTTTGCAAAACTTGTGCCTTCATGCTTGCTCTCGCCTGCAGGTACCAGCCACCATTGCCAGCAGACCAGGTGAAAGTGTCAACAGATTTTGACTATGATGGAGGTTTGTTATATTTTATAAATGGATGCAAATGCTGGTATTATGTGAAACACGATGGTATTATTTGCTAATATCTGATTATTTAGAAGGATCGCCTAGCGGTGGACGAAGAGGCCGCGGCGGCAGAGGAAGGGGAAGGTCTAGAGGTTTTCCAGGTATGAATACTTGTGGAACTTTTAATAAAGATTCTGCTGATCATGTAAGGTCAAAGATATAATTCAGCTTACCCCTGCAAACAAATGTTTTGATACTTTTACGGGTTGGCTGGTTCTCTGAGTATGTTTAGTGTTTCTTCTAGGATATAGAGGATTGGCTCATTGGAGTGACCTCTATTTGTTCAATATTAAGATGGAATAAAAATCCTTTTTACTGTTATCTTTCTCAGAAAAAAAATTAAAAACAGAAATCACCTTCAATGTAATTTGTTCTCATAACGTAAAACCAGACGTAGAGGAACTATGCATGTCCTTGTAAAGGTTATTCTGGGGAGAGTCTTTCAGCCAAAGAATGAGGAACCTAGTCAACAAAGTTTAACTAGAGGAAAAGAGTGGGGAAGAAAAGATTCAAAGTTTTCAGATCATCCCTAAATGCTATAGCTAGTCTTTTACTCTTGCAGATTTTATTGTTGTCAATTTTGTGCTATATATTTAATGGCGTGCTGCACCAAATGCCCAAATAATATTAGGTGAAGGATGTAAAGATATAATTTAAACACACCCTTCCCAAAAGAAAACTAAAGACAACCATAACATCTCAACTAAAACATCTTATTTTGTTGGTGAAAGAATTCTATACATAATATTTTATTATCAAGCCCTTGAGGCGGTGGCATAGTGCTTCAAGAGTTGGAATGTCAACTTTGGGGCCCAAGGTTTGATTCCCCAGGAGGGTCGATACTAGGTGAATTCTTCCCATCTGTCCTAGTCGAGGCTCACACAACTTCTGACACTATCCTGATTAAAATATCAGTATATATTATCAAAGTGGATGTCGATCCTATGTATGCTTTTGAAATAATGATCCTTATTAATGAATAATGATGAATGCAAGCTCTGAGAATAATGCCAATTGTCAACCCTTTTCCCAGCAACAGCTTACATGTGCGTGTGTGAGTTCTTTTTGCTAAGAGGTAGATTTCCATGATTGAAGTTGTATGCTCAAAATTACAATTCTGTAAATTGGAACAATTCATTCTGAATGCTTGGATGAAATGTAGGCTTGTTAGCTATGGGTGCTGATAAATGTTGTCAGAATGGTTCTTCATGCATTTGGACTTTCGCCTGATGTTTTGAATTTCCAGATACTTGTGCTTAATGCCACTGAGGTTTGAATGAATGACATGTACAAGGAATACTCTCTTGTTTTCTTTCACCATATTCTTAAATGCACCTATCCGTATGTCGAGAATGAGGAAAGAGGAGGGTTGCTCTCTCTCAATGTGTAATGGGCTGATTTTACAGAATGCGAGTATTAGTGGTTATTGTTTGTAACATGCTGGCTGCTACCTTATCCAGGAAATGGATATATGGCGGCTGAGTATGATGATGGCGGGTATGATCGCAATCGAGGCTATGGTGGTAGGGGTAGGGGTCGAGGCAGAGGTCGTAACTTCCGTGGCCGTGGAAGGGGAGGGTACAATGGTCCTCAGGATGCCCAGCAAGATGGTGGCTTCTACAATCAAGAAGTACCCATGCAGGGACGAGGTAGAGCTTTTCTGCCTTTCTATAGTTTGTGTTTGTTGTATGGTTTATTCTGCCTATTTAATTGAGTCACTGCTGTTGGTGTCCAACTGCCCTTCCTTCCCCTGTCAAATTCAACGACCTTTGCTCTATGTTCTTTGCTTCATGCGAACAGTTATGAACAGTTTCTTGAAAAGCTATGGCGAAATGGTTTATGCAATGCATGCCATGGAGCTCTTTCAGTTTCACGATTGAGAAGATGCATGTTCCAATAGTGGGACATTGTGTTACTCCAACAACTGAAAGAAGAATTGCTTGTTATCTACACAATTTTTCAATACTTAGCACACCTGTAGCTAAGATTTTTATTTTGTTGTAGGCCGTGGCCATGGAAGGGGAACTCGTGGTAGGGGACGTGGATTCAGATCTAATGGGCCGATCCAAGGCGGTGGTGCTTAATTGATCAAACTTGAAGAATACAGAGATTATGTGCCTGCTCCATGTTCTATGTTTTTCATTCCTCAGTTATTTGTGTTAACAGTAGGCTATCGATCTGTAATCAGAGTAGACTAATTATAGATTTCATGACCGCCCGTATGTGGTGAGTTTTTTTTTGTTAGTGAGCAGCACATTCTTTGATTTGTCTTTGTTTGACATGTTCAGTGTTGACCTTGTCAATTTGCCTCGTTTTTAGTTGGCAGAACACTCCAATTGCATATTATCTGCTGCCTGCATTTTAAGCTTAATTAGCAATTGAAATAAGTCTTCTGCTTTTACAATGATGTTGAATTATTATAAATTGTTGAATGGTTTTTATCACCCAGTGGAATATGACCTACAGTGGGCTGGTGAAAGGGGCTTCTTACCTCCTTAAAAGAACTTGTGATCTCTTTTTGTAGAAGTGATGAGTCCACTGCTGGTTGAACGTGTGAAAACAGTTGATGTTGAATTTTGAATTGTGCCAGATTGTAAATGGATTCAAGTATCATCGATCTAAATTTCGACTATCTTTTCTGTCTTCATATAAGCAAGTATAGCCTACGTTTGCTACTTGTGAAGAGCATGATTACAGGACACTTTTTATTATAGAAAAGTATGTAAATAAAAAGAGAAAATATGGAGGAGATTTAATCTTGTCAGCATTTCAGATTTGGTTTGGCACAGTAGTAATGGAAAAACGATTTAGGATCTGTTTGGTCAAGCTTCTAGGCTGTTTTTAAAAAATCTGTTAGGGTGTTTGACTTATAATTATAGAAGTACTTCTAAAAAATAAAAACAATTTTCTGTTTGGCCCACAATTATGCAAATTTACTAAAATATTCTTTTTAAAAGATTTAAAATATTTAAAATATTCTTTTCTATCCTATGTTTCTAAAAATTAGTATATCTTTATAATTTAATAAAAAAATT
This sequence comes from Przewalskia tangutica, assembly GCA_029844215.1. NCBI lineage: Eukaryota > Viridiplantae > Streptophyta > Magnoliopsida > Solanales > Solanaceae > Przewalskia > Przewalskia tangutica. The sequence goes on along the minus strand of CM056736.1, from coordinate 103,739,741 downwards.
TAAAATTATTTAATTGCAACATTTAATCAAAAATTAATATTATATTGTATATGATAGTCAATGACTCAAATATGTTCAAACCTATCCCCGCCCTACCCACACCTACCCACCCCATCCTCAAATTTCTATGTCATATTTTTTTTACTTTTATAAAAAATATGATTTTTTTCTCCTCCCTACCCCCGTCCACCTACCCATCCCACTCTCATCCTCAAAATTTTATTTCATATTTTTTGTTAATTTTATAAAAAAATGATTGAAAATATGAAATATTTCTTACCTCCCCCTACCCCGTCCACCTACCACATTCTCAAATTTATATTTATTTTTTACTTTTATAAACCATTTATAAAAATGTGATTTTTTTTTACCGTCCGGTTTGCAACCCCTACTACATCTGCCTTTACGATATTTACTATATTTCGTACGTTTCAGATATAGCACATCCCTTTTTTTTTTACTATATGAAATCCACACTTTGACACCTGAGATTCCGTAACGAGTAGATACTTCCGCAGGAGCATAATCTATTTTCTGGTTAAATACGAGATGTTTTTCCATACGTTTCGCACCCCCCACCCTACTCCATCTTTAAATTTCTATTTCATATTTTTTGTTACTTTTATAAAAAATGATTGAAAATCTGAATTTTTTTCTTACCTCCTGCTACCACATTCTCAAATTTTTATTTTATATTTTTTTTACTTTTATAAAAAATATGATTTTTTTCTTACCCCGCCCTACCCCCTCTACCCCCGCCCCACCCCATCCTCAAATTTCCATTTCATATTTTTTGTTACTTTTATAAAAATAATTATTAAAAAATATGAATTTTTTTCTTACCCCGCCCTACTTCATTCTCAAATTTATATTTTATATGGATTAAAAGGAATTTTGTGAAAAGAAAAAGATAAATGGGTCCAAATTTTTTTCATTTAATGGCAAAAAGGGCTTATCGAGAAGCACTTTTCGAGAATCATCAAATTGGTGTTTCTGCTTCTCTTCCTATCTAAAAAGTGTTTCTATTTATGAAAAGTACATGTTTAACTTAAGTCACTTCAAGAAGCTTTACCAAACAGATATTTAGCAGCTTCTAAGAATTTCTCAGTACTAAAACTATTTAAAGAACATATAAACCAAATGGTGTCAGCTTACAGCATAGTCATACAACGAAAACACAGAGGATAGCCGGAGCGTGAGATATTGAGAATTTGAGATAAAGATCTTATGAATGAATGACAAAGCACAACAACTACGTCTCAGTTCAGACTAAGTTGAGATTGTATATGTAACTTTTACTATCCATTTTGCACCTGTCTCAACCCAATACTACAAAACTTTAGTTTCTCTAAGCACAAGAAGTTCAATTTATACTGACATAAATTCCTAACGAGCCTAGAAAACTCCTATCAGAGGCGGAGTTAGTATACCATATATGGGTTTATCGAATTTAGTAGCTTTTACATAGAATCTACAATATACATTAAGAAATTCACTAAATACTTACAAAATTTTCTATTGTGAACCAAATTATTATCATATATTAGCTTGAGATTATTACAGAAACCCACAAATTCTGACTCCAAACTTGCTCTAAATCTAAAGTAAACATCTTAATATTGGATGATGTAAAAGTGACGATATAAAAACAGAAATCACAACTAAATTAACTAGAAAACACATCCAAAGCTTTAAAGAAGTCATACAGTTGCCTTTGTTTTTGCCAATTTATTAAGGAAAGGATAATCTTGGAGTTGTAAAATGATGGACCAGTCAATTGCGGTGCCCTTCTTTTTCGTTTTACATCCTCTTTTTGTGCATATTTGTCTGGTTGACATTCTTCTATAAGAGCTTCAAGTTTGAATGTTCAAGAAGTTTATAACCTATTTGCATATTACTATATTATTTGAAAAATTGGAAACAATCATTTGTAAACAGATCATCAGCCTTGAACCATTCAAAGTTCTTACTTGTTAAAATGACCAAATGATTAGCATTCAACAGTGTTCTACTTGATTGGATTATGATAATACTTTCTTTCGTATATGATAGTGTTGACTTCGCATACAATTTAAGAAAGATAAATAAACTTTTAAAACTTGTGGTTTAATTATATCAAATATATTGATAGAATATTTTCCTCAAATGTTCATCTTCCATTAGGTAACAATATATACACTAATTACCATCATTAGGAAGAATAAGTCTTCCTTAGAATAATCCTAGGAATATTCCCTATACAATAATTTTCTACCATATATGAAGAGATCTACATTAATATAAAATATACACATAATATTCTATTAATGACCCTATTCTAGAATATTCTATTCTAACACTCTCATGATTGAAGTGGAACGCCGAATCAGTCCAAATTCTTCAAATAAAATCACAAGCCCTTTCGTGAAGATATCGCGATTTGACGACGCTGGGACATGAATTACTCGCACCTGTCCGCGTGACACTTTTTCACGGACAAAATGGATATCCAATTCTATATGTTTAGTGCGCTGATGATGTATTGGATTTCCAGAAAGATATATTGCACTAATGTTGTCACAGTAGACTATAGTAGCTTTCGGAATTTGGCAATGAAGCTCCAGTAAAAGATTCCGAATCCAGCATGAATCAGATACAACATTGGCAACGGCATTGATTCACTTCAAAGACCTGAGCGAGCATCGCTGGTTGCCGTTGAAGACCATGAAACTAAATTATCACCGAGGAATACACAATACCCGGATGTGGGCGTGCGGTGTCCGGACAACCGCCACCGTGCGATCTCAGATAAGTGACAAGTTTGGAGACGCAAGATGGGTAAAGATGTAATCCATATTCACGAGTGCTTAATGTAGCGTCTAATCCGCTTGAGCGCCGTATGTTCTTCCATCGATTACGCATGAATAGGCATACTTGTTGTACGGCATAGGTGATGTCCGCCCGGTAAAGGTAAGATATTGCAACGCTACCGCTAGATCATGCAGATAATGTTGGATCGAAAAGGTTTGCTGTAGATAGCACTTAATTTGGACTTTGTATCCACCGTGTTGCTTGAGGTTTGCAAGAGGCCATTCCAAATTGCTCCACGATCTCGATCATACTTTTCCGAGAGAAAGAGCCCACCGCACGTCTTGTCACAAAGAATTCCTAGAAAGAAGTGCAATGGACCAAGATCCTTCATAGCAAATTCAACCAAGTCGAGACATGATATTCTTGCGAAGAGATTCTCGAGGAAGTTCGTAATAATATCATCCACATACAATAGAAGATAAGCCGATGATTACCACGATGATAGATAAAAAGGGAATTATCGGACCGGCTGTGTGAAAACCCCATCTGTGATACAAAATCTACAAACCGCTGATACCAGGCCCAGGGTGCTTGTTTGAGACCATACAAAGACTTGTTAAGCAGGCATACATGAGTGGGATATTTTGGATCTCTGCACTTCGACGGTTGGTGCATGTAAATCTCATTTAGGTGACTACGGAGAAATGCATTTTTAACATCCAATCGCGAGTGACCATCCTCCGGAGAGACAAGTCGAAATCTTGCTCGATAGTAAATGGTTTGACCATCGACTGAATGTTTCTCCACAATCGATGCCAACCTGCTGCGTCTTCCCATCACCTACAAGACGCCTTATGCCGCTCAAAGAACCATCGATTTTTCTTTATGAGTAAAAATCCACATGTAATCGAATGATGTTAGCATTAGATGGACGGCACTAAATCCCATGTCCTATTTTTAATAAGAGCTTGATATTCATCATCCATGGCCATTTTCCATTTGGGTCTTTCAGAGCGCATACGTGGTTACACGGTAATGGTGATTTGGAAATTTGGGTGTCAGATGTATTTAGTGTTGGGTTTGACAATACCATGTTGACTACGCGTGATCGGGCGTTGTTCGCCCGCTGGATCGACGCCATCGCCAAATGTGGTATTTGTAAAGTTCGACCGGATCGTGGGCTTGGGTCAGATTAAGGGTGTCAAAGCACATGAGCCCGAATGTGTACCAAGATTCGGGGCGATGTTGGTCAGCACCATTTGGTAAGGACACGTAATGGATTAAGAGGATTTTGTCCATTCGCAGTAGCAGCGATGACGAACTATGAGACAATGGTTGGGTAAACATTGGGTGTATTCCAAAGATCCAAAAACTCATGTGGGAGATTGTGACTCATTGATTTTTCTAAACGGGAATTGAGTTTCATCAAATATAACACGACGACTAATAAAAATCCTATTGGAGGATAGTCATAACATTTGTATCCCCGATGATGGGATGGGTATCCCAAAAATGCGCGAGTAGATCTCGGTTGTAATTTATGGATGGTGGTGGATGGAAATAATGGAAAACAAGCACCCAAAACCCGAGATGAGAGTATGTCGGTTTTGAAGGTATAGCAATTGAAGAGGTGTTTGGTGTGATGTATGTTTGTTTGGTAGTATATTCAACAAATAAGTAGCCATCCGCATGATGCCAAAAGTTAGGGAAGTGAGGCATGAGCAAGGATGTCCCGACAATATTATTTATGGTTCGTATTTTGCGTCCGCCGTCCATTCTCGAGAAGATGTGTGGGGCGTGAAAAACGAAAATTCAAACCATTTGTTTTGCAAAAATCCTGAATTGTCTATTATCAAATTCCCGCCGTTATCACATCGATGTTTTGATATCCCTTTCAAACTGCTTTTTGGATGGAAGCTCTAAAACTTAGGAATGTAGAAAACACTTGTGATTTTTGATATGGGAAATGTCCACAAGAATTTAGAGTAATCATCTAAAACAAGCAAATAATATCTATGCCAAGAGCTCAAACCGGGGATGCCCAAATATCACAATGTATAGTCTCAAATGGCATAAAAGTGCAATTAGAAGAAGACTAAAAGGTAGTTGAATATGCTTACCCAAAGGACACGATCGACACTTATTAAGAGTTCGTACATAAAATTGAATTATCATGTTTGAGAGAGTTTAAAATGTACTCTCCTGATGTCCCAAACGCTCACGCCATAACTTGGAATTAAAACAAAGAAAATTAAAATGTTTCTTGTCCGCCAGTAGTGAAGTAACTGGATAAAGTTCTCCCTGTCTATCACATCTCATTAGCCGTGCCCCTGTCTGAAAATCACACACAGAAAAACCAAAACGATCAAAAGCTACGGTAACCCAGTTATCTGAAGTAAACTTTCGAACGGAGATTAGGTTTTTGATTAATTGTGGTGCATGAATAACATTTTTCAAGGCTAATGGTGGATTTGGTTTGGACAATTTAGTGGAACCGTAACCTTTTATTGGAATGGAATGGCCATTTCCGACAGTTATACCATTTGATTTGCTCAAATTAAAATAGGACGTGAGATTACTCGATGACGTCATACGTGACGTTGCACTGAGTCCATATACCAATTAGGTTCGGTGGATTAATCCCGGCGTGCATGGCATGTTCACTTCCGCCGATCGCCCATCGCTTGAGTGGGCCTCGTTTCCACGCTCGAGGCCCAACACGGCCGACCATCGCTGCCGCCGCCTCGCCCATCTTTGGCCGCTGCCGTGTTAGCCCATCATTGGCCGCCCAAACGGCCCAATACTTGGTGCTCCATCGCGCCGCGCTTTGTCGCCAAAAACGCTTCTGCTGGGATCGATTCTTGGCTCAAAATCGGGCTCGCCTGGCCAGGGTGGTGCGACAAGCGGGTCCACCCAAGTCCATTGTGGCTGCCCCATCGCTGCCGCCGCCGCCATCGCTACCGCCGCCGCTGCCGCCGCCAGAGCCTCGCCGCCGAGCCGCCACGAACCGCCAGAATTCACCGCCGAATTTCCACCGCCACGAGTTGCGATGATTTCCGTTTGTTGCGGTTTCCTTTTTATTTCCATGCCGCCCTTTTGACCGGTTATTTCCATCATTAGTGACCGTACGACGCCGATCTTGTGTTAGCAACCTTTTGGAAAGACTCGTTTCTTCAGATTAACATAGATCCGCTTTGTAGAATAACTGTGGGTTACTTTGACGATAACGGTGGCAACCCCGCTTATATGCCTCACAATCCAAGAACAAGTTGTAGAACCAAACGGTTTCGGAGGCGGGAACCAACATTTTTAATTGATCCGCTAACACTTTGAGGCGTTGACAATAAGCGAGACGATTAGGAAAATCCTCCATATCAACATCGAGAATTCTTGTTCCAAGCAATCGCACGGAATTTTGATTATCATAAAAATATCCGTAATCGATTCCAAGCATCAATTGCCTTAGAATGCTTTCCATGATCGTGTGCAACAAATCCGTGGATATTGTTGAATATATCCAACCAAGAACAGTGGCATCTAGTACATCCCACAATTCTTTGTCTTCATCCGTTGTCAAGACTCTTTCTTTGTCTTTTTCCGGGGAAATGATGTGGTGAAGAACGGTGAAACGACAACATATTTTAAAAGTTCCGCCAGAAGATAATGCACATTCTCCATTTGTAAAGTTATGGGAACATGAGTTTTGATATTGAAAGCTGTGAAATTGTGATGATAACGATTTGGATTCAGACATGTTGATAATAGTTGGATGAAAAACAAAAAAACACGATGAACAGGAAAATCAAAAAAAAGAAATTCGATGTTTGGAGGAGAACAAATTTTCGAAAAAAAAAGAAACAATTTTGGTGTTTTAGGAAGATGAATCTTTCCTAAGCTCTTGATACATGATAGAATATTTTCTCAAATGTTCATCTTTCATTAGGTAACAATATATACACTAATTATCATTAGGAAGAATAAGTCTTCCTTAGAATAATCCTAGAATATTCTATATTAATAATTTTCTACCATATATGAAGAGATCTACATTAATATAAAATATACACATAATATTCTATTAATGACCCTATTCTAGAATATTCTATTCTAACAAGAATAGAATATTCTAGAATAGGGTCATTAATAGAATATTATGTGTATATTTTATATTAATGTAGATCTCTTCATATATGGTAGAAAATTATTGTATAGGGAATATTCCTAGGATTATTCTAAGGAAGACTTATTCTTCCTAATGATGGTAATTAGTGTATATATTGTTACCTAATGGAAGATGAACATTTGAGGAAAATATTCTATCATATATTTGTGTGATTATAAATTATTTTATTAAGATAAATGAAAGGTTTAAAGTTAAATTATTTCCTTATAAGAATACCGAGCATAATGTTTGCTTGACGGTGGAGACAATGATCACATGGGCAGTTTCATGGATTTTCAAGATTGGAACACATTAAATTAAACACAGTTTTTTTCTTCCAGTATAGTATTTTTCTATTGCTAAAGTCTAAAGACCAAAAATAAAGACATGTTTCTACTTTTCTCCATTCACGCCGAAAACTAAGGCATAATTTGGTGTAAATGAGGAAATCTTATTGATCAACTAACCTTATCACTAAAGAATCAATTAACATCCGGCCTGGATCGGTTAGTGCAGCAGAGATCCTCATCGGTGGTGTGGGAAAGCAGTCACAAGTTCAAACTCCGTAACGCTCGACCGCTTTCGCCGTGGAAATCGCCACACCTGGGCAGCCATGTGGTTTAATTGGTGGCGTGGTTTGCGCTATTACGTCGGTCCGCATTCTGCGCACTGAAAGAAAGAATTACCGCGCCTTCACAACAAAAAAAAATCAATTAACAAACTTTGATTAAATGGAAATGCTTTCACACTTGTTGTAGAAAAGATAATACATATCGCTTGCAGAGATAATAAAAAATAGGTTTACCTCTGCTTAATAACTATCAGTGACTAAGTCAGGATTTTCTTTGAAATATAAGAAAGTAAACATAATAAGAAGCCGTGAGATTCAACATCTGCTAAAAATATATTAAATCAACTATTAAAGGGGTTCGATGATCCCTTTTTCGCCCCTAGCTAGCTCCGTCCATGATGGCCATGAGCCGTGAACTAACCTAGGCGTTTTGCTCTTTAATTGAGTTAATTTCATGTATAATTACTGAACTTTATTTATTATAACAAAAAATTACGAATTTTTTTTTTCAACCCTCATGTATATGATATTCTAAGATAACCCTAATACAATTAAAATATTATATCTACCATAATTATACAACACTATATATTACAAAATGTATCGTATATATTTGGTTAATATACGTTAATAGATATCTCAAAAGGATCCATACATGAATCTTACCGTCTAAGATGGGTAGATTTGCAGGAAATGTTATCAAGATGGATCATAGTATAATTGTCGTTTATGTTATAAAATACATTTAATCTGACATCCAAAAGAAATTAACACCCTACGTTATAAGCATAATGCAGAATTACTATTAGTTTATTATCTAATTGGACCACGAAGACACGTAATTAAGAAAAAAATACCTAAAAACACAAACATGTGCATTACACATTAGAATGATAGGGACAGATGCACGTAATGTCAAAGCAAGGCCATGTGAGGTTGCAATTTAATTAAAATTGACAGAAAATATATTTATATTATATGTCCTAACAGAACAATGAATATTTATGACTGCATAAACAAACAAGATATCACATTGGGAAAATATGATAAAAATTTAAACAAAATTTTGATCTACATCTGGATTTTCTGATGGTAAAGCCGGGATACGGTGTCTCAAACATTTTGAGGCCCTGTTCTAATTTATAAAAGCGGACTCTTAATTGGATTAAGACATGCAAATTATGAGTCTTTACAATAAATTTTGGCTAATACTACTTAATAAAAAATGAAAAAAAAAATCTAAATTTTTTCATTTTTCAAAATCCCATGCGATAACACATCTCGCACGGGTCCAGATACGGTCCTGAACCTACGGGGCTAGGAAAATAGGATTGATATATTAGAACATGGGAATAATTGAATAAGATCCTGACATTTTTCAGATGTCTGCAGTAAACTTAGAATTTTTGTTTTATATTTATCGATACACCGACATATTCTGATTAAATTAAAATTTAACTGACTACTCTTTTAATCTATCTGCCTGCTTGTGTGCTTTACAATTTACCAAAGTGTAATCTTGAGTTTACACTGTTTCTTTATATTTAAACTAATATAGCTCTAAAATATATTAAAAAAAAAATTAATTCAAAATTAAATATGTTTAATGAAATATCACAAGCACCAAAACTAAAATTACCAATAACCTCAAGGGCTGGTATTGTGATTACGAGTTCGGTAGAGATTTAAAACATATATTTACATTAAGAAACTTATTTAATATGTGTTGATTTACATTAAAAATTAATGAGGTGTCCTTTTTTTCTTCCCACCCAAGTTGCAGTGATCACATGTGAGGTTGGTTGTATTAAATAGCCTAACTTCCTATATAAGTATCAGCTACTTTTCTTGGGTTAGCCATTATTTCTACAACTGATACCATTTTTAGTTCCTCAAATCTTCACCAAAATCTCAATTCTTCTTCTGCTACTTTTCTTAACAAAATGGCCAATATTGGCATTTTAGCATTGGGTTTCATATTTGGTTTTTGTAACATTTTATTCAGTGCAAATGCTTTCTCTGCTTCTGGATTGATGAGTGCTCATGCTACTTTCTATGGTGGGTCTGATGCTTCTGGCACAATGGGTAAGTATAGAATTATAATAAGTCTGTTTTATTTTATACGACACTCTTTTCTATTTAGTTATATTTCTTTATTTTTTAAACATTTCATTTTATACTTAGTAGTGACATACTCTTATCGTTATAGTATGTCATGATATGTCTAAGACTCTAAGGCCACAAATATTAAAAATACTTTTGGTATATTTTAAAAGTTTCTTTTTTTCAAAAGTTAAATTTCATGTCCAGTTAAATACGTATAAAATGAATTAGTAGTGAAAATGACATCAATTTTAATTATTAACAAATGATACAATTTATTTTTTGAATGGGAAATACCCAGGCCGTCTTTGGATCTGTGCGAGGTGTGCTACCGCACATGGCCTCCCGAAAAACAAAAAATTTTAGGGCACTTTTTTTTTTAATTAAATAGTGTTAGTCAGAATTTACTGTAAATGCCCATAATTCGCAGATCTTAGGCCAATTAAAGGCTCACTTTTACGAATTAGAACAGGTCCCAAACATTTTGAGACGGCCCTGAAAATACCTTAAAGGCTTTATTGTTTTCTTAAAATTAAATTTTCAATTAAATAGCGTCGTATAAATTGAGAGAACAGTGAAAAGGACACAAATCTTGATACGATTTGTTTCTCAAATTAAAAATATCCTCTTTTTTTTTAATCTTCCTAAATTTTATCCAATTTAATATTGCAATATAAAATGATAGAACAGTGAAAATGACACGAATCTTGATTATGAACAGATAAAACAATTATTTCTTATATACTAGGAAATACACTAGAAGTCTTTAATTTTTTTTAAAAGAATAATTAATAATTCATTTTTGTGGGACAGGGGGTGCTTGTGGCTATGGGAACTTGTACTCAACAGGGTATGGTACAAACACTGCTGCATTGAGTACTGCATTGTTCAACGATGGAGCATCATGTGGCCAATGTTACAAAATCATGTGTGATTACAATCAAGATCCTAAATGGTGTATAAAGGGAACATCTATTACAATTACAGCCACAAATTTTTGCCCACCAAATTTTGCACTTCCTAGCAACAATGGTGGATGGTGCAATCCCCCTAGGCCCCATTTTGACATGGCTCAACCTGCTTGGGAACACATTGGTATTTACAGAGGTGGCATTGTTCCTGTCCTTTACCAAAGGTACTTACAATTTAAGTTTATTGAATCTATCCTATGAAAATACAATCTGTCTGAATTTATTTAAGTTTGAACGAAATGATCTGGACATATATTTATTGGCAAGTCTAAGCATTAACTTAAGTTTAGTCCGTTTAAAAGGTGAGACTACTTTGAATTGTTTATGTTAAGAGTCCCACATCGGATATGGAATAGGAATATGAATTTTTCATATGGATTTGGACAATTCTCACCTTATAAGCTAACTTTTGGGGTTGAGTTAGGCCCAAAATCCATTCTTATATGATATGACTCATTCCAATGGTTTGTTCACCGATGTTGGACCCCAAATTATATTATTCTCGCTCCAGTTAAAGTGCTAAGAGTCCTACATCGGATATGGAGTGAGAACATGAACTCTTATATGAACTTGGACAATCCTCACCTTACAAGCTAGCTTTTAGAGTTGAGTTAGGCCCAAAATCCATCCTTACGTAGCTTCAACCGTATAAAGAAATTTAGTGAGACTAATTTGAGCAGTTTATGTAGCTTAAGACGCACAAAGAAACTTACGAAAACATATCTGATTTACTTCTTTAGATTGGCTAGTTAACAATAGTTGTGATAAACAAATAGTTTGATTTAGTACTGAGAAAAAATATAAGATTAATTAAATAATTTTTGAGTTGGATGTGTTAGATTATCATTGGATCAGTTGCACAAATGACCTTTTTTTGGACGTAACTATTTAAATTTTGTCCCTTTTTACACTAGGGACGCCATTTTGTCTACAAAAAGGAGAATACGTCCAACTACTTTTAAAGCAAAATTTAATCCACTGGGTAATACCGTAATAGAGACAAAATTAATAAGTAGCCTAAAAAGGGTTATATATGTAGTATAGATACTCTACTATCATTCATTATTTAACCAACTTAGCCTGTTTATTTTGTTCCGAAAAGAATTATCGATAGAGTAAGACTCAACTCATTTTAACACGTTCTAATTTAGTTCAAACCACCTATCTCGATATAATGTATACTTATATATAACTAGTGAAATTACGGTAATAGACTCTAAGCATTTTCTACAATATATATATAAATTCAATAAGAAAATATGTATCTTGGCTCAAGGACATGGACAAAATTATTAGCAATTTGACTTGAAATTTGGGTGTTTGCAGGATTCCTTGTGTGAAAAAAGGTGGAGTTAGATTTACAATCAATGGAAGAAACTATTTTGAGCTATTAATGATAAGCAATGTAGGAGGGGCTGGATCTGTACAATCAGTGCAAATTAAGGGATCAAGAACAAATTGGATGGCAATGTCTAGAAATTGGGGGGCCAACTGGCAATCCAATGCATTTCTCAATGGACAATCCTTGTCTTTTAAGGTCACTACCTCTGATGGTGTCACTAAAACATTCTTAAATGTTGCCTCATCCAACTGGCAATTTGGACAAACATATTCAAGCTCTATTAACTTCTAATTAAAGAAAGTTTGAAAGTACAGAATTTGAAGTTTGTGAGTTTAATTCATACGTGTTGGGCTGCGGCGTGCTTACTGTTTTACTGAAAGCAGCCCGCCCCCTCCCGTTCTTTTTAAATTTGATATTCGAAACATATGATCGGATTGTTGGTGGAATATTGATTGTTGCGAAAGCGTAAGCCCATGAACTCTAGTTCAAAGCAGCTGAAAACATAAACGTGTTAATTATTGTGTGTGTAGAGTAGTGTGAAATTTGCATTTTTATTTTTGATATACCAAAGGATTATAATAAGACACTTTGTATTCGATGCAAATGTTGTAGATGCATCAAGATACTTTTAAAAAAAAATCCTTTTCTGTACGTTTGTAATATAGTCATTTTCATGTTATACATATCTTATTATTGTATCAAATGAACGTCTTTTTTTATATACTAGTTGTATAATATAAAGAAAGGTGTCTTGGTTAAGTTTCCTTTCAATTAAAGTACATTAAGTTTGTTTAAGTTTTAGCCAAGCAAAATTGAGTTCTTTTTAACCTAAAATCGTGAAATAAAAATTCACCTCACTTGTTATTTTGCAAAAAAATTGTCTTCAGTATGCGGACATTCAAGCAGTTGAGTAACAATTCATGAAAATTAACCCCTATAAATATGAATATTTTTATATCATCATTATTGTTTTTGTTAAGAGTCCCACATCGGATATGAAATGTGAACATGAACTCCTTATATGGACTTGGATAATTCTCACCATACAAGCTAGCTTTTGGGGTTGAGTTAGACCCAATATTCATTCTTTACATGGTATCAGAGTCAGACTCATTCCAATTCTATGTTCACTGATGTTGGGCCCCCAAATTATATTATTCACGCTTCAGTTAACAAGGTCTGGACGTGTGGGGAGTGTTACGAGTCCCACATCGGATATGAAGTGAGAACATGGACAATCCTCACCCTACAAGATAACTTTTGGAATTGAGTTAGGTCCAAAATCCATTCTTTACAATTTTCATTCAGGAGGACACACTATTAGATTATCTTATTGTTCATCCTTCCAAAACAGAATCCACAACTTCGATAAAGAAAAACGATGTCGAACCAACACTAGATGCATCAATTGTAGCTTTTAAAGTAAGTATACATGTTAAAAATACAACAAAAAATGCAGGGTCCATATTGAATACGACGACATTTTTATTCGGTAACATATATTACAAGTCAATATTGCAGAATAAGGGCCTTTTTACTTCGGACTCAAACTTTGCTCACAAATTCAAGGAAAAACTAATTTCATATTTTGTACTTCTCAAAATAAGTTATTTAAAGCTTTTGCTAATTGAATGATCAAAATGAGTAGTCTTAGTGATTTTGGTAAAAAAAAGAAGAAAAGGTGTCGTTACAGATTTGTTAATTAAAGCTTTATTAGAGATCTCTTGAGCCTTAGAAATCACCTTTATTAGGAGGTGTTTTATTATTCAATATAATAAATTTCAACGTAAAACCAGATTAATCGAGCACATTGCGGATATCGAATATCGGCGAGAAAAAAAAAGGTGCTGAACCCAGCTAATAAGTTATGTTGCTTTGTGATTGGTTAAATTTCACAGGCTCTGTGTATTTGTACTTTCTATTTTGATTTGTTTTGTGGGGGTTATAATGTCTAAAGTGTGTGTTTCTAAAATTTGAGAGGATTTATTTGAAGATGATGTCTCCTGTATCCTTATTGATTTAATTAGGGAACTTGTTCACCCTTCATCCGATGATAATTGAATTTTATCAATTTTTTTTAATATTCGAAAAAAGTATATTCATGTAAATAAATATTAAAATATTTAAACGTAAATTAAACAATAGGATAATGACACCAAAAGATAAATGGAAGGAAATTAGGATAAGATGAATTATTAGAGAAGTATTACTTTTCGATTAATTCTAAAAAAAAAAGTTAAAAATATTTCTCTACTTTGTTTGATTGCTAAGTTTATCCTTCCTTAGCGATTGTTTATAAAAATACTCCTCATATGTACAAACTTTACACCAATCCCCTTAATTAGATGGAAAATCCCAATTCGCACTAAATCACCCGATTTAATAAAAAACTCATAAATGATCCACCTCGACCCACAACTTAAACGAAGCCCCAGTCCAAATATACCCCTCCACTAAACGTAAAAGACTTTAGCCGATATTTTTGAGAGAGAAATAGGGGTTCTACGATTTCAGTGGCGAATTAAGTTGATTCCCTTCTTTTTGTCACATATAAATATTGTAAAGGTATTTATTTTAACTACACGTCTCCGATTATGTGTATTCTTTTCGCTTGTTATTCATGTTAAAAGTTCCACATCAGATATGAAATGAAAACATTAACTTCTTATATGACTTGGACAATCCTCACACTACAAGTTAACTTTTGGGGTTGAGTTAGACCCAAAATTCATTCTTTATATGGTATCAGAGCCACACTCATTCCAATTCTTTGCTCACCAATATTGGACCCCAAAATTATATTATTCATGCTCCAGTTAATCAGGTCCGGATCGGTCTGATCCGAGGGTTTTGTGCAGCCCTAGTTGCGACAATACATTTCTGTTCAAAGTACATATGAGAGTTTGATCCTTTTTTGGTTTTGGTTCAACCCTATTCCCAATAATAACATTAGCCTTCCTCTTTAAAATTATTGGGTCCCGGGTTACGGATTAGTAATATATTAGTAAAAAAATAAATCGACAGCTCGGTAAACTAGAAACAGTGTCTGGATGTTGCCTTTAATGTTGGGTCAATATTTGAGGCAACATTGAGATAAACTGAGATAAACCTTGTTAGAGTAAATGCAGTAGAAAAGTAAAAAAACACAAGGTTTATATTTTCAAGGGTATAAATTAATATCCCTTGATGGTCGGTGACCAAAAGAATTATATAAATTATACACAATTACAAATGAATTTCTTTTACAAGATACAGTGTAAAGTACATAAAAGAAATTACAAACAAAATGAAGTCGCAGATGACTTCGCCTAAAGTCACAAATTCTAAAAGATAAAATACAACATCTTCATTACACTTGCTTGAACAATGAGCTTAATCTAGAATAAAGATAGCGATTGCAATGTGGGACAAGATGTTGTTAAAACAACTTTAGGCTAATAGGTGATCCAATTTTCTATTGTAAGATCCGAGAGCTCTCTTGACTTGTTGTCGTTGTAAATCTGGATGTCGATACTTGTGAAGCTCTCCTCTATTTATAGTGTTGAGCTTCCCTTGAAATCCTCACTGATGGTTGCGGAGGTTGAGCAAAAGATGGCAGCAACTTGGACCGAGTCTTCCTCATGAAAATCCTCAACAATCCAGACTTGGTCTTCGCTGCTTTCTCTCCACTTTTTGACTTGGTCTTTCACCACGTTTTAAACACAACAATCAGGTAAGCTTGCCTAGGTCATTTTTACTCGCAGTAACTTCAACTGCTTAAGCCGGAAGAATAAGCAAAACAGTTACATAGATGTTGGCAGAAACGTTGCCACAACATCGCAGGCAACATCCTGAAGATGTTGTCCTGTGCTTTCGCAGATGTTGGCACAACATCCTATCCAACATCAACAATCTCTCCCTTTTTGTCTTTCTTCACAAAACTCCATACGATGCTAAAAAGACTAGGATACTGAATCTTGATGTAGTCCTCGATAATCTAAGAAACAGTAAGATAATGTCGTGCTCCCCCTTAACCTGTAGCAATAAGATTTCAAGCAATGTGGTATCGATGTTATGGTTAGTTAGGAGTAAACCTGTCTAATGGTCCAGGTTGACTCGGTAGGAAATCCGGTCCGGACCGGACCGTTAAGGGCTTACCGGGTTGGGGGTTGGGTTGGCACTCAACCCCAACCCGCACGGGTTATGTTAAAACCCGGTAAGGCCCGGACCGGTTAGACCCGGTAACGAAAACCGGTTACATTACCGGTTAACCGGTCCGGACCGGACCGGTAACACAATTTTTTTTAAAAAAGGTAACGTTAATGTTACCGTTGGGGAGGGGGTGGGGGTTGCCAACGGTCATTTCGACCGTTTTTTTTAATTATTTTTTTAATTACATTTTTACCCTTTAAAAAATCTATAAATTCTCTACATTTTTTTCATTTTTATCACACAACAATTCTCTCAATTATCTAATTCTCAATTTCTCATACTCTCTTAATTATCTTTATTATCAATTTTCAAGTTATTATTATTATTAGTTTTCAAATTCAAAGTAGCAAGACGCAAGACGCAAGACTTCGAGCTTCGAGTTTCAATTGAATTCTGAATCCCGAAGTTTGGTACACTCGTTTCATTCTCTAATTATTTTATTAAATTGTCATATTTATTTATTTATTATTTAAATATTTTATAATGTCTTCAATAAGGGGTAATTTATCGGGACTACGCCGTAAATCTAGTTCAATGGGTAAAAAATCTATAGGTTCTTCATCATCTAATCAAAATATAGATTATGATCAAATGCAAGAAGATTTTGGAATAGAAGATAATGAATATGATAACGTTCAATTAGATAATATTGTTGAACTTGAAGAAAATGAACCTCCTACACCTACTAGTGTTCCTTCTGTCAATGTTGGTACTGCTAGTGGTAGTCGTAGTCGTAGACCTCCTTTACCAGAACCAGTAGCAAGAAAAAAAAGGAGTAAAGTGTGGCTCTTTTATGATAAAGTTGTGGGTACTGATAGAGTTAGATGTAATATTTGTGGGAGAACTTATAAACATAAGACAGGGGGTGGTGACGGGGGGACGGGCACTATAGGTAGACATATAAAACACGATCATACGACACAATGGAATGCTGTCTCTGATTTAGAACCCGGTCAACAACAACTTAATCCATTAACTGGGGGTGGCTAAGTACGATCCAAAAAAGGATCACATTGAATTAGCAAAAATGATTGTCGGAGGTTGTTTACCTTTTTCTTTTGTTTCTTCTTCATATTTAATTACATATATTCAAAGAGTATATAATCTTTTTTTAAAGGTGTTCCTCGTAGTACTACTAGAGCCGATATTTTTAGACTTCATAATGATTATGTTATTTTTTTGCAATATTTGTTTGCTAACCTTCCATGCCTAGTTAGTTTTACTTGCATTGGACACGCTTAAACGGTTATGATTATTTAACAATTACTTGTCATTGGATTGATGAAAATTTTAGAATGGAAAAACGTATTATTTCTTTTGCGTATGACGATGATCAAAGTCATTGATCGGTGTATTTTATATACACTTTTTGAGTCAATTTTAGTGTCTTTTGTCCATTTTTGTACAAATACGTGTCGTCTTAGGATAAATTTTCTTCCTTTTGAGTCATATTGGTTTAAAGTGGCTCATTGGCGAAAATGAGCAAAAAGAGGGCAAAAACGGAGGTTCCAGAACTCGAAAAGCGAGAAAGTGGCGAAGCAGGCACAAAACAGCGCCAGCGCCGCGGCGCCTCCAGCCAGCAGAGCCAGGCGCCACGTCACCTAATCTTCAGAGGTTGTAGTTCTGGCCGGCACTGCCGGGAAAATCAGAAATCGAAAGACAATGGGCCACACGAAAGAAAACCCTGCACCACGCTGAGACAATAAAAAGAGAACCCTAGGCCAGTTTTAAGGGTTCCTCTTCTTGCCAAAACACAAGACTTTGGAGATCAAGATTGGAGACCTTCTTTTAGTAATTTTCTTGTTCTTGTTTTACTTTATTTTCAGTTTATGTTGGATGTTAAATTAGTTCTTGTCATGTCTATGACTAGGAACTAACTTTAATATAGGGTTTTCCATGTCAATTCACTTGAACCTTTTCTTTATGAATTAACGACGTTTCTTGGTTCTTCTTCTTATTGTTGAGATTTATTCAATATATGTTTTGATTGCTTGGTAATTACCTGATCATTAATTATCATAATTCTTATGATTTCTAACCGAAATCCGAAAGGGGAGGTTGTGAATATGCTGTAGTTGGATAGACATATGTTAAATCGTGGATGAAAATACCCCGATACTTGTGTAGCATTAATAAGGTTTTTGTTTTTAATCCTCCTCTAGAGTCAACCTTATCACCGAAAGGTAGAAAGGTGTTGTACTGGGGTCGAGTGTTTATATAACCTTAACAGGAGTATAAAACGGCTTAGTAAACCTGCTATCTCAAAATAGAAGAAGAACCATAGTCAATTGCATTAATAAGTAAGTTAAGCGGATAGTTGAGGAGATTTGGAAGCCCTATTTCCACATTACTGAAGTAAAACAACATAGTTTAATTAGTTTTTATAATTAGAATCATAAACAACAACTCAATTATCGGTCACCAAATAGATAACATAGAATAGAAATTGATACTTGAGCACTAATCCCTGAGGACGATAACTCGGTCTTCTAAGATTATATTACTTGATTCGACACGTGCACTTGCGTAAGTGTGTGCATTAAATTGCGCATCAAGTTTTTGGCGCCGTTGCCGGGGATTAACATAGTTCAATATCAATTTTATCTATTCTTAATTTCTAATTTGGTTTTTATTTTTGTTTTTATTTATTATTAATTTTTTTTCGTGAAAAACAGTGCGTCGTGATCCGTTGTTGGTTTTGATTCATCTTAGGGATCCCGAAGACATGGATTACTACTATCAACAAGGTAAATCTCCAACCCCACAAGAAAAGAGGGATGAGTTACGAGCAGCCATACTCAGTTTGACTAGGCACCAAACTCAGTTCATGGACGAAACAAGAGTGTCATTGAAGAATTTGGAAACGCAAATTGGACAACTCGCGGGCATGCTGAGCAGCGGAATGCAAGAAAAGCACTCTGCACATATGGGAGGAAATATAAAAAAGCAATGTCAGGCGATTGACCTGAAAAATGTCGAATCTGTGGAAGCAGAAAATTCGCAGCAGTAGCCATGGCGCCAGCCGAAAGGCCGCGACGCCAAGATTCTCGGGACAGGTAACTCAGCGCCACCGCGAGGCGCCCAGAGCCCAGATGCCGAAATAATGGTAGAAGCTGTTGTGAACGCGCCCCAGGTGAAGATACCATACCCCCAGAGGCTAAAAACATGTGCTCTTGACAAGCAATTCTCTAAATTTGTGGAAATCCTCAAACAATTGCAACTCAATATCCCGTTTGCTGAAGCACTAGAGCAGATGCCGAGCTATGTAAAGTTCATGAAGGATATTCTTAGCAAAAATAGGAGGATATAGGACTACGAAACAGTGGTGTTAACTAAAGAATGTAGTGCCATCTTACAGAGAAAACTACCTCAGAAATTACAAGATCCAGGGAGCTTCACCATCCCATGCACTATTGGGAAGTTTGAATGTCAGAAAGCGTTGTGCGATCTAGGGGCAGACATAAATTTGATGCCCTATCTAGTTTTCTGCAAACTTGGAATGGGAGAAGTCAAACCTACAAACATCACTTTGCAGTTAGCTGACCGCTCCATAGTCCACCCTAGAGGAGTCACCGAGGATGTGTTGGTAAAGGTGGACAAGTTCATCTTCCCCGCTGATTTCGTTATCTTAGACATAAAAGATAACGACATAATCCCCATCATACTTGTCAGACCCTTCTTAGCCACAGGACAGGCTCATCGATGTTCACAAAGGGGAGTTGAAACTTCGGGTGGAAGAAGAAGAGGTGATTTTCAATATTTTTCGGGCAGCAACCTTCCCAGATGCAAGTGATAACTGTTCGGTCATTGATATTATCGAAGATGCAGTGTCAGAAAAAGGGTTCAGAAATGATGATACACTTGAAGAAGTACTGACCAAATGGGATGATAGTAGTGGAAACGACCCAAGGCTGATGGAGTATGCAAATTGGATGAATTCTTATGAGAAATGGGATAGGAAGAGATATGAAGAGCTGTGGCAGATGCCAGAAAGATCAATACCATCCACAGAGAAGGCTCCAGAGTTAGAGTTAAAAATCCTACCCAATCATTTACAATATCAATATCTAGGTGAAGATCAATCCTTACCAGTGATCATTTCATGCCACCTATCCACAGTAGAGACTGATAAGCTGCTAAGAGTACTGAGGGCTCACAAGCGTGCCATTGGGTGGACATTAGCAGACATAAATGAGATAAGTCCGTCAACAGTAATGCATAAGATCCGTCTAGATGAGGAGAGCAGACCATCCATTGAGGCACAAAGGAGACTAAACCCAAACATGAAAGAAGTAGTTAGAAAGGAAATTATGAAATGGCTCGACGCTGGAGTAATTTATCCTATATCTGACAGCGCATGGGTGAGTCCAGTACAAGTGGTACCCAAAAAGGGTGGTATGACAGTAGTGACTAACGAAAGGAACTAGCTCATTCCTTCTAGAACAGTTACTGAGTGGAGAATCTGCATTGACTATCGCAAGTTGAACAAGACAACCAGAAAAGACCACTTTCCGTTGCCATTTCTAGATCAGATGTTGGATAGACTTGCGGGGCACGACTACTACTGTTTTCTGGATGGTTACTCAGGGTATCATCAGATTTCGATAGCGCCAGAAGATCAGGAAAAGACGACATTCACCTGCCCTTTTGGTACATTTGCATTCAGAAGGATGTCATTCGGGCTTTGCAATGCACCTGCGACCTTTCAGAGGTGTATGATGACAATTTTCTCAGACATGGTGGAGAGGACTATAGAGATTTTTATGGATGATTTTTCGGTCTTTGGGGCATCGTTCGACGAATGTTTGATGCACTTGGAAGCAGTGTTAAACCGATGTGAAGAATCTAACCTTGTGCTAAACTGGGAGAAGTGTCATTTTATGGTAAAAAAAGGGATTGTCCTGAGACACAAAATATCAAACCAAGGTATTGAGGTAGACAAAGCAAAGATTTCAGTAATCGAAAATCTACCACCTCCAGTATCAACAAAAGGAGTCAGAAGTTTCCTTGGGCATGCGGGTTTCTATAGAAGATTCATCAAGGATTTTTCAAAGGTTTCAAAGCCCCTTTCCACCTTGCTAATGACGGGGGTGATGCGCGGTAAGATGCACACACTTTAAACGCACGTGCACGTTATCGTGACAAGTAGTATAGTCTTGATAAGACCGAATATCGTCCTCAAGGATTAGAGTTCAATTACCAACTATCTATTTTCTAGTATCTATTTGGTGAATTGATAATTGATTTGTTGTTTATAACTAAGAATTATGCAAGCTATTTAAATATAAAGATTTATTTCAGTGGTGATGAGAATAGGGCTTCCATGTATCCTTACTATCCGCTTATGCTACTTACTAATGCATTAACTTATGGTATTCTTCTTTTGGAGAAAGCAGGTTTACGAAATCGTTTTATACTCCCGTTGGGATTATATAAACACTCAACCCCAGTATCGCACCTTACCTATCTTTCAGTGATAAGGATAACTTTATAGGAGGATTAAGAACAAAAATCTAGTTGACCGTCACGCACAATGCGCAAAATTAGGGTTGTTAAGCCTCTCATCAACGCTACATAAATAATTGAGGTATTTTCATCCCCAATCCAAGAATGTCTACCCAACTTACAGCATATTCACAATCCCCCCCTTTCGGAATCTGATTAGAAATCATATAGTGATAATTAGTTGTCAATTAATTACCAAGAATTCAACTCAATTATTGGATAGATTCAACATGGAAAGCCCTATAAGAGAATTAGTTCCTAGCCATTGTCATGACAATAACTAATTTCATGTTCATCATACAAAATAGAAATAAAGAACAAGAAAGGGAAAAGAAATTACTAAACTAATGGTATCCAATCTCCAAGCAAAAGTCTTGTGTTGTGCAGAAGGGAACCTCAAAACCGCCTAGGTTCTCCTTTTATAGGCCAAACCGCCTCCTCTTTCCTTCAGTTCGCCTGCATTTCGTCAAAGACCTAATTTTTTCCGCGTCGCCGCGCCCTCGCAGTAGCCGCGCCGGAAGTTCTGCAATCCGTCGGGTGTTTTGGCGCGCGCTCGATATTCGCTGTTCACGATGGCGCATGGCCAGAATCTGTAGCCGGATGTTTAGCGCCGCGCCTGCATCTGCTCGAGCCGCGGCGCTGAAGTCTTCGCAACCTTCGAATAGTGGCGCGGCCTCGCTGATCAGGAGGCGCGCGGCTGGTCTCGATTTACCCTCGTTCGCCACTTTCTCTGTTTCCAGCTCTGTCATCTCCTCTTTTGCCCTCTTTTAGCTCCTTTTCCGCCATTTGACCATTTTAACCACTTTGACTCAATAGAAAGGAAAACTATCCTAATACAACACTTATATGTACAAAACGGGACAAAAGACTAACTAAAACTGACTCAAAAGGTGTATATAAAATACACCGATTAAATACCCCCAAACTTAACCTTTGCTCGCCCTCGAGCAAAGATAGAAAGAAATAAAATAAAAGACTCAAAGAAACGAAAAATACAAGACTCACTGACATTGATCACTTTTGCTGCATTAGTGTAAACTAGAAAAACATGAAGGTTAGCAAAATAATATGCAGGAACATATAGCATGACATTTCAGCACATTAAGCTAGAGATTTCGCAAACTCATATTCATCATGCTTTAATGGAAGTCAATATACTAAATCATGCATATAAATTCAAAAATCCTATGACATGCTTACTTGTTATTCTCCACTAATCCTGGATATGCATAAAAGAGATCTTCAGGACTTTAAGGGTTGTAATGTAGGCTTAGGTATAGGTAGGTAAAAATAGGCAATTTAGGCTCATTTCGTGTACCATAAGCTCTTCAGTTTTTCAGTAATTCCCTTTTCTTTTTGTTCTTTTCTTCATTTCGATTCTATCTTTCCCCTCTTTTGTTTTGGGAGAGTGAGGTATATAATAATGACAAGCACCCCCAAACTTAGGCTTTTGCCTATTTTTTATTACTTTTGTATTGGGGTGCAACAGACTTATTCACTCTTTTTGTCTCTTTTTTAACACAATGTATTCCACTATTTCATATTTTCACTTATGGTACAATTTGTGGGAATATAGGGTGTCAAAGAAGAAGTTTCAAATTTAGGCTCAATGGGGCTGACTAGGGATATTTTTAAAGTACGGGATAGAAAAGAATGGTAAGAATTGGCTATCAAAGAAATGCCTGAGTCATCTCCCTAACATGCATATCCTAACTATTTCGCCTCAAATAGCAAGCAATCATAACACATAAGTATTTATCATTTAGCATGCATAACTCAAGCAAGAAACTCCAAATAGACAGATTCTGTGAGTTTTTGGCATATCTAACTTAGGTGTTTAGATAGTTGCTTCAATTCCGTTACATTATTCTACCTTACTTCACTAGGTGTTTCTAGCAACTACAGCATACATGATCTTTGACAGACAATTATGACTCAAAAAGAAAAAATTTTGATGACTCAAAAATAAACATAAAAACAATCAAAAAGACTTAAGTAAAACATCACATGACACACAGAAAATAAAACACAAATAAAACACCCCCAAACTTAAATCACACATTGTCCCCCATGTGTGCAAGACTCAAAGAAAAATAAAAGAAATAAGACACTTACAAACTTTGGTTACAATGGTGGTGGTGGTGGTGGATAATGCATCGACCATTGGTTGAACAAGGAACTCAACTCGTTGATTTGTTGCCTTGTTTCTTGTTGTTCTTGTACTACTGTGTCCAAGGTCTGCATCATCCTCATCTGATTTTGATACAATTGCTCCATTGTGGGCGTTGGAGGTTCTGCTCCTGTAGTTGGCCGGTGGCTAGGTCCTGCCTCATATTGAGCCCCTATTTCAGGCTCATCTTCGTCCATGGCAGCCTCTGCTGCCTGCTGTAGACTCCGTCTCGCTCACGGGCTTGGTGCAGGAAAGAGTGCACTATTCCACAGGACACCGGCAGTTGGTTTCTCTCATGAGTGTCAGTGGGTAGTTGTGGGACCGCACTCATGTGGCAAAGACTGGTAATGAGTGAACCGTGTCCCAATCCACCTGTTGTCACCAGCCTGCTGATTTCTTCAACGCTCTGCACTATTTCTTTCCCCACATCAATCGTCATTCCCCTCATAATTCCATATACCAGTTTAATCCTATCCTCTGGCACTCTGGTGAAGTGCGTGGATGGAATCATGCGGGCGCTGACGAAATATAGCCAACCTTTGGCCACTTTGTTGAATTGGCACCTGTTCAGTGCTCTTGATCCATTTCTCCCAATATCAAAAACAGCCCCATGGTAGCTCACGATGTCTGCAACGGCATTCCAGTCGATGTGGTCAGTGCTTCTAGACCATGTTCTAAAGTGATTCCAATCACTTCTTTCTTCAACATCAACCGTCTTCAATTGTGCATTTACATTCTCTGCTGTCACAGGCACATAAGCTCCCCTAACAAAGCATCCCCTTTCCACCTTCTCCGGAAAGTTGACATAAAATTCACGCACCATTGTTGTGTTCACTGGTGCTATCTTCTCCGGATTTACGAATCTCCTCCACCCCCTTAACTCAATCATAGCCCGGATGGGCTCATAAACATCTTCTTCCCCATATGACTCCCTCTGGTAGTCCATTCCCCTTTCTGGTATTAAGGGTCCGTATCGCTTTTGTATCTTTGGTAGGCTTGGTAGCTCACAAACCTATTTTCATCGTATTGTGGGGTTGGGGTGGATGTGGAGCCTCTTCTTTTCCTGGTGGCCATGGTTAAAACAGTTTCTGGAGCTTACAACTTAGTGGCACAAATGTTTCCTACTCAATTAACAACTAGCAGCGAACACAACACCCCAAACTTCAACTTTTCTACCCAATACCCACACTCCTGTTTCTACTCTTTTCTCCAAACTTCACAATCAACTTTTCAGTACCCAAACTACTTCAACTACACTACTCCTTCAAACTACTACCTCATGTGACTTCAGTAAAGGACTCAAGAACAGAAAAAGATTACCTTTTTATGAGAAGATTTCAAGCTTGTTCTTGTTTCAATTGGTGTTTTGAGGCTATGGAATGGAGCGTTGTTGGTTGAGATGGCTAAGGGTTTTTGGGAATTTAAGAGTTTAGGTTGTGGTTGGGTTGGATTTGTGGAGGATTTGTGGGCAAATTTTTGGAATTTCGTGGGTTTTTGGAGAGGAAGGGTTAGATTTTTGAAATTGGATTTGGGGAAAATCTGATTCTGGGCGTTTTAAGTTCGATTCCCGACGCCTTGCCCTGCTTTTAGCCGCGCGCTTTGCGCCGGGATTTTCGCGCCATTCTGGCCATGGCCGCTAAATTTGGCAAATTTTTCGAATTTTGGCACCGCGCTCCGCTCGGCGCCATGCTTAAACTGCGCTGCTCGATTCTTTTGGCGCCGCGCCTCTGGCCATGGCGCTACCCGCTCGAAATCGGCTCGTTCAGCTTTTCGTCCTTCAGTTTATTTGCTTATACCTGTCAATCACAACACAAATACAAGAATCCAAGACCGTGAGACCGTTCTAAAAAAAATAAAAAAAAATAAAATAAAGACAGAAATTAAATTAACATAATTGAAAACGTTGAGTTGCCTCCTGATCGGTGTATTTTATATACACCTTTTGAGTCAGTTTTAGTTAGTCTTTTGTCCCGTTTTGCACATATAAGTGTCGTATTAGGATAGTTTTTCTTTCTTTTGAGTCAAAGTGGTTAAAATGGCCAAATGGCGGAAAAGGAGCAAAAAGAGGGCAAAAGAGGAGATGCCAGAGCCGAAAACAGAGAAAGTGGCGAACGAGGGCGAAATCCAGACCAGCGCCGCGCCATGCGATCAGCGAGGGCCGCGGCGCCACTATTCGAGAGGCAAAGACTGGCCGCCGCGGCGCCCTCAGACAGCAGATGCAGGGCCGCGACGCCTAAACATCCGAGGAGCTACAGAAGATACAGCGCCGCGGCGCCCTCAGACAGCAGATAGCAGGGCCGCGGCGCCAAAACACCCGACGGATTGCAGAACTTCCGGCGCCGCGGCGCCTGTCTGCAGGGCCGCGGCGCCGACGCGGAAAAATTAGGTTTTTGGACGAATTTCTGGGCCAGGCCTGAAGGAAAAGAGGGAGGCGGTTTGCAGCCTATAAAAGGAGAACCCTAGGCAGTTTTTGAGGGTTCCCCTTCTTGCACAACACAAGACTTTTTGCTTGGAGATTGGACACCATTAGTTTAGTAATTTCTTTTCCTTTCTTGTTCTTTATTTCAGTTTTGCATGATGAACATGGAATTAGTTCTTGTCATCTTTATGGCTAGGAACTAATTCTCTTATAGGGCTTTCTATGTTGAATTGCTTGAAACTTATGTTATAAATTAATGCATGCTTATGGTTATTGTTCTTATTGAGAGATCTATCCAATAATTGAGTTGAATTCTTGGTAATTAATTGACAACTAATTATCACTATATGATTTCTAATCAGATTCTGAAAAGGGGGATTGTGAATATGCTGTAAGTTGGGTAGACATTCTTGGATTGGGGATAAAAATACCTCAATTATTTATGTAGCGTTGATGAGAGGCTTAACAACCCTAATTTTGCGCATTGTGCGTGACGGTCAACTAGGTTTTTGTTCTTAATCCTCCTATAAAGTTACCCTTATCACCGAAAGGTAGGTAAGGAACGATACTGGGGTTGAGTGTTTATATAACCCTAACGGGAGTATAAAACGATTTCGTAAACTTGCTTTCTCCAAAAGAAGAATACCATAAGTAATGCATTAGTAAGTAGCATAAGCGGATAGTGAGGATACATGGAAGCCCTATTCTCATCACAACTGAAGTAAACCTTTTAGTTAAATAACTTTTATAATTCTTAGTCATAAACAACCAATCAATCATTAATCCACCAAATAGATACTAGAAAATAGATAATTGGTATTTGAACCCTAATCCTAGAGGACGATATTCGGTCTTATCTAAGACTATACTACTTGTCACGATAACGTGCACTTGCGTTTAAAGTGTGTGCATCTTAACGCGCATCACCTCCCAACAAGCATTGTCTTTAACGTCTTTTAGCCGGACGCAATTAACCGGTACGAGTGCCCATTGGATACTTCTGCGAACTGCTTGCAATCCACAAATTTATTGTTGTAGGTCTCAATTTCCCTACGACCATTTGCTCAACCAAGAGCCTTACACATACAATTATCCCCCAAGTACACAAGACAGGCTTGTCTTTTATGCTTTTTATAACGTAGGAATCCGTGAAATTCTCTACATCTCTCAACTCTAGGGGGTACCCTTGATGGTATGGGTTTCCTAATTGGGGATCAACCGTGATAGCTAGTGGTGGTTCTTCTGTAATAGGTGCAAGAAAAAGGATTTCTACAGAGTCCAAGAAGGTAAATAATTGGATCTCTGCAATCTTTTCCTTTCATACACCAACTATCTCACCAGATTCCTCAATAGTTGGGTTTGGTTCAGGCTCCTCAAATTGTTGTTCGCTGTTAAAAATGACTGCGAGTTCTCCTATTTGCGCTCCAAATTTTCTTTATGGCCAATCTCATTTCGTCCATGAACTGCGCTTGATACTTAGTGAGACTGAGTACGACTTCTCGCAATTCCTCTCTCTCTTCCTCTATGGTTGGAGCTCGATCATATTGACAGTGGAAATCCATGTCTTGAGCATCCCTGAGATGCATCAAAACCAACAACGGATCACGACACCCTTGTTTTCACACAATAAATACATAAACGAAAAAAGAATAAAATAAAATAGAATAAATAAAAACATATAAAAAATTAACAAAGAGTAAAAACCAAATTAGAAATTAAAAATAGATAAATTTGATATTGAACTATGCCTAATCACGACGGCGCCAAAAACTTGATGCGCGGTAAGATGCACACACTTTAAACGCAAGTGCACGTTATCGTGACAAGTAGTATAGTCTTGATAAGACCGAATATCGTCCTCAAGGATTAGGGTTCAATTACCAACTATCTATTTTCTAGTATCTATTTGGTGAATTGATAATTGATTTGTTGTTTATAACTAAGAATTATGCAAGCTATTTAAATATAAAGATTTATTTCAGTGGTGATGAGAATAGGGTTTCCATGTATCCTTACTATCCGCTTATGCTACTTACTAATGCATTAACTTATGGTATTCTTCTTTTGGAGAAAGCAGGTTTACGAAATCGTTTTATACTCCCGTTAGGGTTATATAAACACTCAACCCCAGTATCGCACCTTACCTACCTTTCGGTGATAAGGATAACTTTATAGGAGGATTAAGAACAAAAACGTAGTTGACCGTCACACACAATGCGCAAAATTAGGGTTGTTAAGCCTCTCATCAACGCTACATAAATAATTGAGGTATTTTCATCCCCAATCCAAGAATGTCTACCCAACTTACAGCATATTCACAATCCCCTTTCTAATCGATTAGAAATCATATAGTGATAATTAGTCGTCAATTAATTACCAAGAATTCAACTCAATTATTGGATAGATCTCAAAATAAGAAAAATAACCATAAGCATGCATTAATTTATAACATAAGTTTCTAGCAATTCAACATGGAAAGCCCTATAAGAGAATTAGTTCCTAGCCATTGTCATGACAAGAACTAATTCCATGTTCATCATACAAAATAGAAATAAAGAACAAGAAAGGGAAAAGAAATTACTAAACTAATGGTATCCAATCTCCAAGCAAAAGTCTTGTGTTGTGCGAAGAGGAACCTCAAACCGCTAGGGTTCTCCTTTATAGGTCAAAACCGCCTCCTCTTTTCCTTCGTGCTGGCCTAATTTCGTCAAAGACCTAATTTTTCCGCTGGCGCCGCGACCTGCAGGCGCGCGCCGGAAGTTCTGCAATCCGTCGGGTGTTTTGGCGCCGCGCTCGATATTCGCTGTCACGATGGCGCCGCGACAGAATTCATCAGAAGCTTCGGATGTTTAGGCGCCGCGCCCTGACCGTTGTTCGAGGCGCGCTGCCGAAGTCTTCGCAGCCTCTTCGAATAGTGGCGTCGCGGCCTCTCGCTGCAGGAGGCCGCGGCCGGTGTCCAGATTTACCTCGTTCGCCACTTTCTCTGTTTCCAGCTCTGGCATCTCATCTTTTGCCCTCTTTTAGCTCCTTTTCCGCCATTTGGCCATTTTAACCACTTTGACTCAATAGAAAGGAAAACTATCCTAATACAACACTTATATGTACAAAACGGGACAAAAGACTAACTAAAACTGACTCAAAAGGTGTATATAAAATACACCGATCAGGGGGTTGCTTTTGAATTCAATAAGGAATGCATGACCGCTTTTCAGACACTCAAGGAGAAGCTTATTTCAGCACCCATAGTCATTGCACCAAACTGGGAGCTCCCATTTGAACTAATGTGCGATGCAAGTGATTATGCAGTGGGAGCAGTGCTTGGACAGATAATCGATAAGGTATTTAGATCCATTTAATATGCTAGTAAAACTCTGAATGACGCACAGTTAAATTACGCGACTACAGAAAAAGAATTACTAGCAATAGTATATGCATTTGAGAAATTCAGGCCATACTTGATTGGAAATAAGGTGATAGTATATACTGACCATTCTGCCATAAAGTACTTGATGACAAAGAAGGATGCAAAACCTCGCCACATTCGATGGGTCTTGCTACTACAAGAATTCGACGTGGAAATTCGTGACAAGAAGGGGACAGAGAATTCGATTGCACCAACTTGTCAAGGCTTGAGAACACAGAGAGCCAGAACACCAAGGATGTGCAGATAAATGATCACTTCCCAGATGAGCAACTGTTTCAAGTAAGTGCGGGTTTTAATCTACCTTGGTATGCTGATTTTGTTAATTTTCTTGCAGCTAAGGTAATACCCCCAGGATTGACAAGACAGCAAGTGAAGAGGTTTTACTCCGAAGTAAAACACTACTATTGGGAGGAGCCGATGTTATACAAATATTGTGCCGATCAAGTCATCAGTCGATGTATACCAGAGGAGGAGATGCACCAGATTCTCACTCATTGTCATACCCTACCATGTAGTGGACACTTTGGAGCATCAAGAACAGCAGCAAAGGTACTGCAAAGCGGGTTCTATTGGCCAACACTTTTTAAAGATGCTCATGCCTTTGTGAAGAGATGTGATAGTTGTCAAAGAACAGAGAATATTTCAAGACGAAATGAAATGCCTTCGCAGGGGATATTGGAAGTAGAACTATTTGATGTGTGGGGGATCGACTTCATGGGTCCATTCCCGCCATCCTTTGGGAATCGTGATATCCTTCCGCAAGGATTATGTGTCCAAATGGGTAGAAGCAGTAGCCACGAAAGAAAACGACAGTAAGACTGTTCAAAGATTCCTTCAAAAGAATATTTTCACAAGGTTTGGCACTCCGAGGGCCATCATCAGTGACGAAGAAAGTCACTTTTGCAACAGGCAGCTGAATTCATTGCTGTCCCGGTATGGAGTCTACCACCGCACCACACTTGCCTACCACCCTCAAGCGAATGGGCAAACAGAGGTGTCAAATAGGGAAGTGAAGAGCATATTGGAAAAGACGGTGGATGGCTCAAGGAAGGATTGGTCTATCAAACTGGATGATGCACTGTGGGCGTACAAAACATCATTCAAAACACCAATTGGAATGTCACCATATAAGTTAGTTTTTGGTAAAGCATGCCATTTGCCAGTAGAGTTGGAACATAGAGCTTATTGGGCAATGAGGAAGTTAAACATGAATGCCAAAGCAGCAGGGCAGAAGAGGCTACTACAGCTGAGCGAGTTGGATGAATTCAGGCATAACGTTTATGAGAATGCAAATATCTACAAAGAACGAACGAAAGTATGACACGACAAAATGTTGATACCAAAAGACTTCCAAGAAGGACAACAAGTGCTTTTATTCAACTCAAGGTTAAGGTTGTTTTCAGGCAAGTTAAAATCGCGTTGATCAGGACCATACACTGTGGTAAGAGCATTCCCCTATGGTGCAGTTGAAATTAAAGGGAGAGAGGGAGCCCCCTTCAAGGTAAACGGACAGAGGTTAAAACCCTATTTGATCAATGAAATGGAATATACGAGCCTAGTAACCTCTCTCACCCTAAAATGATAAAGAACTTGCGTCCGGCTAAAAGACGTTAAAGACAGCGCTACTTGGGAGGCAACCCAAGGTATTTTAAATTGTTTACTTTAATGCAGTTAATTTTTTTACTTAGAACAGTCTCACAGAGGTATTGTTATGTGTTGTGATGACAGGTGCAAGGCCAAGAACTGGAGGGCGAAAACTGAAAAGAAGCTAAAAGAAGATTTCCAGAAAATCGGCCGCGCCATACGCTGTAAGTGGTCGCGGCAGAAAGTTCGTAAAAAGATAATTTGGCGCCGCGCTGATTCTGGCCGCGGCACCACGACGGAAAATCTGAATTCTTTTTTAAGACGCCCTAGTCCGACGGTCCTTCCTCCAAATCAAAAATCCAGAGCCCTTCCCCTCTCACGGGATTCAATGCATTATCCACCGCCACCGCCACCACTTTAAACCAAGTCTGTAAGTTATCCTGTTTCTTTTATTTTCTTTGAGTCTTGCACACATTGGGGACAATGTGTGATTTAAGTTTTTTTTGGGGGGGGGGGGGGTGTCTTATTTGTGTCTTATTGTTTTAGTATGTGAGTCTTTTTAATTTGTTTTATGTATTTTTGAGTCATAATTTTTTTCTTTGTTTTGAGTCATAAATTTCTGTCAAAGATCATGCATGTTGTAGTTACTAGAAACACCTAGTGAAGTAAGGCTGAATAATGTAATGGAATTAGTAGCAACTATCTAAACACTTAGGTTAGATATGCCAAAAACTCATGAAATCTGTCTATTTGGGGTTTCTGCTTGAATTGTGCATTGTTAAATGATTAAAACCTATGTGTATGATTGCTTGCTATTTGAGGCGAAATAGTTAGGATATGCATGTTAGGGGAGATGACTCAGACATTTCTTTGTTAGCCAATTCTTACCACTTTTTCCTATCCCTGACATTAAAAATATCCCTAGTCAGCCCCGTTGAGCCTAAACATTAAACTTTTTCTTTGACATCCTATATTTCCAAACTTGTTCCATAAGTAAAAATGTGAAATGGTTGGAATAGAAAGTGTTAAAAAAGAGACAAAAATAGTGAACAAGTGTAACGCCCCATTTTCGACCGGAACCGGAAACGGGATTACCGCTACGCATGGTTGGATTCCCGAAATGCTATTTAAAGGAGTCGCCACCTAATTATTATAGTGAATTAGGACACTGAAAATGTAGCATAAAATACTACGAATGATCTCCATTTTAAAGGTCTGCGAAAGCTATGCGAGATTCTAGGTAAGGGTTCTTTATTATCCTAAAGGGAAGGGGTTAGGCACCCTAAAGGATCCGCTAACTCATGGTTGTCCGCTCAAACTTAGGTTTAAAATTATTGTGCTAACATGCAATTTACAATTCTAAAGGGCATTCTAATTATTAAACTAATCAAAAGATATTTAAACTAGGCATGCAAATATTTAATATAGATATGTATTTAACAAGATAGTAATGAAAGCAAATAAACATAAAAGATGTAATGAAGATAAATTAGCCACATTTTGCTTTTATTTCATTTTTATACGAATGATTTAACTTTGGGTGCGCCCTGTACTGCAAAAGACACTTAGTAGAAGAGTTAGTAAATGATAAATAAATTACCAAACAAACACAATATATGTATATATATAGATATATATGTAAAATATATTGTAAAAGATATATTTTTATATGGTGTGGGCTCAGCTAGTGTTATGCCAAGAATACTAAGACATGAGAAGCCAATATCGCTACTACATGGCCGACTACCCTCGGTGAACGATACTATGCATTCTCGCCCAATCTTTTCACTTTCCTCCTCGCCCACATATTCCGTCTCGCTACCACGGAGGCCTTCCGGATCGACGGATAAATCCTTCTTTGGCGATGTAGTATCAAATTCAAAATCGCTTTAATGCCAAGTCAGAACTTGTTCAAAAATCAAGAAATACCAATTGTAGTATCATATTCAAAAATCGGTTTAATAAAGTAATAAAAGGGCAAAATCGTCCAAATCACCGTGGAATCCCAAAAACAAGAGCGAACAAATAAACAAGATGCAACATAGCCCAAAAATGAATACGCAAAGGTGAACTAATAAGCAACAACACCAAATGTAAGAACGCAATGCAGAACATCGGTGTCCGCGGAGTTCAAACTCCGCCATTATACCGAAATGAGGTCGAATCAACCCAACAATAATCATAAGCGGTGAAGCAATGCCAAGAAAAAATGGTCCGAAACCAATTGGAAACAACAACAAGTTCGCTGAAAATTTAGAACATCACGAGTTTTCAAAAACTCGAGAACACGAAATCAAACCGGATTGGTACATCGTAAACAGCCAACAAAAATCACCGAATAAGGCAAAACGAAAGTTGCCGGAATTTTTAAACTCCGCCGACGCGACGAAAATCGAAATCAATTAACCCGAATCACAATATATAATAACAACAAAAGAAACCAGCCGCCTCCGCTCGCCGTGGTCACCCGCAGGCGTAGACGACAAGAAGGGATACAGGTTGTGGCGGAGGTTTGGTTCGCATGGTGGTGGTCGACGGTGTTAGGGTCGCCGACGAAGAGCAACGGCATGGCAAAGTGGCGACGACAGAGGTGAAGAGAGGAGGTTCTTTTCCTCTTTGAAAATGAGAGTTCGCTGATATTATGTGGGCTGCTATGGAGTATCGAAGGGGTTCGCCGGAGCTTGGAGCTCCGGCGAAGGGCGGCGACGACAGAGGTGAAGAGAGGAGAGAAAGACCCTCTTTTTTTTTTTTAATGAAAATGGGCTCAAGCCCTCTTAAAAGAGTTGCTGAACGTTGGACCCTTAAAAAATGAACGTTGTGGGCTCTTTTAAACGTTGGCTGCCCCCTTTAAACGTTGGCTGCCCCCTCTTTATTTAATAAAGGGGGGTAAGGTATTTTAGGGGGGAAAGAAAAGTGGGTTTGAAATTTAAAAAAAAAGAGGGGGAAATAAAAGGGGGTGTTTGGATGAAATAAAAATGGTGTTGAATTGGAATGATTCGGATTGGGTTCCGTACTGGACTGGTTTGACAAAATGCAACGCGGGTTAATTATTTAAAAGAAAAATTATTTAAAAAGATGCAAAATTATTAAAATGCAAATGCCGACGCAAAAATGCAATATTTAAGACATGTTTAATGTCTGATTAAAATTAAAGCAGGATGTCAATTAATTATTTAAAGAGATGCAAAATATTATTATAATAGAAATATAATATTAACAAAAACATAATGCTTAAATAAAAATAAAAAGATGCAATGTCATTTTGTGAATAAATAAACACAGAATATTATATAAAATATGTAAAAATAACGATTAAAATGCGGTGTGCTAAAATACTTAAAATTGCACGAAATATACAAAAACGTCAAAATTGGTATCACAAGATGTCCCTCTTTGTACGGAGATGATGGAAGAGTCTTCGGACAAAGACGTTGACTCGTAGCCAATTTTGTCCTGTTTTACAAACTAAAACTCAAAAGTGGCCGATGCAGACTGTAATTGTCGATGTCGAATTATGATAACCCTGGGTCGTTGTGATGCGAAAAATAAAAACCAAAGCGGGAGCAGATTTAAAAAGTCCCAGTGTCGAATTATGATGACACTGGATTGTTGCGATGCTAAAGTAAAAGTAAAGCTGATGCAGATTAAAAAATGTCCCAGTGTCGAATTATGATGACACTGGGTTGTTGCGATGCTAAAGTAAAAAGTAAAGCTGACGCAGATTCAAAAATGTCCCAGTGTCGAATTATGATGGCACTGGGTTGTTGCGATGCTGAAAATAAAAAGTAAAGCGGGAGCAGATTTAAAATTTGTCCCAGTGTCGAATTATGATGACACTGGGGTCATTGGCGTTGCAGGATGCTGGAGGAGAGCGGATCGACATTCGGGGTACAAATTGTTTCGGTTCGCCGTAAAAGGTAGTTCCACGCCAGGCTTCGTTCTCGTATGCTAAGACTTAAACAAACGGTTAGTGCATAACTGTTAAGGCAGAATGATAACGCATGAATTTATAAGCAATGTAACTGTTTGAGTATAAAATGCTATCCTGCGAAAATGCGATGCCTGCTGCAAATGTTGTGATTTCGCCCTTGCACGGATGCGTTGCGATTGTAAATGCGGATATGTTGTCCTTGCTGCAACTGCCCCTGTAGACTAAAGCTCAAGAAAGAGTTAGTGCATAACTGCTAAGACGGAGTAATAAAGCGTGAATAAGAAATGCAATTTTTGAGAGTAGATTAATTGTCCTTGCGTAGATGTGATATGTTGATGACGTCGTTTTCGGATGTGGAGTCGTTTTCGACCGAGTCGCGGACTTGGCGTCGCCGGACTCGGCGTCGCTTGACTCGGCCGTCGTTTTGACGTGGCGCCGCTTCGGACGCGAGTCGTTCCGGACTCGAGTCGCTTTCGACTCGACGCCGCTTGACCGGGCGTCGTTTTCAGACGTGGCGTCGTTTTCGGACGCGGAGTCGTTTCGGACTGAGTCGCTTTAACTCGCGCCGTTTTGGACGTGTTGGCCGCTCCCGTAGACTAAAGCTCAAGAAAGAGTTAGTGCATAATCGCTAAGACGTAATAATAAAGCATGAATGAGAAAATGCAAATTTGAGAATAGAAAACGTCCTGCGTAGATGTTATATCGCGATGATAGCGTCGTTTTGGGCTTGTTGTGGCCGAGCATTGCCGCCGGGCGCTGCGTGCAGACGTGTTGTCGATAACGCCGCGTTACGGACGTGTTCCGCCGCGTCATTGCGTAGACTTGTTGTCTTGATAACGCCGCCGCTCGACGTGTTGCCGGGCGCCATCGTAGACTTGTTGTCGCGATAACGCCGCCGCGGACGTGTTCCGCCGCGCCATCGCGTAGACTTGATGTGCTAATAACGCCGCGTCGACGCGGCCGCCGGGCGTCGTTGCGTAGACTTGCCGATCACGCCGTTGTTCAGGCGCGTTGCCGCCGGGCGCCGTTGCGTGGACTTCGCCGATCATGTCGTTGTTCAGACGCGGTTGCCGGGCGTCGCTGCGTGGACTTGCCGATCACGCCGTTGTTCAGACGCGTGTTCGATGGCGCCGTTGCGTGGACTTGCCGATCACGCCGTTGTTCAGACGCGTGTCACGGGCGCCGCTGCGTGGACTTCTGCGGCCGATAACGCCGTCGTTCGGACGTGTTCGCCGCCGCCCGCAGAATAAATGCTCCTGCAAGCTAAGCCTGATACGCCAGATGAATACTGAGATGTTGTCCTTGCGCGGTCATGCTAAATGCTGCAATCGAATAATCGCTACGATGCCTTTTTGTGCGCGATGCGCGGTTGCCAATTTGACTTTATGCCCGAGTTGATGCGCTAGGTTTTGTTGCGAACTTTGAACTTTGATCGCCGATTGTTGATGCCTTTCTGCTGCTGCTGCTTTTGCTGCGGACTTTGGATTGTTGTCATCCTCCGCCTTCGCTGCTTTTTGCTGCTTCTGTTAATACGACGAAACCTTTCGCCGCATTTTCTGCTTTCGGCTATTGCACTTTCGCTCATTAATATGAAGAACCTGCGCTCAAAGAAAATATGTGAGTTTTGGGGGGGGGTCGATTCGTATTTGACTTCGCCGCCTTGTTCCTTGATATCTGCGTGCCTGGCCTGTTTGATGCAACCCATGTCTGGTTTCCTACTTTGTCCCAGTTTTGAAAAAGGTGTCATGCTGCTCTTCTTTTACGAGACCTCGCTTTATAGGAACTAAGACATTGTTACACCCCGTAGTTCAGTCACGCGCATGAGGCGCATTTGAAAGGAGTAAGACTTAAAATTTTCAAAGGATAGGTTGACGGATTATTCGGCGGTTTTAGTCAACTTTGAGGCGGGTTATGACCCTACATCGAGAGTTCCTAAGTGTTTTAAAGGCCTAGGCGTAGTTCGTTGAGTCCGATTCCAACGCAACCAACCGCTCGCCGATAGGACGCCGGAGTAGAAAGTTATGAGTTACAAGTTCGGCGCAATCGGACAAAAATGTGTTTCGACAGAGGCGTGGCCGCGCGCCGGATGCAGGTCGCGGGCCGAACGCATCGGAGGGGTCGCTGGTTTCAGCCGCGCGCCGGAAGCGAGCCGCGCGCGAAGATTCTGGTCCGCAGAGTTGCGCGCCGCGCCCGAAGCGCGCGCGCGAGGCGGATTCTCGCGAAAAACTTAGGAAAGTCCGATTTTTGTTTTAAAGAGACCATGGGAGGGTGACATGTCCCCCCATCTGATTTTCTCACAGATGCAATATATTGACCAAGACTTGGTCATACTTCATCTCTCTCTTAGACAAAAGCTCTCCTTCTCTCTTAAAAGTTCAAGCTCCTCCTTCTCTCTAAAATTCCAAGAGATATTTTAGCCTTAGGAGAAACTGAGAAGAAAAGGCAAGAAGGAAACTTGTGGCTAGCTTGTGAAGATTATTGTGGTGGTATTCTTGGAAAGGAGGCTAGCAAAATTGTTGGAATAGATTTGGCTAAAGCTTTAAGGTAACATTTCTTCCTTTAGAATTAGTTCCTAGTATTGCATGTTAAGAAGAAAGAACTTGTGGTAGTAAATAATGCTCTTAGAGTCATTGCATGCTAGAAATGTGTTTTGAATATGAAAAATGGGTTAAGAGTTTATGAGCATGTTGAAGCTTCAAAAACTACCTTAGGATTGTTAAGTGAATTGTTGTAAACTTATGGGCGTAATTGGTATTCGTGTAATCCCCTTTAAAATGTTGGATTGATTGAGCCTTACAAGATGGTGTTTTGATGGTAAATTCGGCCTTGAGAAAGGTGGCAAAGTGAGTAGAAACAAAGGAAATGCTGCCGAATTTTCTGTAGAAAGATAGAAACTTGTGTTTCGGGGTTAATAGACGTTTGTGACCTTTATAGGTGAAAGTACTAGGAGTAGCGTATTCTACCGGCGAGTGGAAAGGGCTAGTGCGTTGTAGTACTTGGAGCTTTTTGCTTATTGTCGATAATCGTCGCGAGGTATGTGAACCTCTTCCTATCTCTTCTACGCATGTGTGAACTATGTAGTACGGTGACGCATACGTGTTAATCGTGTTTGATTGTTCTTAAAACGTAAAGTGTTATAACGGCTTTGTGGGAAGTTGGTTATAACAGCTTTATGTAGGTAAGAAAATACTTTGTGGTTTTAAAAGGTAACTGATGTGAATTATAACCATTAGTCATAATAAAGAACTTGATGTATTTCAAAAGATTTATAAATCGTTTTGGAAGGGAGGATAACACTTGGTTTTAAAAGGTTTTAAAAGGAGTTATACTAGCTTTATGGGAGTTAGGTATAATGTCTTAAGAGGGTAAAGAAAATGGTTTATCATGTTAGAAGTTAAGAGACTTGATCTTATAAGATAAGAGACTTAACTTATTTGTTTTAATGTGAATGTTTGCGTGAAACCTCATTCGTGAGTAATGAGTACTTGGTTTTATTTAAAGGGATAATGGTTTACTGATTTGAAATCGAACGGTATCGACAGCACCACCGCAAATTAATAAAGGGAAATGTATTGAATAATGGTGAATTGTATTAAAACCAAGAGAAACCTCCATCCGCATAGAAACTAAGATGAGACAAAATGATATACATTTTCTAGATCATGGTCACGTAATAAGAATGTTGTAAACAAGAATAACCTACTCTCACGTGAGACATATATTACTCAATTGTTCTAAAAAGGAATCAAGTGATTAAGTTTGGAAACTATGAAACCATTTGAAAACGGTGCTTGAGTAAGTGAAACTAGGCAAACCGAACTTAGGAAAAGAATGTTGTTACTTGATTTTGAAAAGGGAATGTGGTTGGTCATTCTAATACCACCGTATGCTTCCATTGTTCAGTTATGAGTTACTTGGACGTACCGCCAGTGATGAAGGATTCCACGGGTATGCTTCCATCGTTCAGTTATGAGTTACTTGGACGTACCGCCAGTGATGAAGGATTCCACGGGTATGCTTCCATTGTTCAGTTATGAGTTACTTGGACGTACCGCCAGTGATGAAGGATTCCACGTATGCTTCCATTGTTCGCCATGAGTCTATTTGGCGCATCGGTGATGGAGGATTCCACGGGTATGCCGCGATGAGGGTTCGCTTCGCCGATGTGATTTTGTTCCATGGATTAGCTCTCCACGGTCTCATCACGCAGTGGATCTAGTAGTTAGCCTCGTACTTGCCGCAGACGCGTGATGCGAGTGGATCCGTAGTTGGCTTTCGTACTTGCCGCCAGGTTGGGCGAAGTGGTGTGATGCAGGTGGATCGGTGGTTAGCTCGCGTCTTGCCGGCCGATGTGGCGCAGGTGGATCTGTAGAGGCTATCGCACTTGCCCCGCCGCCGTGATTCGTATAGTATTGTTGGCACGTGGATCTCGTAGCCGCTTTTGCCCTGGCCGCGGTTGAGGACGCAGTGGATCCGTAGCTATGCTTCGCATTTGCCTCAGCACGGCTCGATGCACAGTGGGATCTAGTGTTCATGTGTACTCTTAGTGTTGTTATATCATGATCGGCAGCGTGAAGGCGAATTCCACGCATGATTGATGTTACGCGTAGACCTATGGTTATATTTGAGTGATGACTTAGAGGCGTGAGTCCTCGACTTGACATGATCACGTATATGTTGTATCTTGTAGTTTGCGTCATACATGTCTCATGCTTTATTTATGCTATATGATTTCATTACGATTTTCGGGCCACATACTTGGTACCATTGTATCGACCTCCTTCGGGCCGCGTTCATGCCGCAGTCGAGCTACGTACTGGCCGTCCGCACTATTAGGATCATCGCTCATTTTCCGAAAGCTCCATCCTCCGAGGCTTTGTCTTTTGTATGATTCCACGAGGTTATTTACTTTTGTACAATCGGGGTATGGCGGCCCCGCCACAAATGCTATTCCTAGAGGTCAGAGTACGCCGCGTTTGTGGTTTGGTGTAATGATAAGATGCATCGCTTCACTTTCGGTTAAGTTATTTTATGAAAGCGCGCCTTATCGGCCATGCTAAGTGATGTTCACCTTATACTGATTTTGTTTCATGTATGTTCATTGCTATTCTCTCGACGATACCGATAGGTACCCCTGCAGGTACCGCCGCGCCCGGCCGGTCGTGACAAAAGTGGTATCGAGCGATTAGTCCTCTGAAAGTGTCTACGCATCGTGTCAGTAGAGTCTTGATTATCGGTGTTGCGCACTACATCTATAATCGTGAGGTCGCAGGATATTTAGGATTGGTTTCCATTCTTCTCACTCTAAGATCGTGCGATAGAAATGCCGTGGTTGTGGTCGCTCTCCCTAACGAGTTATGTTGTTCAGCCTTCGAGAAAGCGGATGACCCGTAAAAGATTATGTGGATTGCGTATCCGTTAGTTATGATGGTAGTATAGTGGGTATAGTGACATTCACTATACTGATTTATGTATAAGCGGTCGACACGTGTTGCTTAGAATGATATTGGAATACCAAGGATCGATAAGGACTAATTAGATACCGGAAGGTAGTGAGTGGTTTGATGAACTCTCATCAAGGTCAGACGCACTAATTTGAGATAATTAGGAGATGATGAGTTGTCGAGAAATAAATGGACCCTTAAGAAGTTTAATTAAGAGACCTAAAGCGGAAACTATGTTTGTAAATTAAGCTACGTGGTATGCTTAAGAGTATAGTACATATGAGATTCATGAGTAAGTGATGGGATTGTTGTAAGATTTAGTATCACGAGCGAGGATATCGAGACTATGTACACGTGTTAGAATAAGTTGGTAGATACGAACGCAATTCTGTTAGTAGCGAGCGAGGGTAAGTAGTAATGGTTCATATTTTGGGTTCATTTTCCGCTTGACTTACAGTGAATGGGTATGCGTGTCACGATATCTTAGTGGTCATGGGTGGCATAATGAAGTTCCATTAGTATATAGTACGAGGATGTACCGAGGAATAGTAGATTGTTTCTAAAAGAACATTCGGGACGAATGTTTCTAAGGGAGAATGTTACACCTCGTAGTTCGTGTCATGCGCATTGAGGCGCATTTAAAGGAGTAAGACTTAAAATTTTCAAAGGATAGGTTGACGGATTATTCCGCGGTTTTAGTCAACTTTGAGGCGGGTTATGACCCGTACATTGAGAGTTCCTGGTGTTTTAAAGGCCTAGGCGTAGTTCGTTGAGTCCGATTCCAACGCAACCAACCGCTCGCCGATAGGACGCCGGAGTAGAAAGTTACGAGTTACAAGTTCAAGGCGCAATCGGACAAAAATGTGTTTCTGGACAGGCGCTGCGCCGGATGCAGGTCGCGCGAATGCATCGAGGGGTCGCTGAAGTTTCAGCCGCGCGCCGGAAGCGAGGGCCGCGCGAAGATCCGAGGGTCCGCAGAGTTGCGCGCCGCGCCCGGAAGCGTGGCGCGCCGAGGCGGATTCAGGCGAAAAACTTAGGAAAGTCGATTTTTGTTTTAAAAGAGACCATGGGAGGGTGACAAGTGTGTCCCCATCTGATTTTCTCACAGATGCAATATATTGACCAAGACTTGGTCATACTTCATCTCTCTTAGACAAAAGCTCTCCTTCTCTCTAAAAGTTCAAGCTCCTCCTTCTCTCTAAAATTCCAAGAGATATTTTAGCCTTAGGAGAAACTGAGAAGAAAAAGGCAAGAAGGAAACTGTGGCTAGCTTGTGAAGATTATTGTGGTGGTATTCTTGGAAAGGAGGCTAGCAAAATTGTTGGAATAGATTTGGCTAAAGCTTTAAGGTAACATTTCTTCCTTTAGAATTAGTTCCTAGTATTGCATGTTAAGAAGAAAGAACTTGTGGTAGTAAATAATGCTCTTAGAGTCATTGCATGCTAGAAATGTGTTTTGAATATGAAAAATGGGTTAAGAAGAGTTTATGAGCATGTCAGCCTCAAAAACTACCTTAGGATTGTTAAGTGAATTGTTGTAAACTTATGGGCGAATTGGTATTTGGGTGTAATCCCTTTAAAATGTTGGATTGATTGAGCCTTACAAGGTGGTGTTTGATGGTAAATTCGGCCTTGAGAAAGGTGGCAAAGTGAGTAGAAACAAAGGAAATGCTGCCGAATTTTCTGTAGAAAGATAGAAACTTGTGTTTCGGGGTTAATAGACGTTTGTGACCTTTATAGGTGAAAGTACTAGGAGTAGCGTATTCTACCGGCGAGTGGAAAGGGCTAGCGGTTGTAGTACTGAGCTTTTGCTTATTGTCGATAATCGCCGCGAGGTATGTGAACCTCTTCCTATCTCTTCTAGCATGATATGTGTGAACAATGTAGTACGCAGACGCATACGTGTTAACTGTGTTTGATTGTTCTTAAAACGTAAAGTGTTATAACGGCTTTATGGGAAGTTGGTTATAACAGCTTTATGTAGGTAAGAAAATACTTTGTGGTTTTAAAAGGTAACTGATGTGAATTATAACCGGCTAGTCATAATAAAGAACTTGATGTATTTCAAAAGATTTATAAATCGTTTTGGAAGGGAGGATAACACTTGGTTTTAAAAGGTTTTAAAAAGGAGTTATACTAGCTTTATGGGGAGTTAGGTATAATGTCTTAAGAGGGGTAAAGAAAATGGTTTACTGATGTTAGAAGTTAAGAGACTTGATCTTATAAGATAAGAGACTTAACTTATTTGTTTTAATGTGAATGTTTGCGTGAAACCTCATTCGTGAGTAATGAGTACTTGGTTTTATTTAAAGGGATAATGGTTTACTGATTTCGGAAATCAGAATGGGTATCGACAGACCACTGCAGCGTTAATAAAGGGAAATGTATTGAATAATGGTGAATTGTATTAAAACCAGTAGAAACCTCCATCTGCATAGAAACTAAGATGAGACAAAATGATATACATTTTCTAGATCATGGCTGCTGTAATAAGAATGTTGTAAACAAGAATAACCTACTCTCACGTGAGACATATATTACTCAATTGTTCTAAAAAGGAATCAAGTGATTAAGTTTGGAAACTATGAAACCATTTGAAAATGAGAAGCTTCGAGTAAGTGCAACTAGGCAACCGGGAACTTAGGAAAAGAATGTTGTTACTTGATTTTGAAAAGGGAATGTGGGTTGGTCATTCTAATACCACGGGTATGCTTCCATTGTTAAGTTATGAGTTACTTGGACGTACCGCCAGTGATGAAGGATTCCACGGGTATGCTTCCATTGTTCAGTTATGAGTTACTTGACGCATCGCCAGATGATGAAGGATTCCACCGTATGCTTCCATTGTTCGATTATGAGTTACTTGACGCATCGCCGCGATGAAGGATTCCACGTATGCTTCCATTGTTCGATTATGAGTCTATTTGGGTGTACCACGGTGATGGAGGATTCCACGGGTACGCGCCACGATGAGGTTCGTTTCCTGCCGATGATTTTGTTCCATGGATTAGCTCTCCACGAGGTTCATCACGCAGGGTGGATCTAGTAGTTAGCCCTCGTACTTGCCGGCCGAGACGTGATGCAGTGGATCTCGTAGTTGGCTTCGCGCCTTGCCCGTCGGGGTTAGGGCGAAGTGGTGTGATGCAGGTGGATCTCGTGGTTAGCTCGCGATTTGCCGATGGCCGATGTGGCGCAGGTGGATCTCGTAGAGGCTATCGCACTTGCCGGCCGCCGTGATTCGTATAGTATTGTTGCACGGTGGATCTCGTAGCCGGCCAGATTTGCCCGTCGGTTGAGGATGCAGGTGGATCCGTAGCTATGCTTCGCATTTCTGCCTCAGACGGCTCACGATACGGCGTGGGATCTAGTGTTCATATGTACTTTAGTGTTGTTATATC
Organism: Przewalskia tangutica; assembly: GCA_029844215.1. Lineage (NCBI taxonomy): Eukaryota > Viridiplantae > Streptophyta > Magnoliopsida > Solanales > Solanaceae > Przewalskia > Przewalskia tangutica. The sequence goes on along the minus strand of CM056736.1, from coordinate 103,695,737 downwards.
ATAGATCGCCAGCTGGCGGCGAATTCCACGCATGATTGATGTTACGTACGACCTATGGTTATATTTGAGTGATGACTTAGAGGCGTGAGTCCACGACTTGATACGATCACGTATATGTTGTGTAATCGTAGTTTGGCGTCATACATGTCTCATGCTTTATTTATGCTATATGATTTCATTACGATTTTCGGGCCACATACTTGGTACCTGTTGATCGACCTCCTTCGGGCCGTTCACGCCGCAGTCGAGCCACGTAGCTTACCGGGTCCGCACTATTAGGATCACTGCTCATTTTCTCGAAAGCTCCATCTCCGAGGCTTTGTCTTTTGGTATGATTCCCGAGGTTATTTACTTTGTACAATCGGGGTATGGCGGGCCCGCCCCGCCACACGAGTTATTCCTGAGGTCCAGAGTCACGTGTGGTTTGGGTCAGAATGATAAGATGTCTTGCTTCACTTTCGGTTAAGTTATTTTATGAAAGCGCGCCTTATCGGCTGCTAAGTGATGTTCACCTTATACTGATTTTGTTTCATGTATGTTCATTGCTATTCTCTCGACGATACCGATAGTGGTACCCGGCAGGTACCGCCGCGCCCGGCCGGGTCGTGACAGACATGTTCCGACTCGTTCCGCTCAGATGCCCTCGAATCGGTCATGTCGCTGGACCGTGCCTTTGATCTTGTGAAGTATTGATGCTCTGTCATTGCTTAGTCAAATACAAATCGACCTTTGGGGGAATATGATAAATCTTTCTAAAAATGCAACAACGGTGTTAGCACATAATTTGCAGGTATGTAGCAGATATATCGCACATAGCACATTCAAACATTTCCTAACATGCAGGGGGACCTCTTTATGCCAGAGGTAAGCCTAAACGTCACTTTATGCGAGGTTATGATGGATTTGTTCAAGTCGTCCAACTGTAATGCTTTTTGTTGGAAATGGCGACCAAATGACGGTGCACTTTTTCCCACTTTTGGCATGTCACGATTAGGCTTGGATTTGTCCATTATTGCCACGTTACACATAATATGCTGGTTGGCCGTTGGGTTGAGAAACCCGTCGACAAGTTTGGTGTCTTCCTAATTGTGGCGTCGATACCAAGGACCGACCCACCTAAGGTAAATGCATGCATGCCTTAATATAAAAGGGTGGTATAGCTCTATCTTAAGTTTTTCTAAGATTTTGGCTTACTGGACGCAAGGTTCCCGAGTGGACAACTCGAGTGAGAAGGCTACGCGGCCACCGGTTAGACCGGACACTCCACGTATATTACCAACTCTCCTAAATTTGGGTTTTGAAGAAAGAATTTTGCTGATGCACCAAGCGCACCTCGCATGTAGTGTGTGATTGTGTGAATTTTCCAGAGGGGAAGAAATATGAGCGGAATGCCAGTTTAAGGAAAGCAGTAAAGCAAATAGCAATTTAAACAGTTAAGCATACAGAATTAAAGCAAGCAATTTTAAGGCATTTAAAACAAAAGCAAATAAAGTCAAGCAATAATAAACCTAGGTTTGCTATGGTCAAGAACCTGATTATCCCCAGCGGAGTCGCCATCTGTAACGCCCCATTTTTGACCGGAGTCGGAAACGGGATTACCGCTACGCATGGTTGGATTCCCGAAATGCTATTTAAAGGAGTCGCCACCTAATTATTATAGTGAATTAGGACACTGAAAATGTAGCATAAAATACTACGAATGATCTCCATTTTAAAGGTCTGCGAAAGCTATGCGAGATTCTAGGTAAGGGTTCTTTATTATCCTAAAGGGAAGGGGTTAGGCACCCTAAAGGATCCGCTAACTTGCGGTTGTCCGTTCAAACTTAGGTTTAAAATTATTGTGCTAACATGCAATTTACAATTCTAAAGGGCATTCTAATTATTAAACTAATCAAAAGATATTTAAACTAGGCATGCAAATATTTAATATAGATATGTATTTAACAAGATAGTAATGAAAGCAAATAAACATAAAAGATGTAATGAAGATAAATTAGCCACATTTTGCTTTTATTTCATTTTTATACGAATGATTTAACTTTGGGGTGCGCCTCCGGGTACCTGCAAAAGACACTTAGTAGAAGAGTTAGTAAATGATAAATAAATTACCAAACAAACACAATATATGTATATATATAGATATATATGTAAAATATATTGTAAAAGATATATTTTTATATGGTGTGGGCTCAGCTAGTGTTATGCCAAGAATACTAAGACATGAGAAGCCAATATCGCTACTGGCGGCCGACTTCGCCTCCCGGTGAACGATACTACGCATTCTCGTCCAATCTTTTCACTTTCCTCCGCCCACATATTCCGTCTCGCTACCACGGAGGCCTCCGGATCGACGGATAAATCCTTCTTTGGCCATGTAGTATCAAATTCAAAATCGGTTTAATGCCAAGTCAAGAACTTGTTCAAAAATCGATAAAATACCAATTGTAGTATCATATTCAAAAATCGGTTTAATAAAGTAATAAAAGGGCAAAATCGTCCAAATCACTGGAATCCCAAAACAAGAGTAACAAATAAACAAGATGCAACATAGCCCAAAAATGAATACGCAGGTGAACTAATAAGCAACAACACCAAATGTAACGCACTCGCAGCAGAACAGGTGTCCGCACGAGTTCAAACTCCGCCATTATACCGAAATGAGGTCGAATCAACCCAACAATAATCATAAGCGGTGAAGCAATGCCAAGAAAAAATGGTCCGAAACCAATTGGAAACAACAACAAGTTCGCCGAAAATTTAGAACATCGCGGAGTTTTCAAAAACTCCAGAGAACACGAAATCAAACCGATTGCAAGCATCGACCAACAAAAATCACCTAATAAGGCAAAACGAAAGTTGCCGAGTTTTTAAACTCCGCCAGACGCGACGCAAAATCAGAAACTCAGTTAACCCGAATCACAATATATAATAACAACAAAAGAAACCAACAGCGTCTCCGCGGCCGCGGTGGTCACCCGGCGAGGCAGACGACAAGAAGGGATACAGGTTGTCAGGCGGAGGTTTGGTTCGCATGGTGGTGGTCGACGGTGTTGTGGTCGCCGACGAAGAGCAACGGCAGCGTGGCGCGATTTACAGAGGTGAGAGAGGAGGTTCTTTTCCTCTTTGAAAATGAGTTCGCTGATATTATGTGAACTGCTATGGAGTATCGAGGGTTCACGAGCTTGGAGCTCCGGCGAAGGCGGCGACGACAGAGGTGAAGAGAGGAGAGAAAGACCCTCTTGTTTTTTTTTAATGAAAATGGGCTCAAGCCCTCTTAAAAGAGTGCTGAACGTTGGACCCTTAAAAAATGAACGTTGTGGGCTCTTTAAAACGATGGCTGCACACTTTAAACTTTGGCTGCCCCCTCTTTATTTAAAAAAGGGTGGGAAGGTATTTTACTGGGGAATGAAATTTGGGTTTGAAATTTAAAAAAAGAGGAAATAAAAGGGTGTTTGGATGAAATAAAAATGGTGTTGAATTGGAATGATCTTGATTGGGTTCCGTGATCGACTGGTTTGACAAAATGCAACGCGGGTTAATTATTTAAAAGAAAAATTATTTAAAAAGATGCAAAATTATTAAAATGCAAATGCCGACGCAAAAATGCAATATTTAAGACATGTTTAATGTGTGATTAAAATTAAAGCAGGATGTCAATTAATTATTTAAAGAGATGCAAAATATTATTATAATAGAAATATAATATTAACAAAAACATAATGCTTAAATAAAAATAAAAAGATGCAATGTGATTTTGTGAATAAATAAACATAGAATATTATATAAAATATGCAAAAATAACGATTAAAATGCGGTGTGCTAAAATACTTAAAATTGCACGAAATATACAAAAAAACGGGTCAAAATTGACTGTCAACAACAAGTTTGATGCACCCCAATAAAAAAGTAATAAGAAATAGGCAAAAGCCTAAGTTTGGGGGTGCTTGTTATTCATAAAACATTTCATTCTCTCAAAACAAAAGAGGGGAAAGATATGTATGAGGTTAAAAATAGAATCACAAGAAAAGGGAAGAATTCAAAGCAAAAGAGCTTATGGTACAGAAAATGCGCCAAAAAGCCTATTTTTACCTACCCATGCCTAAAGCCTACATTACAATCCTGAAAAGTCCTGAAGATCTCTTATATGCATATCCATGATTAGTGGAGAATAACAAGTAAACATGTCATAGAATTTTGAAATTAACATGCATAATTTAGTATTCTTACTTCCATTAAGCATGATTAAAATGAGTTTGCGAAATATTTAGCTTAATGTGTTTAGAATGCTAAAAATTCATGTTATATGTTCCTGCATATTATTCTGCTAACCTTCATGTTTTTCTAAGTAACACCAATGCAGCAAAGTGATCAATGTCATTGAGTCTTTCTATTTTTCTTTTTCTTTTGTCTTTATTTCTTTCTTTTGATCTTTGCTCGAGGGCGATCAAAGGTTAAGTTTGGGGGTATTTGATCGGTGTATTTTATATACAATTTTTGAGTCAATTTTAGTGTCTTTTGTCCATTTTTGTACAAATATGTGTCGTCTTAGAATAGATTTTATTCCTTTTGAGTCATATTGGTTTAAAGTGGCTCATTGGCGAAAATGAGCAAAAAGAGGGCAAAAACGGAGGTTCCAGAACTCGAAAAACGAAAAAGTGGTGAAGCAGGCATAGAAACGCTGCGCACATGGCCTCAAACCAGAGCCAGGCGCCACGACACCTAATCTTCGAGGTTGCAGGTTCTCCGCATGCTACTGCCAGGAAAAATCAGGAAATCGAAAGACAATGGGCCAGACCTGAAAGAAAAACCCTGCACCACGTTTTGAGACAATAAAAAGAGAACCCTAGGCCAGTTTTAAGGGTTCCTCTTCTTGCCAAAACACAAGACTTTGGAGATCAAGATTGGAGACCTTCTTTTAGTAATTTTCATGTTCTTGTTTTACTTTATTTTCAGTTTATGTTGGATGTTAAATTAGTTCTTGTCATGTCTATGACTAGGAACTAACTTTAATATAGGGCTTTCCATGTCAATTCACTTGAACCTTTTCTTTATGAATTAATGCATGTTCTTGGTTCTTCTTCTTATTGTTGAGATTTATTCAATATATGTTTTGATTGCTTGGTAATTACCTGATCATTAATTATCATAATTCTTATGATTTCTAACCGAAATCCGAAAGGGGAGGTTGTGAATATGCTGTAGTTGGATAGACATAGGTTAAATCGTGGATGAAAATACCCCGATACTTGTGTAGCATTAATAAAGTTTTTGTTTTTAATCCTCCTCTAGAGTCTAGAGTCAACCTTATCACCGAAAGGTAGAAAGGTGCTGTACTGGGGTCGAGTGTTTATATAACCTTAACAGAAGTATAAAACGGCTTAGTGATGCGCGTAATATGCACACACTTTTAAACGCAAGTGCACGTTATCGTATCAAGTAGTATAGTCTTAGATAAGACCGAATATCGTCCTCTAGGATTAGGGTTCAAGTACCAACTATCTATTTTCTAGTATCTATTTGGTGAATTAATGATTGATTGTTTTGTTTATAACTAAGAATTATTAAAGACAAGTAAATATAAAGAATTACTTCAGATGTGATGAGAATAGGGCTTCTATGTATCCTTACTATCCGCTTATGCTACGTACTAATGCATTACTTATGGTGTTCTTCTTTTGGAGAAAGCAGGTTTACGAAATCGTTTTATACTCTCGTTAGGGTTATATAAACACTCAACCCCAGTATTGTTCCTTACCTAACTTTCGCTGATAAGGGTAACTCTAGGAGGATTAAGAACAAAACCTAGTTGACCGTCACGCACAATGCGCAAAATTAGGGTTGTTAAGCCTCTCATCAACGCTTACAAAACTAATTGAGGTATTTTCATCCCCAATTCAAGCCTGTCACCCAACTTACAAAGATATTCACAATCCCCTTTTCGTAACTGATTAGAAATCATATAGTGATAACTAGTTGTCAATTAGCTACCAAGAATTCAACTCAATTATTGGATAGATCTCTCAATAAGAAAAATAACCATAAGCATGCATTAATTTATAACATAAGTTTCAAGAAGTTCAACATAGAAAGCCTATAGGAGAATTAGTTCCTAGCCATAAAGATGACAAGAACTAATTCCAAGTTCATCATGCAAAACCGAATTAAAGAAAAGAAAAAGAAAAGAAATTACTAAGTTTAGGTCTCCAATCTCCTAGCAAAAATCTTGTGTTGTCAGAAAGGGAACCTCAAAAGCGCCTGGTTCTCCTTATATAGGTTTAAAACGCCTCCTTCTTTCTCTCGCAGTTCGCCCAAAAATCCGTCAAAAGACCTAATTTTTCGCGCGCCGCTGCCCTCGCAGATAGGCGCCATGCACCGAAGTTCTGTCTTCTCGATAGTGGCGCCGCGTTCTGTTTAGCCGCGCGCTGGATCTTCGCGCTTTCTTGATGATGGGCGCCGCGACCGCTTCGATCGCAGGAAGCGTCGCGCGCTGGTCCGATTACTTGTTCGCCACTTTCTCTGTTTTCATCTCTGGCATCTCCTCTTTTGCCCTCTTTTTGCTCCTTTTTCGCCATTTGGCCATTTCAACCACTTTGACTCAATAGAAAGAAAAACTACCCTAATACGACACTTATATGTGCAAAATGAGATAAAAGACTAACTAAAACAGACTCAAAAGGTGTATACAAAATACACCGATCAAATACCCCCAAACTTAACCTTTGCTCGCCCTCGAGCAAAGATTGAAAGAAATAAAATAAAAGACTCAAAGAATGAAAAATAAAAGACTCCCTGTCATTAATCACTTTTGCTGCATAAATGTTAACTAGAAAAACATGAAGGTTAGCAGAATAATATGCAGGAACATATAGCATGAAATTTTCAGCACACTAAACACATGAAGCTAAATATTTCGCAAACTCATATTCATCATGCTTAATGGAAGTCAATATACTAAATCATGCATATAAATTCAAGAATTCCTATGGCGTGCTTACTTGCTATTCTCCACTAATTCTGGATATGCATAAAAGAGATCTTCAGGACTTTGAGGGTTGTAATGTAGGCTTAGATAGGGGTTGGTAAAGATAGGCATTTAGGCTCATTTTTCTGTACCATAAGCTCTTTGGCTTTTCAATTTTTCCCTTTTTCTTTTGATTCTTTCCTTCACTTCAATTCTATCCTTCCCTCTTTGTTTTGGGAGAGTGAAGTGTATTATACAAATAGGCACCCCAAACTTAGGCTTTTGCCTCTTTCTTATTACTTTTCCATTAGGGTGCATCAAACTTGTTCACTCTTTTTGTTTCTTCTTTTTAACACAATGTACTCCACTATTTCATATTTTCACTTATGGCACAATTTTGTGGGAATATGGGGTGTCAAAGAAGAAGTTTCAAATTTAGGCTCAATGAGGCTGACTAGGGATATTTTTAAAGTACGGGATAGAAAAGAATGGTAAGAATGGCTATCAAAGAAATGCCCGAGTCATCTCCCTAACATGCATATCCTAACTATTTCGCCTCAAATAGCAAGCACTCATAACACATAAGCATTTATCATTTAGCATGCATAACTCAAGCAAGGAACTCCAAATAGACAGATTCTGTGAGCTTTTGGCATATCTAACCTAAGTTTTTAGATAGTTGCTTCAATTCCTTTACATTATTCCACCTTACTTCACTAGGTGTTTCTAGCAACTACAAAGATACATGATCTTTGGATGACAATTATGACTCAAGAAAGAAAAAATTTGGTGACTCAAAATAAACATAAAACAAATAAAAAAATTAAATAAAACATAACACGACACACAAATAAAAACTAAAATACAAAAACACACCCCGAACTTAAATCACACATTGTCCCCAATGTGTGTAGACTCAAAGACAAGAAAGAAAATAAGACACTTACAAACTTTGGTTAAAATGGTGGTGGTGGCGGTGGATAATGATCGACCGTTGGTTGAACAAGGCACTCACTCGTCGATTTGTTGCCTTGTTTCTTGCTGCCTTGTACTCTTGTTTGCGCGTCCGTGATCATCTCCTTCTCGTGTTGGTACAATTGCCCCATTGTGGGCTCTGGAAGGTTCTCGCTTCGTGGTTGGCCGTGGTCGGGTCTCGCCTCATATGAGCCCCTATTTCGTGCTCATCTTCATCCATGGCGCCTCTGCTGCTGCCGTGGTGCTCTCCGTCACGCCGCGGGCTGGGTCTGGGAAAGAGTGCACTATCCCATGGACACCGCAGTTGGTTTCTTTCATGAGTATCCGTGGGTAGTTGTGGGACCGCACTCATGTGGCATAGACTGGTAATAAGCGAGCCGTGTCCCAATCCACCTGTTGTCACCAACCTGCTGATTTCTTCTATGCTCTGCACTATCTCTTTCCCCACATCAATTGTCAGCCCACTCATAATTCCATAAATCAACTTAATCTCGCTTCCGCACTCTGGTGAAGTTAGATGGAATCACGCGCATCGATGAAATACAACAAGCCTTGGTCGCTTTGTTGAATTGGCACCTACCGGTGCTCTAGATCCATTTCTTCCAATCTCAAAAGCGGCTCGGTGGTAGCGGACTGTTTGCAACGGTATCCCAGTTGATGTTGTCGGTGCTCCTAGACCATGTTCTAAAATGGCTCCAATCACCAATTCCTCCTTCAACATCCACTGTTTTTAGAGTCGCGTTTATTGCTTCCGCCGTCACAGGCATATAATTTCCCCTTACAAAGAACCCTTTCGCCCTCTCCGAAGTTTGCATAAAATTCCGCACTATCATTGTATTCATCGTTTTATCTTCTCCTGATTGACAAATCTCTTCCACCCCTTAGCTCTATCATAGCCCTGGATGGGCTCATAAATGTCTTCCTCCCCATATGATCCCCTTTGGTAATCCATTCCCTTCTCGGAATTACGCACAGTATCAAGCCTTTTGTATCTTTGGAAGGCCCGTAACTCACAAATCTATTTTCATCGTATTGTGGGGTTGGGGTGGATGTGGATCCTCTTCTCTTTCTGGTGGCCATTTTTAAACAAAATCTGCAGCTTCTAATTTTTGTGGCACAATGTCTCCTACACACTCAACAACTAGCAGCGACAACACCCCCAAACTTCAACAATGCCCACAACCTCTTTTTCCACTCTTTTCTCCAACTTCACAACCAACTTTTCAAGACTAAACTACTCCAACTACAATACTCTTCCCAACTCCTACCTCCTATGACTTCAGTGAAAGGATTCAAGAACAAAGATAGGGATTACCTTTTGATGAGAAGATTCAAGCTTGTTCTTGTTTCAATTGGTGGGTTGAGGCTATGGAATGGAGTTTTGTTGTTTGAGATAGTTGGGGGTTTTTGGGAATTTAAGTGTTTAGGTTGTGGTTGGGTTGGATTTGTGGAGGATTTGTGGGAGAGTTTCTGAAAATTCGTGGGTTTTTGGAGAGGGAAGGTTAGGTTTTGGAAGTTGGAATTGGGGAAAATCTGATTTTTGGGCGTTTTAAATTTCTGGATTCCCGCTTCGGCCATGCCGCTTTAGCCGCGCGCCAAACATCTCAAGGCCTTCGGGACTTTCGCCACAAGATCGCTTCCCGAGACGCGACGCCTAAATTTCTCGCAAACTTTCGAATTCTACCGCGCGCTCGCTTCTCAGCCATGCGCTAAACTTCAGCACTCTTTAGATATTTTGGCGCCGCTCGCTTCCTGGCGCTTACCCGCTTTTTCCGAAATCCCGCTGCTCACCTTTCGCCCTCCGTTTATTTGCTGCACTGCCGATCACACAACTACAAGACCCCAAGACCGTGATATCGTTTCTTAGGCAAAATAAAATAAACTAATGATGTAAATTAAAATAACATAATTGAAAACGTTGGTTGCCTCCCCAAGTAGCCTGTCTTTAACGCCTTTTAAGCGGACGCAAGTTCCTTAATCTTAATAACTCAGGGTGGATTAAGCCCCAACCTATCCACTTCCTCCACATTGGCGCTTCCTTTTTCTCCTTTTCTTTTAGCACTATCGGTAATAGGAGTTCAGAACACTTACCTCCTTTAGTGGCATTTCGCAAACCATGCTCGCTGGGCTCATCACTCTTTGGTTGACTTGTAATGGCTCGCATGGCTGATGGTGCTGATTGCAAAGCACCTATTCATTGGTGGTGGTTCGATGACATGTTTAAACACCTTAAACACCATTTCTTCACTCTCCACCCTTAATGTCAACTCCCCTTTTTCAACATCAATCAAAGTTCTTCCCGTTGCTTGGAACGGCCTCCCTAATATGATAGGGATTTCCGCATCTTCTTCCATATCAAGAATGAGGAAATCTGCAGGAAAGAAAAATTTCCTACCTTCACAATCACGCCCTCAATCTTGCCTCGTGGATGAAATCGCCCGCTGGCTAGTCAGGACTCACAATGGTTGGTTTAGCCTCTCCCAACTCCAATCTTTTGAAACCGATAAGGCGTCGATTTATACTTGCCCCTAAATCGCATAGAGCTCATGCACGCCACCCCGCCCATCGCATGGTAGTGTAAAGCTACCAGGGACCTATAGCTTTGGAGGAAATTTCTTTTTTAAAAAATCACTACACTCATCTGATAGTGCTACTATCTCATATTCGCCGCTCTCTTTTTCCCCAAGATTTCTTTCATGAACTTGAAATAAGACGGATTCTGCTCCAAAGCCTCTATAAAGCGGTATGTTGATGTGCAACTTCGAATACCTCCAAGAATTTGGAAAATTGTTTATCGACCGCCTTCCTTTGTAATCTCTGGGGGAAAGGAATCTTTTCTGTATACTCCTTCTCCGGAGTTTTCTCTATCACTGGGCTAGGTTCAGCCACCTTCTCTTTTTCTAACCCTGCTTCATTCTCAACTATTGGCTGAGGTGGTTGTTGCTCCAATTGTCTTCCACTTCTCAACTGCACTGCTTTACATTGCTCCCTCGAATTTACCTCAGTATTGCTTGGCAATGTCCTCGTGGCACGATGTTTGTCTCGCTTACATACCGCCCTACTGTGTTTCCAAGTTTCTGAACGAGGATCTAGCTTCTGTCATAAACTGCGTCTGGGCGTTGCGTGCGTCGCCATAGCCGCTTTTAAGCTCATCCGGTTTTTCTTGACGACCGTGCATCAACCGCTGAGGCCGCGGGCTTGAATAAAAGGTCACGATTCGTTCTGCTGGTTCGCATCGACCGTATTGGTTCTGCGTTCTCGATATCGATTCTCGCCGCCTGCATCGTTCTGCTGCCCCGATATTGATTCTCCGCCCCGATCTTTTCCATGAGAAATTGGGTGATTCTCCACTCGGATTATAAGTGTTTGAGTAGGGTTGTTCGCCGCTTCCGTAATCGCCTACCGCTGACACTCGCCTGCTCCATTGGTATATTGTTGGGATCCGCCGGGCGGCATCTATCAAATGTATGTGGCCACCACATATCTCACGCCTTTTAGGCATCTGCATCCGCTCACCGACATCAGATGTTCTGCAATCGCTTTCGCTAGTGGCGGCCACTGGGCATTCAAGGCGCAGAATAAGATCTATCTCGGACTCCACGCTTCTTCTCCCACTTGTCGCCTCTCTTCAAGAATACGGTTGTTAGTGGCCATATCTTCTAATAACTCATGAGCATCGTGGTCGCTTTCCTCATGAATGCTCCCCGCCACTGCATCTATGATGGTCCTGGTTGTACTGCTCAGCCCGTTGTAGAAGATGTGGACCAAGTTCCACAACTCAATGCAATGGTGTGGACACTTTCTTTGTAGATCCTTGAACCTTTCTCACGCTTCATATAAAGACTCTCCATCAGCTTGGTAGAAGTTGTTCAACTCCCCTCTTAGTTTTGCTGCTTTACAGGGCGGAAAGAACTTGGCTAGGAATTTTTGTGCCACTGTGCCACGTGAATATCGAATCTACCGGCAGGAATTCAACCATACTTTCGCTCTATCCCTGAGTGAGAAGGGAAAGAGCCTCAACCTGACGGCATCATCCGTAACGCCGTTATATCTGAAAGTGGCACATAGCTCCAAGAAATTAGCTATGTGCATGTGTGGATCCTCCGATGGCGACTCCGATTGCACAAACAGGCCGTACCATGCTCAAAATTGCTGGTTTTATCTCAAGTTGTTGGCTCTATCACAGGAGCCTAATGCATGATGTGCTCCATTCACTCTTGGCGACATAATCTCCCAAACTTCTTCTGGATGGATTCGGACTCATCCTCCACATCTATCGCACTTGATGAGGATCTTCTGGGTTAGGTTGATTTTCACCTAACCCTTCTCTCATCCTGTTATTGTTTAGATTACCGTCCATCTCTATCAAAGTTGCAGCTCGTTGATTCTTTCTGTTCTGTTTGCAGGTTTTCTCGATCTGGATCAAGGAACAAGAGTGTCCGCTTCCTCTTCTCCTTCGCATAAACCGATTGCACGAAATAGATCAAAATGTAAAACAAATCACTACACGATTTTCCAAAAATAGCGAAATATTTTAAAAAATTTAAAATAAAATTAAAGACCAAATTAGAAATTAAAAATAGATAATTTTGATATTGAACTATGCCTAATCCCGAACGGCGCCAAAAACTTGATGCGTAATATGCACACACTTTTAAACGCAAGTGCACGTTATCGTATCAAGTAGTATAGTCTTAGATAAGACCGAATATCGCCCCTTCAGATTAGGTTCAAGTACCAACTATCTATTTTCTAGTATCTATTTGGTGAATTAATGATTGATTGTTTTGTTTATAACTAAAAATTATTAAAGACAAGTAAATATAAAGAATTACTTGGATGTGATGAGAATAGGGCTTTCATGTATCCTTACTATCCGCTTATGCTACTTACTAATGCATTACTTATGGTGTTCTTCTTTGGAGAAAGCAGTTTACGAAATCGTTTTATACTCCCGTAGGGTTATATAAACACTCAACCCCAGATTGTTCCTTACCTAACTTTCACGATAAGGGTAACTCTATAGGAGGATTAAGAACAAAACCTAGTTGGCCGTCACGCACAATGCGCAAAATTAGGTTGTTAAGCCTCTCATCAACGCTTACAAAACTAATTGAGGTATTTTCATCCCCAATTCAAGCCTGCTCTACTCAACTTACAAGATATTCACAATCCCCTTTTCGTAACTGATTAGAAATCATATAGTGATAACTAGTTGTCGATTAGCTACCAAGAATTCAACTCAATTATTGGATAGATCTCTCAATAAGAAAAATAACCATAAGCATGCATTAATTTATAACATAAGTTTCAAGAAGTTCAACATAGAAAGTTCTATAGGAGAATTAGTTCCTAGCCATAAAGATGACAAGAACTAATTCCAAGTTCATCATGCAAAACCGAATTAAAGAAAAGAAAAAGGAAAGAAATTACTAAGTTTAGGTCTCCAATCTCCTAGCAAGAAAATCTTGTGTTGTCAAGAAAGGGAACCTCAAAACCGCCTGGGTTCTCCTTATATAGGTTTAAAACGCCTCCTTCTTTTCCTCGCAGCTGGCCCAAAAATCCGTCAAAAGACCTAATTTTTTCCGCGCGCGCTGCCCTGCAGAGATAGCCGCGGCCGAAGTTTTCGTCCTCTCGATAGTGGCGCGCCGCGTTTTAGCCGCGCTGGATCTTCGCGCTTTCTCAATGATGGGCGCCGCGCCTCGCTTCGATCGCAGTAGCGCGCTGTCCGGATTTCGCTTGTTCGCCACTTTCTCTGCTTTCATCTCCGCATCTCCTCTTGCCCTCTTTACTCCTTTTTCGCCATTTGGCCATTTCAACCACTTTGACTCAATAGAAAGAAAAACTATCCTAATACGACACTTATATGTGCAAAATGGGACAAAAGACTAACTAAAACAGACTCAAAAGGTGTATACAAAATACACCGATCACTTAGTAAACCTGCTATCTCAAAATAGAAGAAGAACCATAATCAATTGCATTAATAAGTAAGTTAAGCGGATAGTTGAACAGATTTGGAAGCCCTATTTCCACATTACTGAAGTAAAACAACATAGTTTAATTAGTTTTCATAATTAGAATCATAAACAACAACTCAATTATCGGTCACCAAATAGATAACATAGAATAGAAATTGATACTTGAGCACTAATCCCTGAGGACGATAACTCGGTCTTCTAAGACTATATTACTTGACTCGACACGTGCACTTGTGTAAGTGTGTGCATTAAATCACGCATCATTCATACTGGAAAATATATAAGCGAAACTATTTGTTCTTATGCCCAAAAATATAATCTTTATAATAAAATACTTTGGGTATCATTCGATAATGCATCTAATAATACTGCTGCTGTAGATCTTTTAAAAAGCGGAAGTACAACCACCACTTCCTCATATATTTCACGTTCGTTGTGCTTGTCATATTTATAATTTAATTGTTAAAAGTGATCTTGATTTATTTTCACTTGAAATAAAACTTGTCAAAAGAGCTGTTGGAGTTATTCAGGGTAATAATAGGAAAAATAGAATTATAGAATTTAAAGAAAAATGTAAACAATTTAATTTGAGACCTAAATTAATGCCAGAAGAGATTATTACACGGTAGAATTATACTTATTTATTGTTAAAAGAATGTTATAAGTATAAAGACCCCATAACACATGTTGCAAATGCGCATTGTAAGAATGTGATGTATATGTTAACCGACGAACATTGGAAATCAATTGGTGAACTTTTAAAAAAATTACGTAAATTTTACACTGCTACTGTTGAATTTTCAGGATCTTATTACCCAACAGTTTGTAATGCTTTAGCTCATATAGCTGAAATTTCATATTTACTTTATGGTTTAAAATCAAATGTGAAATATAAAGATGCAGTTACACTTATGTTTGAAAAATTTAAAAATATTTTTTCCATATTCCTGATATTTATTGTATTGGTGCAGTCTTAAATCATTCTATTAAAAAAGTAGATTGTCATAATTTAATATGTAGTTTATATACTTATATGGAAGTAGGTGCAACAGAAACTTCATCTTCATTTGATTGCATAAGTACACTTGATACTAATTTAACTACATTATATGAATATTATGCTACATTACATGATAACAACAACTCTGCTACTAATATTCCTTCTAGTTCTGCTTCTGTATCTACACCTTCAGGATTCAATGAAGATGACGATGAAGAAGAATCTTTAGACATATGAAGCACTTTTACAACACAAGCAACCACAAGTCGATCTTGCGATGAGATGCAATTTTATTTGCAAAAGTCAGCGGAGCCGAAGAAAAGTTTTGACCCTTTACAATGGTGGCAGGATAACAAAAGGCAATTCCCGGTACTTGCAAATACGGCGAGATGTTCTTAATGTGTCGATCTCAACAGTGGCTTCTGAAAGTGCATTTAGCCAAGCACGAGATCAAATAGGAGACACATGTCACTCATTGGGTGGAAGCACATTAGAAGTGTTAGTCTGCTTAAGGGATTGGATCAAATCAGAGAGAAGAAATCAAGGATGTGGAGACGTTAATTCTCCGGAAGATGAAGAAATAGGCAATATTTTGGAAGGCGGGAGCGGAGGCGGGACTGAAATTAATACTCCAGATTTAGAGGCTATGAAGCATAACCAATTCAATCAACCTATAGATTACGAAGAACTTGCAAGAAAGATGCATAATATGTAAATAAAATTATTATTACTTCATTATGTACTCTTATTAACATTATGAAAGTTCAAAAGTTTACATCTTATCATTAGTTTTAATTTTACTATCTATTTAGTTGTTAATCTGTTATTACTTATTTGTTAACTTATATTTACTAATCTAATAAATTAATAAAAGTATAATTACAATATAAAGTTATAAACTATAAAGTATAACTATAACAGTACTATAAAGTAAACTATAAAATAAAGATAAAGTATAAAGTTATAAACTATAAAGTATAAAGTATAAAGTATAAAGTTATAAACTATAAAATAGAAAGTTAACTTTAAAGTTTCAATTTTAATATATAAAACTATATTATATATTATATTATTATATTATTATATTACATATTTAAATTGAATTTAGTTTACATTATAGAAAATAAATACTAGAAATTTTTTAAAAAAACCCGACAGAGGCCCGCTTGCACCGGACCGCATGGGCCACTGAATCCAGAATGAACCTGACCGGTGGCACCAGAGTCAGTGAACCGGACCAGAACTCGCCTACGTTAGATGTATAGTTAGGAGTTATATTATGTCCGTCGTAACTTACTTTCAGCAGATGCGAGCATAGCAAGTCTACAGTCATAACACTAATCCACATCAGGCAAAGATATATATATTTATTATATAGAGAATAAGCCTAACGATATATCTGCAAAAAGCATACCTAAAATATCCCATAACTAATTATTACAAACCAAAATAAAATTGTATCCAAATGTCAAAAACAACCAAACACCAAATGATTGTTTACATAGTTGAGATCACTCAGAAGCATCAATATACTATACTATCACCACCATCTTCAGATTCTTCTCTTCTCCCCCAGCTTGACTCTGCACCATCTCCCCCTTTCCGTTTGCTCCTTCCCTCAGCAGCAACTGCATCAGTACTCTCTCCCCCTTTTTGTGAAGAAAGCAAGTCCTTATAGTAGCTTTTTACACGTACAAGCTCGAGAATATGTCGATCAATTTCAGCAATGTGCTTCCTCAGCCAATCCTTGGACATAGGGACAGTACAGTCGATGTTTCCAGGAATGTTGGTAACATCCTGTGTTGGTTCAGTGGCAACATCCTGCGAAGTTTTGATGTCCTAGTTTTCTTTCTTCCAGGGCAAGTCTATGACTGCCTCGCTATTTACTATCGTTCGTCAGATCGATAAGCATCTAGATGCTTATTCAGTTTTTCTCCTTTCGGAGTCTTGAAGCTTTGATTCAACAGTATTTGGTAAATGAGAGAGGGGTATGGAAGAGCAGAGTTAGATTGTCTTTCAGCCAAGTTTGTAACATGATTGAAAATCAGCATTCCAAGATCAACTCTGTAGTTTCTTCCTAACTTGTACAGTAGGGTTGCTTGGTCAAGAGTTACAACAATTTCATTTACGGAGGGCAACCAGTTGTATATAGCAATTCTATGCAGGGTTGCAAACAGTGCAGTGAGTCTTGACACTAGACTACGAGGAGCCAAGTGGTGATCAAATTTCCAGTGAGGTATTTGATCATTTCATTCAATTCTTCAGCAGTAGGAGTAGTTTCTGGGGTTCTAACAACATGAGGGATCCCTAGTATGGTATTTATGATGTCAGGAGTAAACTTATACACCTTGTTGTAAAGATAAACTCTCCCATTTTTTTTTAGGTAGTGTCTCGTACAAGGTGGGTCAGATTGGCATAGAATACCCTAACTACCTTCTCACAGTAAGGATTATTTCCAGTTACAGAGCTTAGAACCCTACGACTACTTAGAAACTCAATCAAACCATATTATGAAATTGAAGATTCATGTATCACTTTTTCACTTCTGATGCCTCTATTCTTAAACAGTTCCAGTTATTTGAACATGTTTTACTATGGAACAAAAGAGAATAAGACATTACAATTGAATTCTGGCTTTTTTTGTTCAGGTGATGTGGCTTCCGGTGTTGCCTCGGATGTTGGGGCAATATAGTCAGGATCAACTTATTTTTCCTTTGTTGCCTTCGATGTTGAGGTAACATTTGAACCTAGATTCCAGTATGTTCTTCACACTCTCTTGGGCATGAAGTTTCTTAGAGGAGTGTCATCAGACATTTCCTCTTCTCCTTCTTTCTCGACTTCGGTTGGAGTGATTGGAGTGGTTATAATGGTTGCTGAAGCTGTCGGACTTCTGGGTAGATTGAAGTCTGAATCATGGTGGAGGTTGTGGACTCAACAGGGAAATTCGACTCTTCAACAGGGAATTCAACTCTGCCCTGTTCCTTTTGGCAGTATGATCTTCACGGAATCTGCTTTCAAACACCCTTTTAGACCTTCTCGTTGACATTGTTGACTGTGATCCTCTTGACGCAAGGTTTGTAAAATCAGATGTTGTATCAACATCTATTGGGTTCTCCGAATCTCCAGGGTAACACATATTTAAAGGTTCATCGGAACCCAGAAAAATTAGGGCTACACGTGCGTCTTCCTCAGAAGGTTTTTCGTCATTGATGACTTTGTAATGTTTATACATTTTGTGGCTGTTTGGTGGACTTTTTGACATGGAAGAATACTCTTTTGATTTGGAGGATTGGAAAGATTTGGGGGATATGAACATGGGAGAGGGTTTTGAAGAGTTGGGCGAATTTGAAAAACTTTGAAAAACTTTGAAAAACTGGCGGTGATCTTTTGGCTGCCATTTGATGGTTCGACTTGTGTCTGACTGATGTGACAATACACACGCAATAATGGGGATATTAATGATGCGCGATTTCTGCACACACTAACGCAAGTGCACGTGTCGTGTCAAGTAATATAGTCTAGAAGACCGAGTTATCGTCTTCAGGGATTATTGTTCAATGCTCAAATTCTATTCTATGGTATCTATTTGGTAACCGATGATTGATAAGTTGTTTATGACTATAATTATGAAAGCTAATTAAACTACGTTGTTTTACTTCAGTAATGGTGGAAATAGGGCTTCCAAATCTCCTCAACCATCCGCTTAACTTACTTATTAATGCAATTAATTATGGTTCTTCTTCTGTTTTGAGATAGCAGGTTAGCTAAGCCGTTTTATACTCCTGTTAAGGTAATATAAACACTCAACCCCAATATAGAACCTTTCTACCTTTCGGTGATAAGATTGACTATAAAGGAGGATTAAGACCAATAACCTATTAATACTACACAAGTATCGGGGTACTTTCGTCCACGATTTAACCTATGTTTATTCAACTATAGCATATTCACAATCTCCCCTTTCGGCTTTCGATTAGAAATCATATGGATTATGATAATTAGTGATCAATTAATTACCAAGCAATCAAGATAAATATTCAATAAATCTCAACAACAACAACAAGAACCAAAACATGCATTACTTCATAAAGATAAGTTTCAAGTGAATTGACATGGAAAGCCCTAGATTAAGTTAGTTCCTAGCCATAGACATGACAAGAACTAAATTAATATCCAACATAAACTACAAAGAAATAAAACAAGAAACAAGAAATTACTAAGAAGTGCTCTCTAATCTTGATCTCCAAAGTTGTGTGATTTGGCAAGGAAAGGAACCCTTAATTCTGACCTAAAGGCTGCCTTTTATAGTCTCAAAACGTTTTTCCAGGTTTTTCTTCAGGTCTTGGCCCATTCCCATTCGAATATTTCAGAATTCTCGCCAGCGCCATGTTCAGAATCAGCCATGCCCAAACTTCGCAGCTCAGAATTAGCCGCGGCCTCGATTCTGGCTGGAGGCCATGGCGCCGACTGCTTCGTCTTGCCGCTAATTTTCTGCTGAGCTCTGGAATCTCTGTTTCTGCCCTCTTTTTGCTCTTTTTCCGCCAATGAGCCACTTTAAACCAATATGACTCAAAAGAAAGAAAATTTATCCTAAGACGACACGTATTTGTACAAAAATGGGCAAAAGACTAACTAAAAATGACTCAAAAGGTGTATATAAAATACACCGATCAATTAATCATGACAATCTTCAATTTACACACAAACTATTTTCCTTAATTATAGGGAGTGAAAAATATTTGAACTTTACACATACCCAAAACAAAATGTTTTTACATGACACAAGGCATTTTAAGAAATTAAAAAAAAATGAACCTCCTTATTTTTTGGATTTACGTTATTCACAGAGACTTGTTACAAAATAAAACCCAGAATAAAATAAGATACGCAAGATCGACCAATGTACTGGAACAAGATGTTGTGAACGATGTTGGCAACATTCTCCAAGTTTTCATAAGCATTTTGAGACTCCAAGGATTTTCTGATTTGGTAAAATGGTTTTCCGCATATGTTCCCTATGAGACTGATCGCTGGACAGATGTGACATTTTACTATTGTCTTTAATCAACTTAGTTGAACACATATGGATAAATAAAATATTAAGGGGTTTTCAACCTTCTTGAAGTACATGGTTCTCCTATAGAATAGGAACGATACCAAACTTAGAGCTATGCTCTTTTTGTATAAAACCAAATCTTTAGTTGAGGCTTTGCCTTCTTATGATACTCCATTTTTATGATATGAATCATCGCAGAGAACGGTATCACATTCAAACCTTGTCCTTGTGGAGTCAATCGTGATTCCTTTGAGAAAATTGTGCAACATTACTTACAACCTATATTCCGTACACTGATCCAAATGGTAAATGTTACCCAGAATGTTTGGTCAACATTTAGGATAACATCTACTTTGTCTGTCTTATTTTCAGAGAAAATAGATATCAAGAGATTTCTTCAACCTAGAAAATCTCTCATGGTCTAAGGGTTTGGTAAAAATATCAGCTAGTTGTAAAAGAGTATCAACATGTTCGATTTGAACTAGTTGTTTTTCCACTAAGTCTCTTAAAAAATTATGACTTATGTCGATGTGTTTTGTACGTGAATGTTGACAGGATTTTAGAAATATTAATAACACTCAGATTACCACAGTACAAAATCATAGAGTTATTAAAAATGCCATAGTCATCAGGCATATGTCGTAACTAAATCAGTTGAGCACAACAACTTCCGCCTACGACATATTCTGATTCGGCAGTCGAAAGTGACACGGAATTTTGTTTACCAATGTACCATGAGACTAGATTGTTGCCAAGATAAAAATAACCACCACTAGTGTTTTTCCTATCGTCGACATCACCGGCCCAATCTGAGTCACTATACCCTATTAGATTAGGATTAATGTCTCTAGAGTACCAAATTCCCAAGTCACTTGTACCAGCAATATATCGTATGATACGTTTCACGGCATTAAGATGAGATACCTTGGGACTGGTTTGGAACCTGGCGCAAACACACACACTAAACATGATATCTGGGCGACTGGCAGTAAGGTATAAAAGGCTCCCTATCATAGATTGGTATAATGTTGGGTCAACATCTTGCCTAACAATGTCTTTACTAACCTGCTGCGTAGAGTCCATTGGCGTCTTCATGTGTTTAGCGTTTTCCAGACCAAACTTACTAACAAGATTCTTGGCATACTTTCTCAGGGATACAAAAATCCCATCTTCCACCTGTTTAATCTGCAAGCCTAAGAAAAATGTTAGTTCACCAATCATGTTCATTTCAAATGTTGTTGACATGGCTTCGACAAACGACTTCAAGAGGGATTTTTTAGTCGAGCCAAAGACAATGTCATCAACATAGATTTGAGCTATGATTACATCTATTTCGTGTCTCTTTATGAATAAAGTTCTGTCAGCTTCTCCACGGATCAAATCAAAATCAATAAGAAAGTTAGTCAATCGACCATACCATGCACGTGGTGCCTGTTTTAGACCATACAAGACTTTCTTGCGCTTGTATACATGTTGTGGATGGTGAGGATCTTCGAATCCTTTTGGTTGTTCAACATATACTTCCTTGTCCAAGTATCCATTGAGAAAGGCACCTTTATCCATTTGGTGCAAGGTAATTTTCAAGTAACAAGCAATGGCAAGAAGCAATCTTATTGATTCAAGTCTAGCCACAGGTTCAAAGGTCTCGTCGTAGTCGATACCTTCAATTTGTGTATAACCTTGAGCAACTAGTCGAACTTTGTTCCTCAAAATCTGCCCTAACTCTTCTGATTTGTTTTTGTATATCTACTTAGTTCCAATAACATTAGTGTTGTTGGGTCGTGGTACCAAATTCCAAACCTCATTTCGGGTAAACTACTCTAGCTCATCTTGCATAGCTTGTATCTAAAAATTATCTTTCAACGCTTTCCCAATATTCTTAGGTTCCAATGTAGATGTAAAACAAGAAAGACTAACCTGTTGGTATATGGTGGACATGCACACATACCTTACCATCTCTTGGTAATTGAGTGGTTCTTTCTCCCTCGTTCGCCTCTGCTCGAAAATCCCCCCTATCACTAGGCCGGGTGGATGGTTCCTACTAATCCTCGATGGAGGGTCTCTTCTTACTTGATCATTTAGCTCCGTAGCAGACTCCTCCTCGAAATCTTCCTCGGTGTTCTCTTCTTGAGTTTCAGATGTGACTTCTGGTGTTGGGTCAACATTTGGGTCAACATCTGCATCTTCAGTGGGTTGGTTCTCGTCCACTGCAACTATAATGTTGTTTTCTGAGGATCTTCCAGATATGTCTAGCAGATCATCAAAAATAACATTGATAGACTCCTATATGGTTTTGGTTCGAAGATTGTATACCCGGTAGGCATGGCTATTCTGCGAGTAGCCAACGAACACACCCTTGTCGCTCTTTGAATCGAACTTCGCTAGA
Source organism: Przewalskia tangutica (assembly GCA_029844215.1). Lineage (NCBI taxonomy): Eukaryota > Viridiplantae > Streptophyta > Magnoliopsida > Solanales > Solanaceae > Przewalskia > Przewalskia tangutica. The sequence continues at coordinate 103,673,378 of CM056736.1, read as the reverse complement.
TGATCCATGTCATTAAGATTATAGCAAACACACCCGAAAATATGAAAGTAACGCAGGGTGGGTTTCTTTCCATTTAGTAGCTCATAGGGTGTCATATTGGTGCCTTGCCTAAGACATACTCTATTTGATATGTGACACGTTGTATTCAAGGCTTCAGCCCAAAATCTCTTTGACAAGTGCTTAGAACTTAACATGACTCTAGCCATTTCTTGTAAGGTTCTGTTCTTCCATTCAGCAACCCCATTCTGTTGAGGTGTTTTAGGTGCCGAAAACTCATGGAATATGCCTTTCTTTTCATAAAACTTTGCAGAGGTTTGGTTTTCAAATTCCTTTCCATGGTCAGAACGAATTCTGAAAATGGAAGAGCAAAATAAGTTCCTTATTCTAGAGTGAAGTGCTTTAAACATGTCAAAGGCTTGCGATTTTTCCTTTAAGAAATATATCCAAGTAAAACTGGAAAAATCATCAACTATCACATACGAGTATCTCATTCCACCTAGGCTGTCTACTTCAATTGGACCCATAAGATCCATATGTAATAATTAAAAACAATGAGACGTACATGAATGTTGGCTATCATATTGGGCAACATTGTGAGAGACTCGGGTCTGCTTCCCTTTGAAACAATCTTCGCACAGGGTTTCTCATTTGGATCCAGTTGGGGATGCCTCTTACAGCTTCGAACGATATCAGTTTTTTCAAGGTGTCATAGTTGACATGTCCCAACTTTTGGTGCCAAAGTGCCAAGTCACTTATCTTCGCTGAATTGCACACCTCTAGTCCACCGACTAGATAACAATTATCTCCAGTGCTTGTTCTTGATATGACACATTTATTCACAGAGTCTATAACCTTGCATCCAAGCTTGTTGAACTTCACCTCGAGATCATCGTCACACAGTTGGCTTATGCTTAGGAGATTAACAACTAAGCCTTCCACGAGAAGAACAACTTTCAAGGTGGATACATTCGGAACATTGAGAGTTCCTTTCCCGATAATCTTACTTTCACTTCATCCTCCAAAGGTCACGTATCATCCATTAAATGCTCCAAAATCTTTCAATAAACTTTTGGTACCTGTCATGTGACGTGAACAACCACTATCGAAATACCATGACCCTGTAATATTAGTTCGTAAGGCAGTTATACACACATTACATTTCAGATTCAGTTTAGGTATCCACACCTTTTCAGAACTATACTTCTTTCTGTTTTCAGACTTTTTACTTTGAATGTTGTCAGTGATGTTTGGCAACATTTCTGGTAACACTTGAGGCATGAGTCTGAGAGCAGAATTTCGAAGTTTGTAGTAGTAGTGCGTTAAGTGTCCCGTCTTTTTACAGAAACTGCACACAAACTTTGATCCAATCATAGATATATGAGAGTCACAATTGGTATTTTCTTTGATGAATTTTATCCCCTCAGTTCTTCTATGGATCCTTGAAGTATTGAGTTTACTCGGTGTTTTATACCCAAGACCTGCTCTCGAAGTATTTGAGATTCAGGATTTCATCCAGTTTGGACTTCCCTGTGTTAAGTCTTTGGAAAGTGGTCTCAGTTGTGTTCAGTCTTGCACGAATTTTACCAAGTTCAAAATTCTTCTTGGTAAGCATTACCTCTAAGCGGTTGATTGTGTCTTTAAGACTTTTATTATCAAGAGCCAGTGATTGTGCCTTTGAGTCTAGTTGTTCCGATTCGGTGATTAGAGCCTTACAAAGATCTTGCAATTTTTTATCACCTCCTCTTTGGAGTCAACCAGATCCAAGTTTACAGCCTCAGATGAAAAAATAACCCCACTAAAACAGTTTACATCAGAATAGTTAAAGAAAATATACCTTTCTGATGATGCAGCTCTTCCAGCGTCCAATGTAATTCCTGATGTTGAGGCAACATTGTCAGCAACATTTGATGTTGAGACAACATTGTCAACAATATCTTCATCGTCGGACAGTGGGTGTTCGAACATTGCTGCTAGCATTGCTTGTGGTTCTTCTTCTTGACTTTCTCCCTCCTCCTCGTCCTCATCGTCACTGAGGGTAACCCACATAACTTTACCAATTTTCCTAAGAGTGTTGGCACACTCATTTGCATAGTGTCCCCAACCCGAGCACGCATGACATTGCACACCTTCGAGTTGTTTTGGATTGAATTGGTATTGTCAGAGTTGGATTTTCTCAGCAAATTGTTATTTTGGTTTTCAGAGAGTGGTCTATTTGGCTGTTTGTTAAAGAGTGGGTTTTGGTGTTGTTTGTATTTTTCTTTGTTGCGATCATTGTTGATCTTTCTCATCATTGAATTGAATCGACGAGTTAGTAAGGCAACAGTAGCACCATCCCCTACTTCCTCCAGGTTTTCTTCCTCGGCTTCTACAGTTCTTGAGGTTTGACCTTGAAGTGCCAATGTCTTGTCTTGATACAGATCTCGTTGGCTCTTCATGTTCATCTCATAGGTTTGAAAGATGCTCATCAAGGCATGAACATCCATATTAGCTAGATTGTGGGCCTCTTCAATTGCACAAATTTTAGTATTAAATCTTTCAGAAAGGGATCTGAGAGCTTTATCCACAATTTGTGTGTTAGTCAGAGGAGACTCAAGCACTTGACATTGATTAGCAATGTCAATTAACTTTTTAAAATATGATTTTATGTCCTCAGACTCTTCCATCCTTAAGCGTTCGTATTGGCTCAAAATCATGCGAAGCTTTGTACGTCGGACACTTGATGTACCTTCACAATGGGTTTGCAAAGTTTCCCAAGCATCCTTGGCCGTTGAACAATTCTGGATGAGTTTAAACATATACAAATCCACCCATCCAAAAATAGCGTTTAGGGTCTTTTCATTATAACTTGCGTTGTTGATTTCTTCCTGTGTCCATTCAGACTCGGGCTTTGTAAGAACATCATCGTCCTCGTCTGCTGGATATTTGAGAACCACATATCCTTCGGAGACAGATCTTCATGCTCTAACATCAATTGATTTGATATGAGAACGAAGACGTATCTTTCAATAGGCGTAATTTGTCCCATCTAAAATTGGAAGACGACCAACATTATGGTTAGCTGAGTCCATAGCCGTAATAATCAGAATCAGACACTTATTGTATCAAGTGTTGGCTCTGATACCACTTGTTGGGTCTCGGGCTACGGATTAGTAAGATATTAGTAAGAAAATAAATCGACAGCTCGGTAAACTAGAAACAATGTCTGGATGTTGCCTTCAATGTTGGGTCAACATTTGAGGCAACATTGAGATAAACCGAGATAAACATTGTTAGAGTAAATGCACCGAAAAAGTAAAAAGAACACAAGGTTATATTTTCAAGGGTATAAATTAATATCCCTTGATGGTCGGTGACCAAAAGAATTATATAAATTATACACAATTACAAATGAATTTCTTTTACAAGATACAGTGTAAAGTACATAAAAGAAATTACAAAATGAAGTCGCAGATGACTTCTCCTAAAGTCACAAATTCTAAAAGATAAAATACAACATCTTCATTACACTTGCTTGAACAATGAGCTTAATCTAGAATAGAGATAACGATTGCAATGTGGGACAAAATGTTGTTAAAACAACTTTAGGCTAATAGGTGATCCAGTTTTCTATTGTAAGATCCGAGAGCTCTCTTGACTTGTTGTCGTTGTAAATCTGGATGTCGATACTTGTGAAGCTCTCCTCTATTTATAGTGTTGAGCTTCCCTTGAAATCCTCACTGATGGTTGCGGAGGTTGAACAAAAGATGGCAGCAGCTTGGACCGAGTCTTCCTCCTGAAAATCCTCAACAATCCGGACTTGGTATTCGCTGCTTTCTCTCCACGTTTTGACTTGGTCTTTCACCACCTTTTAAACACAACAATCAGGTAAGCTTGCCTAGGTCATTTTTACTCACAGTAACTTCAACTGCTTAGGCCGAAAGAATAGGCAAAACAGTTACATAGATGTTGGCAGAAATGTTGCCACAACATCACAAGCAACATCCTGAAGATGTTGTCTTGTGCTTTCACAGATGTTGGCACAACATCCTATCCAACATCAACAAAAATAAGTGAGATTTGTCATTTGCTTATCCACTTAGCAACTAAACTTCAAACCTAAAAGTAATATTTTGTACCCAATAATATTAGTTCATTTTCTTGGACTTTAATACCATCAATATTCGTTTATTGACAAACAAAAATAACAACAATTTGTTACTGACTTGAAGAAGAAAATGATTTAACTTTTATAAGAATAAATAAGAAGGTTATAAGGGGTGCTTTTAGTAAGAAAGATTTTGTCTCAAATAATTAAAAAAAGTTAAAACTGTTGAGACTATATAACAGTAAAAACTTATCTGTAACACTAAATCAATAAATACATAATATATGTGTTATAGACTATATCACATAATTATGGTAAATTTATACTTATTTTCACCATATCAAGTCATTTAAGCCTGATAGTGCTCGTTTGGTACGTCGCATTGGACTGTACTAATTTTATTGGTTTGGAATGTACTGTGTTGGACTAGACTGTATTAATATATAATGGACGGTATTAGAGTATTAATATATATAATGAATTGTATTTTTTTTTATTTTATTTTTAGTACAGTTCAGGAGAGATCCACCTGTTAAATGGGTCTAAAAAATGACAGTTAAATCCAATACAGTCCAGCTTAATGCAACATACCAAACGTGTCCGCAGTCTTAATGGAAAAGTTAAAAGAGTTGTATTACAGACGTGCATCAATTTTTCTAGATGTTTCTTTTTGTTTCACTTCACTCATTTTTCATGTCTTTTACATAACCTAATTTCCATTTTTTAGGGAAATCGATCACCGACTGGCGACTTCTCTAGCTTGGCAGCCTTAGCTTAATTTACTAATTTAATTATGAGGGTTTGTTGAGACTTGCGGCGAGTCAACTCTAAAATGAATAATTAAGATCTGAAGTAGGTAAATTAAGTAGAAGAAGTATATATAATCTGTCTAGCAATAATTCAATAGAAATCATTTTTATTTTACATCACTTCCCTAGTTAAGGGACTCTTGTTAAATTTTCTATTACAATTAAGTAAAGTGCAGTCTACATATTACATGCATGCATGTATTTGGTGATAAAAATTTGAAATGTTAATTAGTGTTAGGTGTTTTGCTCTGATTTGTTGAATATGAACATGCAGAAGAAGGAATGAAGAAAGAAGGCTAGAACTAGGGATATTTACATGTGAGGCTGAAGCGGTGAGAAAGATAGCAGAGGAAGAAAAAGAAGTGCGAGAGGAAGAGAAAGGGAGAGAGAGAGTGTGTGAGAGAAAATATCTGATATTGAAATGAATGAATTAAGTCTTACATCTGTGTACACTGATTATATACATATCACCATTCACTAAGTAGTCATTATTAATAACCACTAACTACCCCAACAAACTAATTGCTCATTAATAAAATATCTCAACAACAAATATCTAACTATTGAATAACAAAATATCTAATTGTTGAACTATACTTTTACATCCCCCTCAAGCTAGGATGCATGAAGATGTTCTTCAATCCTAGCTTGGATAACAAATGAGTGTGCTTCTGTCGACTCAATGCCTTTGTTAGGATGTCAGCTGGTTGATGTCAGAAACTGAGTGTTGATCAGCCCAACATGTACTTTCTCTCTAATGAAATGACAATCTATATCTATATGTTTGGTTCTCTCATAAAATACTGGGTTGCCAGCTATCTGTATGGCAGATTTGCTGTCTGTGTGTATTGCCACTGGTTGGGATATGTCAATTCCCAGTTCTTTGTATAAACCAACTAGCCAAACAACCTTAGTTGTAGCAGAAGTCATATCTATGTACTCTACTTCTGCAGAACTTTGAGAGACTGTATCCTGTTTCTTCGACTTCCAGGATATAGGTGATGGACCAAACATTGCCAAGTATCAAGTGACTGATCTCCTAGTATTTACACACCCTCCCCGGTCTGCATCATAGTACATTCGAAGTTGAGGAATACATTCAGAAGAGTTGGACATAAGAATTCCAATTCCTGGTGTTTGTTTGACATATTTTACCAGCCTAAGACATGCCTCCATATGTGAAGCCATAGGTGTCTGCATAAATTGACTGAGTGAGTGTACTGCAAAAGTGATATCTGGTCTGGTAGTGGTCAGGTACAACAGTCTTCCAATTCACTGCAGCAATGGATACCACTACTCTAACTGTTGCCATTTTAACCACTGGCGAGAAGGTTTCCTGGTAGTCAATCCCTTCCTTTTGATTGTATCCATTGGCTACAAGTCTTGCCTTGAACCTTTTAATCTCTCCTGATGCCTTGTATTTGATCTTGTATACTTATCTACAACCAATGGCTTTCTCCCCTTCAGTCAATTTGACCAATTCCCATATCTCATTGTCCTCCAGTGCTTTGATCTCAGATTTCATGGCTTCAACCCATCTAGGATCCTTTGCTGCATCTGAGTACCCTGGTGGTTCTGTGTCAAGGGCACTTTAGCAACAAATTATTGATAAGTGAAAGATAAACCTGTGTATGTAACACTATCAGAGATGGAATATAAACACATAGAAGATCCTTTGTTAGTAATATAGTCCTTGTGCCAAATAGGGGGCTTGCTACTCCTTCCTGATTTTCTTACTGCAAGGTCTGTATTAGAATTTTCTTGTGCAGCATTCTCTTGTTGGTCACCTTCATTGGAAAAGTCAGCAGTAAGTACACCATGATCTGCACCAGCAACTTCATCTGCACAGTCAGCATCAAGAACATCTTGGTTTGCACCAGTACCATTTTCTCCTGCAAGACATTCTCCATTTACTGGAGCATTGTTAGTAATAGGATCATTTATCAACTCTTCATAAGAGAATTGCTCATGTGCCCTTATATTGACACTCTCCTCATTCTGACCATTCTGGAAGGGAAAAATATATTCCCTAAAAAGTACATCCCTGCTGACAAAGATGTTTCTATTCTCCAAATCATATAATTTGTATCCCTTTTGTGTAGGTGCATAGCCAAGTAAGACACACCTAACTGCCCTTGGACTGAATTTATCATGTGTGTGAAGTATAGTAGCAAAACATAAGCAACCTATAACTCTTAAATGATTAAGTTGTGGTGTCTTGTTGTATAGTCTGTGAAATGGGGATTCATTTTTCAAGACAGTCGAGGGGATTCTGTTAATGATATATGTTGCAGCCTCTATACACATTCCCCATAACCTATCTGGTATACTACCCTCAAATTTAAAAGCTCTAACAGTCTCAAGAATATGCTTTTGTTTTCTCTCAACCACACTATTTTGTTGTGGTGTATAAGGGCAAGAACTTTCATGTATAACACCATGTGACTGAAACAACTCTCTACAAATCTGATTAAAGAATTCAGATCTATTATCTGATCTGATTTTCTGAATTTTGAGATCAAACTGCGTATTAACTTCTGTTAAGAAATTTCTCAAAATAGTGGATACATTAGATTTCAGTCTTATTAAAAATGTCCATGTCCACCTAGAATAGTCATCTACAATAGTTAAGAAATATTTCATCTCATTGTGTGTTTCACTCTATATGGTCCCCATACATCTAAGTGTAACAACTGGAAATGTTTAGTTGTTCTACTAGTGCTATCAGGGAATGGGGATCTGGTTTGTCTAGCTAATAGTCAGACTTCACATTTATTCAAATCAAAATCAATATTGTCTTTGAAGAAAGAATTTTTCCTTAATACTGTCATAGGCACATGACATAGCTTTTTATGTCATGTCATTGCATCTATTTGGTGTGTAGCAGCCATACATCTCTTCAGTTCCTTCTCTTGATTCTGAGCATCCAGACACAGAATATAGAGCCCATCTTTCTCACTATCAATCCCCCTCATCTTCCCAGATGCTAAGTCCTGAAATACACAACATGATGGAAATAATGTGATACTACAACTCAGCTCTCTAGTCACTTTTGATACAGACGGCAAGTTAAATTTGAATGCATGGACACATAGGACATTCCTTAGAATATCACATTTTCCCAGTTAATAATCACCAACATGTGAGATTCCAGCTGAATTCCCTGTTGGTAACTGAACCTTTAATGTTCCCCATGTCATTAGATTATTATGTAAATGTTTAAAATCACTTATCATATGATTGGTTGCACCTGAGTCAACAATCCACTTCAATATTTCTTCAGAGATATGTATACCTGCCATATTTGCACTGTGATTTTTGTTGTTTTCCTTCTCATCCAGCATATGGAGAATCTGTTGTCTCTGGCTAGGAGTAAAGAAATCCTGCTGCTGCTTTACTCCATTATGTGACACATCAGCTTCTTGTCATGCACTTTCAAAGCTACATGTTACTGCATAAGCTTTCTTTTGTTTTGTCTTAAAGTCATCCGGATATCCAATCAACTGATAACAATCCTCCTCTAAGTGTCCTATCTTCCCACAATGATTGTATTTCATCAGTTTAAAACAATCCAGTCTGTAGTGTCCCTTTATGTGGCAAAAATCACACATAACATTAGGATTAAAAGGTTTTCTTTTCTTGTGATTTCCTTCATGCCCTCCCTTATTGTTTTCATTCCTTGTTGTGAACATTGCAGATGATTCAATGTGTTCATGCACTGCTCTACTCCCTTCTGCCAGAATTCTTTAGCTCTCTTCTTGATTAACCAGTGCATAATCCTGATTTAGACTTGGGACTTACTGCATCATAAGGACTTGGCTTCTCGCATGATTATAACTCTTATTCAGGCTCATAAGAAACTGTAATAACTTCTGATATTGCAAGTTATTAGCAAACTCTTTCGACCTGGGACAACAAGATAATGGATGAGTATGATTTAATCATACTCATCCCGAAGGTCTTTCAGCTTCGAGTAGTATCCTGAAACTGACATTGTTCCTTGTTTCAATGTAAATATCTCCTTGAGGAGTTGAAATGCTCTCGGGCTGTTCACTTTGTCAAACCTCTATTTCAACTCCTCCCATAAGCTGTGTGCATCAGCATTGAACAACATTCATGTTAGTAAACTTTTACTAACATTCCCCATTAGCCAGGACACCACAATAGCATTACATCTGTCCCATATTTTTGCAAGTTCCTTATTATAGTATTCTCTTCTGATTGTTCCATCAATGAACCCCGCCTTGTTCTTTCCTAACAATGCCAACTTCACTGCCCTACTCCACAACGTGTAGTTGTCCATTCCACTCAAAATGATTCCAACTGTTAAAGAACCATGTGCAACTGATGAAAACAAGTATAGAGGATGGTTGTGATGCACTACATTATTCCTTAGATTTATTGTATCTCCTGTCACATTCACTCCACTGTCCTCACCTGCTTCTGATATAGTCATATTTCGACTAATCAGATACAGAAATTTACCTCTTTAATTTTGTCCTTAATCGCCAACAAAATTAACTTCAGATTTGCCATAATAAATTCATATTCCTAGATCCTTAATTTGTCCTTAATCGTCAATAAAATTAACTTCAAATCTAATAAAATCTAACATAATAGATTCATATTTCTAGACCTCGACTTGCATGTGATTCGATTACCTTCATCGTGACAAAATTCTGCCATATCTTCTCGATTCTGTCACTCGATCTCAAGTTGCACTAGTTATCGCAGATCTATGTCGATGTGTCTTGTGATCTACTCCAGATCTCAAATCACAATTTCTTCGATTTGATCGGATTATTCAAGTATCTAGCTTTGAGACCATGTTGAATATGAACATGCAGAAGAAGGAAGGAAGAAAGAAGGCTAGAACTAGGGATATTTACATGTGAGGCTGGAGCTGTGAGAAAGATAGCAGAGGAAGAAGAAGAAGTGTGAGAGAAAGAGAAAGGGAGAGAGAGAGCGTGTGAGATAAAATATCTGATATTGAAATGAATGAATTAAGTCTTACATCTGTGTACATTGATTATATACACATCACCATTCACTAAGTAGTCATTATTAATAACCACTAACTACCCCCAACAAACTAACTGCTCATTAACAAAATATCTCAATAACAAATATCTAACTATTGAATAACAAAATATCTAATTGATGAACTATACTTTTACATGATTTTCTTATCATAATTGAGTTTTATTTTTCTCTTGAATGAAAGTCAAAGAATTATCATAATTTCTTAACTTTTCCTGAAAGGAAAATATAATCTCTTTCATATTTGGCTATTCTTTATCTTGGGCGGGAAGTTTTAAATATCTATAAATTGAAGACATACTTCTCACAACTAGAAAACACAGAACAATATTTATAATGTAGTCGTTTAAAAAGTCTTGTTTAGAGGGAGATTGTTCTCTCATAATTTTAATTTTTTTATATTAGTTTTTCAACACGTAGGTCAATTGACCAAACTCATATGATATCATAAAGTTTTTTTTATAGTTATTCTTTGTATTTGATTTATCGTTATTCAAGGTTTTTAATTGTTAGCTTTCGCGTGCCGCCCTGATTATTTCGATCACAATAATTAGTGCATGATTTTAACTGGTTTGGAAGTCGAGATAACTACTCTTTAAGAGTTTAATTTCTACGTACACAATGACATCGTTAAAATTATTTATATAATCAGATCACTTAAAATGTAATCATATGTAGAATTATTTAAAAGTTTTGATTGTTAACCTAAAATAAATAATAAGTAGCTTATTATAACTGGTTAATTACGTTGCCAATATAAAAAGCTTATTAGGTTATCAATGTATGTAACTTAAATTTATATCTTTAATGAAAATATTGGTGTTACGTACTCTCTTTCCTAGTTCGAACAAAAATAAAATGGATGATTAAGAACTAGAATCTTTTCATGCTCAATAAATGAACGTGGCACTTGTTTTATTGGCTATGAAAATTGTGAAACCATTAATGTTACTCTTAGTGAGTTGCCAACAAATTTAGGTAGGTGACTAATGTTGGATCTTGAATCGATTCTTGGTTTAAGAAAATGAAAACCTGAAATTGCTTAAGAAATTAAATATCTTTATCTTTGAATCGATGCACACTCCTTAAAAAAATGTTCGCTTTTAAAAATTAAAGTATTTTTACTAACTTACCTCTAATCAATTTTACCACTTTCGAAGTTGACATTGGGTATTGAAATTTTGATATTAGTAGGTGATTTATGAAAATTTAAATTGGAGCCAACTTTTAAACATTTTCCACCAAAAATATCCTATAAAAGAAGGCTTAATTTTCTTCACTTAAAATTAAAACTAATTGCTAAAATAAATATGGCTACAACAGAAAATCACCAAAGGTCTTCACTTCAAATTGATCTAAATATTCCTTTTGATTATGAGGGTGAACAATTTCAAATGATTCTTCAACTTTCGTATCCATGGATTCTTGAACAATGTCAAGTAATTTTTCAACTTTCAAGTCCATGGAGTCTTGAACTACTTCAAATGATTCTTCAACATTCATATCAATGGTGTATTGCATTATTTCAAATGACTCTTCAATGTTTATTTTCATGGAGTGAATACTACTCCTTTTGATAAAGGATAAAAGTTATGCCAGCATGAAGATTCGTATAATATGAACATTATTATTTTTGATATAAAATATTGTGCTTACATAATTAAATTTCTAGCAGTTGATGAATCTTGATTATTTAATAAGGATAGTTTTGGAAGAATCTGTCCAAAATATTAAGAATCACTTATTTTAGGAAAAATTAAAAAGTCTAAAAACCACTTATTGTGGAACAGAGGAAGTATGTATTAGTTGACAACAATTAGTGATTATTGGAACTTGGATCGATAATGAACATGCATCATATAAAACAAGAATTAAATTATTTAAAAACATTAAATGTGTTAAACAACTCCAGTTTCAATTGTTACTCTAGTGGTCCTAGATCACCAAATTTACTAACAAACATATGATGAGATTCCAATAACAACTATTCCTGTTGTCTTTAATTTTGCCCTCGATGTTTTCCCTTTAAATACTCATAGGAATTAGGATAGAGCCTTAGCTCTCAAACTCAAAAGCTAAGTACAAAGAAATATATAGGCTTTCAATATTGATAATTGTGATGGTATTACAAAGATTTCTTGTTGCTTTTGCGTTTAGTTTTGTGTTATTTTCATGTGTGAATTGCCTTAGTTCCAATTACTATGACAAAACATGTCCCAATGTTGAATCAACCATCACACAAGTTGTTAAAAAAGCAATGTCAAATGATAAAACAGTTTCAGCTGCTCTTTTAAGAATGCACTTCCATGATTGTTTCGTCAGGGTAAACTGCTACTCCTATACATTGTTATTTACTTGTATGTTAAAAGGGTTTAAGTTACATATATGTGCTGGCAGTATAAAGATATTTTTACTAATATATGATAGCCAGCTAATTATCATTTTTATCAGTTTTTCAATTAATGTTTATCTTAGAAATTTATATATAGCCCGATATGTGTTCAAATAGAGCGACATCGTCAGTTCCATATAGCCCACCCCAACTTGATGTTGGAAATTTACTAAATGTGAAATAAATTTTTGTTAAATTATGATTCGAAGAATAAAAACTGACGTTTGAGCTGACTTTGGAGGATTAACTCTTCATTATTTTGCTCTTGAATTCAGTCATTACTTGGCTGAATTGTAACTCCATACTAATGGTCATTACTTGGTCATTCAAAGCCATAAATTGGCTAGTTGGGGGATCTTCTTCTCAACACTATAAAATGAGGCATTTGGCTCATTTGCAAAACACACTTGACATCTTACACTCAACAATTCTCTGAAATTGTCTTCCTCTCTTGCAATCACAAACACTCAAAGATCTTTCTTCCAAAGCAAACACTTGAGTTCTCTTTGCTCATTTGTTTGATTGTTTGTTTTATCTTGGGAGATAAGTTGTCATTACCACCGTTGAAAGGATATACGGGGCAATATTATCTTAAGGATAGATCAAGAATTTGGTCGACTCAGCAAACTCTCATATTTGATCAATTACAGATTTCTAACAAATAGTTGTTGTTGTTATTTCTCCGTTCTACACATTACCACTCACACTTGATCGAAAATTGAGACATAGTAATAGTTGTTGTATAACAATTTATTTGTAATTATCTTATTAGTGACCTGATTGTGTTAATATTATTTACATCATCAGTAGATAAACTTAAACTAAATAGTAAAAATATGCACTTTCTTTTACGTTAATCATTTTATGTTGTAATATTAGGACATACTAATATACTATGTGGTAATTGGCTAACTTGTGTGTCTTTTTTTGTTGTTGTTTATATATATGGAAGGGTTGTGATGGCTCTGTGTTGCTGAATTCGGCAAAAAACAACCAAGCAGAGAAAGATGGACCTCCTAACATATCACTACATGCTTTCTATGTTATTGATGTTGCTAAGAAACAAATCGAAAATATGTGTCCTGGAGTTGTCTCATGTGCTGATATTTTGGCTCTTGCAGCCAGAGATGCTGTCACTCTTGTGAGTTCCACTACAACCAAAACTTTATCCTTACCAAAATGAAGAATAATATAATGCTACACTCAGACTATTTCCGGTGTTTTATTTTAAGTGTCTTAATTTTTTTAATCCGGTTAAATGAATGTTATTTTTTTATATTTCATGTGTTGTTATTTTCTTAATTTCAACATCTTAATTCTTATATGACATGTTTAAGATCAGAAGATTCAAATATTATTTTGGTACATTATACATATCTAGTACAAGAAACTTACTATTTTCTGACTGACATTCCGTCGGAATCTGGCTAGCCTCTAAGAGATTTCCTATGAAAAGTCTATCGGAAATGTTACTGCCTCCGTCATAAATTAACGATATTCTAGTAATGTTTGTAGTTTAAGATCACAAAATTTAAAAGTTTACTTATTTTCTTAAATTGTTTTCAATTAAAGTAAGACACATAAAATAAAATGAAGAAATTATGTTACTATTACTTTCAAAATATGTAGAATATGTACAAGTGAATTTTATGATATATCTTAGAGGTTATTAAGACTAATATCGAAATTATTTATTGGGCCAATGGTTTAGTCTGGAGGACCTACTTGGGCCGTGCCCAAAGGTAGAAAAGATGGACGATCTTCTATGGCCAGTGAAACAAGACAATTACCTGGTCCAAATTTCAACATCTCTCAATTGCAACAAAGCTTCTCCCAAAGAGGTCTTTCTTTGGATGATTTAGTTGCCCTTTCAGGTAAACACCCTCTATAAATATGACTTAATTTTTCATCATTTAATTTTTTATTATACTGCATTAATTTTTTTTAAATTGTAACAAAAAAGTCACTTGGATCTTTCTATATAAAAAAAGTCACTAAACAATTCTTTTGTAATCAATACGTCATTTAACTTTATCGAAGTATAATATAAAATGTCTCTTTTGTTTCTACTTTAATGATTTTTTGTGATACTTAACGTACAAAAAAATAGTATGTTTAGTGACTTTCGTAATACTTAGCTAAAATTTAGTAATTTCTTCTTTACAAAAATAGTTTATTGACTTTAGTGTATTAAATTAAAATTTGAGTAACCATTTATGTAATTAACTCCTATAAATATTTATATTGAAAGTAATTTGATTATTAAATATTTTTTATGATATCATTGCGTAAAACTTATAACTTTTTTTAATTCATACTTAGGAGGACATACTCTTGGATTTTCTCATTGTTCATCCTTCCAAAGCAGAATTCACAAATTCGACAAGAAAAACGACGTTGATCCAACACTAGATGCATCATTTGCAGCTAATTTAAAGAAAGTATGTCCCGTTAATAGCACAATGAAAAATGCAGGGGCCACATTGGATACTACAACATTTTTATTCGATAACATATATTACAAGTTAGTAATGCAGAATAAGGGTCTTTTCTCTTCGGATTCAACTTTGCTCACAAATTCAAGGGCCAAAACACTTGTTTCAAATTTTGCCACTTCCCAAAATGAGTTCTTTAAAGCTTTTGCTAATTCAATGATCAAAATGAGCAGTATCAATGGTTCTGGTCAAGAAATAAGGCGTGATTGTAGATTTGTTAATTGAAGTTTTACCAGAGGTTCGGATTTAAGAGTGTTATATCGTTCCATATGAAATTTTTCAATGCGAATTCAGATTTAATCGAGCACATTGCGGATATCGAATATCGGGACGAAAACAAAAAAGGTGCCGAACCCAGCTAATAAGTTATGTTGCTTTGTGATTGGTTAAATTTCACAGGCTCTGTGTATTTGTACTTTCTATTTTGATTTGTTTTGTGGGGGTTATAATGTCTAAAGTGTGTGTTTCTAAAGTTTGAGAGGAGTTCATGAGAGGATTTATTTGTTTGATTTAATTGTAAACATGCAGTTGGAGGAAATAAAATCCTATTTTCTTTATTCGATTTCATCTGTTATACTTTTTTTTTTTTTTTTTGTGAAGGAACTGCACCGCTTCTTTCGAGTGCGCATGAGTAAACTTGACGCGATACCGCAAATCACGTCGCTAGATTAACTACACTTGACAATGCCCATGGTGATTCAATCGAAGGTTTATGCAGGATCATATACATTTTTGAGACTATGAAAAGTTTTTTTTTTTTTTGGTTTAGCAAGACTGGACTCATCATTCCGAATAGAAAATGAACATTGAAGTGCTATGCCTTCGCTCAATTTCCACTTAAATCTTGGTTCAATGTTTGCATGGTTACTACTAGAAACATTGAATATATACCTATAATTTTATTTATATAAGAAATGAACATAAAAGTAATTGTAAACTATACTGCATATTCCGAATCATTTAAAAAAGATAACTATTTTAAATGAAAACTTGTGGACTTTAAATTAAATTCAAGTGGAATTTTAGTCGATTGTCTGTTTTTGGCATAATTAGTTAAGTAAATGACCTCATTTTATTTTTCTTGTGATTTATGAGTCTTTTATACTGTCTAAAGATCCGTTTTGAGCACATAATTTTTTTATGAGAAATCATTAAATCATGATATTTTTAAAAAAATTAGTGCAAACGTTAGACAACAATGTAATTGTTTGTAAGGTTAATCTATATATGAGCAAACATTATACTCCAGTTCCAGTCTAACATAATCCAGAAGAATAACTTTTAAAAGGTTATTATTGAAATAACTTCTAAACAATAAGGCTAAAATCTAAATAGTAGATGAAAAGAAACATTTCCGTAAATCAGTCGAATTTACTGGGCTAGAGAAAGGCTTTGATGCTGTTCCTTAAAATTGGCCCACAACAGTTGGGCTTGTTGGGTCAAGTATCCCTCTTCTTTTCTTCAACTCCTCTAAACCTACTCCCGTTGCAGTTCAATTGGTCGGCGTTCTTCCAATTTTCGATGACGGCGCAAAACACACTCCAAACTTGGAATCTCAACAACGTTAAACCGACAATAGTTGCTTGTTCTCATTCGGACACAAACCAGAAATTAGATCCCCAAATTGAAGAATTAAGGATACGTTTGGTGCCAAAACTAGAAGATCTCCTTTTTACACCTCCTTCTGCTGTCGAATCCAATTTCGTCACCTATTTTGCACCTGGTAATAAATATCTACAACAACAACATACAACATACCCGGTGTAATCACAGGTGTCCGGATATCTATGAATATATACCAAAACACACTTTAAATTCATGGAAATTAAATTCTAATTCGCCTATGCTTAATGATCTGCTTTGTTCGATATTACTCCCTCCGTCCAAATTTATGTGGCACAGAGAGTCAACCAAGTTTTTCGTTTTTCTTTGACCGGAATTTCTCTATTATGTCTATTAAATATTTTAAGTTATTAATTATTGTGATTTATATTATTTTTTATGAAGTTTCAAATATGTAAATATTACTTCAAAAAACTTGAAGATTATGTCCGAAATCACAGTCAAAATTAACATCTGAGGTACATCTGAGGTGAGTATCGCTTCATTGCCTCCGACAACTTCTTTTGCTTTGTAGCTATGGCTCTTATCCTTCCTAAGTGGTTCGTAAGTCTTTCTTAGTTTAGACTTCTAAAGACTGCTTGCGCCCCTTGTTCCTGCTTTAGCATGTATTGCTCTTGTTCTTCTTTTTAGTTTCAGTGAAGTGCTTATAGGACTTAAATTTAGCTATTTCTGTGGTAGAAGAAGCTCGAAATTCAAACTGTGACACATAAATCGGGTTATACATACCAAAACCCATTTCGAAATCATTGAAACTAAATTCTATTTCCGCCTATGATTAATGCTCTGCTTTGTTCTATATTAAGTGATTCAAAGTTCAAACTCAGAGAAATTCAAAATTCGAAAACCTAGTTTAAAGTTGTATTTTTTTTTCTAATTGTTGCAGATTTTATGAAACATGGGCACGATCAATATGTTCATCGGCATGCCAATGGGTAATGAATCTTAGTTTTTTTAGCTATCTTTATTGTGATTTGTGTGCTGCTTTGAGTTTTTAAATGTGAGTTTGCTGATTTTGAAATTGGGTTATATTGAAAGGTTGTGCATAATTGGGTTGGCTTCGACTCACATTGCGTTTAAGGATGAAGGAGGAGTTACTTTGGTTGATTTCAATGTGGGGAAATCTGACCGGAGTGGACACAAGGTCACTGGAAAGTGCAAAAAGGTACATTTTAGAGGATTTTCTTGTGATGAATCTATTAAGTAAACTGAATTCACTTGAATGAGAGTAAAGATTGCATCTTTCTGCTGAACTTAATAAAAAGCTTAAAAACAGATTGCATCTTTCTGGTAAAGTAGCAATTTTTGTTCTTGCAAGTCAAATGCAATTTCATAAGCTACTAGTAGTGTTATAGCTAGATTGATCTCCACAAAATAAATATTGACTTTAATTTTACCATGTAACTATGATTGGTGGAATAATTTTATAGCTATATCTTAGGTCATGGCTTGTTTTAAGTTTTAAATATGCTAAGTATCATAAGGGGTGTGTTTCTTCTGTAAACATGTCGAACATAATTCTTCTAGTTTTCTGTACGAAGAATGCAACAAGTTGAAAATGTTTCATTGTTTATGTTTAACTGGCGTTGGATTGCTTTTGGTGAAATATTCCTCAAATTTCTAGTCTTGCAAATAAAGGACTTTGATCTGGTTATTAAGTTTCATCACAATGATAATATTGTTGTAGCCTATTTGTGAACTTGACAAAGGATTATGCAAGCTATTCCTCATATGGTATTGCCTTGTCAGCTCGTAAATTTATATGTGGATAATGACACATTAGTTCTGTACCCTTCACCTTCAGCACCATAAATGATATGAAAATTATGAAATATGACCATATGTACATAATTCAGTCATTTGTAAATTGTAACAACATATTACGTGAGCTAAATATAGAACACAAGTCATCATCTGCCACATGTACACAAAAATATGAAGCGTGCAATTAAAACTGATCTTTCATCGCTTTTGTTCTTTATACATCGAGTAATGAACTGAGGGTGCCACTTTGTTCTTATGCAGAACGCCCAACATTTTGAGTCTAACACAACATTATGTAAAGCCTGCACAAATGACACTTCTTATATAGTGAGGTATGAGTTTATCTTCTTGCTCCTTTCAGTGCCAGATGTTCTCTTAAAATCATTAAAAATATGGTTGACTAATGTTTTGCAGGTGTTGTGTGAAAGGCTCTCTATTAGAAGTCAATGATAGGTTGATTAAGCAACCAGAACTGTTGAACTCATCGGTAGGAGTCCTTACCTTGAGGGCATCGTCTTCATTTTTGCTTTTAGTTTGTGGTAACTGATGAGAACTTCATTGCAATTAGCATCTTTGGTATTTGGAGTTGTATTATAAATGCTGTCAGCAATGTTTTATATTCTTGATTATAAAGATCTTGGAACCATCACTTTAACTGAATTAAACCAAAAGAAATAGATAAATCTTATGCTGATTTTTCAGAATACAACTAATGTTATGACACAACTTGAAGGGTGAGTGATTGTGTGGTTAAAACATGTTTTGCATGATATATTTTGATTTATGAGCTTAATTTTTTTTTAAAAGAAGATATATTTGGATTCCTCTGCATGCTTGTATTTCTTTAATCTCCTTGAAATGTCTGATGGTGAATCCACACCTTGTTTTGGTTGATGTTGGATAAAATGAATTGAAAATAGGATATGCTGGACCTTGACCTCCATCATAGAAGTCTTTTTTTTGTCTTTTCCTTTTAATACTTAAGGAGCTTTCTCAGAGACATGTTCCAAGTGACAATAAGTTATGTGTCTTTTGATTGTGCCAATGGTCTTGCTTTGCATTTATGAGATATTGTTTCATTTGACATCTTCCTCCTCATATTATAAGTACACTTCTGGTTAAATATGCATTCCTCTTTTTTGTTTTCTATTGCAGGCAGACAGGGAAGGATACATTGCAATTATAATGCCAAAGCCCGCAGATTGGGTCAAGGCCAAGGCCACTTTGCTGGGCATTGAAGAGTATAGAGAGTTGAGAAAGGATATGTTGTGATTATAAACGACCAAGATGGAAGATCAGCTCATTGAAGGCAACATTTGCAGGAATTTGTGAGCTATTTCATTTGAGTACACTGCCCTTCCGGCAACCTTTTGTAAGTTTTGGAATCTACAAACTCCTATACTTAATACAAAGTCTTCTACCATTGAAATAAAAGCAGAAATTTGGAACATGCTACAGTTGAGGCATCTACACACCAATTTCCCTGCAAAATTGCAAAATTGTCGTCCCCTGCTGCTCAAACAGGTGAATCTTCTTGCCTACAATCTCTTTCTATAGTTGCACCAGGAGGTTGCTGAAAGAATGTGCCTGTAAGGGCTTGTAATCTTAGAAAAGTGAGTATCAAGGAAAAATGGCTGATTTTTAAAAACTAACAAGGGTGGGTTCAACAACTTTGAAAAGTTAAAGTGCTTGGAGCAGCTGTCCAATGATATTAGCACCTCCATGAGCAAATTTCTCGAGATTCAACTGTTCCAAGAACTTTAAATTTTCAAAGTTGTTGAACCCACCCTTAGTTTTAAAAAATCAGCCATTTTCCCTTGAATGCTCACTTTTCTAAGATTACAAGCCTTTGCAAGCACATCATTCACAACTATAGAAAGAGTTTTTAGGCGAGAAGGTTCACCTGTTTGAGTAGCAGAGGACGACAATTTTGCAGGGACATTGGTGTGCAGATGCCTCAACCGTAGCAAGTTCCATATTTCTGCTTTCATTTCAATAGTAGTCGACTTTGTATAAAGTATAAGAGTTTGTGAATTTACAAAACTTACCAAAGGACGTCGGAAAGGCACTATAGTCAACCTGAGATAGCAACGTTCCTACAATGATTCTCTTTCTGTAAGATCTACTCTCCTGTTTTTGGCATACAGAAGAACATCATCAAAGTTGGAGGCACAACATCATTGCTTCAAAATTTGCATTTTCTCTTAGTTTAACTTATTTAACCTTCTTATTGTTGTACTTTTCTGGTCTATTATTTGGAAACAGAACATCTTCAAAGTTTGTGGCACATCCATTCTTTGAGCACAATGTCCTCTCTTCAAAATTACATATCCTCTTAGTTTTACTTAAGTAACCTTCTTCTTTGTACTTTTCTGGCGTATTATTTGGGTGTGGTGGAGTTTACCTGCCCATATTGCTCCATCAGTCCATATTTTGTTTTTTCATTGTACAATAATATACCCATTTTATTCCCACAAGTGGGTTCTGGGGTGGATTGTACGCAGACCTTACTCTAACTTTTGTGGGATAGAAAGATTGTTTCCGATAGACCCTCGGCTCAAACAAATCATGTCTCATAAAATTGTTTGAAAGACATGCAAGAGTAAATGATGAACTTTTTTCCAGAGTGATGATTAAAAATATATACTTAATATATTAATGTAACTTGTCTATTATATTTCTAGAATGAGAAGAATTTGAACTTTCTATGACCTCCATTAAGTTAAACAAGAAACACAAAGTGGAGGAATAGAAGTTTCTATTATTGAAGATACAAACCCTAAAAAATTACTGTCTTTGTACTCATTTTAAAATTCAATAAATTGCACCAACTCATCTGTTAACCATTTCTTGTAGAACCATCCTTCTTGATCTGTTTATAGTGAGGAAACACAGGCAAACATGCTCTTCAAGCTCTTTCAACTGCTCCATGAAGCAGTCTTTGTTAATATTGTAATCCCTTATCGCCTCCTTCAACATATCAGCATTTTTCTTTCTAGCACACATATCAGCTACCGATCTATTATGCTCGACTTCATCGTATAGTCTCCTCACAAGTCGACTCATCGTACCAAAATCATTAATCAATATGTACACCCCCTTTGCTGCTACATCAAGTTGTGCTATTAGTATTTCAAGTGAACCTTTTTTATCCACCTTCAATCTTTTCTTCAACAGCGTATAAGAGCAAGCTATTAACCCGGGTGCAGCCACAATGCAAACCATACTATGAAGAACTAGGACTAACAAAGCTATCATAATACCAGTATACCCTATTGCAATACCAATTCCAAATACCCTTTTGCATGATTTCAAGAATTTCATCCTCTTGTTAACTCTTCTGAACTGTGACGATAATTTCTTAAGCAATAAATCGTGACCTTCGTGTGTCTCAAGAATCTGCACTTGGTTAACAACTGAAAAGGGGTTCTTGAAGGAAGCAAATGATGCAAGTTCTCTATATACATTATAACAGTGCCTTGAATCTGGAGGGATTTTCATTAGTCTAATAGCTCTTTTAATCTTCCTATAATTAGCTCTTGTTTGTTGCACATTTTGAAGTAGTAACTCGCAGATTCTGCATGCTTCTAAGGTGATATCGAAGTAGTTAATAATAAGGGGATGAAGTTGACACGATTCAGGGATTTCAGCAGGTGCTTCTCCATAAAGATTTGTATCGAGTTGAAGAGAAGAAGATGAGGATAATCTACGTTCATGATCTAATTTTCCACCTTCCAGTTGTCCTTGAACTTTATTGTACATTTCTACGTAAGACTTAGTTCGTAAGGCTTCAACATACTCTTCGTTCACACTTGTCTTGTTCACCAAGCTACTTGAACCGTCATTCTCAATTCTACCTGAAAAATCATATCTAACAGAGTAAAAATCAACAATAAATTGTGATAATTACTAAGGTAAAACATAGGTTAACATCAATAATTCACCATGAATGTTGCATACATCTAATAAAAAATAGTAAGCAACAAATTGAAGTCCTATTATTAACAAGAAGATGAGGAAGGAAGATAACAAACTCTTAAAAAATTAAAAGTATGACGTAAATTTCAAATTATTAATAGAAAAAGAAGACAATAGTACGAGAAACTTGCGTTGTTTTCTGAGAGTCGCTTTCAACTTGATCCAGACCAATTTTTTCATTAGATGCATATGTTGAAAGAAGGAGAAAGAAAATGAGCTCTGAAAGCAACTGATCTCTTTATATATATATATTGTATAAGTTTCTTGAAAAAAGCTAATTTTAAGGTTGAAAAAGAAATTGGTGACTTTGAAGATACATACATTTATATAGCTTTTATAACAGGTTTGAGTCTCGTACACCTCTGTCTCTCTAGCTACGTGTAAAGCATCCATTGAGTAAAGTAACTTCTTTTCTTTTTCCTTTTTTTTATTTCCTCTATTTGTTCAGAGAGGAATTAGAGCTGGGTCTTACTTTCCCATTTGACGAATTAAACAGCCGCGTCCAAAGTATACATAAAACACAATGCTAAATCACTTACATATATATGTTGCTCGGATACATATAAAATGTTCGTGTCAGATACTTAATATATGTTTTTTATATTATCAGCGTAATTTAATCTAGTAACATGTTAAAAGTGTGAGAGCATCTCATCTAAGAATTTAAGTTGTTAGTTTAGAGAGAGTACCCTATTATATACTTAATTTTATCTTTTCAATATACCCCCTCATGTGCGGCTTGTTCTTTTTTCATAAGTAAATACGTGACAACTTTTTATAATGGATCGATTGAGGTAAGATTCCCACTCAACATCTTTGTTTGCTCTAATACTATGTAATGATATAGACTTAAGACATAATCCAATCTCAAATATTAGCTCATGTGGTGAATATTGTTCAAGATCATATATACATAAACAGACTAAGTATACCTACTTTTTTAATATTAATCTCTTGCACTCATTATAAATGTAAAAGATTACTATAAGTTTATTAAAGTAAAAGTCAATGGGGACAATATTATCCAAGAGATTCAATAGTGTAGTAATTGCTGTTATTTTGAGGAAAACATTAACCCGTGTAAAATAAAACTAAGCAACACCACCCCACAATTCATGTGGATGATATCACTAGCTTGCTACATGACCTAAAAAGAGAAATAAAGATCAAATTAGAACTTGTTACGTACTAAAAGGGTATGAAATTTACTAACAATGAGTGCCTTGTAAATGATGTTTTTCCCTTGCCTTTTGTGTTCTATATTTTAGGAGGGAGGCAAATAAATCCTTTTAATAAAAAATTAGGTACTAGTGATTATGTTTGAAGGTTTCCTAATAAGGGAAATACGGATTATTCTTGAAAATGTATGTTAGTTAAATACGTGAATTTATGTTTGTTTCTTGGAGTCCACATTTAAGCTTCTTGAGGATATCACGTGAATTTAGCTAGGTTAATATTTTGCTTACTCTTTTTCTTGGAGGAATTGAGTGGTCAACACGTACCTAAAGCGTTGAGTCATAATTTAATGATCATAATAATAATTATATTTTAATTACGCTTCAATAACAAACAAATTAAAATATGTTATATGAATTCTCATTGCTTTATTTAAGATCAACTTGTATTAGAAATTTTAACGAGTGTAAAACTTATACACAACTACTAGATATTACCTATATGAACCTTTTTCTTTTATTGTGTCTTATCTTTAGTTAAGTCTACATTGTTCCTAACAATTTATAGGTATTTTGAGATAACTTCTTTCTATGTGAATTTAGATCTATCTCATCCCCTTTTAACACTTTCGTTCATAATAGTTTCACATAGTTGATCATACCATCTCAACCAACACTCTTTCATTTTATCCCTACTATATACTTGCCACTTTCATCTTTAAGCTAATATGGTCATTTTAAATTTGATGTAATCTTGTTCGTCATAATCTAACTTATATTTAAAAAAAATCAACAATCGCGATTCTTTTATTTTTTTTGAATTATTCTGTATCTAATATTCATTGGTTCTCGTAGAGAGAACTCCTTAACTATCGGAGATTTGACATGTTCAAGAGCTTATATTATTGGAAAATCAATTGACCCAAAATCTGATTTTATACATATGATTGAATGTAGACTTATAGTAGTAGATCATGTAGATTGTAGAAAAAGTCAATTTGGTATATTAAAATAGTAAATGTTTTTTTTTACGAAGGAATTCGCCGCCGCTACTCTTTCGAATACAAGACAGATAAATCTCTGATCGACGCAATACCGCAAACCACGCCGTGATTAACCACACTTCGCTCCATGCGCAGACTCAACCAAGGTTTATGCAGAGATCGAACTCGCGACTATGGCCCCAAGGTCATCAAGCACCAATTCTAATGGCTTCATGCGTCATTAAAATAGTAAATGTTGGAGGGTAAATGAAGAAACCGTAATTAATTGTTAATTCATGTTAGATTGGAATAACTAACAATGCAATTCTATCCACAATTTAAACGTGCATGCGTTATATTAGGTGAACCATGTATTTTGTAACTTCTTTGGGTCCATTCCTTTTTAAGTTACTTTAAAAAAAATCAATCCATGTTCCCTTGTCATGCAGCAATTAAGAGGGCATTCTTTCTAGAATCCTCATAAAAATTAAAGAAAATAGGTCAACATAATACTTTATAATTTGAATAGAATATAATAATTAAAAATTATTTATATTTTATTTTCAAATATCTTACAAACAAAATTAAAGATCTCTTAGAAGATTTGATATAAAATATAAAAGGACAATCACAAAATTAATCGACCCCTATTTTAGGTGCAAATACATAATGCATCTGTTAATTTTTAGGAATAATTATATTCTCTAGCTAATTGTAGGACATATTTATCTTTAGTAACTTTATATGGTCTGAGACTCCAAGGTGATTAAACTTGAGCAGGGACATTCAACTTAAAGAATTTAGGAAAACTAGAAGCCTGAGCATTTGTCGGCTTACTCTATTATGGTGTAAGTGAAGATCATGAAGAGACGTGGTGATGCCGGAGCTCCGGCGGTGACGGGATGAACGGATTTTAGAGTTTTTATTTTATTTCAAATCGAAATGTATTTATTTTTTTGTATCTCATATTGAGTGTATTTTATTTTTTATATTCAAATTTTTAGTGTAAAAATACAGTGTTTGGGGTTATGTTTTATTTCTTGTATTCAGTTTTTTGAGTGTATTCGTTAATTTTAGTGTAAAATTTAGTGTTTGAGGGTATATTTTATTTCTTGTATTCATTAAGTTTTAGTATAAAATTCATTTATGCTTTTAAATATAATAAATTAAATACAATGTAAAGTTGATACAAATGAATACAGCTGGTTGAGTTGAATACATATGATTTGAATACAACGAAATTTGACTTAAATACAACGATTTTTTTAAAATACACTTTACTATAGCTACCAAATGTAATTATCAAAAATATAGCTATACCTAAAAAATTCCAAAATGTAGTCATTCAGGTAAATTTCACTAATTTTTATGTTGAAGATCTCGTGGAGTATAACTTAATGTAAATTAGGTAAGCTTGCATATTTACTACAAATAAAGTGGGGAATCATACATTACTAATTAATGCTAGTAAGGGCATAACTTAAGTTAATGCAGATACCTTTTCCTATTGCACAAACTTTCTCCAAAATTATCAAAATAATCATTTGAGTTAAGATAGGTAAGTGAAGCGGGAGAGAGATTCTTATATATTTTTTACGAGTTAGGTAAATAAATATTTTCAAATAAAAAAAAGAAGGAAAGTAGATATATTCTGGTAATTAGATTGTCGGAAGAATGGAAAGAAACAAAACGAGTCAAAGACACTTGGTCTTATTCATGTCTTATGGTCAATCAAAAAGAAATTGCATAAGCTTCAATAGTAGTTGTCCTCTGCTAAAATAGAACCAACATTAAAATTTAACTAACTTCATTTTTTTATTGAACTCATGCAAATTTTGACATTATCATCTTTGCTAGTCTCAAATCAATCATTCACAAGTACTAATGGTTAATTTGTCTCGCTAGCTAAGATAAACATCATAAACAAGACCTAATTGAGGAGTACAAAAAATTAGAACTCCACCAATACATGATTAAGTTTATAAGCATGATACTAAAACCTAAAAAAAAGTTAAAAAGAACACATGCAAATCATCAAAACCCAACTAAACTACATTTGATCTCATGCAAAGTTTGAGCAATTCTTGGACAACATTATCAATCTCTTCATCACCTTTGACTCTGACTGTTTCACTCATCTTCTTTGCTTTGGCTCTTATGGATTCTCCACTTTTTTCCAACACAACCTTATTGATAACTTGACTTATTGTTTCACTATGAAGTTTTCCATCTTTGTCCCTAACAACTTCCAAACCAACACCTATTTCTTCCACAAGCCTAGCATTCAATGGTTGATCAAGATGCATTGGCATAGCAATTACTGGAACCCCAATTTTCAGACTTTCCATAAGAGAATTCCATCCACAATGACTCACGAACCCGCCGATATTAGGGTTTCCTAATATTTTTGCTTGTGGGGCCCAATCTTCAACCACCATCCCCCTTTCACCTACTTTCTTGAAAAACCCTTGTGGCAATGCTTGTTCAAGTTTGAGTTTTTCACCTTTTGGAAACCTCATAACCCATATGAAATTAACCCTACTTTGCTCTATCCCATGAGCAATCTTTTCCCTATCCTCTTGTGATAAAAAATATTCACTCCCAAAAGAAACAAAAACAGTTGACCCTTTTGTTTTTTTATTCAACCATGTTAGGATTTGTGAGTTGCCATCTTCACATATAGGTTCTTGAACTAGTGGACCAACTGGGATAATTTTCTTATTGGTTAAACTAGATAGGTAGTCACAATATTTACCGTCAATTTCCTTAAAACCCTTGATCAAAACAATGTTAGAAGACCTCTTGAAGCACAACTTAAGACTAGTGTTATCTTTTTGTTGTTGCTCAATAGGCTCCAAATCTTGGTTCTTGAGCATTCGAGTGAACTCATAATCACGATAATAAATAGAGGAGAAAGGAAACTCCGAATAAGGGTACCTGAAAGTGTGAAACATGTGGGAAAACATGGTGGCGCTACTCGTGGCAAAGACAACCGATGGGATATTTTTTTCCGCTGCTACCTTTGGTGCCCATGGTTGAAGCAAATCATAAAGAAGCAAGTCGGGTTCAATAGTATTGAGGATTTGGGTGAAAATTGGACGAGACTTGGCAAACGCCTTCTTGAGTGTGGACATGAGATGGGGTGGGAGGCCATTGGTGGTGTGGTAATGAGGAGGAAGATCAGGAAGAGAGGGAAGTCGAAGCTCAACGAGGTGAATTTTTTCAGTTAAATCCTCGTTAATGAGCTTTTGTTTAATGGAAATGAAATTCGCAGGGGTGGAGCACAAGAAGATGGTGAAGTTTCTCGTGACTAGTTTTTTGGCTAACTCGAGAAACGGAGAGATGTGTCCATGTCCCAACCACGGAAACATCAAAATGCGAACAGAAATTTGGTTAATCATTGAAGAATCCATGAAAATTCCAACTCTTTTGACTATCTAATGTTGCTAATGAAGGGTGATGTTGTTATGAAGAGTGTTGCAATTTATAATGGATGTGATATAATAATTATGTAAACTTTTCATATAAATGGAATATGGTTAAACATGGAAATGAAGATTTGAACGAAATATTCCAAGTTTTGTTATTATACCTTAATCTTTTTATATTTCCTTAAATAAAACTAAAGGAGAAGAGCTAATGAGGATCCTTTTATTGCCTTATAGATTTTGTACTCCATTATCATTGAAGAAAGGATAAAGAGTTGGATTTTATAGTTGAAGTAGTATATTTAACTATGTGGTTGATCTACTAATTAATGCACCTTACTACTACGACCATCAAATAGCGCAGAGCTAGTACAAGTAGTCATGTCTTTTATTTTAATATTTCACTGTTTTACTAAATCTTCATCTATAATTTCTCTAAGTGAATACGGATAAAAATTTATCCGCACTTGATGTTTATACCATATTAATATACTTTACTATGATTAAGTAATAAATGAGGTGAAAATATATTTAAGTGATAAAAATTATGTAGAGAAGACACACGCCATGATAAAGTCATTTATTTAGTTGGTCTTTCAATGGAAACAAGAAGTATAGAATGGAAGGTGATCTCGTGAAAATCTAATGAAAATTGGGTAAGCTACAGATTTATTAGTGTAATAATAAAGTGGGGAATCGTATTAATGATAAGGAAATAAACTTAAATATATTACCAATAATAGATAACTATTTCCAAATTTATACATATTGAGTATTATATTGAATTTTCCAAATATTATAACATATGAATCGGAAAATCGTGCTCTTCTAATCATTAATTAATATTGAAATTTTGAAGGGATAAACAGATAATTTAATATGTTTGCTTCGAGTGTGTGTCCTTTATACTTGCTGTTATGTAACGAAAACTTTAAATTACTAAAAAGGAAAAGTATAAGACTAACTTTTATTGCTTCAAAATAAACATTCCTTAAGATTTTCAGAATATTCCTGCGAGTTAACATAGGTAAGAGACATATTTTTAAGAGTTTGGTCATTAGATATTCTCGGATGAAATTAAAAGGTAACCAAATATTCGAATTAACATTATTGAAAGAGATGTAAGAAAAGAAAAAAGTTATAGTGGCACGACAATAAATAAAACTAACTTTTAGTTTGTTTAATAAAATCGTCCATTCGGGACTTGTGATAAAAAAATAAAAACGGAGATCATCTAGTCCTTTATATCTAATTTTTATCTTACATTAAAAAATAATAACAGGTTAACCTATCACTACAACGAATCGGCTCAAAGAGGTCGATTAATTTATACTAAAAAGTATGTCGCCCTTTTTAATTTCACCAAATGGACGACTTTTAAGTCGCCTTTTTTGGTATAACCAAAGGAGACGACTTGAAAAGTCGTCCTTTTTGGTCCTCGGCAAAGGGGGCGACTTAAAAAGTCGACTTTTTTTATCATAACCAAAGGGGACGACTTTTTGGTCCAAGCCAAAGGAGACAACTTAAAAAGTCGACCTTTTAGGTCCTAACCCCTCTTTGGACCTAACTTAACTAATTGTTAATTGACTATATATAAACCTATTTAGATAAAATATTTTAATGGTAACAAAATTAACTAGATTTTAAAATGCATTTAGGGGTTGTAATCGCCCTATTTGGCTCTTACCAAAGGAGGCGACTTGAAAAATCGTCCTTCTTGATCTAAGACAACGGAGGTAATAAGGCGAATTTAAGGGCGATTAAAAATCGCCCCCTTTGATCTAAGAGGGCGATTTTCAAAGCAAAGAGGGCGACTTTGCTCGCCCTTTTAGAAGTGTTTTGTTGTAGTGTATGATATATAAGAAGCTAAGGTACTACATTTTTAAAGATTATAAGTTATAACCCACGATTTTGATATTTTTTTAATTTATGACACACAATTGACGTTAATTGTGTGACTTTTAATTCCAATTATAAAATAAATTGCATTTTGATATGTGATTTGAAATTACAAATTGCATTATATCAAATTGCAGATGAGAGAAATTTGAACTTACTTGATATGATTAAGCTAATAAAGATTAATTTGAGGTATGATTTCGTAAATTATTATTGATATAACAAAAATTGCAATGTTTTCATATACTAGTATGATACTTGTAGAGTTGCATCATGTATGTAGGGTTGCACAACAGGGTAAAACCGGACCGGATCGGACTGATCCGGATCGAATCAAGGATCGAATATTCAGAAAATTAGGACCGAAGATTCGATTCAAGTCTTTTTCGGTCCGGTCTGATTATATGGACCGAATGGATCCTGTACCAACAGTAGGGAAATACATAGCCTTATATTCATCAAACAAATCATTTAGGACTTGTTGAATATTCTCAAGCAAACTATCACCCTTCACTTTCACATACATCTCATGTAAAGTCTATTGCAAATCAACCTTTTTCATCGTAGGATCAAGAATGGCAGCCACATATAACCTATATATATATAGACCGGACCGGATTGGACCGAAATCCGAAAATATAAATTAAAAGGATTGAGGATCGGATCGAAATTTATAGATTCAGTCCTTTTTTTCGATCCGGATCAAAATTTATGCAGCCCTACATGTATGTAGCATAGACACCACGTTCAGTAGGCCTAGCTTACCAATATTCATGCTCAATTGGGTTTTTCTAGAAGCCTGTTGACTTAATTAATTTGGTGTATGTATGTCTCACTAGATGAAAAAGTGTTTACTACTAAAAATCTAGGGAAAATATCAGGCATGTTAAAATAGTTATTAGCTCCGGTCATCATTACTTTCGTATCCTTAGAAAAAATCAAAACTATTCGAGATGTACCCAAATTATGATACCAACATGATATATAAATATACTGAGATGGTATCATGAAAAACTGTTTCACTCCTTCTCTTAGTTCTCTATGAGACCATCATGCTATATATAAATATATTAAAATGATATTATAGAGGATCATGTTCATTTATTCAAAAAGACACTTTTCTAAAAAATAAACATCTATAATATCAATGTCTTATATATACATATATTGTGATGGTGCTATGAAGGACTGCTTCAGTACTCTTTCAATGAGACACTCCTCATTCATTCATGATACTATCATGGTATATAAATATAATGAGATGATATCATGTGGGACTCATTCAGTCCTTCTCTTAGTACTACATAATACATCATGATTTATAAATATACTACGATGATATCATGGAGGAAGGATTTCGGGCGAGGGAGTACGTCGGTAAATACTTTGGGTCGAGCTAGGTAGAAGCGAAAATAATCTTGGTGGAGGCATGTGTGGGTATTCACTCCAATGGGTAATTAGTGTTGCTTCCCCAAAACTTTATCATTCTATATATTTAAGGGAGAAATATTATTTATTCCACCATTCTCATTGATGAGATCATGCACATAGATATATTTATTTCTATAATCTATCTTTGATGTCATTTTTGTTTGACCTGATTTGATTTAGTTGTTGATTTGGTGAATAAGATGAAAAAAAAAATTGAGGAAACCATTGAAATTCCATTTTTGTAGCCGAAGGATTTCGAATCTCAATTCAAAATCCTAGAACATGTTACCCATTGTTAAAATCGTTTGGAAAATCATTTGTTGTACTTCCATTTAGATTTACTTACTAATCTAGTTAATTTATTTAAAGAAACATTATAATCACCATTGGAGGGTTTGAAAAATCTTGAAGGACACTCAAATGGGTCTGTTGTGAATCCATGAGAAATGGGGCTTTAGATGGGGCGGGTATGACAAAAGAAACGGTCAGACTCAGATACGGAATTAGGGGATATGGATTGACTCTAGTCGGGTTCAAAATCAGGACGGGACAAACGTATGTATCGCCTATCCCGGTCCCGCCCCGTCCCGATTCCGCCTCGGCCCGTCCCGCCCCGACCCGTCCCATTTTTGTCGAAAGTAACCATTGCACAAACAACCATTTATAATTCTAGCTGTTGGCAACAGGCAACAGCTACAAACGGTCATTTTGCCCCCCAACACCCATAAACACCCCTACCCCATTGATATTTATTTTTACCCCTAAGTTAGTATATTTACACATTAACCCTATTTCTCAACTATAAATACCTCATCTTTCTCTTCATTTTTCTCACAAATCTTCCTACCATCTCTCTAATATCTCTTTCTCTCTCTACAAGTCTAAATTGCACACTAAATATTATATTTTATTCGCTAAATTTCTATTAAAGTTTAAAAATTGAGAGTGAAGTTGTCAACTAGATTGAGGATCATCGAGCAAAGTTTTAATTTTCAACACGCCGACGTTTGGTACAATCGTTCCTTCTTTTATTTAAATTATTATTGTTTAATTTTAATTATCGTTCTTAATTTTTTTTACTTTAATTATTTATTTGCATAATTATAATGGAACGATATGAATGTTTTTCTGGTAGAGGTAATATGGGTAACATGGGTAAGAGTGCATATTTTAGTAATCCTAATTATGATAATTTTACTCATGTAGATGAAACTGAACTTTTTAATGTTGATATTAATACAAATGTGCAATCATTAGATCATGATGTATATTCTGCATCTCCAACTACTGAACCAGACTATGATTTAGAAAATGAATTAGAAGATAATTGAGATAACACACCCATTAGTGCAGCTCCACCTCAGGATCAGACTAAGTCTCAGGATGAAACTGAAACTGGAATCCCTCATATTCCCCATAGTATGAAAAGAGGTAAAAAAAAAAACGAAAATTAAAATCACATGCATGATTTTTTTTTAAAAGGGACATTCCTAATCAATTAGCTATTTGTAAAATTCGTCGCGAAGTTTATAAACTTAAAATTGGAAAATGACAAGGTGGGACATGAGGTTTAATGAGACATGTGAAAAAGGATCACAAAGCAAGGTATAACAAATATTTGGTTGAAAATGAGTGTGCAAATGCCTTCTGAGTCGGGACAAGGTTCACATAGTATCTCCGACCAAGTACATGGTCAAATTAACCTGGTGAGGGGGGGCAGTTATAGCTCCAAAATATGATAAATACAAATATCGGACAAATTTAGCAGAATTAGTTGTTGTGGAGGGTTTGCCTTTTTCATTTTCTTCCTCTCCTGATTTTATTCATTACATTCGAAAAACATATAATCTTGCTTTTAACGATTTTGCTAGATCAAATATTAGAAGAGATGTTTTTAAATTTGCACATGAATATCAACAATATTTATGATATGCATTGTATCATTTTAATGGCAAAATGACTATCACTTATGACATAGGTCGTAGCACTAATAATAATGATTATTTAACTGTTACATGTCATTGGATAAATCACAACTGGTCTATGCAAAAGCGTATATTAGCATATAGATATATTGATGAAAGACACAATATAATTTTTATTTCAAGAAATATTCGTGAAATTAGTGAATATTATGGAATTACTGATAAAATTATGACTATTACGTTAGATAATGCTTCTTATAAATGATTATGATGTAAATATTTTAAATATACTCGATGGACTCCATCTTTTCTCGATATTTTTCATATTAGATGTGCATGTCATATTTATAACTTAGTTGTAAAGGATGACCTAAAAACTTTTAAAAACATCCTTGATAAAGTACAATCTGCTATCAATTTTATTTTTAAAAGTAATAAAATACAAAGATGCAAAGAGTTTAAAAAAACATGTCATGATTGTGAATTACCTTATATGAAAATCCAAAAGAAGTTGCAACTAGTTGAAATTCTTTATATGAACAATTAGTTGTTGCTCACGAGTATAGAAGACATATAACTTTAGTAATTAACGCCCATAATTAAAATCATTCGGATATGCTTGTAGATGACGATTGGGATAAAATTTGGAAACTTATTGTATTATTAGAGAAGTTTTTTCTAGCTACTAAAGAATTTTCTGATATTTATTATCCTACTATTTCATCTATGTTATTTTATATAGCTATAATATTTTTGTTATTTAATGAATATATGAAAAAACTAACTTACGCTCCAGCTATTACAAAAATATTTGTAAAATTTAAAAAAAAAAATTTATTCCCACTATTTATTTTATTGGTGTTGTATTAAATCATACTATTAAAGTAGACAGTTGTAATGTCCTTATTGAAATGATTTATGAATGCCTATAAATACTTTCAACAGAACCAACTAAAGAAGATGTTATATCTAGCATTGTTGCGATATTTTTAAGTGTTTACGCAAGTGTACGTATCGTTCAAGTAATAAATATTTGTAAGACCGAGTTTATCGTCCACATAGACTGGTTTATTAAGTGCCGATTATCTATTCTATGGTATCTATTTGGTTGACGTTCTTTAGTTTGAGAATTATACTAAGAATTATGACTAAGTGCATAAAATAAACTAAAGATTATAATACTTTGGGTTTATAACAGTTATGAAGGAAATAGGATATTCCAATCTCCTCAACTATCCACTCTTTCACGCGTTAATGCAATGCTAATGATTCTTCTTCTTATTAAGATAGCAGGTTAATTAATCTGTCATTATATTCCGGTTAGGACATACAAGAGTTAAACTTAGCGCAGAAACTTTCTATATTTCTATGATAGATTTTACCACACAGAAGGATTAAGAACAGTAACCTTAATTACTACACAAGTATCGGGGTACTTTCGTCCACGATTTTAACCTATGTCTAAACAACTACAACATATTCAAATCTCACCTTTCAGACTTTTGATTCGAAATCATATATGTGATGACAATTAATAGCTAGTTAATTATCAAGCAATCAAAACAATATTGAATAGATCTTAATATGCTGAAGAAGAAATCAATAATCAATGCATTAACTATATGAAAGAGTTTCAAGAAGATTCGACGGAAAATCCTACTAAAGTATTTAGCTCCTAAATATTGTCATGTCAAGAACTAAATTACAATCCAACATAAACTGAAATAAAATAAGGGAAAGAAAATAACTTGAACAAGAAGATGTCTTTAATCTTGCTTCTAGTTGTCGTTCTCCTCTCCAAAGTATGATATAAGATATGGCACAATGAGCAGGGTTTTAGGGATTATATAGCTGAGAAAAGTTGCCTTTCGGACCCTGAAAATGTGTCAAAATTCGGCCCAAAACGTGAAATTCCGCCTCGGCCCTGCTGGCTAGCGCCGCGGCACCGGAAGTCCTGCAGCTGAATCAGACCCTGCAGTTGTTTGGGCGTCGCGGCCCTGCACGCTGGCGCCGCGGCGTCGGCGACGTCCCCTTTCCCGAATTTTCTGATTTTTTGTCATTTTCTCGTCCGACTTCGTCTGATTTCTTCTATACTTTTCGGGACTTCTTAGACTTCATTTCTTGGCCTTTTTAGTGTGCAACTCCATCTCAATTAATCTCATTTCATCCTCGATTATGTACTTCCTCCTTTATGATCGATGTGACTCAAAAGAAAGCAAAACAAACCTAATACTATACTTAACACACATGAAATGAGTAAAATACTAACTAAAAATGGCTCAAAAGTGTATACAAAATACACTTAACAAGCATACAAACACTATGCAAAATTATGTATATGTATTACCAAAAGCAAAGTGCAAATAATCAACCGACTTATGTACCATCTTCTTCTACTTCACTTCAACCTTATAAAAAATATGTGATTTCAGCTTCAAGTATTCAAGGCTTTCGAAATAGAATGTATAGTGGTTCAAATGCTTCACAAATTAGCGAGTCTGATTTTATGTTTTGCAGGGTGTTGTACCGTTCGAATCAATTGCTAATGAAAATTGACGTGAAGACTTACTGAAATACTGAAGGGAGAATGAAAAGACATTTCTGACTCTATCAAATACGGTCCGAGATGTGTTGAATATTCAAGTGTTATCTACAACTTCTGAAATCGCTTTTTGTGCTGGAAGATTTCGAATAGGAGAGCACAAACACTCATTGGTGAAAATGTAATTTTATTTAGAGATTGTATTAGAGCGGAGCGTAGAAAATGCAGTCAACTAGAGATCAATGAAGAAGACGACTACAATTACAACCAAATCTTATTCGAGGGAGCAGAAAGCGACGTTGAACAATTTGACCAACAAATTCCAATTCCAACAGAAGATCCTCAAGAGATTGTCAGAAAATTAGAAAAAGTATGGTTGCATATGTAATTTTTTTAATGCCAATTTTAATATATGATTTGCAACTTTTGAACTACGAAACAAAATTGCAATTTTGAAATTGTATTATAAAAAAAATCATATTTATATTAAATAATATAAGAGACATTTAACATTGTGATATTTTCACTATCTTGTTCAATTATTTAATATAAATATGATAGCAAAAATATTATAGCATATTGTATGGAAAAAATAAGAAGTAAATGATCAGTCGTGGATTTATCATGGTTGTAGCCCCTCAACCAAGTTATATAGAAGCTTCAATTCCATACACATATTAATGAAAACCTCAATTATTAACAATTATATTGAGTCATGCATGCACCTTCATATATATGTTGGCGTATATTATGTGAATGGAACTGATCAAAGAGCATCTAGCTAATTTTGAGATCGGCCCTCATCATATACATTCTAGAAGACAAGAATTTATAACTCCTAATTACCATAAACGAGGATGTACATAACTTATAAGTTACGGGTTTCACGTTAATTTAATAACTTTTACATGTATTTATAAATTTACTAAATATATTTTTAAAAAGTGTTTAGAAAAAAGTTTGTAAAAGTCTCCCCAAATACCCCTTCCCGTCCCCCCAAATCCAATTCCATTTGATAGCGGGATGAAACCACTTCCTATCCCCCTAATCACGTCCCCATCTATCCCCTAATCTCGATCCCGACCTACTCCACCGTCCCCAAATCCCGTCCCCCAAATCCGTC
This sequence comes from Przewalskia tangutica, assembly GCA_029844215.1. Lineage (NCBI taxonomy): Eukaryota > Viridiplantae > Streptophyta > Magnoliopsida > Solanales > Solanaceae > Przewalskia > Przewalskia tangutica. The sequence continues at coordinate 103,636,690 of CM056736.1, read as the reverse complement.
TAAATCCGTCACGTCCCGTCTCACTGGCCAGCCATACAACAATCTATATTTTTGACATGTGATTTGAAATTACAAATTGCATTATAAGAAATTTAAAAATGAAAATGCGGGACATTGTAAATTCAATGATTTGATTAAGCTAGTAATCAGAATTTCTGTTGTGATTTTGGTAAGTTGTTAAAATCAATATAGTACATTTTGCAATAAGTTAAGTAAACCTCTCTTATGAGAAAATATACAATACTAGTATAGTACTTGTATGTAGCCATGTTCGTTGGGCCTAGCTTACCAATAGTCGAGCTCAAGTGGGCTCTTTATCCGGACACTGCTATAGTTGGCCGATTTACATAAATGTTCCTCTTTTAGGCTGTCATTTAAAGTGAGTCCCTATTTTTAAAAGTAGAGCAATTATTTAATCCTTAGAAAATTATTCTTTCAGATAACATTAAATTCGGATCTAATATTTAATCATATATTTTCAATCTTACAAATAAAATATTAGACTGTCGTTTAACAGTTGAATAACTTGCAAAATTTTATATCACGATTTTCAGAAGGAAAGAGAGGGGTGAAGGAGTTTGTCTCTTGAAAATGGTTTTATTTTTTTATTCTCTTGAAGTGCAGTGGATGACTAGCGTGGCCGTTCGCGACAAGCGTGGATGAAATAAGACTAATGAAAGTTCGCTTGCAACAAGCAACGAATCCTACTTCGGGTTCAAATTCAAGTGCCACTTATCTTAGGCCTATTAAAACGGTAGAATTCCTACACATAATTTCTTTATTCATATGTCTAGAATTCAAAATTATTGATCAAAGACACAGGGATCCAAATATTCTATTGCACCTTTGATGGTGATTGTTTCTTAGTTTTCTTTATACTACCCGTTAAACAACAACAACAACAACAACATAATCATAGTGTAATCCCATATCGTGGATTTAAATAGGATATAATGTATGCAGACTTTACCTCCACCTTAGTAAGTAGAACGACTGCTTTCGGGAGAACTTATACTCCCATTAAAAAAAATACACAATTTTCACAAAAGTGCCAAAAATATATTATTTCCAATATAAGTCAAAATTAAAGCAATTATAGTGTTCATCATTTTGGTTTTTGAAAACAACTATCTTTTATTTCGAATTCAATCTGTATTTAATTATTTTCTACTACAAGGGCTTAATCGGCCCTTTTTATAAAAAAAATAATTCAGCAAAATCCAACGCTTTTATCCTAGACCTTCTAGATTAATAGGGTTCTTACGTGTATTTACCTAATTGATTTAGTAGAATTTCAATTGTCGCCAAAGTCTCATATATTTGCTAGGGCTTAATTAATTAAGTGTTTAAATTCCATAAATCTGATGTTTTTACTTTAGATTTTTGATTTTTTTGCCAGCGTTTATACATGTATTTATTTGGTCGATTAATAAAATTATAAATATCCCGAAAGTACGTGTACTTGATAGGACTTGATTAGTCCGGTGTCTAAGCATTTATTTAAATTTAATTTGCTTGAGACATTAATTTTTTTGCCATGGTTTATCTCATTTATCTACGTTAGTTAATGCTTACTGTTTACTGCTTTAATTTTTTGACAGGGTTTGATTATTTTTTTGTTTTGCTTATCCTGAGCCGAGAGTCTATCGAAAACAGCCGCTCTACCTACCAATGAGATGTAAGGTCTGCGTACATTCTACACTCCCCAGATTCCACATTATGAAAATTTCACTGGATATGTTGTTGTTATTTATACGTGCATTTATTTAGTCGATTAATACAATTACAAATGTCGCCAAAATCATGTATACTTGCTAGGGACCCCGGACCATCCAGAACCAAACATGTAAGCACAATCAGGGTAATTACTTTCTTTTCATTCTCTTACTAAATTTCATTCCGTTATCCTGCGCGAACTAAACACACCCTTACTCTAAACCTTCAAGATTTTTAGAATTCATACATAATCCAGGATTAATAAAATCTCAATTGTTAACAAAGTCTTAGGATTGATAAAATTAAAATCTCAATGGTTACCAAAGTCATGTGTACTTATTAGGGTAAGTCAAATTAAATGAAAGGGCAAACTTGTCACTATGTCGTTAGGAAGCACCATTACAAAGAAATATAGAGCCCTTTTTTAGTAATTTTCTCCATAACAAAGAAGAAAAAGGAAACATTAAAAGTAAATTCGAATACAACAATAACATACTACTATAGCTAATTAAATACTAGTAATAAAAATAAAATAGGACACAAACAAACAAGAGAAAGAGATAGTGATCACTGAAACCCTAAAAATTTACAGCCTCTCTCTCTCTCTCTCACCTGAGATGCTTTCTATAAACCTCGTTACTTCTTCTCCTTGAATTATATACATAATTATTGCTTCTTAATTTACATTTTAGTTTAATCTCTTTGATTATATTGATCCTTTATATTTTTTTTTTGTTCCGTTTTGAATGGCCACGGCGCCGGATTCTTCTGCGAATAACAACTCCCCAACTTCACCGGCCGACGGAAAAGTTGATGTCGCCGCCGTAACAGCCGGAGCTACTGTTAACAGTCCTCAATGTCGCAGGAGTTTGCAAGCCCCATGGGCTCAAGTGGTACGCGGCAGCGAGCCTGAAGTACCGTTAGTACCCAGTCCTCGATCGCCGGCTGCCAGTGTTACGCCGGAGAAATTTTCTTTATCGGACGATATGAAGCCTTCGACGGGAATTTATAGTTCCGGTGGTGCTATGCCGGAGAGTTCTGATAGTAATGATGTCAATGTAGGTCGATCGAAAAAGCCTGCTTGGAATAAACCGTTAAACGGCGTCGTTGAGGCGGTTTCTGTTATGGGTGGGGCCGTTTCATGGCCTGCTTTATCTGATGCAACCCGGCCCGGCCCAAAATCATCTATTGATTCATCAAAACCAATTCCAGATGGATCCACTTCTGTTTCTCAGGTTTAACACAATAACACTATCTAATTAATTGATTTTAATACTCAATTTTTTTAATTTGTATCTTGTTTTGCATATTTTGAGCTTTAAAAATGTTACTGTTTTTGTGTTTATGTTGATATGAATGAATTAAAAGGGGTATGAATGTATGACTAATCGGTGTTTATATATGTTTTTGTGAATACAACAACAACAAAATACATAGTTTAACACTATCTTATGTTGATTTTAATACTCCAAGTTTCAATATTTATCTTGTTCCGCATATTTTTGAGCGTTAAACTGTAACTGCATTTGTATTTATGTTGATATGAAGGAATTAAATGGGGTATGAATGTATGATTAATCTATGTTTATGTATGTTTTTTTTTTGTGATTACAACAACATACCCAGTTTAACGCTATCTAATGTTGATCTTAATACTCAAAAGTTTCAATTTTATCTTGTTCCTCATATTTTTGAGTTAAAATGTCACTGCATTTGTATGTATGTTGATATGAAGGAATTAAAAGTGGTATGATTGTATGATTAATTGGTTTTTATATATGTTTCTGTGAATACAACAACAACAAGATACCTAGTTTAACACTATCTAATGTTGATTTTAATACTCAAAGTTTCAATTTTTATCTTGCTTCACATATTTTTGAGCAGTTAAAATGTCACTTTATTTGTATTTATGTTGATAAGAAGGAATTAAAGGGGTATGAATGCATGATTAATCGGTGTTTATATATGTTTTTGTGAATACACCAACAACATACCCAGTTTAACACTGTCTAATATTGATCTTAATGCTCGAAGTTTCAACTTTTATCATGTTCCGCATATTTTTGAGCGTTCAAATGTCACTGCATTTGTATTTATGTTGATATGAAGGAATTAAAAGTGGTATGATTGTATCATTAACCGGTGTTTATATGTTTTTGTGAATACACCAACAACATACCCAGTTTAACTGTATAATGTTGATCTTAATGCTCGAAGTCTCAACTTTTATCTTGTTCCACATATTTTGAGCGTTCACTCTATGTCTATTTATGTTGATATGAAGGAATTAAAAGGGGTATGAATGCATGATTAATCGGTGCTTACATTTGTTTTGTGAATACAACAATAACAACATAATCCAGTTTAACACTATCTAATGCTGATCTTAATACTCGAAGTTTCAAATTTTATCTTGTTCCACATATTTTTGAGCGTTAAAATGTCACTGTATTTGTATTTAAAAGGGGTGTGAATGTATGATTAATTGGTGTTTGTTTATATATGTTTTTGTGAATAGGGTCCAATAATATCTCAGTCACCTCAAAAACAAGCTAATGTTAATGCAAACACAAATTCAAATGCAAACCCTACTACCCCTGTTAGACAAAGATCAATGAAATACAACAAAGGTAGCAACAGTGGCGGTGCTGCTGGTGGTAGTGGTCCAGGTGGCGGATCATTTATTAGAACTCCACCTCCACCTCCACCTCCATTGCCTCCACCGTTTCCTGTATTGCACTACCCACCACCTGTTCTTGAGCCACCTGTAAGAGGTTCAAGACCCGTTGGAGGATTTCCAAATGATCATTCTCCCCATAGAAATCATCATGGAAGGAAGGGTAACTTTGGGGGCCGACCCCGTGGAGATGGATCTTATCATAACAATCATGGTGGGGGCAGGCGTGATCAAGATCGGAGAGACGTTCATATGGCTCCTCAGTTTGCTCCTCCTCCGTACATGCGGCCCGCACCCCCTGGTGTTGTTCCATTTCTTCCACCCCCTATGAGATCCTTTGTTGCTCCGATGGGATATGGTAAGTCCGTTGCTCCATTCTTTAATAATCAATTATGATGTTGGTTCCTTTCAGATATGCCTCATTTCTTTCTTTTTCAGATATGACTCCATTTTTTTATGTTCCACAATTGAGTCCAGAGCCCTATAGTGGTGTGCCAATCATCAACCAAGCTCCACAACTACCCCCACATTTACCTTTAGTGGATCCTAGTTTGCCTCCCTCCTTGGTTAATCAGATAGAATATTACTTCAGGTAATTTTCAAAGCTAAAGAATGTGATTCTTTTCTTTTCCCTTCCTTGGGGTTTTCCCTTTCAAATAAATTTCTTTCTTTCTTTTGTGACAAAATTTCTTTTTTGAGGTTGCAGTGATGCTAATCTTGTCAAAGATGACTTCTTGAGGCTAAAAATGGATGAGGAAGGCTGGGTTCCTATTAAATTGATTGCTAACTTTCCTCGAGTAAGTGATTTTTTTCTTTATTACATATTAGTTGATCACGGAATCTGTCTCTGTAGTCTGTAATAATGCGACATTGTCATTTTCTCTCCTATGTTGATAAGCTTAGGGACCATGTATGTCTTGTTTTTCAAGTTATTCGCACACATTTCATTTGCTTAAAGACGTGATTGTCCTCCTTGTATTCTCTTTGATATTCAGCTCAACTTGCTTAGCTAAAATCATTGAATTTCAGCAAAAAGATGGTCACAAGTTCCAGAACTCATATGCCGAGATCATTTGAGCTTGTGAATTACATATAGTAATTGTCAGGTGCTTGGAGATAAAACACATGAAGCTAGATCGTGACAAACAAAAGGCTCAATTTGAAATTGAGTTTCTCTTTGAATGATTCAGAAACTAGCTTATGCAATAACTGTTGAACTTATCTAGAATGGATACCAAAAAATAATTTCAGATTAGAAGTGCTTTATCAGGCTTACTTTGGTTTCACAACAGTTACCTCTCCAAATTTGAATTTTTCATATCTCTCCTTCTAGCTTGATCTCTTTTATATTAGAGCTGACTCAATCTTTCCTTTGTAATTTTTGTATCTGTTTAATGTCACCATTTATGAAATGTACTTCATTAAACAAACTGAAAATACTAGACACGTAATTTCTCTTAACCTTTTTTTTAAAAACTTATAGTTCCTCTGATTGGTGAGTGAATACACAAGTTTCTTTCTCCACTAAAGGAAGTGATATCTCCCCAAAGCGTCTATGCCAGTCTCACATTTGGTTTTCTACGTATATTTTAGTTGTAGCTTCTGGGGGTTGTTAAATGTAAGGAAAAAACATAAAGAATGCAGACCACATGTAGAAAGAATTTTGGTTAAACTGTAATATCCTGTTGTGTTTCATTGTTTCATGTTTGTTTACTTTTGATGTTTATCAGCAGAGTTTCTGTTTGCTGATGGATGTTATTGCAGTTGACAGAAATAACTTTCGTCAAAGCGAAAATCTGGAGATCAGGGTTCCATTCTGGGCTTTCTTGTTTATCCTATTTTATTCGTTCCCGCCCTAACAGGAACTCAATGATAAAAAAGTGGAATTTGTTTCCGTTTCCATTTTTATTCAATTAATAATCTGTCTACAAATTTTTATAGTTGGCATTCCAAAGAAAGGAAGCTTCAAGTACCTAGGGTCTATAATTCAAGGGTATGGTGAAATTGATGACGATGTCACACATCGTATTGGGACAGGGTGGATGAAATGGAGGCTCGCATATGGAGTTTTGTGCGACAAGAAGGTGTCACCAAAACTTAAAAGCAAGTTATATAGGGTGGTGGTTAGACCGACTATGTTGTATAGGGTGGAGTGTTGGTCATTCAAGACTTCACACATACAAAATATGAAAGTTGCTGAGATGGATGTGTGGGCATATAAGGAGAGATATGAATAGAAATGAAGATATCAGAGAGACAGTGGGAGTGGCCTCGGTTGGGAGTGGCCTCGGTTGGGGATAAGATGCGGGAAACGAGGTTGAGATGGTTCGAGCATGTGCAGAGGAGAGACGCAGATGCCCCAGTACGGAGATGTGAGAGGTTGGCTATGAACGGGTTCAGAAGGGGTAGAGGTAGACCGAAAAAGTATTGGGGAGAGATGATTAGACGGGATATGACGCAGGTGCAACTTACTTAGGACATTACCTTAGATAGAGGGTTGTGGAGAACACAGATTATGGTTGAAGGATAGTAGATAGTCGAGTGTAGTCCTACTTACGCTTACAAAATGATAGTTGTAGTGTTATTACTGTAGGCCCGATAAGCCTGTCATACTTATAGGTGCAGTATTGCTTTATAGTCCCTTGTAGTTTGATTCTGTTGCTATGTGTTCCCTAGTGTACTTTGTTGATATTATTTATCTAAGTTAGCTATTGCTTCCTTCTGGTAGAATGCGCTACCATAACATATTCAATTTTATTATCAGCATGTTCATATTGCTTTAATTTCTTGTCTGGGTCTGACCGTTTCTTTTGCGTTGCTTTGCTTGCTTTACTTGTGATTATGCTTTGTCTTGAGCCGAGGGTCTCCCGGAAACAGCCGCTCTACCTATCAAGGTAGAGGTAAGGTCTGTGTACACTCTACCCTCCCCAGACCCCACATTATGACATTTCACGGGATATGTTGTTGTTGGCCGCTTTTCTATGAATTCTAAAAATTTCACTAAGACTAGGCATTTCATTGTTCTTCTAGGAATTCTGCAAGATACACCCAAAAAAACGTTCTAACCATCAGTGGCGGACCCAGAAATCTATACTCGGGGATTTTTGAAAAGCAATAGAATGTAATGTATGGGATATAAACCTGTGATCTAAATAATTTTTTTGACACTTCACTAGATTTTTTCTTATAGAAAGGATATCCAACAACTTATATAAAACAAAAAAATTGTTTGTACCGTATTTGGGCAGTATAATTTTTTTGATAAAGGGGAATCAATTCCATCAACTTAGCTCTGCCACTGCAAATATGCCCGTGTAATGTCTATTGTGTGTTCTTGATGTGCTTTTACAATGTAGTAGTACATTTTTGCGTTGGTATTTCGCCATAGAGGGATCAAGGTTTTGCTTGTGGTCTGTTTTTGCAGGTTAAGAATTTGACAGAGAAGGTCCAGTCTGATAATATCCAGTTTATTTTGTATTGTTTGAGGGCTTCAACGTTTGTAGAAGTGCAGGTACTAAATCAGTTAAAACTTCTCTTGCCTTGATATATTATATTCTAATGCTTTTAAGTCAGTTTGAAAAAAATGCAGTTTGATAATATTAGATAGCACTGCCTCTGTGTTTTGAACTTGATGTATCATCAGTAGAGAAATTTTATCTTATACAGCATTGTCTCTCTGTATATTCTGATCTTCCACTGTTAGATCCCATGATATAAGTGCACATTAAGGTTGCTGAAGTTGTAAATGGTTATTGAACTGCCTGTGTGAGTTCAAGGACCATTGTCATATTACTTATCGATTGCCAAGTTTTTAGTAATTAGTCATAGAGAGAATCAGATATTTTTCTTCATCTTTTCGAAGCTTTTCTCATAAACTGCGAGAATCATGTATGGCATCTCATATAGTTATAGGGTAAGACAAGTGAGACTCGAGGAGCCTAAATTCATTTACCTCCAATATAATCGTGTTTGTTTTGGGTTGTTGTCTTGTGTAAGGGTTCTGCAGTTCGTACCACATAAACTAACTACTCTGTCTGTCCCAATTTATAGAACGACGCCTTTCTATATTTAGTAACAATTTAACTTTTAAATACACGTGTTTGTTTTGGGTTGTTGTCTGAAGTAAGGGTGCTGCAGTTCGTACCACATAACTAACTACTCCGTCTGTCCCAATTTATAGAACGACACCTTTCTATATTTAGTAACAATTTAACTTTTAAATACCTAGTTTACCCTTAGAGAGATGATTCACAGCCCCACAAATATCTAATGCCTGATTTTAGACCACAAGTTTAAAAAATCTTCCTTTGTCAAACACCTTCACATAAATTGAGATGCAGGAAATACTAAATTTTCATTGATTTTTGGTTCTGCACCAAGTGTTCCACTCCTGCTGCATAGTGTTCTAGCATGTTACTCGAAGTAATCTTGATAGTGATGTTTTTTTTTTCCAGGATGAGAAGGTAAGGAGACGAGATGGTTGGAAGAAATGGTTGCATACTTCTGGCCAGCTTCCAGCTGATTCAGGTTCGTCCACACCTGTTGCATCGACCGATGGTGGTCTAACAGCTTCGTTGCAGAATATATCTTTGAAGGAATCAACTACAAATACTAGTAGTGTTACAGAAGTGACCGATGCTCAACTGGAGGTAGCTGCTGGTGGCTTATCAGGTGAATCGACTAATCAATCAAAGCCGGCTCAAGAAAAAGGCAGCACTGAAGAAATCTCTACCAACCACGCATGATAAAATGCTGTCGATTTTGCATAGTCTTGCATACTGATTCGATTAAGAAATGTGTATTTGGAAGGTTATACATACATCATTGCTGCCCTTGGTGGAGGCTATATATTTGCAGTTTTTGAGGTGAGTGGAAGAGTTAAACCAATGTGTAAGTTATCTGGTATAGAGAGCGGAATGATAGTGGAGATTGAAAGGATATACAGTTGATAGAGGCTTGAAACTTTTTGAGTAGTTTGGCTCGTATACTTGCATCGCATATGCAGGCTGGTATTCCATTGTGATTCAATGGAGTGAATTTGGATTGTGAGCCCTAAGGACAGCTTTTTTTGGGTTGAAACTTACCTCCATTTCAGAGGAAAGATTCTGAAAATGTAGAAAGTTTAGTGCTTGGCTGGTAACCAGAGTGATTGAGCTCTGCTGATTTTGTTATACTTATCTAGGCATATTGATTGTTTTAAATTATTTTGTTACATTCTATTGTCTTTTCATTTGTTTCTCTTTGCATCTCATAATAGTAATTTTTGTAGAGATTTCTTCTCTAACTCTTTCGATACATGGTAGAGCATATTATGGTACATGATGAGTTATTGCCTACACCAAGAAGCCTCGAGACTTGTAGAACAAATATTCCAACTTGGCGTTTACACTAAACCATACCATTATGTGTGAAGACATGTGTCATGTATTTATTGGGCTGGATTAAGCATCGGGTGCAAGTTACTTTTTGGTAGTTAACTTTTAGACTAAGAATAAAGGCTCTTGCTTCAGGAACAAGAGGTTGTGTTGATAATGAGTTGGACAAATATTGACAACTTTTTGAAGAACCACTGGAATTGTGGACCAGTTTTTGGTTTAGGAATATCATCCAAAGGTTTATAAGCATGTCTGGACCTTCGTTGGCATTTCTCAGCGTGATACTTTTTTGAAATTAGAAAAATTTAATTATTTGTTAAAAAGTGGCTGATGATATTATACTAGCATTATCTTTTTCATTATTTCCAGATTTTATTCTTTTAATACTAGTTACGTATTATGCCAATAATAGTTTTTTGGTACATAATATTTATACCAATAGGAGAAGCCTAATGAATATATATCTGTTAGAAAACCAATACTTACTCTCATGAGCCTTCATGGACTCGTCTAAATTAAATTTTTTAAGCTACACTATATAAAGGTTAAATTCTTTTTATAACAATTATATTCTCATTAATAATTCTTGAACGTAAGCGGCGAGACTCCTTTTCCAGGAGTCAAATTATAACATGTAACAAATCTAGCGGTGTAGAGTGACATCAAATTATAAGCACATGTGAGTTAACAAATATAGAGGCTCATCAATAATATGTAGTGTCTCACATTGGCGAGGAGAATTGTTTGTTTATTTACTTATAAGATTTTAGTTTTGAGTTAATTTCACTGTTCATTTCTTTACACAATCCCATGAATAGTAATTAAGTTTATGGCCTCACTAAAGTACAAATAACAACAACTTTCACAGTTGGAATATGGAAATAGTGGGATTATAATGGGTATGTTGTTGTTGGATCTGAAAATGGTGGTGTACACAACTTTACTCCTACCTTGTGAAGGTAGAAAAGTTGTTTCTGATAGACCCTCAGCTCAAGTAAAACATATAAAAGATCGTGTATGTAAAACAAATACTGTAGTGAAGAAGTCATCTTGAAAACAATGAAGAAGAGAACAGTAGCAACAACAAATAATATGATAACTACAACAAAGGAAACAACATGTAATACTAAAATCGAAGAATAAGATAAATAAGAGAGTAATAATAAAAATACAGATAAGAGATCTAGATAACACTCGATTGCCTACTAACCTTCTATCCTAATCTTCGACCTTCATAACTTTCTATTCAGGGTCATGTCCTCTATAAGCTGCAATTTCAGTCTGCAGGTGTGCCATCTGCTGTCTAATCACTTATCGTAATACTTGTTCGGTCTACCTCTACCTCTCATCGTACCCACCCTAAATCTCAAAAAATGAAAATGGAACATTTAACAATTACCAATTCAAATAGGGAAGTACATAAATTTGGACAAATGTCAAATAACATCCTAAGTTCATGTTCATCACTAATAGATTTAAACTTTAACTTTAGACCTACAAATAACGATGATTCAAGAGTCCATTTTTTTATTTAGACAATATTTCGTCTATTAGATAGCATGAGGAAAACATCAACAACAATCCGTTATCGTCCAGCGGTTAGGATATCTGGCTTTCACCCAGGAGACCCGGGTTCGATTCCCGGTAACGGAACACTTTTATTTCTGATATCAATTTTTATGTTACATTTTAACTCTCTATAACATTTTCTATCTATAACATTTTATGTTATATTTTACCTCTTTATAAAGATTTTTTTACCTATAACAATAATAATCATTTTTATAACAATACACGCTTTGTAAAATTTTGTCTCTATAACAACTATCTTTTTTTTGGTAATATAATAGTTAACCATTTTTATAAAAATAGAATCTCTAAAATTATCAATAATAGGTCAGATTTTGACCAAATATTTGATACTACACTATTTATGACAGAGAATATTACTTCCATTATTGAAAAGTTTTCATTCTTTATACAAAATGCAAATAAGCTTAGAATTTGGCATTAAAAACTAAAAAAAATAATTTTTTTGCATTCTTTTTGTGTATAACAACTAAATATTATTCAAATATCAAATGTTGTTATAGACGTATAGCAGTCCAAAATCTCGAAACTAATGATGCGATTATAGAAATGTTTGATTGTATTAGTATAAACGTGTGAATAGAAGTAACAATATTCTCTACCCATAATTAAAATATTTTCATATATTGTGTAAATATAATTATGGTAAGACTAGGATTCGTCTTGTAAATAGGTTTAGAATTCCTATTATAAAAGAGATGAATATTGTACACTATATATACTTTGATATTAATGAGAAGACTATCAAAAAGCCAAAACCTAAATCCTCTTCTATTCTCTAATTTTGTTGGGGCTACCCAACGTTGCAGACATGCTGGGGGGAAAAGAAAAAAAAGAAGAAAAGATTTTAACCAAAGTTGCAGCCTTTCTGTCCTGCAACCACTGCAACTTGTCTGCAATTCTTTTCTCTTTTTTTGCAGTGCGCGAAATTGCACTCAATTCTTTTCTCGGGAGAAATCTGGCATCCTGGAACCAACTGAGTTACATCCATGCGGATCAATTCTTTTCTCTTCATTGCAACGTACAACAACACTGTTTTTATATAATTAGAATATTTCCCTTCTTCTTTTATCTTTCAACCAGTGTGAGAAGTACATACTTCTTCTCTAATTGTCTTCTCTTATCAGAATTATTGTTTGGTCTACTGTTATATATATATATATTTTTTGCAACTAGAAAATTCTTTTTTGATGTTCTAATTAACAGTGGTCCTCTCTTCCTAATTTACTATAATGACTTCTTTCACTTCCTTTGTGAATTTGGCTTCGGCTTTCACCACATCTGTGAATCAGTACAGCATCGCGGTGTAGGGATTTGTTGGATGTAAAACACACAAGTAAGGCACAGCGGAAGTTTAAAATTTTGTTTACTTACTTGCTCCAACAAAGATCGTCTGGTATGATTATGCGATAATTCAAATCTGCAAAAACATGAAAACTTACAGTTTATGCTTTTAATGCAGTCTCTACTAAAAGGTGCGCACGCGATTGTCAATCCGGGTGCAAGTCTTGCTTCAGTATATTCCTTTGCCCAAGAAAGCTAGGAAATCTTGGCAGAGGTTTGAGAGAATTTATTTCCTGAACTCTAAGTTCAGAAAGTGGAAAAATGAGTTCTACTGAAATTATGGGTTAAGTGTCAAATATATAGTGAAACCCTAAACTAATCAGATTTGGATCAAAGCCAAAACTCGACCTAAATCCAAATTGCATGGGCGATCGAATCGGGCCCATCGCATGATTCCTTTATTTATTTTCTCGACGTTTAGTTCTAATTAAATCCAAGATTTAATTTTAACTTAATTAATTAATTTTCATCAAATAAAAATTATCCCATAATTTATTATAAAATAAAATATCTTGATTCAAAATCCGATATTTTACATTCTCTCAATATACCCTTAGACCGAAAAGACAATCGACTTAGTGTGCCTTCACACACTCCAAGACTTGACCAAATCAAGGTTCACACGGAACTCCTAGACGGCGCCGGTGACAGACCCAATATGTGAAGTACGTTTACAAGACTCAAGTAAACAGACCTCTATGTGAGATGATAAATTCCTTTCATTCGCGACACACTCGATCAAGCTTAAGATTTGCCAAGTGTCTATCCAAATGGCTTGATCACTTTATCTCATCTATATTAGTCTACAACTGACCATATCCTAGATATGTCTCTTGATCGCCAATGACTGGTCGACCTAACATCTCCGAGAACCGAGTGTTCTCTCGAAATTCCAATCGAGGAATGAATCCTATTCTTCGCTCAACCACCACCTTCAATCTACTTCAGAATGCACCCAATACAAGCCGTCTCAACCTATAAGACATTTGAGCTAGACGGGATCAAAGTGCATTACTCGTAAACAAGTGCTATTGACCTCAAGTCTGGGGACCTCTATCTCCCACGTCGATAATACTCTAGACATGTATAACAAATAGTTTATCGCCAGGTATGCCAATACTCCCAAGAGTATCCACGTGTCCATCACTAGCAACTATTGCTTGCGAGTAAGTGAGATATACTACATTCTCTAAGAATGTGACGCACCACGTATCGACTTATAACATATCATTGATATCCCATTCTCAATGATCATTAGTCTAGGCTATTTTAAGAACTACACTCTATCATTAATATCTCACACACTATTAATGACAATGTAAGTTCAAGGACGCGTTAATGAATAATATAAACAATCAAATAATAATTCAATAATTGCAAATGCCAAGTATATATTAATCTTATTAATAATATGAATGTGTTCAAGTACATGTGCTCCTAAAATGATTGTTTCTAGGACATATATACTTTCAATCTCCCACTTGGCCTAGAGCCAATCACCAATGTATCTAATGCCCATATTTTCGAAATGACCATTATGCTTGACCAAGCTTAATGGTTTAGTAAATGGGTCTGCTAGATTATTTTCGGTGGGAATATAGTCTATCTTTATTTCTTCTGTCTCCACCATCTCCCTGAGAATGTGGTATTTCCTTGGTACATGCTTGTTTCTATTCGTTGATCTTGGTTCCTTAGTTGAGCAATCGCACGATGTTGTCACAATAAATCGTTATTGACAATCGGTACTGGAACAACCCCTAATTCCTTTAAGAACTCGGATATCGCGACAGCTTCTTTACCAGCTTCCGATCCAGCTATGTACTCGGCTTCTGTTGTCGAATCGGCAGTTGTAGCTTGCTTGGAACTCTTCCAACTAACTACTCCACCATTTAAAATGAAGGCATAACCAGACTGAGATTTGAAGTCATCAAGATCTGTCTGAAAGCTAGCATCAGTGTACCCAGTAGCTACTAGCTCTTCTTGTCCGCCATAGACTAAGAAGTATTCTTTAGTTCGTCTAAGATACTTAAGAATACTCTTGATTGCTTTCGATGTTCCTCCCGTGATTCTCGCTGAATTTGCAAGTCATGCTAAGTCATAGGCCACATCGGCCTTATGCAGTCATGGCATACATGATTGATCCTATAGCAAGATATGGGATTCTCTTCACGCGCTCAAGTTACTCAGCGTGGAAGGACAATCCTTCCTTGACAAATTTATGCCTTGACCCATAGGAAGATTCCCTTTCTTGGAATTTTCCATGAGAAACGCTTTAGCACTTTGTCTATGTATACGATCGTGATGCCCCAACAATCTATTAGGTCTATCTCTGTAGATTCTAATTCCAAGAATGTAGCGAGTTTCACCCAAGTCCTTCATCATGAAGGTTACGGATAACCATTCTTTGATTGCATGAGAGTTTTATTGTCTCCCATTATCAATATGTCATCTACATATATAACAATGAAGACAATGCTCTCATTTGTGCGTTTACTATAAACGCATGGATCTTCCTTGCTTCTAACAAAGTCAAACGATTTGATTGCTTTGTCAAAACAAATGTTCCAACTCCTCGAGACTTGCTTAAGTCCATAAATGGACTTTTGTAGTTTGCATACCGCTGGGTTGAGTCTTAGATGTAAAACCCTCCGTCAGATGTATCATATACACCTCCTCAATTAGATTACCATTGAGAAGGCGCTTTAACATCCATTTGCCAAATATGATAATCATAGTATGCGGCTATAGCAAGCAAAATCCGAATGGACTTAATCTTTGCAACAAAGTAAAAGTTTCATCATAATCGACCCTGTGCCGTTGATTATAACCTTTAGCCACCAATCTTGCTTTATAAGTCCTGTATTTTGCCATATCATCAATCTTCTTCAAGACCCATTTGCATCCTATGGGTCTAACCTCGTTGGCAAGTCAACCAAGTTCCATACTTGGTTTATGTACATAGACTCCATTTCGGATTTCATGGCTTCTTGCCATCTCTCGTGAATCAATGTCTAACATTGCTTCAGAGGTAGTAAGGCTCATCATCATCGTGAATATCTATCTCATTATGTGTTTCAACAAGGAGATTAAGTCTTTCAGTGCACGATGAGTCTAGTGATCCTCTGAGTTGAACATTCTGCGCTTCAAATGTCTGCGTATTTTGATTTTGAGAAGATGTTTGTGTGTTGGACAATCCACCACCTTGAGAACTTTCGGGAATATCATTTTGAATAGGATGATGCACAACTATTGTGTCATCTCGTCATTGGTTGTGCATGAGGTCTTGCATTTCGCAGATCCTCACAACACTCCCATCGGCCGGGCGGCGACTCTAAGTACCCAATCATCATCAAATACTCCCACCGAATCCTTGTCTAGGTTATTTGACAAGAGGTCATTCTACATTATTTTGTACTTCTTGAATTTCTTCAAGTTCTATCTTGTTGCAACTCTGTTCCTTGTAGACATAGTCTTCAGGAAAGTTGCATTTCTGAAACAATTACTTTATGTTCCTCGGGAAGATAGAAGTAGTACCTCTTGTTTCCTTAGGATACCCTACAAAATAATACTTCTCACTTTTAGATTCCAATTTGTCATGAGCAACTTCTTTACATACGCAGGCACCCTGTGGTCGCATGTGTTTAAGTCTTCGCTTCGCCATTCCATATCTCATATGGAGTTTTCAACCGACTTTGATGGAACTCTATTCAAAATGTAGATTGAGCTTTGCAATGCATATCCCCATAGGTATGTTGGTAGAAATGAGAAGCTCATCATGGATCTAACCATATCTAATAAGGTACGATTTCTCCTCTCAAAGAACACCATTCATTTGTGGCGTTCGAGGTGTCCATTCGAATGGACTCCGTGAAGCTTCAAATAATCTAGAAATTCTTTACTTAAGTACTCACCTCCTCGATCCGATCAAGAGTTTTAATACTTGTTTCAAGTTGCTTCTCTTACGACTTGTACTCATGAATTTCTCAAAAGCTTGGACTTATGTTTCATAAGATACACATGCCCAAACCTTGAGAAATCATCTGTAAAAGTGATGAAATAAAGAAAGCCTCCCTTAGCTTGAGTTGGAAAAGGCCCACATACATCGGTATGGACTAACTCAAGCACCTCTTTGGCACGTACTCCTTTCCCAGAAAGTGATTTGGTTGTCATCTTTCCTCTTAAGCAAGATTCGCAATCACCATATGACTCTAAGTCAAATGGTTCTAAGTAATCTAATTTCTTCAATCTTGCTATCCTTGATTCATTGATGTGACCAAGTCTGCAATGCCATAAGTAGGTGGGATTTCTTTGATTACTTATTTTAGCTCTTTTATTTTGTATATTGAAAATTTCATGGCTACAGTTTAGAACATACAATCCATCCACAAGCGGAGCATTTCCACAAATAAAACCTTTATAAGACAAAACATAGTTTCCATTGGTAATATGTGAGGAAAACCCCTCAATGTCTAACATAGGGATAAAAATAATATTTCTTGTCAAAGACGGGACAAAATAACAATTATTAAGTTCTAAACAAAAGCCTGAAGGTAAATCTAGTCTATAAGTCCCCACGCTGCTCGCGTCAACTCTAGCTCCATTGCCAACGCGTAGATCTACTTCCCAAGGTCCAACCTTTCTGCTGTCAATTAGCCCCTGCACATTATTACAAATGTGTTAGCCACAAGCGGTATCCAATACCCAACAGTGAGAATTAGTTATAGACATATTTATTTCAATAACAAACATACCTTGTCCAGCAGGGCCAACACCTTGTGCCTTGTCTCCCTCGCATGCAGTCCTTCTTCCAACGTCCCTTTCTCTTACAATTGAGGCACATCGCCAGCTATCTTGGCCTTCTTTCAACAACTCCTTTAGGTTTCATAGTCGCTGGTTTGGCGGCAACCGCCTTACCCTTCTTCTTCTCGCATATTCTTACCCTTAGGTTTGAACTTGCTAGATGAGCCCACCACGAGCACTTTACCTTTGGAGTGGGCGACTCAAGGTCTTCAACATATTATGAAGTTCGGGAGACTTGCTTGCTCCATTCATGTTGTAATTCACAATGAAGTTCTCAAAGAAACCAGAAGCGAGTTCAAGATTAGATTAACGAAACATTCACACGCACTTCGCTCCAATCAAGCCAACCTCTCAATTAATCCAATCATCTTCAAAACATGTTGTGACACTTCGATTTCTTCGTTTAGCTTACACTTAAAAGATCTCTCAACAGTTCATACTCCATCGTTCGAGACCGTGAGTCATGTAGACTCTTCAAGTGTTCTAGCATCTCGTCAGCCCGTATTTTCATCTGTCTTTGTAACTCAAGTCATAGAAGATAGCATAACACATCAGGCTGCAACAAAGATCATCAAGATATTTCGATAGTCGCTTTGTCAAACAGAGCATACTCTTGGAATCTTCAGCAGGATCAGGGAGTGGTTTATCCAATACATAATCAATCTTTTCTAATAGCAGTACCAAACTCAGATTTATTAAACAGTCATGAAAAATGTCTCCATTCAACTTGTTCGTTTCAACCAACATTTTAAGTGATAGATTCGACATCAGAATCAAGAAAAGATAGACTTGAAATTAATACTTTAATATAATTTTTATTGAACACATTCATTAACTAACTAACTAATACGGTCTTTAGTTTAATTAGCTCCCACTATTTTAACATACTCCTTGACCCATAAATAATACAGACTCATATCAAATACAGTCATAATGGGCCATGATCCAAACTCATGTTGTCTCGCTTTCGAGGTGATAAATTCAACAACACGATCTGGTAGGTCTCTAAACCAATTGCAATCTATTTGCAACTCTTGGTTGACCTAATGTTCTAAACAATTCGATCTGCGTCCCTACCGTCCGACATGGGCGCCAAGACACTTAGCAAGTCAACCCCGTTATGCGATCGCAATTATGTATCTAAGTGGGCTTAGCCTTCATCAAGCAAACACCTGGGCGTAAATACTCACGAAGGTTTATCACCTACTACAAGATTTATATTCATCTATGATAGGGTCTGAGTCCTCTTAGACTTAGAGAAAATGCTTGTGCATAAATACTCATCTCGACTAATAGGATTTTGCACCACAATCAACTATAACGGACGACGCGTTCATTTTAAATGAGACTTGTATTAAATTGGGGAACATTTTAATTCGTGGTTATGACGAAGATCAACTATTATATCATACATCATATGAAATCCTATCATGCAATTTCTAAACACATTTAGATGGGAAACCATCAAACCCAATAGGCATGATATAAGATGGTTTTAATCATATATTGGGCGCCGTCTACCCAGACAATTATAGCGGTCATTGAAAGTAAACAATTACTGGGCGCCGCTACCTGCATAATAATCATGACTTATTCTAATTATTTAAATGACAATCAATTAAACAATTAGGAGAAACAATTAATTTGTGCACACATTATCAAATAATATGCTAAATAATAATAATTGTGGGTTAATTAATTTTGTTTCAATTTAGGAAATATTTAAATTCAAAATTTAAACTCAATTTTCAATTTTCGAAATTTTCTGCTCATCCAAACAGTTCCTTAACAATTCAGAAATTAAAATTTAATTTTCAGGGGTATTTCTGCAATTTTCAGAACCTTAAAATATTTACAGATTTACCAGGACCAAATAAGCTTTTCTCAAATTTACAGATTGACCTGTGGACTGAATCACGATTTTAAAACTTTTAAAATTTCAGAAAATATCTCAGGGACTAATTTGTAATTTTAAGAACTTAAAATATTTTCAGATTTGTTAAAGGACCAATCTACAATTTAAAACCCTAATTTTAATTGCAAAATGGTCCTTCCACTATTTCAAATTTTCATAATCAAATCCAACTCCAAATTAAATTTGGGATTGATTTCGGCGAAATCGACTAATTAAAACACACCAAGCGATGGCACACGTCGATCGAACTCACCGGTGGTTTTCACCATCGATTTGGTGGCCCACGGTGGCGGACCGACGCCACGTGATTCTAAAACCGTCGGTGGTGTTCCTTTTCCGGTCATCGTTGCCATGTAACACTACCACCATTAGATTCCTCTCGTCGAGACGAACACGGTGGTATTATTACTTTCTGATTTCGTCGCCCGTGGTGGCCGGAAACCGTCCCGCCGTCGGCGGTTTCCGGCGACCAAAAAAATTTTTTTTTTTTTACACGTGAGCGATGCGCGGTCGCTTCGCCATGAACGCTTGCGATCGCTCATCGCCTCTAATTTTTTTTTTTTTTTTTAAATCGCGTGGAGCGATAAGAATCGCGACATCGTTTCACGTCGAACGATGGCGATGCCATCGTGAACAATGGCGACGACTGCTCGATTTTTTTTTTTTTTTTAAAAAAAAAAAAAAAATTCCGAAAATCAATTCTAAATCAAAACAATTAATTTCCCACATATTGTTATTAAAGATTATCGTATAATCATTAAACCAGCCCTGGCTCTGATACCACTGTAGTGCTTTGTGGGATGTAAAACACACAAGTAAGGCACAGCGGAAGTTTAAAATTTTGTTTACTTACTTGCTCCAACAAAGATCGTCTGGTATGATTATGCGATAATTCAAATCTGCAAAAACATGAAAACTTACAGTTTATGCTTTTAATGCAGTCTCTACTAAAAGGTGCGCACGCGATTGTCAATCCGGGTGCAAGCCTTGCTTCACTATATTCCTTTGCCCAAGAAAGCTAGGAAATTTTGGCAGAGGTTTGAGAGAATTTATTTCCTGAACTCTAAGTTCAGAAAGTGGAAAAATGAGTTCTACTGAAATTATGGGTTAAGTGCCAAATATATAGTGAGGAAACCCTAAACCTAATCAGATTTGGATCAGGCTTCAAAACCTGACTCAAATTCAAATTGCAGCGATCGAATCGGGCCCATCACATGCTTGTTCCTTAATTTATTTTCTGAACTTTTTAGTTCTAATTAAATCCAAGACTTAATTTTAACTTAATTAATTAATTTTCATCAAATGAAAATTATCCCATAATTTATTATAAAATAAAATATCTTGATTCAAAATCCGATATTTTACATTCTCTCAATATACCCTTAGACCGAAAAGACAATCGACTTAGTGTGACCTTTGTGCCTTCACACATCAAGACTTGACCAAATCAAGGTTCACACGGAACTCTAGACGGCCACGCGACGGACCCGATATGTGAAAGACGATTACAAGACTCAAGTAAACAAACCTCTATGTGAGATGATAAATTCCTTTCATTCGCGACACACTCGATCAAGCTTAAGATTTGCCAAGTGTCTATCCAAATGGCTTGATCACTTTATCTCATCTATATTAGTCGACAACTGGACCATATCCTAGATATGTCTCTCGTGATCGCCAATGACTGGTCGACCTAACATCTCCGGTGTCGAGTGTTCTCTCAAATTCAATCGAGGAATGAATCCTATTCTTGGCTCAACCACCACTCAATCTACTTCAGAATGCACCCAATACAAGCCGCGTCTCAACCTATAAGGCATTTGAGCTTAGACAGATCAAAGTGCATTACTCCGTAAACAAGGTGATATTGACCTCAAGTCTAAGGACCTCTATCTCCCACGTCGATAATACTCTAGACATGTATAACAAATAGTTTATCGCCAGGTATGCCAATACTCCCAAGAGTATCCACGTGTCCATCACTAGCAACTATTGCTGCGAAGTGAGATATACTACATTCTCTAAGAATGTGATGCACTACACGTATCGACTTATAACATATCATTGATATCCCATTCTCAATGATCATTAGTCTAGGCTATTTTAAGAACTACACTCTATCATTAATATCTCACACACTATTAATGACAATGTAAGTTCGAGGATGCACATTAATGAATAATATAAACAATCAAATAATAATTCAATAATTGCAAATGCCAAGTATATATTAATCTTATTAATAATATGAATGTGTTCAAGTACATGTGCTCCTAAAATGATTGTTTCTAGGACATATATACTTTCACGCGGCGTCGTCGCGATTCGATCAAAGAACCCTACAACCGGTTCTCCACCACGGTTGTTGGGCCCTCGCCCACCGGCAAGTCCAAGACTGCAGCAAGCCCACTTCATGCACGGCCGCCTTCAGCGCTTGTCCAAAGATGACACCCATCGAAGTCGGGTCGCCTTCAGCAGTCTCAATATGCAACATCCTGACAACAACTGATACATGGACTCCAAAGCCACGTCTTACCTCACCCGGTCTGCAGGTAATATTCTCAAACTGTTTGGCTTAAAGCATCCTCAATTTGTGACAGTTGGTAGTGGTCATCGCATTCCAGTAAAGAGTTATGATAACCCAATTTATACGCCCCCTTTCTTTGTTTAAGAAAATTCTATCCAATTATCAGCCCCGATGCGAAAAGGAGTAAAGAAATCCCACTACACACCATCAAGCAACTACTACTGAAGTTATCAACTCAATTCTCTCTATTGAACACCACCTCCTAATCTATTCCCTCTTAAAAATATCATATATGCCCCACATGTGATTAAGAATCTAATCTCTATCCGCAAATTTACTCGTAATAATTTTGTCTTTGTTGATTTTGACCCTTTTGGTTTCACTGTGAAAGATCTTCATACGGGGACACCTCTTACGAGATGCAATAGCATGGGAGATCTCTATCCATTCACTCCCACCTCCGCTGCCAGATATTGCTCTCTCGTCTCTCTAGCGGTCATTTTTTCTTCAACATGTCATAATAGCTTGGTTATCCAGGAGCTTCAGTTTTTAATTTTCTTAGAGGTAATAATTTCATTACTTGTAATGGGAAGCTTGCCCAAAACTGCGTTTCTTGTTCTTTAGGCAAACATACTCGTCTTCCGTTTAAATCATCTACTAGTATTACTTTTGCACATTTTGATATTATACATACCGATTTATGGACATCACATGTTGCTAGTTCTTTCGGTCATAAATACTATCTTATCTTCCTAGATGATTTTTCTCACTTTGTTTGGTTGTATTCTCTCAAATTTAAATCAGAAGTGTTTGTCAAATTTCTTGAGTTTCGAACATTCATTCAAACACAGTTTGAAAAAGGTATAAAATCTTTTCAGTGCGATAATGGTCGTGAATTCAACAACTCTATCTTTCACCATTTTTGTTCTAATAATGACATGGTTTTTCGCTTCTTCTTCCCCCACACCTCTACTCAAAATGGTAAAGCCGAAAGAATCATCCGCACCATTAACAATATGATTCACACTCTATTGATTCATGCCTCCCTACCTCCGTCCTTCTGGGTCTATGCTGCTAAAATGTCAGAATACGTTATCAATATTCTCCCAACTAGCACCCTTCACAATATGACCCCTATCGAAATCCTCTATCCTAGAATCCTATCTTATGAACATCTTCGGATATTCGGTTGTCTATTCTATCCTAATCTTGCCTCTACTGCCCCTCACAAACTAGCTCATCGGTCAACTCCATGTGTCTTCCTAGGCTTCCCGCCAAACCATAGGGGTTATCTAGACTATGGATTGTCCACTCATCAACATCTCTCGTCACGTCACATTCGACGAGACCACATTCCCTTTTTCGAATCTTAAAAAGTTCCAGAAACCGGATTACTCTTTTCTTGATGAGCCTGCCATATCTCCCATCATTCTCAGTCAACTAGATCATAGCACTGCCGCAAAATCACCTTTTTTGCCCAGTAGTTCTTCTTCAGCGTCAGCGCCGCGGCTCAAAGGGTCGGCGCCGCGGTGCCAAAACTCCTGCGAGCAGATTTCCTCCAGCGCCACGACCCTTGATCACGGCGCCGCGACGCCTCCGACGACGTCACCTCCTCCTTCTCCCTATCCAACCAATCCTTCAATCTCAGTTCTTCCCACTCAGCCGACACAGCCTCCCACTGTATCCACTCACCAACTGGAAACTCGTGCCAAACATGGAATCTTCAAACCCAAAATTCAATTTAACTTGTCTGCCCAAACCATTTCTCCAATTCCCAAGAACCTTATATTGGCTAAATAAGACCCTAATTGGAATGCGACTATGTCTGAGGAATTCAATGCTTTAACTAAACAACACACATGAGATCTAGTACCTAGACCTGAGGGGGTGAATGTGATTCGTTGTCTTGTGGCTATTTCGTCACAAATTCAGAGACAATGGAGATCTTGAGAGATATAAGACACGACTTGTGGCTAATGGCACAAATCAGTAGGAGGGCATTGATTGTGGTGATACCTTCAGACCGGTTGTCAAACTGGATACCATTCGCACAGTTTTGAGCATTGTTATGGGCAAACATTAGCCGATCCATCAGCTTGATGTGAGAATGCATTTTTACATGGAAATTTGAGAGAAACAGTCTACATGCATCAGCCGCCTGGGTTCACCCATCCAACAGTTCCTCACTATGTGTGTCGTCTCCGTAAGTCACTATATGGCCTGAAACAGTCCCCCCGTGCGTGGTATAATCGCTTTGCCAGGTACATCTTGCAGATTGAGTTTGTATGCAACAAAAATGATATATCACTCTTTATTTTTCATCGAGGTAGCAGCACTGCATAATTATTACTTTACGTGGATGATATTGTTCTTACTGCTTCCTCAGACGAGTTGAAAAATGAGATTATTGCCTTGCTTAAGTCCGAATTTGCAATGACTGATTTGAGAAAGCTGAGCTATTTTTTGGGGATATAAGTGACAAGGTCTGCCGACCACATGTTCTTGTGTCAGCGTAAGTATTTGATCGGTGTATTTTATATACACTTTTTTGAGTCAGTTTTAGTTAGTCTTTTGTCCCTTTTTGTACAAATAAGTGTCGTATTAGGATAGTTTTTCTTTCTTTTGAGTCAAAGTGGTTAAAATGGCCAAATGTCGGAAAAGGAGCTAAAAGAGGGCAAAAGAGGAGGTTCCAGAGCCAAAAACAGAGAAAGTGGCGAACGAGACAGAAATCCAGACCAGCTGTTATACCCCGTAGTTCTGACCCTACGCATGAGAGCGTACGAAAGCATGTAAGACTTAAAATTTCCAAAGGATAGGTTGACGGATTGTTCCAGACGGGTTTTAGTAGACTTTGAGGCGGGTTATGACCCGGTACATTGAGAATTCCTAAGTGTTTCAAAGGCCCAGGGCGTAGTTCGTTGAGTCTAGATTCCAACGCAACCAACCGCTAACGATAGGGCGTCGGAGTAAAGTTATGAGAATTACAAGTTCGGGCGTGATCGGACAAAAATGTGTTTGACAGAGGCGAAGGCCGCGGCGCCGGATGCAGGCCGGCGCCGAATGTATCGAGGGTCGCTGAAGTTTCAGCGGCGCCGGAAAGTGGCCGCGCACGAAGATCTGAAGGTCCGCAGAGTTGCGGCCACGGCGAGGGCGCGCAGGCGGATTCTCGCGAAAAACTTAGGAAAAGTCAGATTTTTCTTTAAAAGACCTTGGGAGGGTGACAAGTGTCCCCCCCATCTGATTTTGCATGCAATATATTGACCAAGTCTTCAAGACTTGGTCATACTTCATCTCTCTCTTAGACAAAAGCTCTCCCTTCTCTCTTAAAAGTTCAATCTCCTCCTTCTCTCTAAAATCCCAAGAGAAATTCTAGCCTTAGGAAAAATCTGAAAAGTTAAGGACAAGAAGGATGCTTGTGGCTAGCTTGTAGGAGTCATTGTGGTGGTGTTCTTGGAAAGAAGGCTAGCAAGGTTGTTGGGATAAGTTTGGCTAAAACTTTAAGGTAACATTTCTTCCTTTAAAATTAGTTTCTAGTGTTGCATGTTAAGAAGGAAGAACTTGTGGTGGTAGATAATGCTCTTAGAGTAATTGCATGCAAGAAATGTGGTTTGGATATAAAAGAATTGGTTAAGAAAATTATATGAGCATGTTGTAGCCTAAAAACTACCTTAGAATTATTTAGTGAATTGTTGTACCTAATGGGGCAGAATTTTACACACCCAAGTTTGGAGGTGTAATCCCCTTTAAAATGTTGGATTGTTGAGTCTTAAATGTGGCATTTGGATGTTGAATTCGGCCTTGAGAAAGGTGACAAAGTATGTAGAAACAAAGGAAATGCTGCCCAATTTTCCATAGAATTTAGTGACTTTGAACTTAGATTATTTCTACATTGAAATTAGAGGTTAATAAATGTATCATGGTTATTTTAGGTTGACATATTACTTGCGGTAGTTTGAGCTTAGCAAGTGGATTGACCGAAGAGGTATGTGGAAACTTTCTTATCTCTTGAGCATGAGTAGTTATAATTATATAGTACGGTAGACGTACGTGTTTTTGAATGAAGTAAATCCTTTTGTTATACTTGACTTGTTTTAAGAAAATGTCTAAGTTGGTTGGGTTAAGAAGTTAACCCGCTTGTTCTTAAGGAGTGGTTTATCCTCAATAAGGTAGACAAGGATTTCTTGACATAATGAAGTATAGAGTACTTGGTGTGAAAGTATTGAGTATTGAATTATTCTAAAAGATAAGAGACTTAAATTTTTGAGGTAAGAAACTTGTTTTCTAAAAGATAAGAAGCTTGAAGTATTTTTGAAAATTGTATGAATTTGTTTGAAGTATAAGTCTCTTGGTTAGTAAAAGAACGAAATGGTTTATAAGGAGTTATAACGGCTTTATGGGAAGTTTGTTATAACGGCCTTATGAAAGGACAAAGATGTCTTAAATTTCTAAAGCATAAAGTTAGTATAACGGCTTTATGGGAAGTTGGTTATAATAACTTTATGGAAGGTTATGAAAGTTGTCTATGTTGATTAATGAGCATAAGTTGTCTAGATTGTGAAAAATTGAAGTTACTTGGTTTCAAGCTTTGAAACGAGTTTTCTAAAGGTGTAGTAACTTGCTTGAAAAATAGATACGCCTTGATACTACGGGTGCTAGTATCTTGGATTTTATATAAAAATGAGGCTTTCGAAAAGAATGTACGTACATAGTACTTTGGCTTGTTTAATTGAGAATTATTCTATGTGTGCCTTGATAAGTACTTTGGCTTGCTTAAATAATAATTCTCTTGGTTTTTGTGAAAAGAAGGCATGGTAATTGTCTTGGTTTATGTAAAGGCATGGTATTGCAATTCGAATTAAAAGCATGTAGTTATGAGTCTATTTGGGCGTACCGTCAGTGATGGAGGATTCCACGGGTATGCGGCCATGATGAGGGTTCGTTTCCTGCCGATGATTATTCCATGGATTAGCTCTTCCACGAGGTTCATCACGCAGGTGGATCTAGTAGTTAGCCCTCGTACTTGCCGAGACGTGATGCGGTGGATCCGTAGTTGGCTTTCGTGCCGGCCGTGGTTGGGGCGAAGTGGTGTGATCGGCAGTGGATCGGTGGTTAGCTGATTGCTTGCCCGATCGTGATGTGACGCAGGTGGATCTGGTAGAGGCTATCGCACTTGCCGGCCACCGTGATTTCGATTATAGTATTGTTGCACGGGTGGATCGGTAGTGGCTTCGTACTTGCCGGTCGATTGAGGACGAGGTGGATCACGTAGCTATGCCTTCGTACTTGCCTCGCATTTGCTTCTTATGATCAGTGGGATCTAGTATTCATATGTACTCTTAGTGTTGTTATATCATGATCGCCGGTGAGGAAGGAATTCCACGCACGATTGATATTATGGGCATGAGACCTATGGTTATATTTGAGTGATGACTTAGAGGCGTGAGTCCACGACTTGACACTTGCGTATATGTGTGTATCGTAGTTTGGCTATCATACATGTCTCCCGCTTTATATATATGCTATTATGAATTCATTCTGATTTTCGAGCCACATACTTGTACTGTTGTCGACCTCCTTCGGCCGCGTTCACGCCGCAGTCGAGATACGTAGCCGGGTCCACACTCTTAGGATCACTGTTCATTTTCCGAAAGCTACATCTCCGAGGCTTTGTCTTTTGGTATGATTCACGAGGTTATAGACTTTTGTATATTCGGGGTATGGCGGGCCCTGTCCCGCCACGCTTGTTATTCCTGCAGGTCGTAGTCACGTTTGTGGTTGAATGTAAGGACTAGTTATCTTGTTTCACATTTGATTAAGTTATTTTATGAAAGCGGCCTTGCTTGCTAGTGATGTTTACCTTGCAGATTTTGTATTATGTATGTTTATTGCTATTCTCACGATGTACTGACAGGTGCCCCGATAGGGCACGGCCGCGCCCGGTCGGGTCGTGACACCAGCGCCGCGCTCCTCTGATCAAAGCGAGGCCGCGCGCTAATCATCGAGAGGTCGCGAGATTCCAGCCGCGCGCCACGCATGCCAGAATCGTGGCGCGGCGCCAAATCACCCGAAGTGCTTCAGAAGTTCCAGCGCCGCGGGGCCGATAGCAGGGCCGCGGCGCCGATGCGGGAAAATTAGGTTAATTGACGATTTTCTGGGCCAGGCCTGCAGGGAAAAGTTAGAGGCGGTTTTCAGCCTATAAAAGGAGAACCCTAGGCAGATTTTAAGGGTTCCCCTTCTTGCACAACACAAGATTTCTTGGATTGAAGATTGGAGACCTAAACTTAGTAATTTCTTTCCTTTTTCTTTCTTTTATTTCAGTTTTTGTATGATGAACTTGGAATTAGTTCTTGTCATGTCAATGGCTAGGAACTAATTCTTTTATAGGGCTTTCCATGTTGATTCACTAGAAACTTATGTTATGAATTAATGCATGTCTATGGTTATTATTCTTCTTTGAGAGATTTATCCAATAATTGCTTTGAATGCTTGGTAATTAATTGACAACTAATTATCATTATATGATTTCTAATCAAACTTCGAAAGGAGGATGTTGTGAATATGCTGTACGTTGGGTAGACATATTTGGGTTGGGGATGAAAATACCTCAATTATTTATGTAGCGTTAATGAGAGGCTTAACAACCCTAATTTTACGCATGGTGCGTGACGGTTAACTAGGGTTTTGTGCTTAATCCTCCTATAAAGTTATCCTTATCACCGAAAGGTAGGTAAGGTGCAATACTGGGGTTGAGTGTTTATATATCCTTAACGGGAATATAAAACGATTTCGTAAACCTGCTAGCTCCGAGAGAAGAAGATCATAATTCATTGCATTAATAAATAACATAAGCGGATAGTTGAGGAGACATGGAAGCCCTATTCCCATCACAACTAAAGTAAACCTATAGTTAATTAGCTTTTATAATTGTTAGTTATAAACCACAAAATCAAATATCGATTACCAAATAGATACCAAAAGATAGATAGTTGGTACTTGAACCCTAATCCTTGTGGACGATATTCGGTCTTACCAAGACTATATTACTTGTCACGATAACGTGCACTTGTGTTAAAGTGTGTGCATCTTTTCGCGCATCAGTATGCAGAAGAGATTGTGTATAGGGCTAAGATGGCGAATTGCAAAGTTTTACCTACTTCAGTTGATTCAAAATCTAAGCTCAGTGCTATGGATGGTGCTCCAGTCTCCGATCCTACTTTGTATAGGAGTCTTGCAGGTGCACTTCAGTATCTCACATTTACAAGGCGATACATTGTTTATGCTGTTCAGCAGGTATACTTATTCATGCATGCCCCAGGGAGTCTCATTTCACTGCTCTTAAGCGTATCATCAGATACATTAAGGGCACACTTGAGTATGGTTTGCACCTATACCCCTCTGCACCAAACATGTTACTCTCTTATACAGATGCAGATTGGGCAGGGTGTCCGGACACGCGACGCTCCACCTCCGGCTTTGTGTATTTTTAGGGGATAATCTGATTTCTTGGTCTGCCAAGCGACATACTACCCTATCTCGTTCCAGTGCCGAGGCTGAGTACAAAGGCGTTGCAAATGTGGTAGCTGAGATTTGTTGGCTCAGAAATTTACTGTTAGAACTTCAGTGTCATTTGCGTCAGGCATCTATTGTGTACTGTGATAACATCTCTGCCATCTATCTTTCTCATAATTCGGTTCAATATCAGCGAACCAAGCACATTGAGATAGACCTACACTTTGTTCGTGAGAAAGTTGCGTTAGGCCATGTCAGAGTGTTGCATATTCCATCATCCTATCAGTATGCAGACATATTTACCAAAGGACTTCCCAGCAGTTATTTCTTGACTTCAGATCCAGACTTAGCGTTCGGCCTCTTCCCGCTCCGACTGAGGGGGTGTGTAAACGTGTGAATAGAAGTAATAATATTCCCTACCCATAATTAGAATATTTTTATATATTGTGTAAATATAATTATGGTAAAATTAGGATTGTTCTTGTGATTAGGTTTGTGATTTCTATTGTAAAAGAGATGAATATTGTACACTATATATATTTTGATATTAATGATAAGACTTTCAAGAGAGATTAATATCATCTTACAATTAGTTGACGTTCCTGCCGGACTAATGAGTAATGGCCCAGAAAAAGCCTCGAATCTATAGCAAAAGCAATTGGCGGGGTTATCATCTTATTTGTAATGTCTGTGTCAAAAATCAAGGACTAAAGAGTTTCTCTAGGATACTACTTTAGGTTATAATCATGCTGGAAAATGATCATTAGGGTTCAGCGTTAAAGAATCTGTTGTCTCGCAATAATCACTTACAGTCA
The DNA here is from genome assembly GCA_029844215.1 of Przewalskia tangutica. Classification (NCBI taxonomy): domain Eukaryota; kingdom Viridiplantae; phylum Streptophyta; class Magnoliopsida; order Solanales; family Solanaceae; genus Przewalskia; species Przewalskia tangutica. Next base: position 103,606,419 of record CM056736.1, on the reverse strand, counting down.
GAAAATATAGACTAAACTTGTACTGTTCAAACTATATTGTAACTCAACAAAAAAGCCATGAGATGCTGTCCAATTAAAGTTTGCTCCTGAAATAGTTATATACATTATCGATGTATCTTCTTCTTCTTTTTATTTTATTTTATTTTATTTTATTTTATTAATATTATCAAGTCACTTAACTTTAGAATGTGAAATGTGAAATGTGAAATTTGAAATAAGATGGATTACATGCTATACCAGGTAATTAGTTGAGTTGTTTTAGTTAGAGATGTGATTGCACGTGTTTATAAATTGAACAAGATTCAAGCTAGGAAAATGGTTGAATTTGCCAGTGGTGTGAAAAGAATACAATAAAAAGAAAGAAAAATAATAATTGGAATCCATAGTTGTGTTCTCGATCCAAAGATTATTTCTTGATCTAGCTATAAAGATGAGGCAGTATGTGTAATATAATGGTGTAAAATTTTCTTTTATATATAACTTTTAAAAAAGGCCTGATGCACAGTGCATCCCGCATTAGCAGTGCTCGGAAAAGAATCGCATCCAAGGAGTGTAATGTAGACAACCTAATCTAACACAAACATTAGTAATTAACTAATTACTTGTGTGATTTGGAATTCATGACCTATACATGGAGAACTTTAAACTCGTCTCAAATTCTTTTGTTTGACATTCTTTTTCTTTTTTATCACTAGTTTGAATGTACTTGTCTTTAAAAAGTGTCCCCCTTTCTCCCCAATTAAATGTGCTCTTTGTTTGTTTGGGTGGTTGCCTAAACTTCTGGGATGTCAAAGACTTGTGTCCATGCATCTGTTCATATTCCCCCCAACAAATATGATTGAAATGGTATTATTGCGTGCACTACTTTAGAACATGTTTTTCAAGACGTTACAACACTAGTTATATTGAACCACATTAATACTGTATTGGGTAAAAACACAATAGTTGATTACTAACGGCTTAAAGTGAGTGTCGCCTTGAAAGTTGAAACTATAATGATTCACACGGAACACTCAATTTTGTTATTGACCCACCAAACTGAAGGAAGCAAAATTATTTCTTGTGCTTTCTAACCAATTTTTAAGTTTCTCTTTTTCTTTTATTTATTTATTTATATGTTTCGGTAAAGAATGAATTTTGAGTCTAACTCAACCCTAAAAACTAGTTTGTAGGATGAAGATTGTCCAAATTCATATAAGGAGTCCATGTTTCCATTCCATATCCGAGATGAAGATTGTCCAAATCCATATAAGGAGTCCATGTTCTCATTCTATATCCGATGTGAGACTCTTAACACTCTCTTGCACGCCCAGACTTTGTTAACAGTATCGTGAATAATATAATTTGGGGACCCAACATCGATGAACAAAATGTTGAAGTGGGTCTGACTCTGATATCATGTATAGAATGGATCTTGGGCCTAACTCAACCCCAAAAGCTAGCTTGTTGGATGAGAATTGTTCAAATACATATAAGAAGTTCATGTTTCCATTCCATATCCGATGTGAGACTCTCAACCGTTCCTACTAATAATCTCATGTTCATGTTAAAAGGCACTCATCACTTATTAATTGTCCTTTGGGATAAATATAGCTAATTTTGATCCATATGATCCTGCTAATAATCACATATGTATATCTACAAGCAATACCATAAACAACGTTTTTCTTCTAATAATGATAGTTTTAGGGCTAGTTTGACTGCATCCACTATATTTCATTGGATATGTGTTATCATTCGTCAGATAACTCTGCCACAAGATTTAGGCAGATAAAAAGAAATTAGCTAATAGAGATTGATTTTGCACTCACACTCATGAATATATGTTGTACCCATTATGACTTCAACTTAATAAAGACTATCAGTAATATTGATACACTTGTCCAGTTACCAGTCGCCACGACGAAGATTGCCACCGCCAACCACCATCACTACCACTATCACTCCACTGTCATAGTGGCGTGTTTGGATAAGCATTAAAACGCACTATAGTTGGTTATAATATACAGCCCGTGGCAGCTGATTGACGGGCGCTCGTTCAGTGCTGCACACGCATGAATGCACCAAACAAATGATTTTACAAATACAATTTATCATTTTCTACTTATTGCTAGACAAGACAGCACCAAACTTCATTCCGCTGATTAGCATGTGTATATATAATAGGCTTCTGTGATCAATCTTTAACTTAAAAGGAGTTCATTTGTTAAAGATTTGGCAACAAAATGAAAGACATTGCTCTTTTTTTGTGCTTCTATTTGCTTCTTGTTTCATTTCTTAGAGAATCTAATGCAGTTTCTCAAGAAAAAAACAATGGTGTATATATTGTTTACATGGGTGCTGCGGATGCATCAAAAGATGGCACTAAAAACCATCAAGCAGAGCTTATGAGCTCCTTGATCAAAAGGTTAGTTTATATTAAAACTCTGTGTTCCACTTTATACTGACACTTTGTTTTCTTTTTGTTCTATTCTAAAAAGAATGATGTGTTTCTATACTTTGGTCTTTTTAACTTTAAACTTTTTTATTTTATTTTTATGATATATTTTTACCGATATAAAAATGTCATGACACATTTAAAAAGTATGTAGAGAGAGTCCTTCTTTCTTGGTCAAACTATATGTCCAATCAAACATCGTCATAGGTGCAAGGCCAAAGCTAGGAGGGCGCAAGGGGGTTCATCCGAATCCCCTTTGTTGGAAAATTACATTGTATATATAATATTAAATTTCAAGGAAGTGGGCATTTGATTTTAACCATAGAGAGGGAATCCCAGTAAAAAAAAAAGGCAAAATAAACTCAATTGAAATAATTCAAAAAAAATAAATTACTACTAGAATTCTAATGGCGATTTTAATGAATAATTCTATATATTAGATGTTGAATCTTCTTCACGTGTTTGCATCTTTATTTTTAAGTTACATTAGTGAAAATCCTAGCTCCCCACTGAGAGAAGGAGTATTACACATGACTCTGAATCTGTAGTCAGGTTATATTGAACATAATTGGTGTCAACATGACTGATGGAATTTTCATTTTAGTTCATATTCAAGAATGAGCTAACATTTTATCTCTAATTTATGTTAGGAAAAAGGATGCAGTTGTACACAGCTACAACAATGGTTTCACAGGATTCGCAGCGCGTTTATCAGAAGCTGAGGCAAAATCCATTGCTCTAAGACCTGGAGTTATCTCTGTATTCCCTGATCCAATATTGCAACTCCATACAACGCGTTCATGGGATTTTTTGCAATATCAAACTGATGTTGAAATCAGGTCTCGTCCAATATCTGGTTCTGATAACTCATCACCGAAAGGAACTGATACCATAATAGGAATCTTGGACACAGGTAGGTTATTTATAAAATTTCCAAGGACATAATAAAACTTTAGTGTAAGCAAGTTGCATATTCTGTTTTTTGTATGATAAAATTTAATCTCCACAATCCTTTAGGAATATGGCCTGAATCAGAGAGTTTTAGTGACAATGAAATGAGTGAAGTTCCATCAGGGTGGAAAGGAACTTGCATGGAAAGTCAAGATTTCAGCTCTTCCAAATGCAACAAGTAACTTTCTAGCTCCTCCTATTTCCAAATGCAACAAGTAACTTTCTAGCTCCTTCATAATAACTGAACCTTACATGGTATAACAATAAAGTCACTAAACTATTTTCAATCACGTTAAAGTATCTGAACTTTGCCCACTAGTACTGTAATATCATTAAACTTTACACACTATATGGTGGCTTTACCATAATAGTGAGTAACGTTTAGTGACCATACGTCAAAATTAACATCCTATTTATCCTTTTGACAAGAAACTTATAGCGTTTGCTCTTTTTTGTGATCACTTTAATTTTCTCTTAGGAAGCTAGTTGGTGCAAGGTTTTATGATGGCTCTGATGACAAGGGTCCAAAACCTTCTGGTTCAGTTAGAGACCAGAATGGACATGGAACTCATGTTGCATCTACAGCAGCTGGGAACCCGGTTTCAGGAGCATCTTATTACGGCCTGGCCTCGGGGACCGCAAAGGGTGGGTCCCCGGGTTCAAGAATAGCCATGTATCGTGTTTGCACAAGTGATGGATGTCGTGGATCAGCTATCATGAAGGCATTTGATGATGCAATTGCAGACGGGGTTGATGTTTTATCGCTGTCACTTGGTTCATCGTCTGGACTTGAACTCGAGTTTTCGAGTGATCCTATAGCTATTGGAGCATTCCATGCTGTTGAAAAGGGAATTCTTGTTGTCTGTTCTGCTGGAAATGATGGCCCTGCCGCGAAAAGTGTTGTCAACATCGCTCCTTGGATTCTCACTGTTGCAGCTACTACACTTGACCGTGACTTCGAGACAGATATTGTCTTAGGTGGGAACAAGATGATTAAGGTAAAAAGAGTTACTTTTCTCTGAGCTAGAGCAATATTGTGTTTTGTATTTGCATGTTTAAGCCAGAGCAAACGTACAACTATGTGTTTCTGTATGGTAATATTTCACAGTTATTACCAAAAAAATAAATAAATGTAAAGAGTATCTATTAAGACACTTGGTATCGTTGTTTGAGTTTCAGGGTGGAGGCATAAGTTTTGGGAATTTGACAAAGTCTCCAGTATACCCGTTGATTAGTGGCGATTTAGCCAAATCCGGAGATAATGGTGTTTCTGAGAAAAATGCAAGGTAATTCAAGAACAGAGAATATTAGTTTAGGTCACAACATTTGATGTATACTCAAAGAAATAAATTATACAGACCTTTCTATAACAATATTTCACTGTAACAGCCATGTTTTCTTTGAAACCAATTTTTCATGTAATATTATATTATGTCTTCTATAACACCATTTCACTATAACAACAAAAAATTATCCTGATAAAGACGGCGTTATAGAGAGGTTTTACTGTAGTACATACCTGTAACTAACCAAAGTGTTTCAGGAGTTGTATTCCGGATTCATTGGATGAAAAGAAAGTTAAGGGGAAAATTGTTCTTTGTGATAATCGTGACGGAGAATATCCAGCTAGTATGAAGCTAGCAGAAGTGAGGAGCAAAGGTGGTATTGGATTTATACTAGTAGATGATAATGCAAGAACTGTGGCACCTAAATTCAAATCCTTTCCAGCAGCTGTAGTAACTGAAAAGGATAGCAATGAGATCCTCTCTTACATCAATTCAACAAAGTAATCACTTTTTAAGTTTCCAATAGTTGGCCATTCTGATTTCTGAATTTCATTTATGGCAAACTGATCATTTTCTGTTTATAATATTCTTCAAAATTTGTGAAGGAATCCAGTTGCATCAGTTCTGCCAACTGTATCCATAACTAAGTATAAACCAGCTCCTGTTGTGGCTTATTTCTCATCAAGGGGCCCTTCATACAACACTCCTAATCTCCTCAAAGTAAATACTAGTACTTTGTTCTTCTTTGGTTATGGTCTAAGCAGCAAAACATATTAAAAAACAGGCTGAAATGTATTTTGATTTTGTCCTGCAGCCAGATATTACAGCACCAGGTGTTGCAATTCTCGCGGCTTGGCCTGGAAACGACACAAAAGAGGCTGTCGTCGGACAGGAGCCACCGCTTTTCAACATAATCTCAGGGACTTCTATGTCCTGTCCTCATGTTTCTGGTATTGCTGCGTTTGTCAAGGCACAAAATCCTTCTTGGAGTCCTTCAACAATCAAATCAGCTATTATGACCACAGGTAAGAAATCTAACCGACTACAGTTTTTTTTTTGAGTCCTCATGTCAATGCCGTGAAAACAGTCTCGTGTCGAAATGCAAGGTAAAACTATGAGAAATAGACCTAATGTGGTGTGGCCTTTACGGGCCTCACACATAGCGGGAGGTCCGTGCCGTTGAAGTGTGTGACCATCTTATCTAAAAGAATAAGTTGTTAGAAAGAACACACTTTTATTTATTTTATTATATTCTCAACGCGTCCCCTCAAGTGCGGACCTGCTTCATTTTTCATGAGCCGTGAGATTCTTTTTGATAATGAGTGACGGAGAGATTCGATCTCAGGACCTCTGCTTCCTCTGGTACCGTGTTGAAGGTGACCATCTCATCTAAAAGTTTAAGTTGTTAGAAAGAGCATACTTTTATTTACTTATTTATATTCTCAACAGGTGCACCAGACTGCCCTTTATACTGACTCATGTCAATCTTTGTTTGTACAGCTATACAGACTAACAATTTGAAGGCTCCAATCACAACAAATTCGGGATCTGCTGCAACACCATACGACATTGGATCCGGAGAAGCAAGCCCTTCATCGGCACTTAATCCAGGATTGGTCTACGAGACTACCTCTGCAGACTACTTGCAGTTCCTATGCTCAATTGGATATGACAAATCAAAGATAAAACTCATCTCAAATACAGTTCCTAACGATTTTTCATGTCCAACCAACTCAAGTTCTGAATCAGTGTCACAAATGAATTACCCCTCCATAGGTGTTTCAAATATCAAAGAAAATGAAACCAAGAAGGTAACCAGAACTTTAACTAATGTCGCGGAAGAAGAAGCAACATACACTGCAAGTATAAAGGCACCGGCTGGTCTGGAAGTCCAAGTGATTCCGAATAAATTGGTATTTACAATTAATAGCAAGAAGTTAAGCTATGAAGTGTCTTTCAAAGTTTCATCTAAACCCAAGGAAGACTTGTTTGGATCAATCACATGGACAAACAGTAAATACAACGTTCAAAGTCCATACGTTGTAACCATTGACTTATAAGGTGTCTGATAACATTCACAGACCTGCAGTTATCGCTGATCAAAGTAGTCTGGCAAGTTTGTACGTACTATATAAGTCCATTTGTGAAAAAATAGTATATAAATGACCAATCATAAGTCTGTATGCTTTTTAAGAAAAAGCTATCCCAAAAACGTCTCTCAGAAGAAGCTACTTAAATGTTGGACAAGAATTTGATGAACTAAAAGTCTGTATGCTTTTTCTGTAGGATGAAAGCTATCCCAAAATACATAATCATTGTCATTAGAACATGTAAATTTGCATATCTCTGCAACTTCTGTTTTTCCGGTCCCACAACATCCCTTATCTACAATCTTGAATCCTGCAGTCATATAAAAAAGATAAGAAATGGAAATCTAGTTGATATTCAAGAAAAAGACAGACATATTTGTACCATATTTTTGAGGGTCGTCGATAACATCAAGTAGAAGATTGTATATATCTACATACACCAATCTTGAATCAGGAAATTTGTTTCCTAGAGAGCTTAAGTCGGTTGCCAGCTTGCTGTTGAACAATAGTGCTGCTTGGTTCAAATAATCAACACATTCTCTTTGTTCTCCTCCTTTTAATGTTCTTTGTGATGGAAAACATCCTATTGGTGGTATGCTTAAAACACCAATCCGGCGTGCTCCTAGCCCATATAAATCCTTCAGAAATATGAACAAGATGATATTTAGTCTTGTATATTCCCATAAATTCGGATTGAGTAGAAATGCTATATTACTTGTAAAAAACTAGATGCATAATTGAGCAAAAAATCGGCGTATGATGAAGCATCATAGTATGATTTTCGAAGAGGGGTACTGAAATACGTGTTGGTAATGTCATTGCTTCCTGTGACCAAGTAATGTCATTGCTTCCTGTGACCAATATGAAAAAGCTATTGGCCAAGATTTCATTCTTGCTATCCTCTCCTACTATCTCTTTAAGCTTTACTATGTACTCTTTGAACATTTCCAACTGACCGGACAATGCTATAACATTCTGCATTTACATATAAAGGTTCTCAGGAATACAATAAAAATATATTTGGTAAAGACTAAAAACACATCAAACGAATAAAGGAAAGAAATATACCGAGATTTCAGATGTTAGAGGATCATATCCTGCGCCACCTGAAACAAAATTAACTCCATTGATGTGGTCTTTTTCTTGTAAATTTGGATCTAGATATGCTGGTAAAAGCTCTTTTATTCCCAGTTCTTCCACTGAAATAAAGATAAAGATTACGGACTATTCTGTAATGAATTGTAGATACGAAAATTACATTATGATTATACAATCATACATCTTTATAACAGGCATCCTCTATAACAATATTTCACTATAACGGCCAAGTTTTCTTTGGAACAAATTTTCATGTTATGTTATATTATATGTTCTTATAATAGCATTTTGCGAAGTGGAGCCTTGGAGTAACCGGTAAAGTTGATGCCATGTGACCAGGAGGTCATGGGTTCAAGCCGTGGAAACAGGCTCTGGTAATGCTGCGTACAATAGACCCTTGTGGTTCTGCCAATCCTCGGACCCCGCGCATAGCGGAAACTTAGTGCACCGGACTGTCCTTTTTTTCATAATAGCATTTTACTATAGCAGACAAAAAATAATTGAACAAACGACGTTGTTATAGAGAGATTTGACTCTTACCAATCAAGTCAGGGGGAACTTCTCCATTAGAAAATCTTCCAGTTGGTTTTCCTCCCATGAAATCTTTCCCATAAGGAGGATAGTTAACCTTCCCTAAAGTTTTGAGGCCGTTATTGTTACCGGTATCAACAATGGAGTCTCCAAAAACTATCACTGCTGGAATAGACTTATTACACGGTACCCGTATGACTGCCTGGACATTGCACAGCAGAAGTGCATAACAAATGCTCGACAACAACAGAGAAGTACATATTTTGAACGAGACGAACTTCATTATTAAATCTGAAAACATTTCTTGGACCATAGAAAGGCAGAAGCACTAGTATTTAACTTTAAGAATCAAAGAACTCAATTTCTAGAGGGAACATGAGGGCTATCATAGTAAATGGTTGCACTTCTAGTTGAATACTTTATATAACCACATATGAGTTCTGAATACAACAGATAACAAACATTGCATTAAATGGTTGTACCTACCCCTTTGCTGATCTTCTACACTAGTGGCAATTTAGCCAAATCAGTAGATAATGATGTCTTCTCAAAGAAATGCTACTATTATATACAACTAACAGTGGCATTTCAGAAAGTTAAACGGAAGTTGTTCTTCATGAAAATCTAGACGAAGAATATGCACCTAGTAAAAGGCTGTATGAAGAGAGGAGCAGAGTGGTGTTAGTTTTGGTAATGAGATCCTCTCTTACATCAACTCAACAAGGTACGTAAATAACTTTTAAGTTTCAAATAATTGGCCATTCTTGAAATTTATCTATTGCATAATGCACATTTTGTTTAAAAGATTCTTTAAAAGTTATGAAAGAATCTAATTCACCTTCTTGATTTGGATCAATTAACTGGACAAATGGTAAGTTCAAAATCGGAAGTACATTCGTAGTAACCACCGACTTATATAACATCCCCATACCGGCCGATTACTGACTAATTCACCTTCTTTATTATTGCTTTATTCTGAGTCGAGGGTGTATCAGAAACAATCTCTCTACTTCCTAAGGTTAGGCTAAGGTATGCGTACAACCTACCCTACCTCACTTGTGGGATAACACTGCCAGCCGATCACTGATTTAAGTTGTCATGTACTTGCTTAATCTATAGAACAGGAAATAAACATCATGGATGACACATGTATCACGATCCATATATTATAATTCTTCTATAATTGTTTGCAAACCAAACAATGAGGATAGTACATTGCAGTATACTAAACGAATGCATATTTATATGCTTGGTAAGGACTATAAAAGTGATGAGAGTATATCCACTTATGCATGTTGGCATGTGAAATCTATCAGAAGAAGCCACTTAAATGTTGGACAAGAATTTGATGAGCTAAAATTTTGTATGCTTTTTCTGTAAGATGAAAGCTATCCCAGAAAACATAATCAGAATCACTCGAACACGTAAATGTGCATATCTCTGCAACTTCTATTTTTCCTGTCCCACAGCATCCCTTGTCTGTAATCATGAATCCTGCACAATCATATAAAAAGATAAGAACCGGAAATCTTGTCCGTTATAAGTTATAATTATTCAAGAAAATGGTAAACATGTTTTTACCATATTTTTGAGGGTTGTAGATGACATCAAGTGTAAGATTGTATATGTCTACATACACCAATCTTGAATTAGGTAATCTGTTTCCCAGAGAGTTTAAGTCGGCTGCCAGCTTGCTGTTGAACAATTGCGCGGCTTGGTTCAAATAATCAACACATTCTCTTTCTTTTCCTCCTTTCAGTGTTCTTTGTGATGGCAAACATCCAATTGGTGGTATGCTTAAAACACCAATCCGACGTGCCCCTAACTCATACAAATCCTTCAGAAAATGAAAAAAAAATCTCATATTTAGTCTTGTATATTCCAATGAACTCGTATTGAATTGAAACTTGAAATGTTATATTACCTGTACAAAACTGGAAGCAGAGTTGACCAAGAGATCGGCATATGATGAAACATCATAGTATGATTTTCGAAGAGGCATACCAAAGTATGTGTTGGCAATGTCATTGCTTCCAGTGACTAATATGAATAAGCTATTGGTCAAGATTTCATTCTTTCTGTCTTCTCCAACTATCTCTTTGAGCTTTACTATGTACCCTTTGAATAATATCAATTGGCCACTTAATGATATAACTTTCTGCATATACACATTATAAGTTTCAGAACTAAAACAAAAGTCTTGCTAAAAACACACTGATTATTGAATGAAGCAAAAACACGTACCGCGAGTTCAGATGTTAGAGGATCATATCCTGAAGCTCCTGAAGCAAAATTAACACCGGTAATGAGGTCCTCCACTTGTAAAAATGGATCAAGATATGCTGGTAAAAGCTCTTTTATTCCCAATTCTTCCACTGAAATAAAGAAAGAAAGACTAAGAAAACTCTTCTCTATTCAAACTATAGATAGATAGGACTTTACAACAATGCTGATTGTACTCTCCAAAAATGTTGTTGCACCCATGTAGGATCCAACACGCACCAGTCAACATGTTTTAAGAGTCTGAGCATAGCTAAACAATATAGCCCTCTCTATTCAAACTATAGATAGATAGGATTTTACAACAATGCTGCTCGTACTCTCCAAATATGATGTTGTACCTGTGTCGGATCATCCAAAAATAGTGCATTTTGGATGATCCAACATGCACATGTCGACATGTTTTAAGAGTCTGAGCAACATAGATCTTTTTATTCAAACTATAGATAGATAGGACTTTACAACTATGTTGCTCAGACTCTCCAGAAATATTGTTGCATCTGTGTCGGGTCCTCCAAAACTGCACTACCTTTTGGAGGATCCAACATTGCCCTGTCGGCATTTTTTAAGAGTCCGAGCAACATAGCAGTACAATATAACAAAAATTTCTTACCAAAGAAATCTGAGGGGACTTTGCCGTTAGAAAATCTTCCAGTTGGTATTCCTCCCATGAAATCTTGACCATAAGGAGGATAATTAACCTTAGATATAGTTTTAAGGCCATTATTGTTACCAGTATCAACAATGGAGTCTCCAAAAACTATAACTGCTGGAATAGACTTATTAGGAGGTACACTTATGGCATAACAAAAACTTATTGATAACACAAGAAAATAACATATTTTGATAAAGAGGAACTTCATTTTATAAAGTTGAAAGATATTAGCTTGGATGAAGAAAAACACAAGCACTAGTAGTACTATTTAACTTAAAAGAATCAAGAAGTCAATCATGACTTTATTAGTACAAGAAATATTGCACGTGAACCATGCTCACTTCAATGAAAGCCTTGAGTTTTAATGTTTCCTTATTTAGAAAGGTCAAGTGGTCAACATCCATCGACATTTAAGCCACAAGTCTATCACATAGAAATGGATATTTTATCTTTTAGACACAGTTGACCAATTGGGAGTGCATTCTAAATTAATTTACTACTCCATCTGTTCAGGATTATGCGACAATATTTTCTTATTAGTCCGTTTAAGAAAGAAAACAAGAACATACTCAGTATAATTCCATAAAGTAGAGTCTAGGGAGGGTAAGATGTACGCATACCTTACCCCATCTTTGTAAAGTAGAGCGGTTGTTTCCGATAAGACCTTCGGCTCGAAACACACCTAATATTTGGAAACATCTAATCATAAACTTGATGAGAAGTAAGAATTCAAATAGTCGACACCAACTTGTTTGAGACTGAAACATAGTAGTTGTTATCTAACTATAACTTCTCATTTTACCGTTAATGAGAAGTTTTTATAGATCACAAATGTTATGAGATTTTTAATACTACAAGTTTCAAAATCTTCATTTTAAAGCTGATTTATGCAAATATCCTAGTTTTAAGACACCATTTAGATTTTCCCTATTTATCAATGTGCAAATATATCCTTAGGAAAATTAACCTCTTAGACAGACGTTAGACTCAATCTAATGTTCACTCATATATTGCTCAACCTTACAGATGAAACAATGGAATATCATTTAACTCTAACTTTTACAATAACTTACAAAAGTTTAGATCGTGACCTAACCTTAAACATTTTTCTCATACGGTCTAAAGATTCATAAATTGTAAGAGAAATAAAAATCGAGTCATTTATTAAATAGTTGTCCCAAAAAAGGGATAACCAAGGCAAATTTCACATTTTGTACTTAAATTCGGTATCAACTTAAACTGTGTCACATAAATTGAAACCAAGTGAATACATATTACTGTGAAGTATGAAATATGAAATCACGGACAAGATTAATTTGCACATGGCATATAGTGCATTAAGTGACAGTACCTACCCTTCTCATTTTCTACAGTATGTATATGATCTCAACAAACAACTGCAACTAGCAGTACTGCAGTAAAGATGATGCATGTGCAGAAATTCATGTTTCATCAGTAAATGCAACTTCATCTGTCACTAAAAGAATGGGAAGTATTGGAGTAGGAGATATACTTCTTTATGGGTCGGGTATTGGGTTGGGTTTAATGTTTTTTATTTTTTGGCTTAAAAATCAAATGTCACGTTATTATTAAAAAATGACGGAATATATCACTTTCCGGCTTGAGTGACTGAGTAAAATGGTAAAATATATGTAACGTTTCTGATAGACAAAACTGGCTAATTTCTATTTCCAATAGTACAGTGACCGTTTAAACAGATCTTGTATGGATCATGTAGAAAACAATAGGTGATTTATACAAATAAATCTTTCGGAGCTAGTGTTTAAATTTTGACCTCATTAAGAATGTTTTTGAAAAAATAACCTCCATACCAGAATCTGGAAGCACTGCTAGCGGTTGCTACTTGCGAGGATGACTTATAGTAATTCGTCACGAATTTATTGTCAAAATTTCTTATTTAATATTTTTCAAGATTTACCTTAACAATAAGTTATGGTGATTCATCAAGATTTTAGTCGCAAATCCTGACAAATCATTAGGATTTCAGTCACAAAATTTAACAAAATATGGACATCATGATTTTGGCCATAAAATGATAAAATCCTGACGAATCATTAGGATTTCAGTTGCAATATTTACCTTAACAAGTTATGATAAGCCAAAATTTCAGACGATACACATTAAAGATTATTTTTATAAATTTGATATTACACTTGATCAATAATCAAGCTGATTCAGGATATTTAAACAGCCCAAGAGAGGGATTAGTGACGCTAAATCCACCATCAATTAACAGATTATGGTCACTTATGTAATTAGCATCATCACTAGCTAAAAAAAAGAGCAGCTTTTGCAACATCATCCACTCTAAGCGTTACACTCTTGAGGTTCCCAGCCTTATGCATTGCGTTCTCAAACTTTTCATGATCATGGGCCAGGCCTAAAACATTCATGGCCAACGGAGTCACCATGGCGTAAGGAGACAAGCAATTGACCCGTATCCCAAATTGGCCCAATTCTACTTTCAAGTTTCTCGTGAGGTTTTAGATCATCTCGTTAAGTGTAAAAGGTAAAGTTTAAAATTAAATTATTATCAAATAAGAGAATGTGATATTTTTTTTATTGACTAAAAAAAAGAAAGTGTGTCATATAAATTGTGACATTGGGAGTAGAGTATATTTGAACCCATAATGTTTTACTTGAATTTTAAGAATTTTAAATCAAATCTATTAACTTTAAATCTTTAATCCGTCTTTGAAAATACCCGTTTTTTTTTTGCAAAGTAAACAACAATTCATTGTGAAGAAAACTCAACTTAAAGTTGTCGACGATGATGGACTCGCTCTAAATCCGCCTTATCGTTGTCGACGATTCTGGGTTTGTTGTCGCCGTCTATGCCAGTGTTGCAGATCATTATGTCAAGTTTTCCGAAAGCAGATACAGTTGTGTTAACGGCATTATGCACATCCTCTTCGTTTGTGACATTACGTGGATATAAATAATATTGGACGATGATGAGTTGCAATTGCTCTGATGGCCGTTTGATTTATCAGCTTGGATGTCGGCTACGGTCACTTTGGCACCGTGCTGCAAGAAGAGCTTGGCAATTCCTTCTCCGATACCACTGGCTCCTCCTGTGATCAATGCTATTTTCCCCTGCAGCCTTTACATCAAAATGTGCAAATCAACGAAAAAGTATCTAAATGAAACAGTAGGGGCCCAATTTCTAAATGACACAAAATTTATTTGAGTTGTTTAAGTAAAAATCTTGTCGAACACAAGGGTCTCGCGATGGGTTCAACCTTTTCATATCATATGTATAGTACTTCCATAGTTCATTTTAAGTTATCTTGTTTATTTATGGAGAAAATAATATCTGGCCCCGTCTAATTTTATGTGATAATATTGATTGGATATATGATTTAAGAAATTAAAGAATACTCATGATATGTAAGTCAAATGTATGCAAAATATCATGTCATTAAGAGATCCACATATTTTTTTCATTTAAATTGAGTGGGAGTCTCAACAAGCAGATCAGGTGGATCCAGAATTTTAAACTTTTAAATTAATACGGATTTTGAGCTAAAGTTATCAGCTACTGCCAAACCCATAACTAACCCTGTAAAATCACTCCTACCAACAATTCATGCCGTTAAGGATAAAATGGTGATGTTAAGATTAAGTAGTTCAATTAACAACTGATCATGATCATCTTATTGATTAATTTCCAAAACGAGTCAACCAAAAATGGATTTTTTAATTCGGAAAACTATCATCAGTATAAAGCATCACCATTTTTCTTTTCCCGCATTACATATATGATTTCTTAATTAGTTAACAAAAGTACAAAATAGAAATAGCATTATTAGGCTCACTATATATGGTATACAATATAGAGGGATATTAAACACGACACTAACCTCTTAGACGTTGTTGAAAGAAGTGGAGAGGATGCCATAATGAGAAAATATTTTGCTGCAAAACTGGATTTAATTAGTAGGAAAAATTTATCGAAGATCCTCTCTCTATATATATATATTAAGCAAGTATTGGGCAACAAAAGTATTGATTTATGGGAGGCTCAATACCTAACATGTAAGGTTTTTTGGGCACCGATCAATAATCGTATATATTTATAACGGCATTGTTTATTCGGATATTTTTTACTGTTATAGTTAAATATTATTACGGAAGATATATAACATAACATAACATAAAAATTGATTACTTGATTATTATAATAAAATGTTGTTATAAATGTTAGTTGTTGCAGAAAAGTTTGACTATATTGTTTTCTAATCATATGATATATCAAAATTACTAGTATTACTAATTCGCGTTCTTCAGTGTACTTTATTTATCTTATTTATCTGCGTTAGCTATTGCTTCCTTTTGTCAGAATGCGCTATCATAGCGTATTCGATTTTGTTATCAACATGTTCATACTGTTTTAATTATGCTTTGTCTTGAGCCGAGAGTCTCACAGAAACAACCGCTCTATCTACCAAAGTAGAGGTAAGGTTTGCGTACACTGTACCCTCCCCAGACCCACGCAATGTTTTGAAACTCGGATCGGACATCGAACCGGACGACGAACTGGGTCACTGGTTCAACCGGTTGGACCGGTTCAAAAAACCGGTATCCACACACACACACACATATATGTATATTGAATGTTAAATACATATCTATATCCAAACATATGAAATAACGAAGATCCATGTCCATCAACTAATTTCAAAACACATGTCCATAAACTAAATTACTTATGTCCATTAAGCTAAATAACCAAGATATGTTCCGGCTTCAATTTTGGATTGAAAGTGATAGTTGAATTGGAATAGCAATAGCAACACGAGGCACCAACAAAATATTAATTAGGGAAGATGAAAATTTTAATTAATTTTTTTTAAAAAATTATATGAATAAACAAAAATCAGGTTTGTACGAATTACCGAGTCACCGGTTCGTACCGATTTTTACCGGGTTGCGCCGAGTTTGATACCACCCGTTCCTACAATAAACTCGGACCGGCCTCGAGACCGGTTCCCGATTAACCCGGTCCGACCGGCCGGTCCGGTCCGAGTTTCAAAACATTGAATCCTCACGTTGTGAATTTTACTGGTAGTGTTGTTATACTAGTATTACTAATTCAAGTTCACGTCACGTAGGACTAATTTAGTTAAAAAATTCTTCTTATCAATTTTTTTTTATTGCCATTTGCCAGAGCTCGAAGCTGACATTTTTGTATAACAAAGAGTTATGGTATATTGATTTTAGATATCTCGTTAGATTTACAGAACCACAATCACCAAATAAGTTGGCATGAGATTAGTGATTAATTGCCTGATTAGACAAATTAAAGTATTTACGTGATTGTTCTGTTGTTCATATTTTGGCAGCTTTATACCTAATTGAATTGATGGATAACCAATTATACGATCAGACAAATGATATATACTGAGATCATTTAGCCATACTGTGTTATATACTAATTACACATTTGTTTTAAACTAAAAGAAGACGATAATTACAACCTTTAATAATCCAACGTTTATTAATTGCATAAGACATTCATCTCGAACTTGATAATTCATGTTTACAATAATTTATTTTGTGAAAATCTGATCAAGGAGAATCCTGTAACCTTTCTCTGTAAGATGATAACCGTCCCAAAATAAATATTTTGTGTCATTTTCACATGTTCCACTGATGTTGTTGCATAGTAAGAACCCGTTATTGCCTAGGCAGCAGCCACTCTTTGCTTCTTCAAAACCTAAAATCAACCAATAAAAACTAAATTCATAAGATGAAATCAAAAAGCAGATTTAACTGATATACACAGCCAAGTTGAAGAATTCTTAGACTATCAATATATTTTAATTTATTATAGCAAATAATAGTATTTTATTTCTCAGATTATTAGTTCCATTTTTATAGACCGTTACCGCGAGTAGCAAAATTAACCCATAGAAACATAACCCACACAACTTACTCAAGTTTGGGAGGATTATTAACATGTTCATCTATTAACTCAGTCATTTTGACCCGTTCAATTCAACTCATCTACAAATTTAATTGATTTGTGCTAAATATATAACCTCGTCAAAATATTTTTAAAATAAATTTTTCGTATTTGATATGTTAAATATAGTCATAGTAACAAAATATAACTTTTATTAATTTAGTTTGATAATAAAATAAATAAACTTAATTTAGAAGATTTGGGATGTTTAATCATATTGACCAATCCAAATTCAGTTGAAACCCGCCCATTTGACATCATTAAAAGTTACCTATAAGTAACTTAATTAATAATGTAAGAACAATTATATTATCAATGCATAAAAATTAAACTCATAAAAATATGAATTTAGAGAAGATTATTGTTTAATGTTACCATATTTGTCGTGATTGACAATGAGATCAAGTAGAGGATCATAGATATTGATGTAAACAAGCTCTGATTCAGGCAAATTTTCGGATAATGAATCAATTTTAGCTGCCAATTTGGTATTTGTCATTAGCGCAGCTTGATTGTATTCGTCCACACAAACTCTAGGTGGACCTCCACTTCGCATTCTCTGTGATGGCAAACACCCTATTGGTGGAATCCCAAATACCCAAATTCTTCTTGCTCCCATATTGTACAAATCCTTAAAGGGAAAAGAAATCTTGAATCAGAATATGATTTATTAAACATCAATTTCTAATTAATGGTACAAATTAATGAATTTCCAACGGAAGTTCTCGTTAGAACATCGTCGCAAATATGAAATTTTTGACTAAACGCCCATAAAAAACGTTTTCAACAAGTCAATTTTCAGTGAATTTTATAAGAAATTCATGTTTTTTAATTGTGATGCATGAATGATTCCTTCTCATTATGAAAATATATATTTAACAACCTGATCCGGTATGCAATGAACTTGTGTCTTGTAATCATGGTTCATGGGATCAGCTCGATCATTAGATTAATTATATAAGTTTGTGTTTGATTTAAAATGGCAGTCGGTGCACTAAGCTCCCGTTATGCGTGAGATTCGAGAAAAGATCAGATCATAAAAGTCTATTATATGCAACCTTACCCTGCATTTATGTAAGAGATTGTTTCCACGACACGATTCATAACTACTCAGTGAAAAAAAAGTTTTAAAATCATAAACCACCATAAGATAAATACAAATCATGTGATCGATTGGAGAGTCACTATTGAGAACTCGTTATAAAAAATAAAAGAAATTCTCTCAATATGTCATAATCTCAGTTAACTTGTTATGTAATTTAAGCTACTTTAATTTCTAGGCTATATGATCTTGCTTGTTATAAGCAAATTATTATTATTGTCAAGCATACAGAAAAAATTTCGAGTGAACATCTATAAGTAAATAAAAAAAAGTGTACTTCTTTTAGTATTTATACCCGATATTTTTATTTTGATTAGTATTCATATATACATATCTAGCAAAAGTTTCTAACGAAGCAGTGTCACGTGACACCGTGTAAAAACAAGTTATACCCGCTCCTCATTGCATGTAATTAACTTAACTTGATGATGTTAAATATTATATATTTTCAATGCATAAAATTTAAACTCGATGAATAACTAAGACTTGAAAATAGGCATACTTACTTTGACAAAATTGGAAGCTCCATCCACCATAAGATTGGTATATGAGTCAATATTGTATAGCGTCTTCCGTGGAATTTTGAGCATGAAATATGTATTACACAAGTCATCACTTCCAGCAGCTACTATATAAAGACTTCTTTTTACAATATTGTTGGTTTCTTCTTCCCCAACAAATCCCTTCAGCTTCCAAATATATTGTTGAAAAAATGCTAATTGTATTGATAGTGGTAACGCTAACTGATTTTCATATAATAAAAATGTTAGTATTGTTTTTTTTTTTCATTAGTAAAAACTACTTTTAAATTTTAAATGAATGAGAATTCAATTAATTACCGCGAGAATTGGGGTTAAAGGATCATATCCAGAACCTCCTGAAGCAAAACTTACTCCAGTTTTTAAATCTTCGACTTTTAAATTTGGATCCAAATAAGCTGGCATTAGCGCTTTAATCCCTAGATCTTCCACTGAAATAGACAATTAATCATAGGATTTATGTGTTAAGAAACATTTTCTGACAGTTTAATTAATTAAAATGTTTTAAAATTAGAAAAAGACTAAAAGGAAGATAAAATTCAGGTAACTAGCTAGTTTAACGACCTTTAGTTATTTTTTAGACGATTTGATAATGTAAAAATTATCGGTATATAAGATAATATACCTAGCATGTCCGGTGGTGTCTTGGCATTGCTGAATCTTCCAGTTGGTTTTCCACCCATGAAATCTTTCCCATAAGGCAAAAAATTACACTTTGCGAGAGTCGTTAAATTATTGTTATTTCCCTGATCCACAATTGAATCTCCGAAAGCAAAAACCGCTGTTATATTCGTGTCCTTAGGTAGCTGCAATTTTGCTTCACATGCACTAAAAAACATAATAAAAACAACACACCATAGAAGCATTTTATGTACTAAAAGCACTATACGAGAAGACAACCTTGTATATATAGAAAACTTATTAAAGTTGAAGATATAATTTAGACACTTGAAAGAATTTTGAGGTTTTTTGTTTATTTATAGAAGCAAAAAAAAAAACAATACGTCATTGTTACGCTTTGAACAAGCTATTAATGATGAGTGATATCATACGCATGAGATGAGTATATGACGTTGAGACCTTTCACAATATGGCGAAGAAACTTTCCTCTTATTATTATTTTTTTTTTAATTTTTAATTTTATTTTTTATGCACTAATGATGAGTGATTTCCTGTAATACAACTATATCCATCTCAACTGGTTTGTCTTCTAGGGCGAGCTAGGAAGTGCCCAGGGGTTCATCCGAATCTCCTTCGATGGAAAACTACATTGTTTATATATTATTAAAATTATTTTTATGTATATATAATATTATGTTGAATCTCATTTGACTTCTTCGTCTGTTTTACTTTTTTATATTTTAAATTCTTTAATGAAAATTCTGGTTTCGCCACTGTTTGTCCTATACGCAAAGGTCCTTCATGACAGAGTATTGTTTAGCTAATAAATCAATACTATTAAATAGAGTTACATATAACTATTTTTTATTGATCCGATTATCTAAATATATTCTACGCGGTCGGTGGATTGAACTTACACACTATCTCGATTATAGCTCATGTTAATATTCTTGCATTAACAAGAAAGAGTCGTGAAGAAAAAAAGTGCTAAGCAACGAGATTAGTGTGATTGAAGAATTTGGATTAATTAACTCTCCACCAAGTTTTCATACATCTCATAATGCTTGAAGTAACACTCGGATCAAATCAGCAAAGCCCGTGCAAATGGACCCACTGCGAGGCCTAACTTGATGCAAGGCCAATTGGGTTTGCAACCCTGTTGAATTCTGTATTTTCTCTATGCATGTAATTTTAAAATTATTCCATTCTCGTATGTTTTGCGCGGATAGTCCTTCATATTTACTGATCTTTAATTTTCTCCCCTCAAATCGCATGTCTTTAATTTTTATCTCTGCTACTCGTTTAATAAAAATTTGTGGGCCAAAGTACACTTATGTAATAGTCCGGTCCACTAGTGATATAGTCGTCTTTGGGCCAAGTCATGCACGACTTTAAAATGTGTCGCTAGGGTCTAAGGTTTGCTAACTTATATATACCCAGCATCTCTCCTGTATTTTATCGATGTGTGACACTTCTCCTAAATTGGACCTTGGGTTTGAAAATATCGTTCTTTGCATGAGTTTCCATGGAATGGGTGATAGGTGGTGCGAACTGGGTTTACTAGGGTGTAGGATCTACATGGTCGGGACTAGACGACGATGGGTGGGTCGATGTCAAGGTCAGAAACACACTGTAGATTGGGGTTGTTGTGGGACCGGATCTGGGTGGTATTCAGACGACTGTGTGTTGGGATAGGTTGAGGCGATTTGGGGGGCAGGTAATACAGTGACTGGTGACAGGTCAGGTGATAGATGGGTTGTCGGTGGCGGGACAGTGGAGTGGACACCTGATGGAGTGCCGGACATGTGTTCGTGTGGTGGAGAACGACGAACACGTGAGGGAGTAGACACTAGACAGTTGGGCTCCGACAGGATGACAACGACGTTGTCGGAATTTGACACTGGAGGTGTCGCAGGAGGAGGTGACTGGGCAGTAGTGCTGTGGTGGTATAGTGGACGCACTAGCGGTGAAATTTTTGACTCATCGAGAAGCGTATAATCAGTGTTTTGAAATTTTCGGATGTTGGAAAATGTGAAGATCGTCTCGGCAAATGTGACATGACGATAGACAATGATTTTACGTGATGATAAGTCATAGCACAAATATCCCCTATGATTGGGAGGAAACCCAACGAATACACACGGTGTAGTTCGGGGAGACAACTTATGAGGGGTGGTGGATGCAAGATTGTGATAGCATAGACAACCGAAAATCCGTAAGTGAAGTCATACGGTATAGAATTTCGGTAGGGGTCTTATTTTGGAGAGTGCTAGTGGGTAAAATATTAAGAAGGTATTCTACCATTTTAACAGCATAGACCCAGAAGAAAGGTGATAGACATGCATGAAACAGAAGGGTACAGATCATGTTATTTATGGTACAGAAATTTCATTTGTCGTAACTAATGCTTCCCCATAATGTACACTCAAATGTATTAACTAACAACATGTAGTTGTGTTTGAGTAATTTCGAATAAAGTTGGCCGTATTGCGTATTCACCGTATGCTCAGTCAAACACTTAATCGATTGAGTTTCAACTTTGGATTTATTATTAGGCGGTGTTTTGGGATGGGTTTTAATTAGGTTTGTTCTTGATCTATTAATATGATTGTAAAAAAGTTGCACAATCATTTTGAATTAATAAGGCACACTTAATATTACACCATCAAATCAATTTAAGCGATTGTAACAAATTATTCTTCTACTTTTTAGATTGACATATGAAAATTTACATATTATTATAAGTGAACTTATATTGATGATGTGGACTCGTAAGGATTACACCAAGTAGCTTGGCTTGTGGTTAATTTCTCAAATATGTAAAATCGTGCACGTCAAAATATGCTATCACGTAAATTATTACGATCGTCCGGTAAATGCAACTACATAATTTATGCACAAATTTAATTTGTATTCAATAGTTCCGAGATTCCAACATAAATACTACTTGGACCTCAAATTTTCTCGGGTTATTGGGTTTTATCTGGGTTTCCCCCCGAAATATAACTTTTACTTTAAATATTTCTTTAGTCCTAGTAAGATACAACTATATAATTAAGGTGTTTCTTAAGAAAATAACACAAAATGTGAGATGAGTGATGATATTGTATTAAATTATTCAACAACAAAAAATAATAAAATTGGTTAAAATAATATTGCTAACTAATAAGCCATAAAGAAAATGATTGTTGAGAAGTCTATCCACGTCAATAACACAGAAGGCATCCAAGAAGGGGAGTAGACTGAGGTTTGACTGAGGTTTGTCCTCTTTAGGGTTTACAACACTAAGAGCTTTGAAAGTAAGACCACATATACAATACACAGTATTATACAACTCTTAAGAAGAACTTCATTAATGGGGGTTTGTATATTGCAAGCTTGCAAGCTTGATTACAGAGAAAAGAATGGTAGACAAATCCTCGTTTACACTGCAGCACTCATAGAGTTCTAAGAGAAAGAGAAAGTATTCTCGAAACCTGTGGAAGGCAGCTTGTTCAAGACGCTTTATACAGCTGTCTTGCACTTGCCCTCCTTTTACGCTTCTACTTTCCATAAAATGAGAATCAGATATTTATCCAAGTAATGGGCTGCTAGAAGCAGGCCTTTCATATTGGGTTATATTAAAACATTGGGCTGGCCTAAATAATATTGGGCTGGCCTAAATAACATGGGCTTCCAGATTGCTATGTATATTTCAACAATGATCATAATCTAAAAATACTAAGTCATGCTAAATTAAGTACAGCTAATAAGTATTAATTACATGACAAAGAAAAAATAAAATTAATTTATGCATTTTCACTCTCTAAAAATCAATTATGCAAAAAAAAAAAAATAGATATCCAACATTATTATCATTTCTAGTGTCAGAATGAAATTTCTTTTGTTAGCATTAGTGTTGAGTTGGTTTTGGTTTGGACCTTATTTGAGATACTAACATTCATGGGCTATAAAATTTATTGACATTTAAAATTTTAAGTCCAAGCTTGAAATAATATGATAAAAGACAAAAAACAATAAAAAAATATTTATAAATTGCATTACAAATAAATATTTTTGTGTATAAAATATTCTTAAAAATTGAATACATGTAAGATCGGGTTGGTTTGGTTCGATTTAACTTTTTTTAGCTAAAATCAAACCAAACCAATTATGATCGGAATTTTTTTCCAACACCAAATCAAGTCAAACCATATCACTAGTCGATTTTTTTCTCGGTTTGACTCGATTTATCGGTTTAGTTAGCTTTATCAATTTTCTTTGTACATCCCGTCTTATTATATTAAGAAAAGCTTTATCGATTAATCAAGAAAAGAAGCACAGGAAGGAAGGACAAATTAAACACATTTTTTGGGGACCTTAATATAAAGTGTATGTAATCTTGAGCATGATCGTCCTCATCATCTATAAGAAACTGTTTATATATTTTTTTATCACCTGATCAACAAGAATCCTATAAGCTTTCTCAGTGGGATGATAACTACCCCAAAACAAATATTTTGTATTAGCTTCACATGTATTATCACCACTATTATTCCTGTGCCACAACACCCTTTCTCAACTTCTTCAAATCCTACAACAAATACACGATAACAAAATTAATAAAAGAAGAATATTCTAGTACATCAACAAAATGAATAAATTTTGCATTATTATTATTTTTGCATTAATCATATATATCATCCTAAAGATATTTGTAGATAATTTTCATAAACCGTAAACTTATACAAGTTAATTACTTGCTATAACATGTAAACATAACTTAATAAAATAAATCATGACTTTATAGCAATGTTATAGTGTATCGTACCATATTTTCGTGGGTTGTCAATTAGATCAAGAAGAGGATTATAGATATCGATGATTTGAGATATCGATGATCTTATTATAGAACACTAGCTGTTATACTCCAGCTAATGTTCTCTGGTAAACACCCTATTGGTGGATTCCAAATATCCCAAATTTTCTTGCTCCTAAGTTGTACAATTCCTTCAAGATATAAAAAAAAAAACTTGAATCAATACAAAATTTAGTGAAAAATAATATTCTTAATAATTGGTTATAAAAAAACTATCTATTCCTCTCCCCATATAAGGAATTCATGCTTTTGTGGGGTAATCATATGATATCCGCAATTCATTGATTCGACTGATTAGTATTCGAGCCTTAGAAAGTCAAAGAATATGTATTTGCAAGATCATCACTGCCAGCAACCACCAAAAATAGGCTATTTTTCAAAATATAATTGGCTTCTTCTTCTCCAACTAATCCTTTTAGCGTCCCAATATATTCTTTGAACTGATTTAATTGTGCTGATAGGGGTATAGCTGACTGATTAACATAAACAAAACAAAAAGTAGGTGCAGAGATTAGTATTTTGGGCCGTCTCAAACGTTTTGGGCCCTGTTCTAATTCGTAAAAGTGGATCCTAGTAAATATACGATTTCAATAATTAGATATTATTTTAAATTGTAAATAACAACACAATACAACTTCAAGTTAATCAACCCTACTTAGATTGCGGGTTATGAGTTGTTACAAGAATTTATACTGTCAACCGGTCAAGTTGACCGAATCGCATCGGTTGACCGGAGTTTAACCGACTCGGACCGGTAAGGACATACTGGGTTGGGGGCCGGATTGTCCCCAACCCCAACCCGCACGGTCATTTCAAAACCCAGATAACCCGACCGGTTAGGCGGTATTGGAAAACCGGGGCCATTCCCGGTTAACCGGACCGGACCGTACCGGTTACAAAAAAAAAAAAAATTCCACAACGGTCAAAATGACCGTTGGGATTGGGAGGGGGCAGGTCAGCGGTCATTCGATTGGTCGATATATTATTATTTTTTTTTGTTTTTTTGTTTTGTTTTATTATTTATTTTAATTCCATTTTTACCCTTTAAAAAATCTATAAATTCTCTACATTTTCTTCATTTTTATCACACAACATTTCTCTCAATTCTCTTATTCTCATACTCTCTTAATCATCTTTATTATCAATTTTCAAGTTATTAATATTATTAGTTTTCAAATTCAAAGTGGCAAGACGCAAGACTTGAGCTTGAGTTTCTATTGAATTCAATCCCAAGTTTGGTACACTCGTTTCATTCTCTAATTATTTTATTAAATTGTCATATTTATTTGTTGATTATTTAAATATTTTATAATGTCTTTACTAAGGAATTGCGTCGGATCATAGTAAATCTAGTTCAAGGGTAAAAATTGTAGGTTCTTCATCATCTAATCAAAATATAGATTATGATCAAATGCAAGAAGATTTTGGAATAGAAGATAATGAATGTGATAACGCTCAATTAGATAATATTGTTGAACTTGAAGCAAGCAAGAACCTCCTACACCTACTAGTGTTCCTTACATCGATGTTAGTGCGCTAGTGGTAGTCGTAGTCGTGACCTCCTTTACCGAGAACCGTGAGCAAGAAAAAAGGAGTAAAGTGTGGCTCTTTTATGATAAAGTTGTAGTACCGATAGAGTTAAATGTAATATTTGTGGGAGAACTTATAAACATAAGGCAGGGGTGGTGACGGGGACGCACTATAGCTAGACATATAAAATTCGATCATACGGCACAATGGAATGTCATCCTAATTTAGAACCCGGTCAACAACAACTTAATCCATTAACTGGGGGGTTGACTAAGTACGATCCAAAAAAAGATCGCATTGAATTAGCAAAAATGATTGTCGGAGGTTGTTTGCCTTTTTCTTTTGCTTCTTCTTCATATTTAATTACATATATTCAAAGAGTATATAATCCTTTTTTTAATGATGATGACGATGAAGAAGAATCTTTAGACATATGGAGCACTTTTACAACACAACCAACCACAAGCCGATCTTGCGATGAGATGCAATTTTATTTGCAAAAGCAATGAGCCAAGAAAAATTTTGACCGCTTTACAATCGGCGGGATAACAAAGGCAATTCCGGTACTTGCGATGGCGGGATGTTCTTAATGTGTCGATCTCAACAGTGGCTTCTGAAAGTGCATTTAGCCAAGCACGAGATCAAATAGGAGACACACGTCACTCATTGGGTGGAAGCACATTAGAAGTGTTAGTCTGCTTAAGGGATTGGATCAGATCAGAGAGAAGAAATCAAGGATGTGGAGACGTTAATTCTCCAGAAGATGAAGAAATAGGCAATATTTTGGAAGGCGGGAGCGAAGGCGGGACTGGAATTAATACTCCAGATTTAGAGGCTATGGAGCATAACCAATTCAATCAACCTATAGATTACGAAGAACTTGCAAAAAGGATGCATAATATGTAAATAAAATTATTATTACTTAATTATGTACTCTTATTAACGTTATGAAAGTTCAAAAGTTTACATCTTATCATTAATTTTAATTTTACTATCTATTTAGTTGTTAATATGTTATTACTTATAAGTTATATGACTTATATCTACTAATCTAATAAATTAATAAAATTATAATTACAAATTTACAATATAAACTATAAAGTTATAAACTATAAAGTATAAAGTTATAATCTATAATAAAGTATAAAGTTATAAACTATAAAATAAAAAGTTAACTTTAAAGTTTCAATTTTAATATATACAACTAAATTATATATTATATTATTATATTACATATTTAAATTTAATTTAGTTTATAGTATAGAAAATAAATACTAGAATTTAAAAAAAAAAATGAAAAAAAAAAAATAAGAAACCGGACCGGTTGGACGGTTCACCCTAACCGCATCGCCAACTCGAATCCGTAACGAACCGGACCGGTTGGCGTAGTCCGTGAACCGACCAGAATCGTCCGAATCCGTTAAACCTGAGGGCTACCGGTCCGTCCGGTCACCAAGTATGGGTATACTAAATTCTGGCTAATACTACTTAATAAAAAATAAAAATAATAAGGACCCCTGCACCATTTCATTTTTAATCTATTTAAGAAAATAAAAATAATAAAACATGGAAATTATTTTAATATTCTTACATTTTATTCATGTATAGTAAAAAAAAATCAGACCAAGCAGTGTCACAGATTGGCCTAGCTAGGTGACTCAGCCCCTGCACCATTTCATTTTTAATCTATTTAAGAAAAATGATGACTTTGTAAACTTGAAAATAATTTTAATTAAATTATGATAAATTCTTATAGTCACACAAATATTATGACAAATTTAAGTAGCTGGCATAAGCTCTTTTATCCCCAATTCTTCAGCTGAAATAATTAACAAACATAAGGTATTTTTGGCTCAATAGAGGACATTTTTGTAAATCCAATAGATCAAGGATAGTTTTGGCCCTTTTCCATTTTTTATTTAATTCTTGAAAAAATATTTAAGAATTTTCCTTGCATTAATAGTTAAATTCACTTGACAAGGTGACATCAGAAAAATGCGTTTAATTTGACTTTTGTCCCATTTGCACGTATGACCATAAGGTAACTAACTACAAAGTACATTAGTTATAAATGCTTGAAAGCTGAAATCTAACTACAAAGTACATTAGTTATTAACAAAATTTGCTCAAACAAGTTAGTCGCATCATGCAGTTGAATGTTGTGTGTATTAGTCGGATGATAGACAATTTTTTAAACCTAAGTCATTGTGCTATTTTTTAAAAGGAATCTTCTAGGGCGAATTTATTTGTTGAAAAGCGGACAAATGCATAAATAAAAAAATTTAGTTAAATCATTTCTTACCGGACTTGTTTATGAGCCATACTTGGTATTTAAAGAGAATGAAGTTGATGTCCTCGTGGGCAGCTCAATTGGTTCTCAAGGGGATAATTGGAAAAATGATCAAGATCGAATCCCGTCAGCGACAGAATGAGGTTACTTCTTGAAATAAAGGAGAGCCCCTTTTGCGCAGTGTGGTAGTGGTCTAACCTTTAAAACCAGTTGAGTTACCTGTCGGACCGGGGTGTGGGGGCTTCTGGGGGTGGGAGATCCACCTTTTTTGGAAAAAGAGAATGAAGTTGATGATAGACTAAAACTAATCTAATACGGATGGTTCCTCTCCATTTTCCAAGACACGTGACATAGGTTAAAATTAATCTCTAAGATTTGATTGACTAAAAAAAAGTCCTAACCTTGTTTAAAAAATTAATATTTCATATATTTACTGCCAAATTTTTTTAGAAATCCCACAACCACACAGCAACATATCATCTTGTCCATAAATATATTTAAAAAAAATTCTCTATCTTAACAAATTTATGTCATGTATCCTCAATCCAAGAAAAAACTTGGGAAAAATGGAGAGAAGAGAAATGTAGAGGAGCCGGATCATTACAAATCCTACGTAAAATTAACATCTTTTTTACCTTAAACATTTTATTAAGGATAATCTGACTGAATTAGACATATTCATTCAAATAATAGTTCAAAATGATTTCTTCCTACT
Organism: Przewalskia tangutica; assembly: GCA_029844215.1. Classification (NCBI taxonomy): domain Eukaryota; kingdom Viridiplantae; phylum Streptophyta; class Magnoliopsida; order Solanales; family Solanaceae; genus Przewalskia; species Przewalskia tangutica. The sequence continues at coordinate 103,577,447 of CM056736.1, read as the reverse complement.
TTTTAGCCATAATTAGCTACTATAACCCTAAAAATATGAGCCATGCAAATTGCAAAGTCATCTTTTTATGGATCGTTTTGAGTTTAACAACTTCTTTTTATACTAACAGATTGACCAATAGATAAATATAAGTAATCTTACACAAAAAGTGGATTAATAATTTCGAAAACAAGGTATATTACCTATAGAAAATTATTTAGTATAATGGTGGTATACATATATATAAGTTAAAACCCTTTCATTTTGTCATAACAGTGGAAACGATATAGTGAGGGGAAATGTTCTTGAGGAACTAATAAGAAATTTCAATTTGTGTGACAAAAGTTTGACAGCAAATTCAAACATAAAATTTTAAAGTTTTTTTAAAATAAAGTTCACTGTTGACATCCAATTTTGATTCATCTTTTAATCATTTCTTACAATTTTAAGCATCTTAGCATACCGCATTTTAATCATCATTTTTTGACATTTTTATCTTTTTATTTTAAATTAAGCATTATGTCTTTGTTAATATTATGTTTCTATTATTATTACACCATCTTTTATTTTAATAATATTTGCATCTCTTTAAATAATTAATTGGCATCATGTTTTAACTTTTAATTAGGCATTAAACATTTTTTAAATATTGTATTTTATTATTATTGCATCGGCATTTTCATTTTGATAATTTTGTATCTTTTTAAATAATTAATCCGTTTTGCAATTTTGTCAAACCAGTCCAGTCCGAGGCACAATCCGGATCAGTCCAGTCCGCCAAAAACCGAAGCTCAAACCGATGACCAAAAAATGAGACCCAGTACACCTTTCGTCTTTTTCCCCCCAAAACCCTAACCTAAGAACCCCTATAAATAAAACATTACCTCTCTCAAATAAAAAAAACACCAGCAGCCGCCCCTTTGTTTCATTTTCTCATCTTCTTCAACAACAACTGCAGTTCTTTTTTATCTATTCCTTTATTTTCATTAAATCCAAAACCATCTCTCATCTTCTCCCGCTGCACACGCTGCGCGAACCCCAGCTGCGTCGTGGCGATCCCCATCGCTGCACCGTCAAACCCCAGCCCATCACGTAAAAACCACCGTCCATCGACCTCGCTCATTTGCCCCGTCGGCATGCACGCGGTGGCGTCGCTCCGGTATTCTTACCGTCGAAGTGACGCCGTCGTCCCGTCCCATCTAGCTACTGAATTTGGTGACATTTTCGGCGACACTATAGTTGGTTCTTCATCTTTGTTGCTATATTTTTGTGTTTGAAAGATTGATTCTCGCGGTTTGGATATGGCCGGAGTTTTGAACTCCGACGACGCTATCTTTTGCTTCTATTTTCTCTCTAGTTGGTTATTTTCGCTATTGTTTAGTGTGGCTATTTTTCGGTGACCCTTGTCTCTATTGGTTGTCACGTTCGCCGGAGTCAGAACTCCGGCGTGACTTGGTCATTGTCTCTGGTTTTGGACTCTTATCGTGCATTATTTTTGTTCTTTGGTTGCTGAATATTGTTGGCTGGTTATGGACTATTTTTAACCCTGCTAACTTGTGATAGTTATCTGGATGATTGTTCCGGCGTTGGTCACTGTCTATATTGTTTCTACTGTTCCGCGGATGGTTTTCCGTGTTGCCATTGTTTTGTGTTTCCATGTTGAGTGGGGACGATTTTGCCCTTCATTTTATTAAACTGATTTAGAATAAATACTACACTGTTGGTATTGACTGATTTAGAATAAATACTACACTGTTGGTATTGACTGATTTGAACGTGATACTACACTTCTGGCCAATGAAAAAGTTATCCGTCGATTTTTGAGGCCTCCACAGTTGCAAAGACGGAAAATAAAATAAAATGAACATTTCTGTGCGTTGATGATTTCTTCTACTCACACAAGATAACCAACATGCACTGGCGGGGCGAATTTTCGCAGCCGAACTTGTTTAGGATATCCCACTTTATTTTTATATATCTGATCCCTCCGTGTTTAAAACTTACTGTTTTGGCGCGAATCTGAAGGTTTTATTTATTTTATTGTTTCTAACAATATTGGCCGATGAAGGAATCTCCGTCTGATTTCCAAGGCCTTCCACGGACAAAAGACGGGTTTTACTTTTTAATTCTTGTCATTATTTAAAATTTTATTTACTCTTTTACTAACACTTTTACTACCTGTTTATACATGTACCCGGAGATGCATTTCAAAAAATGTCCCGGAGTTCTATTTTATGTTGTATTTAATTTTAGTTTTATTATTCTGTATTACATTTTATTTTAATTGTAATTATGAAAAATGCTTAGAATATGTAGAATAACAGCCAATATATAATTAACCTAGGTTTGAACGGATAACGAATCCTGATCCAGAATCTCATTAATTTAGCAGACCATTAAATGGAGATTAATTGCGGTATTTTTATTGCAATAAATCAAGTGTCATAATTCACTTAACTAATTAGGTGGCGACTCCTCAAAAATAACATTATTGCTCCATCTAGGGAACCGCGCAAAAAAACAACGTTGTGGATACCGTTCAGACCCCAAGATAAAAAACGGACGCGACATTCACATATATGAAAACTAAGCGAAAAAGCACAATAATTTTTTCTTAGTTTGAAAGAGAACGACTAACACAACAAGAAACTTCATCCCCCGAAACTAAGTGAGGCAATGAGATCCCAACAACATCTCCTACAACACGCGAAAGAATGCTAGAAGGCAGAGGTAAATGTCATTTAAAGCAAGACTTTTGACTATACGCCCAAATTGGCTAATCGAAGAGCACTATAATCTTGATCAAAAGAAAACTCATTCGATTTTAAAAATCCTAATGATATCACATAAATTGAGATAGAGTGAGTATATAATTACGATGGTTTACCTATCAAATCCGGTGGCGTCTTGCCGTTGGAGAATCTTCCGGTCGGAATTCCACCGTTGAAGTCCTTACCATAAGGTGGAAAATTACATTTTGCTACTGTTGCAATATCGTTATTTTATTGAATCTCCAAATGCAAATACTGCTTTTAAAACCAAGTTATTTGGTAACTGCACCTTCTCTTCACAGCCAATAAATGGCATAAGAGAAACAGATATTATGCAGCATTATACATTATGTACTAGTTTAAGTTATATATTCATAGACGAATTAATTGATTGAAAATTTAATATTTTTAGTATTCTACTCCCTCCGTTCCAATTTAGTTGTAATGTTTCCTTCTTTGATAGTTAATTTGTCTCATTTTCAAAGCTAAATTAGATTAAATCAGCTCAATAATTTATATTAAATTTTAGATATTATTCAAAAACTATACAATAAGTACTATAATTTACAACCTTTCTCATTAATTTGATGACAAAATATATTTTAAAATGTTATTCAAAGTTTACATAATTTGACTATCGAGAAACGAAACATAACAACTAATATGGGACAGAGCGAGTGCTCATTATACTGTTAAAGTTATAGGTCCAAATCTAATATATCTTAATAGATTTTTACATATATACTATATTTCCAAAGTTACAAGCTAGATGAAAGCCGAAAAGCTACATCCACCCATGGTTAAATATATACGCTGTTAGTGTAAATTTATTTCTACACTATAAGAACACCAAATGATATTCCCAGGTAAGCTTTCTTAAAAGATATGATTTGTAATATTAAAAGTAAATCGTGTTACTTGTTATAATAGGTAAAGATGATAAAATAATATAACAAATTCTTTTATACTGACAATACATATAACTCAAACTAGTATATACAATTATACATTGTGGAGATTTAGAGTAAGTGTTGCTCTCAAACGTACACGCAAATATACGCGATCGTACAAGCAATATAAGATTGTGAAGTCCAGATAGCGTACACACATGAACTTGTATTTTTATATTGCTTATCTAATTCAAACTCGTTTGTAACTATCAAAGAGAGTAACAATCAAGGTGTTTTGTGAACTAACTACGACCGAAAGAAATAAATAACGATTGGGTATTTTTGTGACTGAGATGATTGAGACTAAGACTGTAAGATTTATCAAATGGTGATGGAATCCAGGGTCGTGAATTTTGACAATTCAGTTAGTCTTCTGATAGTTTTACTTATTAATTTCAATTTTCTGGGTTACTAGTTGACGGATTGATTTTCTTTATGAGTATCTTCCGAGTTGCTCACAAACCTATAGATGCTCCTATAACGCCTATATCCCTATGGTCGTCAGTGGTAACAAGAACGCATTTAAAACTTCGTATCCAAATAAACAAGGCTAAAGGGTATATTCATATCCTCGGTAGCGAAACGTATAAGTACGAACAAACCCTATTTATTCTTATTACATATGCAAATTCCCTATCCAATTCACACGCCACAGATAGTGCTCAACTAATTCATCAATTAATCAAACAATTAAGCTCAAGAATAAATAAGGAACCCAATAATAGAAATCTAATAAGCAAGAACTATCATTAAACCAACATTCATGTTTTTGTCATAACCCCAGAAATTAAGGAAATTAGTTACTCATGATTTGAAGAACGGCAAAATAATTCATGAAATAACCTAGGGTTTATGGATAGAAAATAAGAAAACTAAAGGAAGAGCAATAAAGGTGGCTTACAAGTCTTAGAAATATCTCTGCACCCTGCGATGAGGAGGTGTCGCGGATGTCTTCAATCTCCGTCCCTCTTTTATGCACTTGCGTCACCCCTACAACGCGAGTATGCCGCGCATCTCTTCAGTGATTAATTTTCGTCTCGAAATTCTCCTAAATCATCGTCAAAATGCTCGAAATTCATCAAGTCTGCCTCGTGGAACCTGAAAACACAAATATCGCAAAATAAGCTCAATTATAGCAAATCAAATGCAAGAGGCCGGTGTGACTAAAGTGTTAAGAAATCGAGGAGAAATGACGGAAAATACAATATCAATAAGCTAACTGTGATAAGATTTTTTGTGAAGAATTGATTTTGGGCCTAACTCAACCTTAAAAGCTAGATCAAACGGAGGAGGATTGCCCAAGTCATATAAGGAGTTCATGTTCCCATTTCATATTCTATGTGAGACTCTTAACACTCTTCTACACGCCTAGACCTTGTTAAATGGAACGTGGATAATATAATTTGGGGGCCCAACAATCGGTGAACAAAGAATTTGAATGGACGTGACTCTGATACCATATAAAGAATGGATCTTGGGCCTAACTCAACCCTAAAAGCTAGATTGTAAGGTGAGAATTGTCCAAATTCATATAAGGAGTCTATGTTCACATTTATATTCGATGTGGAACTCAACTTTTTAGCTTTTGGTAGACGATATTATCAAATAATGCAAGAGATGAACGTCCTTATCAGTGGCGTATATATTATTGGACCCACTAATAACTTTTTTTATTTTCCAACCTGATTTTCGTGATTTTTTTTCCTCCAGTCATATTCGTGTTATATTTACTAACAATGAATATATAAATTTTATTCTTGTTTTTGCATTTTTATCGGTTGTAGCAAGTTGCTTGTCATTTTAACATTGAGCTCACGTGTCATTGATCTCGATCATCTAATTTTCATTTTAGTCAAAGATGTATAGATGTTATGAATACTTTTTACATTTTAGTTAAGTTAGAAGTTGCTTTCCAGTTATGTGGATAAAACCATCTCAATTCTTTTACAAGCTTAATACAGATGGAAATTCGATGACCAGTGATGACAAAGTTGGTGGAGGTGGAAATCTTGTTATGACATTCTCAATCCAAAGTTGGTGGAGGTGGAATTCTGATACGTTGCATCGGTGTCTATGTATCAATTTGCATCGAACATAGTAAATTCAAGAATGTGAATCGCGACCTTGATATCTGTCGGAGTCGCCACTGTCGAGTGGGCCTACTTTCACTAGCTCGACAGTGGGCCAAGAATTCATGAGTTATGTTGTTGGGCATGCTGGGTTGCTGGATGTGACCTAGGCTCGCCCAACATCGGTTGGATAGGACAGTGGCAAAGACAAACCCAAGGCCACTACCAGACCACGGTGTCGCCATCGCCCGAGATGCCCTCGCTACCACCGGATCGACGGTTCTTTGTTGGCGGCTCCCATGCCGCTAGAGACGACAATGGATCCTGGATTCGGTCCGGATCCGGTGGATCCAGATTTGTTTTATAGGATATGAATCTTTAAAATTTGGATCCGACGGATCCGGATCGGACCCGGATCCATTTATGATGGATCGATCTGGATATGGATCTTGTCTTTGAGATCCGTATCCGGTCCAGATCCGACTCGTTGATCCGTTTTTATTAATTACATTATACATTTATACATACATAAGAGTTAAGACCACTCCTTTTAATTTTCTTGACCATGCCCAACCTGAAATAGATATAATTATATAACAACTTATAAATTCATTACCCCTACTCCAACCACCGCTTAAATATTATTATCAATTTAAATTAAATTTTTAATGAAAACATTCTTTTTTATCAGCCTAAGCTTGACAGACATAATTAACTAGTAATAAATGCTATTGTGTTAGGTGCACCTAAATTTACACAAACACCATATTTTTTTAAAATATTGATGAAGAAAAGTAGAGATACCCACCATCACTAAACATCATAGTAGTTGATCCTTCCTGGAAATGGTATCAAACTGTGTAAAACGTGAAAGTTTTTTGAAGTTTTGATAACATTATTTTCACTATTATTATTATTATAAAACCCCACCAACCTACCAAACTAAGAGAGAAAAATAAAACTGAAAAATTATTTAGGGTGACTAAATATTATATGTTGAATGTTGGAATATTATTCAAGGCAATTTTTTTTACATGTGGATCCAGATCCGATCCGTGGATCCGGTGAATCCGATGGATCTGGATTTGGATATGATTTTTATGGACCCAATGGATCTTGATTCGGATCTGGATACAGGTATGAAAAACGGATCTGGATCTAGTAGGATCCGGTCCAGATCCTATCCGTTGCCATCCCTACCTGCCGCCACCTCTTCCGCAGCGGTTGTCGCCCCCTTTACCACCACCGCGATTTTGTTCGTTACCGCCGTTTCGACCTTTTTGGCCACTATTTGGTGGCAAAATTTTAAATTGTGACGAACTATCATCGGGCGGAGCAGCAACCAAGGCGGAATTTGACACGGTGACTGTCTTCTTGGCAAAACTCGCTTCTTCGAGAATGAACATAGAGCGGGCTTGGTAAAATGGTGAAAGAAGATTGCTTTGGCGGATGAGCGTACTCACTCCACTATACGCGTCGGTGAAGCTGGTCACTAGTTGTAAAACAAGCTGATTGTTAGTTACTGGCGCGCCGACGTTCTTGAGTTGGTCCGACAACACCTTGAGTCGTTGACAATATGCTGAAGCATTTGGAAAGTCCGTCATATCGGTCGTGGAGAAATCATGTTCAGGAGTAACGACCCGAAAATTTTTGTTATCTTGGAATATGTCGCGTAAGCAATCCCAAGCCTCCATCGCCGTGGAGTCAGGATCAATAATTGTATGCAACAAATCGCTAGAAATAGTGGCATAAATCCACTGAAGAATTGTCGCATCAAGGGTTAACCATTCTCTTTCGTCGTCGGTTTTCGGCACATTCTCCTTGCCTTTTTTCGGCGGAATTATGTGATGAATGACACGGTGGGAGCGGTAGTGAATCTTGAAGAGCTCCACCCACGTTGCATATGGACGTTTTCCATCTCAAGAGTGATGGAAACATGAGATTTGATGTTGGAAATTGTGAGGGTTGGATGAAAAGGAATTTTTGAGTCAGACATGGCTGACGGGGAAAAGGGTGGTCGGCGCAAAAAGAAGAATAGGGGGGGGGGGTCGGACACAAGGAAGCAGGGTTAGGGTTTCAGGAACTTTTCCTATAAGCAAAATGAAATAACCGATAGTTTCATAGATCTTTTGATGTGTGTAATTGCTTCTCTTTTAAGATATTTATATTTATATATCTGGTCTAAAGGTCTATAATTTCTATTAAAAAAAATGGTAAAATGTCTTCAATGGTATAGAAATATTTTGCATGCATATTCTGGTTAACATTATTGTAAGGAGTAATGGACAATAATGGAGGCATGAAGTGTCTTGTGACATCTCTCTTTATACAAAATAGTCAATTTTAAGTTTATTAAATGTCTTTCAGAAAATATGTCTTCATCAATTAGCTATTTGTTGAACCGTCTTCATTGATTGAGGTGGCCAAAGAGGCTTAACATTGAAGTTTATGATGTGATTTGACAATAATTATAACAGCTAGAGCAAAAAGTGAGCACTCATTTTTCTTCTATTCCAACATTAATTAGTAGCATTCGACTACCTCCTCTGGTAGAAGGGGAAAGAGTATAAACAATGGTCAATAGTTGTCTTTTTTGTTTCATTGGTCTGATTAATATGAATTCGCGTTTAAATTTCATTTTGAAATAAAGCGTTCCTTCCAAAAGCTATTTCATTTTTTTTACAATGGAAAAACCACTTAAAAATCTTAAAATAGGTCGTTAAGTTTGCTAGAAGAAAAAACTCCTCTATCTTTAAATGCATGACTCAAGAATATCAAAAAATTTATATGATCGTGTCCTTCATTTTCTAGAATATAAGCACTAATTTCCCTCACTCCAGACATGTCTAATCGTGACTCAAACTAATCCAATCATCTGTTTGAGGAAGAATTTCATGCTTGTATACGTGTTTGATGATGAAGAAAATGGTTTGCGTAATTCCAGAACATGTATAATCTCTCTAGTTTATTAGCCTTTTGTTTTTCACACATTACGTTTCACTGAAACAAAACAAAAAACAAGGAAGGGGGGGGGGGGGTTAAAGGAATGAAATTAATTTAAATTTAGTTAAAGGAATCAAATAAATTTAAATTTTCTCCATGAAAAGGAAAAAGGAAAAAAACAAGCGTTAGATTTCTTCCTGCTAATACAAATCAAATGAGCAAATTGCCTTTCGTGGAAACAAACGGATCAAGTGACCAACCAAAGACATCACGAACAATTCAAATATTAACAGATGCACAAAATATGAGAACACACAATACCAGAAAAGAGTTTGCAGTCCTTCATTCCATTGACAAAAAATTGAAATCAGTGCGAACTAACGAGGAAAGGATGCTGGCAAACCCCACATTCTATAGTCTCTGAACCCGAGCTCGGAACTTGAACCTGCAGTTTTTATATTATTAGAACCAGCAGTTACACAAAATGTGAACCGAGGTTTTAAGCTCTTCAATATTTCAAATAGCTCAAGGCAAAAGATCATAAACCTGCAAATGTACTGTACAAGTAGGGCAAGCAACCTCTTTCATCCTCTCCGAACGATCTTGTCTAGAGCCTGAAACCCGAAAAACTTCATGAACTAGCAGACAAACTCCATAAAAAATTAGCTCATTATCGAAATATTAAGTATGGAGCATAAGTATTTCAGCATATAATGCTTACCAGATGATTCTCTACGGTTTCTCTCCATCTCCTCCTGAGAATAACAAGCAGATTAAAACATCAACTTACTTATGGGATAAGAAACATTAAAGCATTGTGTAAACAAATACTATAATCAAGCTAAACAGAGTGCCCACTTCTCAAATTGAACTCAGTACTTAACCACTTGCTTGCCATCAAAATGATGAATATCATTCACCACTCACCAGAATGAAATAGCAGATGCGAAATCTAAACTAGAACAGTACAACTATATACCACACTGAAAAGCATTAGCAAGGTATAGTGCCCATGATGGAATTTTGAACTAGATGTGATACTTTATTTTTGTTCGGGTAAGGCCAGCGGGATATAGGACAGGTGCAACTTACTGAGGACATGACCTTAGATAGGGGGTTGTGGAGGACACGGATTAGGGTAGTAGATAGTTGAGTGTAGTCCTACTTACGCTTACGGATAGTTGTAGTGTTATTATTGTGGGTCTGCTTAGCCTATCATACTAGTAGGCGCATCATTGCTTTATAGCCCCCCCGTCGTTTGATTTCTGCTACTATGTGTTTTTTAGTGTACTTTGTTTATCTTATTTGCATGTGTTAGTTACTGCTTCCTTTTTCAGAATGCACTATCATGGCTTATTCGTTTTTGCTACCATCATTTTTACACTGCTCTAAATTTTTTGTCCGAATCTGATCGTTTCTCGAGGATCTTTCGGAAAGAGTCGCTCTACCTACCAAGGTAGAGGTAAGGTCTGCATACACTCTACCCTCCGCAGACCCCACGTTGTGGGACTTCACTGTTTATGTTATTGTTGTTGTAAGGCCAGGGGCTGGTTTGGGGAATCACGGGGCCTTACTTATTAGGGGGGACTTGATTCTGAAATGGAATGATTGATAGAATCGATAATAAACAAAGCTGAGGAAAAGTTAGGTTTTTTTCCCTTTTTTGGTTTTTAAATTAGAAAGAGCAGTCATATATGTGCAAGAATGAGTTGAATTATATGTAGGTGGGTCTGCTTCTGCAGGTAATTTAAAGCATAAAATGAGGAAAATTCAAATAATAAACCACCTGAAGCTTCTTGGCAAGGTCTTCATGACTTTGCAATCCAGTTGATCTATTGACAGTTTCCTTTACGCTGCTTAGTCGACGAGAAACCTCAGCCTGAAAAAAAGCCATGAGATGTAATTAACGAAATGAAACCATGATATATTTGGCAAAGTAGCAATTTTTTAGTGCACCTATAACCGTGAGTTACCACATGAGAAAAAGTCATTACTATAATTCTTTCCAAATGTCCGATCAGAAAATATTATCGAAAAGGAAGTAGGAACAAAGGTTTATGACATTTTTTTAACCCCAAAAGATAACTTATTTAGAAAAGAGGGCCAGAACAAAAAGTCAAAAATAGAATTGGGAATGACCTAAAAGCAGTCACAGAAGGTTCAAATGGTAGTAGTTAATACATACCATACATCGGTCACAAACTCTGACAACTGGTGCATTCTCATCAGCTGTCAGTGCAGTTCTTCCCTGAGTGCACTTGTCACAGAAAATATCACCACAATTCCGACAGTGATGCTGAAAACAAAAAGTGATTGTGATTACCCATGTTTTTTCAGTGTTTAAGCTCTCTAACTTTCGACCATAAAGCAATGCACAAAAAGAAATGTACCAACAATTTTATGCACAAGTCAATACCAATCATGTATAAACAAGTCTTGTTTCCATATTTTTCTCTATTTTGAAAGTAGGAAATAACTTCTTGAAAATCATAGGAAGTATTTCTTTAACTTCTCTTAAATTTTTAGCAAGCAAACAATAACAAATAAATCTCTTAGGGGAAGTAAATCAGCAAGTCCCTTCCCCTCCGATTTTTAAATGAAACTTAGTGCAAGCAAGAAGAATTAATATATGTAAGGACAAGACATGCCTTGCGCACAAAAGCATTAAAGGCTGATCCACAAGCTGTGCACTTGGAAACTGCTTCATCAGGAACCTGACAAAATGGTAATGAGTTGATGAAAATTAACGGTTCTACTATAAAATGATGCAACTTTCCAGCACCTCATTAATGTTAAAAGTAGATTATTAAAACACGCATATACATGCCAGCACATGTCTCATTAAACCTCGATTCAGCTAGTCATAAAAATACTGGAGCAAGATAAGCAACTACAGACAAGAAATTGGCATCAAATTATGTATGAACAACTATAAAGTATAAACAAGAAAGTAGCATAAAAATCATTTATGAACTAAGCAGTGCAATCCTTTTGTTTCTCTTCAATATTTACAGCAAGTAATGAGCCGAGGATTAAAACCTTTTCTTTTGGCAACTTATGAACATTAATTAACAGATTTTCTTTCAGAAGTATGAAATAAAGAAGAAAATTACAATTACCAAAAGCAAACTTCAGGAAAATTTGAAGTGGACCTGACATGAGTTCCAATCACTATACACTTTAATGTGCATCTATACTGGAAAATGAATAGGAAAGCTTAAAATGCTGAAAAGAGGAATAAGATGAAATCAGGTCCACTTGGCAAGATTGAAGAAACTGGAGAAAGGAAATACAGCTCAATCACAATAACCAAGTGAAGAGACTCGAAGATCAGCCAAAAGTCTGTAGATGCGGAGAAAATAGAAACGAAATGAGGTGAGAAAAATGAAGAATCACACTTTATTTCTTTTGGTTGAACGAGAAGTATAGTCATAGCTGATCATTATATTCATGCATTTCTGCTCTTACACATCTTAAATCATGTAAAAATGAGGTGTGCAGAAACACATCTGATCCTAATTAAAAAAAAAACAAATAAAATAGAACATCTTACCCAGTGATCTTTCTCCTCATTGACAGGCTTCACTATATTAATCCAATCAGTAAAACCTTTCTTCTTCTCAGTAGACTGTTCAGCCACCTTTGGAGATTCAGAAGACCTGATTCTTCCACCCATCTCCTTGAACTGCTTGAAGAAAAAGAAAAGTTAATTTCAAGAAGTTCACATAATTCGTGTTGGTATCTCTGCGTGTTTGAATGCATACAGCAGCGAAACCAGAAACGTACATAAGGAGATTCAAAAAAAAAAACTAGAATGCCTTAGTTGGGATTTGAACCTCTGACCTAAAGCAAATTGTGAACCCCTCTACAACTAATTAGACTCCTTATGTCAAGGGGATTCAATAGTTTATATATATAACAATAAATATTTGCATTTTCCCTATTTGCACAGTGTAATTTTCGGACGAAGGGGATTCAGCTGAACCGCCTTGCTTATTACTAGTTCCACCCCTGAATGCATATATTGCTCGACATTATCCTTCTTTTATAGAGAAACCATTTTGTATTAAATGAACTTTGGGAAGCCCTAACAAATGCGTGTACACATGATGAAACTTATATAGTTCGCAGCCTTGGCGTGACATCAATAAAGACATTCGGCCTATGAAAAGGAAAAAAATCAATATTGTGTTCAAAAAGCACTGACGAGAACCTTTTGAAGCAACTCTAGATCAGCAACGGTGTATCGGATTAAATGTTAGACCTCCAAAATCCAACTGTTACCTTTAAAAAAAATCCAAGATATCCCCCAGATGAATGTCACAAGATGCGGATGCCAAGATGGATGTGCAGTCATACAAGATTAAAAACCATCACATTTGACAAAAGGTGCAAGTAGCACACATATTAAATGAGTCATGTCCTACATCGACCTCCAAATGCACAAGACTGTAGGTGTGAAACTATGGTGAATGAAAATGTTGAAAGGGGATGGGGTAGATCTAAAATCACATAGAAGAAAATTCTCTCTAATGGCTTACAATATCTTGGAATCCATGCATACCTAGCAAGAAATGAGACATAATAAAAGAAAAGATAAATACATGCAAAACCAATTAGTTTATAAAATTTTAGTCATATTACTATGTTTACTTTCTGTTCAATATTTCCAATGAGTCTATTAGTCGTGTTAGAGATTTATACGTCAGTAAAGAACTTCTAGTACTTTTTATCTTTATGTTATATAATGTTGGACTAAGATGAGCTTAAACGGCAACATGGGCAGTGAGAGTTCATGCAAATGATCCCAACTTGCTTGGGACCGAGGGTAGTTGTTGTAAACATCAATTACAAAATTGTTAAAGATAAAACAAAATTCAGATCCCAAATATAAAAAATGGAAAGACAAATTTGACCTGTACAGTTGCAGCCGTGACTGTATCTAAAAGGGTACTGGTTGTGTAACTGTTTGACTGCAGTCTGATACGCCTTGGTTCTATATCCACCGCACTTTTTGACCAGAAGGCAAAGGTAGATGAATCCATTTTCTAAACAAGACAAACGGAACCACTTCATTAATGCTCTGCAAAAATTCAGAGAAATGGAGAAAGAAAAAGACAAAATCCAGTGTGCATTAATGAAGTTGAAGGCCTATATTGTTCAGGTTCTCAATATGCAGCCAGAATCTTGAATTACAATCCCTGTTATTGAGCTGAAATACAAAACCTTTGTTGGTATGTACAAAACAATCGTCCCCCTGTCATATTTATGTTTTTTTTTTTTGAAACTGGTAATTGTGAATTTATGTATTCTATTTAAAGACAGTCGAAGCTGAAAACCCCATAAATACTTCTAAAACAAGATTCTAACTGCATGTTGAGCATGTAGCAATTTATGCACTCAACTCCAAACTTATGTCTTTCTCCACCATATATAAAAACTTCCTCATCCACATTATCAGCAGACAATGTTGCAAAACCAACAATTTCAACGTTCAAGTTTCAGCCCATTGAATCATTTCGTGCTAAGAGTAAACTCTTTCATAGTCATATTAGGAGGGTAAAGATAATAAAACCGTGTTTATCATAGATGGTTGGACATGGAGAGATATAGCAAACACTTACATCACATCTAGTTATTGTATCAAGAGGATATATTCTTAACGTCCGGCTAGTGCTCGGGTCCAACATGCGGATTCCATCCAAGCCAATCTGGAATGCACCACAAGCAGGATTCCAAGTTAAAATGCTGCTTTTTGCTTGACCAATTAAGAGATGAGAGATAAATAATGCACCAAAACACAAAGCCCATTAAGGGCACAGGCACAGATCAAAAAAGGAAGCATCCACCTTGTTGAAGCACAAAGCACAACTAGAAGATTTTACCAAAATGATATATATTTAACACTCCCTCTGTCCCAATTTATATGACATACTTTCCTTTTTAGCCAGTCCCAAAAAGAATGACACATTTCTATATTTGGAAACAATTTAACTTTAAACTTTACATTTTATGTTTAACAGGATGATTTATAACCACATAAATATGTTTGGCTTGTTTTTTTCTTTATTTCTTAAACTCCGTCCCCAGTCAAACTACATCATATAAATTGGGACGGAGGGAGTACTGTTATCTTAGTGGCTCAAAAATACACACAGGATATAGCAAAAAAAATCGGATAAGGAACACAGGTATAACAACTTTCCGATCATGGCAGGAATTACAATAAAGATGTCAGCGGCGAGAATCGAGAATTGACACCCCAAGATATTAGATCATGGTATGATCCAAAGTAAAGGTGTTACAATCTCAGATATAATAGAGCCCAGGATGATTTGGCAATTTCTTGGAAAGAATGCAAAGTACCATAATACCAAACCATGCACTGATTTTGGTAAAGAGAGAAATCATCAAAATAAACATAGGAACATTATTTAAGGCATGAAACTGGAAAACCATGTTCAGGATCAGTTTGGTCAGATATAAAAGTGGTGACAAATAGCATAGGAGTAGTACTATAAGGTTTTCAAGAACGTCTAAATGTTGATAGAAACAAGTGAAATGGAATATGAGTTCAAGATATTTGTAAAGCAAATTGACTTCCGCCCATAAGCAATGAAAATTGTTTGCCCTTCGGTGGAACATGGTTTCCATTATCTTTTTCATAGGTTAAAATGTAACTCCCATTCATAATCCAAAGTAACCAAACACACTTAAGAATGATTTCTTCTAGGAAAACATATCCCAGAAATACATTTTTCTTCATACCAAAACCTCCAGAATTGAAATTTATCAACTGCAACTACTTTTAAGTTATAAGTCCAGTTCTATATGTAGATGCTTCAGGAATCTAGCCAACCAAAAACTTTCAGTATAGGAATATAGCACACAAATTCAACAAAAGATCGTTTACCAAGCTCCACTTATAGACCAGCAAAAGTAATGACAATCAAAAATGACATCCAAAGCCAGTACAAAGAGACCTACCTGGCAAAGAACATCCTGGGTACTTTGTCCACCACTTTCAGCTAATAACTTCACCCTAAACTTCTGCACACCACTTTTCACATCCTGCTGTGAATCAACCTTGGGTATCGCCTTGACGATCTTCACAGTTGGAGCAGATAAACTGTCCTTTCGAGAATTATTATTATACCCAATTGGCCTCCCAAAATCATCAAAACTCGACGACGACCAATTCGATGACTTTGAACCAGTCCCTCGAGCTCCATAAGGCTCTACTTTACTACCTTGATAAGCACAAACTCCATCACCATAACCCTCATTACCATGTCCACTTTCAGCTCGTTTCCCATAAGTTCCATACTTATCCAATTGTTCATCAAAATAAGGTCTATTTTGATCAAACTTTCCTGTATTATCATTACTATATCCACTACTTTCACTTTGTTTCCCATAAGTACCATAAGTTCCATACTTATCCAAATTTTGATCAAACTTTCCTGTATTATCATTACCATAGCCACTACTCTCATTTCGCTTCACATAAGTACCATAAGCTCCATACTTACCCAAATTTTGATCAGACTTTCCAGTATTACCATAATTAGGAGTTGGATAAACTGAAGGATATGAAGAATTAGGGTTTTGGTAAGGTCCATGAGATTCGAATGAAGGAAAAGGAGAGGAGTGTTGAGGCTGTTGCAACGCCGGTGGTGGAGGGTTGTAGAAGTGTGAATCGGGATTGTAGGGATTATAAGATGAGTAATCGGAAGAAGGAGTGTTGTAAGTAGCGGTGAACGGCGGAGCAGAGGCGTATGACGGTGGTGAAGGGATCGGAGCTGAATTAGGGTAGTGGTAGTAGGGATTGGAGGTGGTGTAATCGTCTTGTTGCATTTTTGGGGAAAAACAGAGAGGTTTGAGTTTTTTTTTTCTGATCAGTGATCTCTTGCTTCGTGTAGTTCTGTGGAAAATGATTGAAGACAGACAAGCAGTTGCGCTTGCCGGGTATTTTCATTGGGCCGGACTGTTTTTGGACTTTTTCACAACTAATATTGGTTGCTTCATTTTGACTTGGGCAATTCGCATGATTGTCCCTATTTTAGGGATCTTTTTTACTCTTAAATTTGTGTTCTTTAATTTGTGTTTCGCTTAAAAAAACGATTGAAAATATCTTTGAAGTTATGAGTTCGAATTTTAGCAAAAGAAAAAAGACAAAAATCGCAAAGCAAGATTTAATTAGAAAATATGTTTATTTGATTAAAATTGTATAGAAATTATGTCTTAAGGGGCATAGTTTCTATGTAATTATGCCTCTAAAAATATCTTTGCGGTTTTGGGTTTTAATCTCAACAGACATATAAAGAAAAAAAATCGCAAGACAAGATTTCATAGAAATTATGTATTCGGACAAAGTTGTATAGAGATTATGTCTTAAAGGGCATAATTTCTATGTAATTATGCCTCTAAAAATATCTTTGCGGTTTTGGGTTTTAATCTCAACAGACATATAAAGAAAAAAAATCGCAAGACAAAATTTCATAGAAATTATGTATTCGGACAAAGTTGTATAGAGATTATGTCTTAAGGGGCATAGAAACTAGGTAAAATTTCGTTGAAAAATTAAGATTATGTCTTGTCCGGCTAATTACATAGAAACTATGCCCCAAGGACATAGTCTTTATATAACTTTGACCGAATAGGTATAATTTCTTTGAAATATTTGTCTTGTGAATTTTTTTTTCTTTTTTTATTTTTGTTGGGATTCGAACTCAGAATCTCTGATTTAGTAGACTCACGAATAAAAGGTACTTTGACCCACAATTTTTTATTAAATGAACAGTAGGGGCAGAAATTAAAGACCAGCAAATTGAGGGGCAAAATTTAAAGAACATACCGTATGAAGCTAATCCACGCAATTTTTTGTTTTGACTTTTGAGCTTAATGGGTGGTCACTTTGAACAGAAAGCCTTAATTTTCCTTTGGGTTCAATGCAAAAATTATTAGGGGTCATTTGCTATGCGGGATGGGATAAGAATGGATATCTCATGAAATTATTTTATCCCACTTTCTATATCACATAGTAATCCCACCATTTTAGTATAAATGAAATACCTCAAACCAAACATGGGATAAAGTTAATCCTAAAATTTATCTAAGATTATTATTCTTATCCCACATACAAAACGACCCCTTACGAAATATATATATCTAATTCATGTATGATATGTATATAATTGAGTCTAAGCAGAGTATAATCTATGTATATTGGATGGAAAAAGCAAATAGTGAATCCGAATGACTATTTGTATAAAGATCCTTAATATTATATATATATATATATATATATACATCTATTTTTGGATTAAGTTGTTGCATAGGAGGCTATTTAGGTTAATTCTTAAATTATAAAAAACTTTAAATAAAAAATGAATTTTTGTGAACAATGTGGATCGGTTTAATTTACAACAATAACCTTGGAGGTAGCAGTTTGACTCATAAGCAAAACTTTAATAAAGTTTGATTTATAACTTTGAAAGTTAAAGATCTCGTTTCCAAAATCATTGGGTATAATTTTCTGATATCTTTTTCTTTTTGAGATGCAACCCTATAGGTTACGACTTATTTCAAGGTTTCAACATTGAAGTAGATAAAGATTTTGTTGAAGAAAGAAGCTAGTTAACTTTACCTTCTAATAGAAGTGGCAAATGGATCAGTGGAAATAAGTCATTTGAACATAAAACTTGATATATTATACCTTATACTTTGGTGACTTTCAAGTGTTTTGAGTAGTGAGAAGTGATCTTCAGATCTTATTTGAAGGATCTTAAAGTGTAGAAAAAGCCATGGACGGAAAATGAGAAGATATGAGCTGAAATAGAGCAAATATGCAAAACTCAAAAGTATATGAACACAGCTAGCATGCCGGAGTTGTGCAATGTGTGATAAAAGGAATTCCATGCTAAAACAGAGAAGTAACTCCACATTGCGCGGACATCTCATGAAAAGAGAACAGAAAAATCACCTGAAAGCTGAAGCAAAAGTATGTGCAATGCACAAGCATTGCGCTAGCATTTTAACATACTCAATCTTGTACGCACCTCAATTATTCCATCAAGTACATGTTACTTTTTACTAGAATAACTCTAATAGGAAAAGAAATTACCTAGTGTCATGAAGATTACGATCTTAGGATCTGTACTGTACCTGCATGTTAGACTGATAAAATTCTAAATTAGTCAAAGGAAAATTACTGTGGTTTTAGATTTCAAAATTCCTAGTTGTGCCAGTCACCTGCAAAATGTCCTCGACCAGATAAGAATGACAAAATAAAAGGTCGGAGATTAATCACAAACTTCGACAAAACTAATCCTAAGATAGGGATCTGTTTCTGGTCCAGATTACAAAATGAGACAATGATGAATGATGCATAAGAGTCTGCCAAATGAAAAACATAAAAGGTCCAGTGACTACCTTTGTTCAGGATACAATATGACCCTCAACAAATCTGTAAACCAACACAATTTGACATTATGGATCACACACACGAGTCTATCAGCACACATCAATAAACAACATACCCAGTGAAATCCCACAACGTGGGTCTGGGGAGGCTAGAGTGTACGCAGACCTAACTCTACCTACCTTGGGGAGAAATCAGATCTATCGTAATATTCTTCATTCTAGCTCAACTTCCAGCATCTCAGAGCAAAAGAATAGGGAAGAGAAGGGTGAATATAAAATTCCCAGCACCCAAAATATAAAAATTAAAAAACATTGTTCGGAGAAAAGGTCCACTGTCTTCTGGAAGGACAAATCAGTAGTAAAATTGGCACATGAATGTGACGAGTTTACACCATTGGCGACAAAATAGCATGTGTAAACTGCAAGAATTATTGTCTCAGCACACCTCAAATACAACCTTCGTCCAGAAAAAGAAGTCAATGTAGAATGGAAACAAGCCAACACCCAAATTATTTTGTGTCCTTAACTACCAAAAATTTGTTAAAGAGCACCTCCTTTATATATTAATTTGTCACTAGCTTGAAAGAACTGTAATCAACTCCTTTCAAAATTTGTTCCTGCTTGTGATTTTCCAATTAACTGATAGATGTCACTCAATCTTGAATTCTGGCAGACACGCCTACTGCACTTTCCATCCGAGAGTACCAATCACCAATACATGTGTTCTCCACCATGTCTTTACCAGATTTCAGGTAGCGAATGGGTCTCAAAACGCCATATACAGCAAGATCAGCTAAGTTCGGATTAGAGCCACCTGTTAGATTGAAAAAGAGTCAAGGCGTACATATAAAACAAGAATTTGATGCAAAAATTATCAATCAAATCAATTCTGACATAGAAGTTAAAACAGACCAAGAAAATCTCGGCCCTTCAGAGCATCAACCCATGTTTCTGCAGCTTCATACAGGGCTGCACGCTCGTCTGTAATATTGTATTTCTTCTTCAATTTCTTTGAAACAAAATACATGGCTGCAGCTCCAGCATATTTGGCAGTTATTCTCTCCGTAAGGCTGAAATTACCTGTCCGTAATATAAATAAAATTAGACTTGTGCTACAGGTAAAGGTAAACCTAAACCTGTCAACCGGTCCGGGTTGACCCGGTAGTTTAACCGGCCCGGACCGGACCGGTAAGGGCATACCGGGTTGGGGGTTGGGTTGGCCCCCAACCCCAACCCGCACGGGTTATTAAAAAACCCGGTAAGGCCCGGACCGGTTAGGCCCGGTAACGGAAAACCGGTTCCATTACCGGTTAACCGGACCGGTAACAAAAAAAAAAAAAAAAAATTGCCCAACGGTCATTTCGACCGTTGGGCTTGGGAGGGGGGGGCAGGGGCATGGCCAACGGTCATTTCGACCGTTGGTCACTATTATTATTATTTTTTTTTTTGTTTTGTTTAATTATTTATTTTAATTCCATTTTTACCCTTTAAAAAATCTATAAATTCTCTACATTTTCTTCATTTTTATCACACAACATTTCTCTCAATTCTCTTATTCTCATACTCTCTTAATCATCTTTATTATCAATTTTCAAGTTATTAATATTATTAGTTTTCAAATTCAAAGTAGCAAGACGAAAGACTTCGAGCTTCGAGTTTCTATTGAATTCTGAATCCCGAAGTTTGGTACACTCGTTTCATTCTCTAATTATTTTATTAAATTGTCATATTTATTTGTTGATTATTTAAATATTTTATAATGTCTTTACTAAGGGGAATTGCGTGGATCAATAGTAAATCTAGTTCAAGGGTAAAAATCAGAGTTCTTCATCATCTAATCAAAATATAGATTATGATCAAATGCAAGAAGATTTTGGAATAGAAGATAATGAATGTGATAACGTTCAATTAGATAATATTGTTGAACTTGAAGAACAAGAACCTCCTACACCTACTAGTGTTCCTTCTGTCAATGTTGGTACTGCTAGTGGTAGTCGTAGTCGTAGACCTCCTTTACCAGAACCAGTAGCAAGAAAAAAAAGGAGTAAAGTGTGGCTCTTTTATGATAAAGTTGTGGGTACTGATAGAGTTAAATGTAATATTTGTGGGAGAACTTATAAACATAAGACAGGGGGTGGTGACGGGGGGACGGGCACTATAGCTAGACATATAAAATTCGATCATACGCATGATGGAATGTTGTCGATTTAGAACCCGTCAACAACAACTTAATCCATTAACCTGGATGGCTAAGTACGATCCAAAAAAAGATCGCATTGAATTAGCAAAAATGATTGTCGGAGGTTGTTTGCCTTTTTCTTTTGCTTCTTCTTCATATTTAATTACATATATTCAAAGAGTATATAATCCTTTTTTTAAAGGTGTTCCTCGTAGTACTACTAGAGCCGATATTTTTAGACTTCATAATGATTATGTTATTTTCTTGCAATATTTGTTTGCTAACCTTCCATGCCACGTTGGTTTTACTGGACATTGGACATCGTTGAACGGTTATGATTATTTAACAATTACTTGTCATTGGATTGATGAAAATTTTAAAATGAAAAACGTATTATTGCTTTTGCGTATGGCGAGGATCAAAGTCATCCGAAAATATATAAGCGAAACTATTTGTTTTTATGCCCAAAAATATAATCTTTATAATAAAATACTTTGTGTATCATTTGATAATGCATCTAATAATAATATCACAGTAGATCTTTTAAAGCGGATACAACCACCACTTCGATATATTTCATGTTCGTTGTGCTTGTCATATTTATAATTTAATTGTTAAAAGTGGTCTTGATTTATTTTCACCAAATAAAACTTGTCAAAAGAGTCATTGGAGTTATTCAGTAATAATAGGAAAAATAGAATTATAGAATTTAAAGAAAAATGTAAACAATTTAATTTGAGACCTAAATTCATGCGAAGAGATTATTACACGGTGGAATTATACTTATTTATTTTTAAAAGAATGTTATAAGTATAAAGACCCATAACACATATTGCAAATGCGCATTGTAAGAACGTGATGTATATGTTAACAAGCGAACATTGGAAATCAATTGGTGAACTTTTAAAAATTACGTAAATTTTACATCGCAATCGTAGAATTTTCAGATCTTATTACCCAACATTTGTAATGTTTTAGCTCATATAAATGAAATTTCCTATTTACTTTATGGTTTAAAATCAAATGTGAAATATACAGATGAAGTTCTGATTATGTTTGAAAAGTTTAAAAATATTTTTTCCTATTCACGATGTTTATTGTATTGTGCGATCTTAAATCCTTCTATTAAAAAGTAGATTGTCATAATCTAATATTTAGTTTATATACTTATATGGAAATAGGTGGAGCAAACTCCATCTTCATTTGATTGCATAAATAAACTTGATACTAATTTAACTACATTATATGAATATTATGCTACATTACATGATAACACCAACTCTGCTACTAATATTCCTTCTAGTTCGGTTACGTGTCTACACACTGCGAGGATTGATGATGACGATGAAGAAGAATCTTTAGACATATGGAGCACTTTTACAACACAACCAACCACTAGCCGATCTTGCGATGAGATGCGCTTTATTTGCAAAAGCAGTGAGCCAAGAAAAATTTTGACCTTTACAATGGTGGCGGGATAACAAAAGGCAATTCGGTACTTGCGCGATTGACCGGATGTTCTTAATGTGTCGATCTCAGCGGTGGCTTCGAAAGTGCATTTAGCCAAGCACGAGATCAAATAGGAGACACGCGTCACTCGTTGGATGGAAGCACATTAGAAGTGTTAGTCCGCAGCGGATTGGATCGGATCGAGAGAAGAAATCAAGGATGTGGAGACGTTAATTCTCCGTAAGATGAAGAAATAGGCAATATTTTGGAAGCGGGAGCGGCGGGGATCGAATTAATACTCGATTTAGAGGCTATGGAGCATAACCAATTCAATCAACCTATAGATTACGAAGAACTTGCAAAAAGGATGCATAATATGTAAATAAAATTATTATTACTTCATTATGTACTCTTATTAACGTTATGAAAGTTCAAAAGTTTACATCTTATCATTAATTTTAATTTTACTATCTATTTAGTTGTTAATCATATTACTTATAAGTTATATGACTTATATCTACTAATCTAATAAATTAATAAAAGTATAATTACAAATTTACAATATAAAGTTATAAACTATAAAGTATAAAGTTATAAACTATAAAATAAAAAGTTAACTTTAAAGTTTCAATTTTAATATATACAACTAAATTATATATTATATTATTATATTACATATTTAAATTGAATTTAGTTTATATTATAGAAAATAAATACTAGAAATTAAAAAAAAAAAAAAATAGAATCCGGACCGGTTGGACCGGTTCTGACCCGGAACCGCACGGGCCAACCTGGAATCCGGTAACGAACCGGACCGGTTGGCCCGGTAGTCCGGTGAACCGGATCGAGAATCGTCCGAACCGTTAAACCCGTAAGGGGTACCGTCCGACCGGTCAGCCCGTTAGCCACCTATAGGTAAACCGTAAACCACAGAAAAATTGCTCTAAAAGACACCCAGGCTTTAACTCATATAAATTATAAAGACATACAATACATAATAAGACTTTGCAATCAGGCTATGTTGAATAGAGATCAAAAGGAAGCCAACGAAAACTCAACCATTAATTAGCTGCTAGTATGTAAATGCTGAAAAAAATATACATAAGAATTGAACCTCCCTATGTAATCAGGCAAAGAACTCTCTAACTATCTGTATAAGGACTGAGAATAAGTTCCACTGCTTTCTCGTTTCCACTACGATTTAGGTTCTGATACTTTATCGAGCCTAACTTAATTACATAAGAATAAAAAAAACAGGGAGTAAAGGAGAAAACTATGAACAAGACAAATTTAATTAAACAGAACAGCCACGACTAGTAACGCAATGAGCAGTTCACATTTGCTTCGTCACCCTCTGTTAGTTTCAAATGCAAACTAGGGAATCTTTTTCCTTTGGTCAAATTTATAGAGGACGTGACCTCAGATACATATCATGAAACAGTAGCATTCCGTTTCACATGTTTTCATCTTTAATTCTTCAGACCAAGTTTAGAATGCACAATATAAGACGACGGATGTAATCACACAGTTCAAGTTATAACAGAAGAATAAATACTCTCAGGCAGGGGAATATCAAAACTAGCTAAGAAGGAGCAAAGTATTACCTACATCAACTAAAAATTGTTTACCCCAACTTAACTGACTGAAAACTTATAAGATGGATAAAACACCGAAAGTAAACAAGATTTTTCCTAGACTTACTGCAAACGGTAGAATTAAGGAAAGCCCAACATGTTGATCCAAAGCTATTAGTATGAAAGAAAGGAAAGCACAATAACAAATTTTCTTCCCAGAACATTGACATATGGTCACCGCAATCAAACCTTACCATGACTAGTGATGTAATCGAACGATTCAAGAGCTTCTGAGGTATTTCGATATATGTTGGGTGATAACATGTGCACCAAGTGATCATCCACCCACCTGCATT
The DNA here is from genome assembly GCA_029844215.1 of Przewalskia tangutica. NCBI lineage: Eukaryota > Viridiplantae > Streptophyta > Magnoliopsida > Solanales > Solanaceae > Przewalskia > Przewalskia tangutica. The sequence goes on along the minus strand of CM056736.1, from coordinate 103,552,752 downwards.
TGCAAGAATCACGATCATTATATAAGACAAGTACCTAACAAAGAGAAAAAAACTTCATCTGGAAGCAAAGGATAATTCCCTACGTCACTTACTGACTCGATAACTTAGTTCACAAATATCACTTATCTCGAGAGGACAACTCTACAGTAAGGGATCATAAAACTATCATAAATAGAAAGAAAAGTGCATACTTGCGCCATTTGCTCTCTTCATCTGGATCAGAGGTAGAATCAGCAGAACGAACCTCCTCGAATAATTTATCAATAATATCTATAATCCACAAAAAAATGCAAAAGAAAATTATTTAGAAGTAACCATAAAAGAGAAGGGTATAAATCAGGTGTCCTGGAATCCATTTCTATCCATCCTTAATGTAAAATTGTCATCCACAGATATAGTCATCTTATTGTCACTCCAAATGCTTATTTCACAGTTGAGCTTATAATTGAATAGGATTTCAATTAATTTTACTAACATTAAAGATGAATTTTGCAATTAGTTGTCTATAAAAACTAAAGTGTAACATACTTCTCATCAATACATTTACAGCTATCATACAATGACAATGCGAGCACCAGTAAATTTACTCAAAAAATTGAAGCAATTCCAGGAAATCAGAAAATATATAGCATAAACCTGATGAGTTCACCATCTGTTCACCATCAACCATCACAACAGGCACTTTTTTATAATCAGACCACTTGAGTTCTTTTTTGCTGATGGGGTTGACCTCAATGATCTTGTATGGTATGTCATAGTAGTCAAGGAATGCTGAAAAGAAAAAGTTCCAGGGTAAACGATTGTGGTGCGTACCAGCTAATAACAATTAATGCAGGAGGAAGAAAAGAAGGGATTTCAAAGATGGCATAAACATTAACAAGCACGCACTACGACCATTCAGATATATAATTGTCAAAAAAAATCAGTACACCTTAAGAACACATTTTGTATTAAGAAATCAAAAGTAGTTAAGCGACTGTAAATTCCAACCAAGAATGCAATCATACACTAAATAGTTTACTGAGGTGAAGCATACTGCAGAAAGAGAGCACCTTGTTAGTGGGAACTAGAGATACTAGATATATTGTTTAGGAAGACTTTACTGATAAAAAAATTGTTTAGGAAGACTTTAGGAATCTTGTAACCCATAGAACTATGTCCAACTATTAACAGATCACAGACGAATTCAATAGTCTGTGTGCACTAGAGTGGGGTTACGAGATCAAGTATGAGGAATAGTTCTTAATTCGATACTCCATTTGGAAAAAAAAATAGTTCTTAACAGCTTTTTTGGATGGTTTTTACCTATTGTATTGTTATGTATAATACAATGTTCGAAACCTGGCTCTGATATGTGGAGTAGCTTATGTACAGTGCCCAATCTTTTCTTGATCAAATACAATGTTTGTTTTGATTGTAAATTAAATTTTACTGTATCGTATAACTAAATCAATTGTTACCTTAATTTTTCCTCACTTTCCTTTGCATATTATTTAATAGTTCTATTTTATCATTTACCGTGTCTTTTTTATAATAACTCTACCATGTGTCCTACCTAACGGATAACCATACAATCTATCCAAACATCATATTCATAAAAATAATACAATATAATACAACACAACACAACACAACACAACACAACACAACACGACATTATGAAACGATATGTAACAACCAACCAAACAAAGTGTAAGCCGATACTAGATTATGTTTTAGCATATATGTGGCCAAGCACAACTAAAAGTGAGTATCTTACCTTTAACCTTGTTACAGAAAGGACAAGCTTCATACTGATAGAGAACAAGTTCTTTAGGGCGTAATTCAATCGGCACAGCTTCTTTAGCGTGGACTTCCTCGGTCAACGTTGTAGCCGCCACCGAGAAAAACATCGTTCCGGCAACAGCATGAGCAGCAGTTCTACCAGATAGATCAGTGAGCAAATTGTTGAATAACCAGTTAGACCGAGCAGAAAATTTGTTGCTGATCGTGCTATACTGAGCCGCCGTAGACATACTGTACTGTGGCGCTGATACGGCGGTGGTACCGTCTACGGCCCGGTATAAGGCGGCGATTCTACTAACTCTCTTCATTCCGGCGATCCGAATTCCGAAAATCTCTGGAAAATGCAACTTTTATTTCTATGGGCCTTTGTGGCGATTTGTAAACAACTCAATTTTGGTTTTCTAATTTACCACATGATCAGGTTAGATTGGGCCCCAGAGCCGTCGGTTTGTGAAAAATCTCGGCCCAACTAGCATTCATAATTAACTGTTTGCAACTGGACAACTATAGCCGCGGGAAATTGAAAACTAGAATAAAAAGGAGGGAAATTGAAAGGAAAGGGGGAGAAAATTTTCTACTTTGGTTTGGTTTTATATGAAAAATATTTTTTATCATGAATGAGGAATGTTCAGACACATGGTGTGTAATTTCACTGAGTATGTTGTTGTTGTAAATTAAATTAGTGTAGCAACGAAAAAATGAGTTCTTTAATATTTTACACTTATTCAGATTTCACTTGTGAAATTAATTATTATTGTTGTTGTATAGTATTTTATGCTTACTTCATTCATTGCATATATCAAACTAGAGAAGAGGATTTTTTTTCGCTTTTCTCTTTCTTGTCAAGCTTTCCAATCAAAAAGCAAAAAAGAGGCAATCCGGTGCACTAAGTTCTCACTATGTGCAGAGGCGGATCCAGGATTTGAAGTTTTCAGGGTGCCATGCGTCATTCAATCAATTTAGGCTTCGGATCGGATTATTCGTCTTTTCGAGCTTTGATTCGGGTTATTCGTCTTTTCCGATGAAACATTTATTTATAGCAATATACAGAAGAGAAAAGCATAAAACTTTCAATAATATTACTAATATCATAAATATCCATCATTCATTTATAATTGTCCTCGACGAGATTTCATCTTCTGAAAATGATCAATGACGACATCATTACTTACATTTGTGAATACATCACGCTCTATGTAACAAACTAAACAATCATTTAAATATTGATCACCAATGCTATTTCGCACTTCATTTTTTATCCACTTCATGGATGAGAATGCTTTTCACAGTTGCGGTAGCAACAGGTAAGATCAGAGTTAATTTCACAAGTAAATAAATAAGTGAATAAGCATCCACAAGATTTGCCTCAACTAATGCTTTTGCTAAATCACGAATTCCTTGCAAGTTGGAGAACTTGGGATTACCACTTTGCATATGAAATATGAAAGTATCGAGTTGGTAACTCAAATCTCGAATCTGTAGTTCATCAAACTTAACACTTTGCTAAAGTCATGATTCTACCTTTATCAAAATTAGCAAAAGAATTGATAGGATTCAAGATACCCATCCCAAAAAGCAAATCACTACTCGCTACATCAAAGCGATCATTAAGCTCTTGAAATTGTACATCAATCACAACACAAAAGATTTCAATACGCAAGTGGTGTGAATAACAAATACCAGAAGACTTACATTTTGACTTTTCAGGAAAATAAGACTCATCTAACTTGGGAATCATAATATCTTGTGCATCAAAAAATGAGGAAACATCGTATGGCCTGGGACTCAATCCGACGCAGAGCGAGAATCAAAGTCTCCATCGGCACCACCGGTTAGTTTGTAGTGGGGGTGTCACTTTAAATATTTGTACATAGCTTCTGTATATATACATATATATATACATAGGGTTTCGGATGAGTCTTGGGGGTGGCGTGACACTCTCGACCCTTAATAGACCCGTCCATGGCTATGTGCGGGGTCTGAAGAATGGTCGGACCACAAAAATTTATTGTATAAAATATAAAAACATAGTAGCAAAAATTATGTTCAATATTTACATAGATTGACAAAAGAAAAAATGTTATTTAATTATGTCAGCATGCAATTTTTTTTTTGTAGGAGTTTGTTTTTTTGAGCTCAACTCTATTTACTTAAAACATGCTCACCTTTTCTCTAGTGACTCTTAATGAAAGTATTGATACTATTAAAAAAATTAGACAGATCCGGATATCTATAATTTATATTAAAATGATTGATATTAGGATTGTTTTGGGAGAGCTAATTGTGTAATAATGCTGTAAAATATAGTTGCTAAAATCCTATAACATTTTGCTTAAATGTTTTTTATTTTTTTGTAATTACTTACATTTTATTATCATTAAAAATTTACAGCACACAAAGATACATGATCTACACTAAGTCGGACAGGCCCAACCTTAGTGTTTTTCTACACTATACAATTTTCTACCATTGCGTAAAATTAACTCTCCCTAATTTTTTTAATTTCAAAGTAGAAAATATAAATTCAAATTCACTAGCCATATTTTACTTCGTTTGAACTTGAAAATATTGAAATATCATTTATTTGGGACTTAAGTAGAAGATAACAATTAAATATTTTTTAATATGTTTTGCTAATTATAATTGGTTTCCTTTCCACTTGTTTTTCAATATGAAATGGGCCTTCACAATTGATGCTATCCGTCTTCGCTAAGGAAAGGGACATTACCATAATAATAACAAAACCAAAGGGTCAATATAGGTAAATAAAATAACAACGCGTTCAAAGTCGGCCCCCCATCCGCCTATAAATACCCCCTTATGAGATACCCCAAAGACCCTATATTCATCTCCGCCTCATTCAATAGCGACGCCGTAACCCTAATCTAATTCTAGGATTTCCAAAAATTTTGATTTTGCGATTCAATCAAAGTTTTCTGCTTCATCTGGTCGATTCTATCTACAATCTGAATCTTTGCCTTTTATTTTTGCGATTTATTTTTTTGTCTTGGTAAGAGGGGGGAATTTCAGATCTGAAATCGAAATCGAAAAAGAAAAAGGATTGTTCTGTGTATTGAGGATGTCTCGGTGTTTCCCATACCCACCACCTGGCTATTCGATGAATATAACCAACAATGAAGCCTTGATCGAATCGATTAAGGTTTGTTGAAACAAAAGAGCACTTGAATTTATGTGTTTATGCTCTTGTAATGTCCCATGGGTCATTTTTTCATCGTGTTGCTTGATATATATATATATCCAGCATGAGGGTTATGTTTAAGTATGATTGTCTACCATGTAAATCTATATTTATGAATTTGGATTTAGGGTTTCGTTATTTTAAAAAATGTACAGAGTGGATTTACCCTATATCTGTAATTTTACTGGTGAGTATATATATAGGGGAAAGATTTTAGGACGATTTGTGTGGATTTAATCATTGTACCAATGTAAGGACTAGTTTTGTCCTGTGGGGATGTATTAGCTTTGCAATTAACAGGATTTTATGAGATGGTTATAGGAAATATGAATAAATTGGATACGAAACCTACTCATTGTTAAAGAATGAGATGTGGAAAGTATAGTATATGCAACTTTTAGGGTTTAATGTATTGTTTGAGGAAGAAATTAAAGCAATCGTATAATTAGACCTGGGTATTTGTCGATTTGATAATTGGGTCGGTTTGTCTATATAGGAGATGTTTTGTCACTTGTAATCTTGATTTGCCTTGTATGATTTGCATCATTGTCAGCTCTTCACGTCCTTGGTTGTCTTGTGAATCTATGTTTTTGAGCTGCAAAGTGTTTTAAAAAATTAATATCATATTTTAATATGTTAAAAGATTTTTCAAAGAAGTATTTTGGAAAGAACTACTTTTAATATGTCAAGCCTAAGGAGAAATTTCAAAATTGAGATGAAGCAACCTTCTTCGAGAACTATCAGTAAAAGAACTAGGAAACAAGCTACCAAGATTTTCCATAGAAGTATTTTGGAAAGAACTACATTTAAGGTACTCTTTAAAATCTTATATTTTGTCGGGATGCATGCAAAAATTTACAACCAACATAAAAAGACCACTATTGGAACATGCATATTTGAAAAGCATTGCAAAAAGTATTTGAACTTGGGTCTTTTCCTCTTTCATGCGTAGACTTTCTGTTTGTTTCCATCAAATAAACTTCAACTGATATTCTTATGTGTGAAACAACTCATGGAAATACACTCGTATATGAACTTGGGTCTGCTTTTAATTGTTCATTCTCAAATGATTATTTTTGCATCTTCAATGACACCTCACAGAAAAGCATACGCTCTTTGTGTTTCAGCCCACAATCTTTTTGTCTGTTTATGTGGTGCACAGTGCAAGTGTAGTTATTCTTTGTTTACGGGTCTAATTTGTCCCATGATTAATGTCATCATCCCTCATATTCTTTTGTTGGTGGAATGTTGCATTATTGAACTCTGCTTGAATGTTTTATGCAACTTGATGCAAGGCCAGGGTCCAGGTTGTGTGATTAATAGAACTAGGTGACTGAGATTCTGCATTACTGCGTTCTGTCATATGTGATGCAAGTATAGTTGTGAACCCAACATATGTTTAGGTGCTACAACCATGCCTATTTGATGTGATAAAAGATCAGTGAATGATCCTCATTGTGAGGATCTTAATTGTTCATTATCCTTCTGGTCATGCTATATCTTCTCTCTCGTTCTATTCTGAACTTGTTATCCTGGTGCTCTAAAGCTCCAAAAGGAGAGGGAGATAGCTAAAGCAGAAAAGAAGGACAAGAAGAGGGAAAAGAAAGAAAAGAAAAGAGAAGAGAAGAAGGCAAAAAAGGAGTCAAGTAAACTTGGATTAGACAAGGACACTCATGACTTTAAAGTAAAGTACTTGTTTAAATGTCTAGAGAATGAAGCTGAGCAGTTAGAGAGGAGCAATCTCACAGAGGAACATGGCAATGCCGTGTGCTCACAGAATTCCAGCTGCTCATCTGATAGCACCCAGAATAGCAATAAAAGGAAAAGGCCTGCCTCACCTTCACATGCTGGCATACAGGCTCATGGCGAGTTACCTTTCCTTTATCGTATATCATTTGGTCTTATGTCATGTTGTTTCTGTTGCTCATCTTAGTTGTTTTTCTTGGCAACAGGTAGTATTATCAGGATTAGATTGTCTAAAAAGGGTGTGCAAGCTGATACATTAGCTTCCAAAGAGAATCACTTGCCAATACCTGCTCAACAAGTTGCAGAAGTTACTGTCAGGACAATTTCTGAAAGAGCCAATCCTTTGTCGAAAACCACGAACAACCGAAGTTGTCATCCTCCTCTACCAGTTGTAGAGCCTAGACCATCAACTTCTGGGCGGATCTACAGTGTGGCTGTAGACAAGGCAACTCCATCGTGCTCCAAAGTGCATGAGAACAGCATAGAATTTCAGTACAAGAATTTGATAGAGAACTGGTTTCCACCAAGTCTGCAAAGTCATAATCATGACTTTGACGATGATCAAGATTGGCTATTCCAAAGAAAACCTAAGCAAAAGCGAGTGGAGGAAACAAATGTAGGCAGCAATGACACTTCTTGTGGAAGCTCCTCATTGTGGCCACGGGCGCAATACCTTCATGATGTTGATTTGTATGCATTACCCTTCACAGTTCCGTTTTGAATCACTACAACTGTGTATAGTTAATCTTTTAGCTTGATATACAGCCCAGAGAATTTTGTAGCTTCTCTGGAAACAGCTGTAGTTTAACCTGGAATTTTGGCACAAAGACAGCATGTATTCTTTTTATTTTTTCAGCAGCGAGTTAAACATCACTGCCATAAAGATCCATTGTGCTACTGCTTCAATCAGAAAGATTAATATAGAAGTAGATTTTCTTCTCTCACGTCATGTTTATTTAACTTCAACAATTTCATTACAGTATAATTTTTGTGCTAAATCTTTTTCATTGTGTTTTCCATTTGATGCATGAATAGTGATTGCACTGTTTATCTATCCACAAATATCGGTTTAAAGAATCTCGGGAATAACATACCAGTTTTCATGTTTTTCCTTGCTCTCTCATATTTTGGGTGTTGGTTGATTTCTCTCCACACGGATAATGACCCCTTTATTCTTAAATTTGAAATATCGAATTATTGTGCAGTTTTGTAAGCTTTAATTGATTTCAGTCTATCATTAGATTATTAGCAATAATTAGGAGTTATAAGATAAACTTTTCATTATATTTTAGGCTCCTTAATAGGCGGCTTATGTGATAAGTAAAACTGGACAGAGGAGTATCTGAATAGCATTTTTGTTTTTTCAGTCAAGTGCATGAATATCTCAGATGCTTCCTATAGACTATAGTTCTGCATGTTGCTCTGCATCATGCGTAAGCGGAGTATTTGTTCAGGATTTCTCTTTTAATTAGTTACAGTTCAAATCTCTAGTCCTCAGTACGACATTGATATAGGTCCTAAAATCACCAAGTACAAAATTTGCAAAAGTAGATCGTCCTAGCCTAGCGGCCAAACCTCATGATATAGGAGAATGGGAAACAGAGAAATACTCGAATCACTTTCTTGCACTATTTTTCAACTTAGCATATCACAGAACTTGTTACAAGTTGCATTGGTGAGATTTGCAATCATGTTATAGGTCCAGCATGACCACAATAGGTCAATTTGCTTCCCTTAACCTTGTCCTAATCAAAGAGAATGCATCATTATAATTGGTAAGTGTAAGTACTAAAGTAGATGAAGATGAGACCATAATTTTATACATCATGCATTAGAATTTGAAAGAGAAACTTTAGATATTATTAAATCTGTTAGTTATATGTGATTACATGAAATCAAAGATGCAGCTTCACATAACCTTATTCAAGCAGCACCGAATTAGACTTAACTCAAACAATAAAGCAAGCAAAAACGATTCATGGCTGAAGTGATACGATCTCAAGGGTGTTTTAGCTGGAGCGGCAATTGCGCATGTTGGGTCAAATCTGGACGGGTCATTTCATCAGCTAAGTGGGCATTTCAAACACAAAATAATCCAAACAACTCACAACTTTGAAGAGTTGAGCACCTCCATTATCTTATAATACTAATAATTTTAATTACAATTATTTATTATATTACAAAATTCACTTCACTTGTCATTCCCAAGACCCCCCTGTGCTACTTTGCGCTTTTAGAAACACTGGAAATGCAACTAGAAGTTTGAACATAAAAAGGAACAAGGCGATAGCTAGAAAATATATATCTCTATCAATACAGCGACTAGGATATAAGTGCAAAACCAATCATTTGCGCAGCTCCGGCAACATTCTTTCCATCTTCCTGTACTCCTCCTGAATGACCTTAATCTTAGACCTAGAGATAAAGATCAAAGCGAATTAAAGATTCAATACAAGTAGAATACTATGTTTTATGTTAAAACAAGACCAACTCATCAGACCTGGAAAAGCAGGCAAAAACTAATAGTTTCCCAGAACGAAACCAGATCAGATCTGCGAAGCACTACAACCAGAAAGTTCACTTGAAAGATTTATAGTACAGAGAGAAGCTCATTCACCTTGTTAATGTTAGGATCTGTGTTATGACATTTTCCCCAACATATCATTTTTCGTACTAAGTCCAAATCAGAAAATATCGGAACAAATGTCTTTGACATTCTGGTAACTGTTTTGCCTATCTTCACGGACAGTTTTTTCAGGAAACTGTGATATTTTTTAAACGTGGCAAATTGACTTAGCAAGGAGTCTTCAAGTAGATCAGGATCGATGAAGACCAAGTCCAAGAAGGTGCATAACTTGAGGAGCAAGACGTGGAAGAAACAACACGCTGTTGGAGATTTTTCAGCCTCAAGCTACTGCTCACGTGCTCCACATTCTGCTAAACCTACACAACTGATCGAGGAGTCTTATAAGGGAACTCTCTACTATAAATAGAGAGGTCACTTCAAAGATTCAATATCCAGAAACAAAATGTAAAAATATCAAGAGAGCTCTCGGAATTTCTTCTCAGAAATTTGAACCACAAAATGTTGCCTGAGTTTGTGATGACATACTGCATGACATTTCAGTCGATATTTCAGATTCTAGATTAGCTTTGTATGGAGCGATTGTAATGAGATGTTTGTCACTTCTATTTAGATAGATTTTTCAGGCATAAGTCATCTGTGACTTAACTTTTTTATTCCTTTTGTATCATCTTGTAAATCTTGTAAAGAAAGGAATATATCAATTATACATACATATATATATATATATATATATATATATATATACACACACAATACTTTGGTCATTGACTATCATGAGTTATATTAATATATAACATATGAAAATTAAACCTTTGTGTATTTATTATTTCCGCTGCATTTTACTCTTCAAATGTTTTATTCTGTTTTTAACTGAACACTGTTTTTACCGAAATGTCGTCAGTTATGTCAGATGACATTTTCGCCGACATTTGCAAACTGTTCCAGCATTCGAATTGAGTTAATTTTCAGTTTGTTTTTATTATTCCATAGTTGTACACCGGGACCCAACAAGTGGTATTAGAGCCGACACTTAACATAATAAGTGCTAATGTCCTTTTACTCTAACTATGGATCCGACTAATTCAAATATTGGTAGACTTTCAATTTTAAATGGAACAAAATGTACCTATTGAGGATTCGCCTACGTTCTCACTTCAAATCAATTGATGTTAGAGCATGGAAGATCTATAACCAATGTGTATGTTGTTCAAATGTTGCCGCCGGATAAGGAATGTGACATTCTTGTTAAACCTGAATCCAAATGAACGGCAGAAGAAACCAATAATGTTAGCTTAACGAAAAAGCCTTAAATGAAATATTTGGATGAGTTTATCTTTACATGTTCAAACTCATTCAAAACTGTCCAACGACTAAGGATGCATGAGATACTTTACAAATTCATTGTGAATGTACATCAAGTGTTCATCGAATTAAGCTATGCATGCTCATGAGAAAATATGAATTTTTAAGGATGGAAGAAGCAGATGATATTAAATCCTATTTTGAAAGGCTCTCTGTTATCTTCCTAAAAAGTTCAATTTAAAGATTTATGTCATTAAAGAAGCTCACATCTTGCTACTCTGAACCTTCATACCTTGATGAACATTCTCAAAACTTATGAGATGAACATTAAGAATCAAATGAAACTATATTAGAGCAAGAATGTGGCACTTCAAGTTCAATCCTTAAAGAATTATATCGGTGAAGGGGATGGGAATCTTGAAGAAATTGGTGAAGGTGTTAATGTTGTCTTACTCACTCGAAAATACAATTTGATGGTGAGGAAGTTCAACAATGAGAAAAATCAATCTAAATCTAAAAGGCATCAAAATCAAGGCTTCAATCAAAAGTCCACCAAGTTTCCTTCCAAGTGCTAAAAAAGGATGTCCACTAAGAAGAGGAAGAAGATCAAGAAATCAATCACAAGCACCGGCCACTTTATTTAACAACCCTCGCTCGATAATGAAAATGTAAATGCGTAATGTTGCCTCAGATGTCACGACATTTCAGACAACATCTGCAACGACATCTGCATTTCCAGCAACATCTGAAAGATACATTTTCTTTAACTAACCCGATGTTAACAACTTTAGTAATTTTTATTTCTAGTGGTGAGACTGAGAGTATGGATCAAGTTTAATGCAAAGATGACATGATTAATGAATTACAAAACATTTGTAAAACCTTAAATCATATAATTCAAGCAACTTGAAACAGAGGTAAAATCTTTAACTCGTGAGAATGTAGATCTAAAAGACACAATAACCCTACTAGATGTTGCACTTACCAACTAGGATTACTGCATTCGGTAAGATTCGTGCAAAATTGGATTTAGCCAAAAGAAACATTTCGTAAGCTCTACTCTTGGACTTCTAAATTGAAAGAGATACTCAGCTTTATGAAACCTCCACATGCAGGTATTGGGTATGAAAACTCTCTTAAAATTTTCTGCTCTAGTTTGTTTGACAAATATGAAAAAATGTGCTTTGTAAAAGAAAAGTGGTTAAATAATATGTTCTCATATAAGTCAAAAGGATATAAAGTTTATGTACGGTCATTGTAACTCCCCTGGGTTTTTTTTAAACCGTATTGTTTTCAAACTTCAGAATTCTGTGAGCGAAATGTTGCCTAAAATGTTGTCAACATTTCTGACAACATTCAAAGCAACATTTCTGAGCTGAAATGTAAAAATGTTTTAAAAAGAGTTTGAGATCCCAAACATGTTGAAACTTGTAATGTTGTGATGAATGCTTTAAGAACTAACATTACAGGTTTTTGGTACTTTGATAGTGGATGTTCTCACCACATGACAGGTACAAAAGAGTTTCTAAAGAACTATGAGTTATTCAATGGAGTTAACGTAACTTATGAAGGTGGAAATAAAAGAAATCTTGGATGTTCCTGGATGTCCAAACTTTAAGAAATGTCTTACACGATTGAAGGTTTAATGGCTAAATTGATGAGCCAATTGTGTAATGACAATCTGGGGGTGAAATTTAATAAGAATGCTTGAAAAGTTACGAATGAAACTAATGAGTGTGTCGAATGAGGTACTAGAGCAGGTGATAATTGCTATCTTATTGCAAGACAAGAGACAAGCAATAATGTCAAGATGGACGACACAACACTATGACATCAAAAGTTGGGGCATGTCAACTACCGCAATCTGAAAGAATTGGTCTCATATGAAGCGGTTAGAGACTTACCCAACTTCAGCCATAAAGGTAAAACAGTCTGTACAGATTGTCTCCAAGGTAAGCAAAACCCATGTTTTTCATAATGTTGTCCAGAATGACGGCAACATTCAGGTATGTCTCACTGTTTTATATTATTGCAGATGGATCGTATAGGTCCAATTGAGGTAGACAGTTTAGGAGGCATGAGGTATTCCTATGTGATAGTATATGAGTTTTCTAGATATTCATGGACATATTTGTTGAAAGAAAAATCACAAACCTTTGACATTTATAAAATTGTGCATTCTAGAATTAGGAACATGTTCTATTCTCCTATTTTTTTTGAATTATATCCGACCATGGAAAAGAATTTGAAAACATCTCCTTCACAAAATTTTGTGAGAAAAGAGGAATTTTTCATGAGTTTTTTCTGCTCCCAAAAACTCCTTAACGGAATAGGTAGCACAAAGGAAGAATAGAACATGGTAAGGAATGACTATAGTTTTGCTTAATTCTAAAAATTGTCAAAATATTTTTTACTGCCTGTCACATCACTATTAGAGTCTACTTAAGGTCTGTAACAAAGATGACACCCTATGACCTGATATATGAAAAGAAACCTAACTTGTGTTACTTTCATATTTTTGGGTGTATTTGTTACATTTTAAATGATAGAGATTATCTGACTAAGTTTTACTCTAAGAGTGACAAAGGGATTTTTGTTGGCTATTCTCAAAATAGTCATGCTTACTGAGTGTTCAATCTAAAGGACAAAAACTATATAAGAGTCTGTTAACATTTTTTTGATGATTTTTCTGACCTTACAGGAAATAAGTCTGAAAATAATGTTATAATTACAGTGGAGAATGCGCAGAATGTTGAAACTCCAGATGTTGCTCCAAATGTCACGACATCCGAAACAACATCTAAAGCAGAAACCAAGAACACAATAGGTGCAGATGAGGAGTCAAGTGCTGAATTGCTAAATCAAGTTCGAAGGGACCCTCATCAAGGATTAGGAAGAATCATCCAATAGGTCGGGTGACAGGGGGAGTGTTTGAAGGATTTAGAACAAGAAGCAAAGAACCTCGTAATTACCGAGTCATGGTTAGATATGTGTGCATGTCTAACATTTATCATAAGGTAAGTCTTTCTTGTTTTTATGTCTACATTACAACCAAAGAATGTTTTCGGTATAGATATAATATTTAGTGTTTGTGTATGTGCTTGATTCCAAGCCTATCCAAAGTCTCCCACATAAATACCGTAAAATGTGTCATCCGATATGTTGTCGGCACATGTGAGTTGGGAATTTGGTATTCCAAGGACACTAATCCTAATTTAATAGGATATAGTGACTCGGATTGGGCTGGTGATGTGAATGATATAAAATGTACAAGTAGAAGATATTTTTATCTTGACAATAAATCTTGTTTTTTTTGTAGAGTCGTAAATAAAATTGTGTCTCACTTTCAACGGCTGAATCTGAATATATAGCAGTTGAAAGTTGTTGTTCTCAATGAATATGGCTAAGACACACGTTAAACGACTATGGTTTTACTAGCAACATTTGTTTTTGTACTATGATTAGACAACATTTTTTTAAAAATTTTTTTTATTGAAAATCAGCTAGTTCAAATTAAACATGTTGATACTCTTTATCAACTAGCTGATACTTTTATAAAAGTTTTGGATCATGAAAGATTTTCTAGTGTAGAAATCTCGTGGTCTTTGTAATCTCAATTTTGGGCATTTTTGGTGAATGTCGGCTGAAATGTCTCTAACATTTCGGGTGACATTTACTTGTGTAATATCATAATCTGATTTTCAGTATTATTTTTGGCTGATTTTTGTTCACACGGATATGATTCCAAACGTGATTTGATGTGATACCGTTCTCTGCGATGATATTAGATATCATAAAAAGGAAGTATCAAAATAAGGCAAAACCTTTCTAATTCTCGGCAACTGTGCAATATAGACAAAGCCCTTGAAATTGATATCGTTCCTATACTATAGGAGTATCAAAATGCTTAAACAAAGAAAAACATTATGAGGATGCTAAATAAGTATTCTTGTTTTTTACACGAAAAAGAATTTTGTATATGTTTTATGATTAGATCTAGGACTCAATGGGAAACACATTGGTTTGGAGGTTAAACTCATAAAATCATATATGAAACGTTTCTTGATTTGTTGTCGAAAGGAAGATGTTCTTGAATGATCATGATACTTGTGTTGTACAAAATGTTGCCAACATTACTGTTGACATTCTCAGATAATGATATTTGATGGGATGCGATGTATAACTGATTTTGAAAATTCAGTTATTTTTCTCCCTATTTTTATGCCTTGTTTTGATAGGAATTTCAAACTATAAAATTATAAGATTAATTTTTATTCCTACTATGATGTCTAGTTATTTTATCTCATTATTTTAGGTGTAAGTTATTGTGTAAAATGGAAACACCTAAATCTAAGGGATTTTTGTTGCTTAGAAAGATTTTCCATGTATATAGATATTCCTCTCATTTGTTATTTTTTTTATCATCTTCGATTTTCCCTATAATTTTTTTTAGTTATCCTACCGAGTTTATAAATCATTCTTTACTTGTTTGTCATTATTGTTATCTTTTTGTTTTTTTCGAAAAAAAAAATGAGAAGATCACATCACTTTGGTATATACAACCGATGAAACACTCAAGCCCTCCATCTTTCAAAATTCCTCAAAACACTCTCCACTATATTCACCTATGGAAACTTTCCAATGTCAACACCAATATCAACCAACCCACCGACCAACTTTTCTATGAGTACTAGCCCTCAAATGAACATTGAACCTTCTGAGCATGTTGAACCACAACAATCAACCCCACTGGTTTCCTTCTTCACCATCCACAAAGGACTTGTCTAAAGGTACAATATTGGGTCAGAGACCAAGATCTTCCACCTTCCCTACTTGTCGATCGAGTAAATTATTTGAGAAGAACAATTCGTGCAGAGCCGAGCAACAAAAGGTCAAGGTCCAGATGGGATATTGCTATATCTACTTGCTCGAGCAGTGACAGTGACGACACGAACTTGGTGTTCTCAACTGAAGAGAGTGAAGAAGAAACAACTGTCTATGTACTGCAAAATGTGTCTCAAGAAAATGAGGAAATTCTTGGTGAAACTTCATTGAAACAATTCTTCCCAAAGAAAATTTCCAAATATGCTAAATCGAGTGTTGTTCCGAATGTTGTCACTGATGCCACAACATCTCAGGCAACATTTCAGCCAACATCAGAAGAGACACAAACTCCAACATTCTCCAGCGAAACTGAATCTGATTCAAACCTTAAGGTATGGATCTGTCATTGAGAAAGGATCGTATGTTGATAAAATAGTCAGGTTTTTATGCTAATTTGAGTTCTGCTATAGATAATACATCCTCGAAGAAATTTGAGAATGTATATCTCTATAACATAATATATATTTTTCACACCTGCTGTTTTTAAACCAATGTATGAGATGAAATGCTGAGAAAAATGTTAGAGGTACATATCCTGCAGTGGACAATAGAGATGAAGTAATTGAGTACCTCACTTAGGTATAAGGCATAAGTGAATCTCTAGATGTCCAGCCTCTGAATTAACAGCCATGTTTGTCACCCTGCTGTACAAGTTACCAACTTGGCACAAAAAGAATCGACCTCAATCCTTCCTTCAATCTCTCTGATATACAAAGTTTAAACTACCTTGAAAAATGGAAGGAAATAGTGCAGATGTTGACATGAATGTTACCAATATTCTTGACAACACTGGTCCAAGACAGTCTCCACTGTCTACTGAATAGCTTGTGATTAAAAATTGCAAAGATCAACCAACAAATCTCTGAGGTTGATAATGTGAGAAATACACTGATTCAAGCCAGAGACCATTTCATGCTGCTGTTTTCTTCACAAAAGGGGGAGAAAATAATATGCATATGCTACTGTACGGTCGAGAGAATGATAATGCATATGCTACTGTCAAGAAAATGATGATGTTGCAGAGGATAATGCATATGCTACTGTCAAGAAAATGATGTTGCTGCAGAGAAAGTGTTAATGCGGGGTGGGGGTGGTGAGAAAGAAGACTAGATGCTGTGGAGGAAATGCTAATGCAGGGGGAGCAGAGAAAGAAGGCTAGATGTTGTTGTTCTGTGCAGATAAGTGTGCAGAGAAAGGAGTTATGCAGGAGTAAAAAATTGCTGGAAGCTACTGCTGTTTTATGATGTTGTGCTGGAAGCTACTGCTGTTTTATGATGTTGTGCTGGAAGCTACTGCTGTTTATTGAAAAGGTTATTTTGTGAAGAAATGCAAAAAGGGGGAGAATGTTAATGATTTGCCCTTCCTTCACGAACTGAAGCTGATGCTACTGGTTGGTGTTGAGAATATAGTCTGAATATAAATCTGTATAAGTGGATGATATGTGTATATGTGCTAACATCTTTCTTATTTTCTAATCCTATATAAAAACGACATATATGTGTATATTTGTGTATATTGTGTTTATGCCAATTTCAAGTTGAGGGGGATCATTTATATGGATATGTCATTGTTATATGTCACTCACACTTATTTGATTAGGGTTTGTGAAGAAAGGCAAAAGGGGGAGAATGTTAATGTTAGGATCTGTGTTATGACATTTTTCCTAACATATCATTTTTCGTACTAAGTCCAAATCAGAAAATGTCGGAACAAATGTCTTGACATTCTGGCCGACATTCTGGTAACTGTTTTTTCTATCTTCACGGGCAGTTTTTTCAGGAAACTGTGATCTTTTTTAAACGTGGCAAATTGACTTAGCAAGGAGTCTTCAAGCAGATCAGGATCGATGAAGACCAAGTCCAAGAAGGTGCATAACTTGAGGAGCAAGACGTGGAAGAAACAGTCCACGCTGTTGGAGATTTTTCAGCCTCAAGCTACTGCTCATTGCTCAACCTACACAACTGATCGATGCGTCTTTTAAGGGAACTCTCTACTATAAATAGAGATGTCACTTCAAGGATTCAATATCCAGAAACAAAATGTAAAAATACCAAGAGAGCTCTCGGGATTTCTTCTCAGAAATCTGGATCACAAAATATTGCCTGAGTTTGTGACGACATTCTGCATGACATTTCAATGCTTTGATTCTAGATTAGCTTTGTATGGAGCGATTGTAATGAGATGTTTGTCACTTCTATTTAGATAGATTTTTCAGGCATAAGTCATCTGCGACTTAACCTTTTTATTCCTTTTGTATCATCTTGTAAATCTTGTAAAGAAAGGAATATATCAATTGTATATACATATATATACAATACTTTGGTCATTTACCATCATGAGTTATATTAATATATAACGTATGAAAATTAAACTTTTATGTCTTTATTATTTCCGTTGCATTTTACTCTTCAAAGGTTTTATTCTGCTTTTAACTGAACACTGTTTTTACCGAAATGTCGTCAGTTATGTCAGACGACATTTTCGCCGACATTTGCAAACTGTTTCAGCATTCGAATTGAGTTAATTTCCAATTTATTTTTATTATTCCATAGCTGTACCCCGGGACCCAACACACCTCTCCAGAATTTCACTTCCTCTCAGCTAACATTGTCTGTATTTCCCTTCCTTAAGTGATTGAATATAGCATACAACAACAACAACCACAACAACATACCCATTGAGATCCCATAAAGTGGGTCTGGCGAGGGTAGAGTGTACGTAAATAGTGGTGGATCTACCGAGTTTGAAGTGGTTGTTTGAAAAAAAAAATTACAGCATTGTATAAGGGAATGAGGATGTTGTGCTTGTTTAAAAATGGAAAATAGTTTTGCAAAAAAAAAAACTGTTTGTTCAACTGAACAAGTGTGAACAAAGGGGATCCACCCCTATACATAGACCTTACCCCCTACCTTGGGAGGTAAGATGTTGTTTCTGGTAGATCCACGGCATAAGAACAGGCAACTCAAATCAGTGCAAACAAGCTAGAGCATGCTTAGAAATATTTTTTTAGTGTTGGTCACAAAGCTTACAACACTAGTGAACTTTTTATATGATTCCATATTGTGGTATCAATGGTTGGAGAGACGTAAGCATCTCATCAAGAACGTTCCCCTTTGGTTCTCAGCAACACCGAGCAGTGACAATGGCTGAAGGTAATATATTCAGGAAGTTGATTCAACGCCCTGGCGTTTAAATATTTTTGCTTCCGGAAAAACTTAGGGAGACATCGCAGCAAAACTTTTTGACCTACTATACGTAAAATCTCGCGCGATGTCTGCTTCATCAAATTATCTATATAGATACGTCCATCAAGAATATATCTAAACAGAGGAGGAAAAGATAAACTCCAGTTAGACGTCTTTACTTAGAGCTCTTTACTGAGCCGTAACACAAATGATGGGTAACAAACTGTTGTTCACTAAAGAGCAGACTATTATATAACTACAAGATGCTGATACAATTTAACAGCTGAAGGTATATGACTATTGCAGGGACATCCAGGGGAAATGTTAAGTGCAGTTAAATTGAAGAATCAAAGCTGTGTATTAATGGAGGAAAGGGAAAAATGAGGAAGACAACGAGAAGGTTTCAGAAGCTTTTCTATTTTTCTTATTCAACTGAAATCAGAACAAAAGAATACATTGTATAGTTTGTGTGCTTAAGGGGTAAAATGGTAAAATATCAAGTAAGGGCAAAATAGTAAAATGCGCAGTAAGGGTAAAATCGTAATATGCTAATGTAACTAACTTAAAACTAACTCTCCTCAACACCCCCCTGCAAGCTAGGTACTGAAAACAAGTTCTTCAGACCGAGCTTGGACAGCAAATAACTGTGATGACATTGAGTCAGGCCCTTCGTCAACACATCAGCAGGTTGGTGTTCAGTAGGCACATATATAGTAGAAATCAGACCCTGATGTATCTTCTCCCGGATAAAGTGGCAATCAATGTCGATGTGCTTCGTGCGTTCATGAAAAACAAGATTCGCAGCAATTTGGATAGCGGACTTGCTGTCACAGTGCAGCGGAATAGGCAAAGGCAGAGAGACATTAAGTTCTGTGAACAAGCTGGATAACCAGACTAACTCACGGCAAGCCAGGTTACGCTTCAGATTCACCTCTACGAGCTCCTGGAGATTGTCTGTTGTTTCTTCGATTTCCAAGATATGAGAGAACCACCAAAGAAGACTAAATACCCCGTAACAGATCTCCTTGTGTTGAGACAAGACGCCCAATCAGCATCACAATAAGCAGATAATTGGACAGAACCATCAGAGGACAAGAAGATCCCCAATCCAGGAGCTTGTCGAACATATTTGACTACTCTATGTGCTGCCAGAAGATGAGATGACTTGGGTGCCTGCAGAAATTGACTCAGATGCTGAACAGCGAAGGCAATGTCTGGCCTAGTATGAGTTAGATAAAGAAGACGACCAATCGATCGATAGTGACCGATCATCCGTGTGGTCATCAGTGCGCAGAAGCATCAGGAGGAACATGTCGATCGTAAAGAAAGGAAGTAAGCTTGACATTCAATTCCAAGGGAGAACCAGCAGGCTTGCTCCCTGTGAAACCCAAGTCTGCAATCAATTCCAAGGCATACTTTCGTTGGTGTATGACAATCCCAGTGTTATTCCTGGCAAATTCCAGACCCAGAAAGTAGCGCAAGTCCCCTAAATCCTTGATTTTAAAGTGCTGTTGAAGCAAAGACTTGGTCTGTTGAATGAGAAGTGAATCATTCCCTGTAATAAGTAAATCGTCCACATAGATAAGAACCACAACCAAAGCATGAGCATCCTTCTTGGTAAACAGAGAGTAGTCCAGATGACTTTGGACAAAACCAAAGGAGACCAAGGCAGTAGTTAACTTAATATTCCACTGTCGAGAGGCCTGTTTTAGACCATAGAGGGATTTCAATAGTCGACAGACCCTGCCTTGCTGACTGGCAAACCCCTGAGGCAGTGTCATGTAAACCTCTTCAGTGAGATCACCTTGCAAGAAGGCATTAAAGACATCCATTTGATATATGTTCCAGCCCTTTGAAGCAGCAACAGAGATTACAGATCGAACAGTGACCATCTTTGCCACAGGGGAAAATGTATCCTGATAATTTATGCCTTCCTTTTGATTATACCCCTTTGCCACAAGTCTTGCCTTGAATCTCTCAACCTCACCAGATGCCTTGTACTTGATCTTGAACACCCACTTGCAACCTATAGCCCTTTTGCCAACAGAAAGATCCAAAATTTCCCAGGTATGGTTGTCCTCCAAAGCCTGAATTTCAGACTTCATTGCCTCAACCCATCTGCTGTCTTTCACTGCTTCATTATAGGATTGGGGTTCACATTCTTCAGATTCCTTGACTAAGAAACTTTGATAAGTGGAAGACAGGCCTGCATAGCTGAAAGTTGCAGATAGTGGATATAAGCATGTCTGCATACTCTTTGAATTTGCTGTAGGCTGAATAAAGTCCTTCATCCATGTAGGGGGCCTCCTAGTCCTGTCAGACCTTCTTATAGATGGATTCTGAGCAGTTGGAGAAACTGGCAAAGTAGCAATTTCAGTAGAATCTGAAATGGCCACTGTGGTTCCATCTGCATCAGCATTTTGAATATCTACTGTGATCCCATCTCCAGCAACACTTGTGTTCTCATATTGAGTTGTTGACTTGCTTGCTCCCTCTGGCTCAACAGTTTGATAGCCTCTGCCACTTATGTGATCATCAGAGAATGAAGGAATAGAATTACTAATATCTGGAATGATATCATCCTGCTGGTGATCTTTGAAAGGAAATATGTCTTCATGAAATGCCACATCTCTGCTTACAAAGATAGCATTATTAGAGAGATTAAGCAACTTGTAACCTTTCTGCCTAGAGGAATATCCAAGCAATACTGATTTGATGGCCCTAGTGTCAAATTTATCCCTCTTCTGTAAGTTGGTGGCATAGCAAAGACATCCCAATACCCTTAGATGTGACAGATTAGGAACTCTGCCATACAGCTTCTCATATGGTGAGACATTTCCTATTACTACAGATGGAATCCTATTAATTACATAAACAGCTGTTTCAACACACTCTCCCCAGTATTTGGATGGTAATTGACTCTGAAATTTAATGGCCCTGGCAATTTCTAATATGTGCCTATGTCTTCTTTCCACTACTCCATTTTGTTGAGGAGTATGTGGACAAGAACTTTGGTGCACAATCCCTAACTGTGCAAACAGCTCATTGCAGGACCTATTGAAGAACTCTGAACCATTATCAGACCTGACACACTTAATGCAAGCACCAAACTGATTTTTAACCATTGTACTAAAATTCTGAAGAATGGTAACAACATCAGATTTAACATGAAGTAAGAAAATCCAAGTCCATCTAGTATGATCATCAACTATAGTCAGGAAATACCTCATACCAGTATAAGTGAGAATCCTATATGGTCCCCATATATCAAGATGCAACAATTGAAATGCACTGTTAGCTCTACTAGTACTAGCTGGAAATTTCATTCTAGTTTGTCTTGCCATAGGACAAACTCCACAGTGTTGTATAGTGAAGTTAGACTTATTTTTGAAGCTATTTATCTTTCTAATAACACTCATTGGCACATGCCCTAGCCTTCTGTGCCAAAGTTCTGCATTCAACTCATCTGTTGTCACTTCATCGCAATGTGTGCTTGTGTCTTCATGTAATCAGGACTTCTTCCTTTTGACTCCAACATGTATAAACCATCTACTTCTTTACCAATCTCCTTCACCTTCCCAGTGAAGAGATCCTGTAATACAAAGAAGTCAGGGAAAAACCTTGCACTACAGTTCAATTATTTTGTTAGTTTAGAAACAGAAAACAAGTTAAACTTGAAGCTGGGTACACATAACACATGTTTGATAAGGTCACCTCGGTCGACTGCAACTCGATGCGTGTAATGGGGCGATGTCCCCGATGGCGGTGAACTTTCCCTGCATTCTCTAATGCATCAGGTTGGTCAATCATACTTTTATCAGTTACCATGTGGTTAGTTGCTCCTGAATCAACTATCCAGGAACTTTCTTTGTCAAGTGCAAGTTTACCTGCCATATGAACTGGTGGTGGACCATACTGTGGTCCTGTTTCCACTGGATATACCATAGCTTTGATCTCCTCAAGCTTCTCTGGTGTACATGTCCTCAACAGGTAATTGAGGTGCTCCTGCTGGTCCTGTGATAGGTGTCTACATCCTCCAGATCCTTCCAATTGAGGCACATTGGTTATGACTGCATTCACCTTCTTCCTTCCCTTATAGTCTGCTGGATATCCTATCAATTCGTAGCATTTTTCTTTGACATGTCCTTGCTTATTACAGTATTCGCAGTGCATTAATTTGAAGCATCCTTTTCTAGTGTGTCCCATCATTTGGCAGTAATCACAAAATGTGTATGGCCTTCTCTGTTGTTGTTGTTGTTTATTCTGAGGAAATCGACTGGACAGTGCAATATTCTCACCAGTTTCTCCTCCATACGAATGTCCTTCTGTTATATACTTCTGACTCTCGTCTTGTGCAACCATTGCGTAAGCTTGATTTACACTAGGAGTAGGAGACATCAGGAGTATATGGCTCCTTGCCTGATTATACCCGTCATTCAGTCCCATTAAAAATTCCAATAGCCTTTGATTAGACAAATGTTCTATGTATTCTCTTGGACTCGTGCAATCACATATTGGTGGAGGAATGATCGAGTCGATCTCATCCCACAAATCCTTCAATTTAGAGTAATAACTAGATACGGGCGAAACTCCTTGAGTCAACAATGTGAGTTCTCTCTTCAATTGATAAACTCTAGACAAATTTACCTTGTCGAACCTTTCCTTCAGATCCTTCCATACTGCATAAGCAGTAGATCTGTACAGTATACTACTCAGCAAGTTTCGACATACATTTTTCATAATCCAAGAGATGATTCTGACGTTGCATCGATCCCATCGTCTCACTGATTAGGACCAAATGTGTCTCGTTTAATGGAACCATCTATGGCCGATTTTGTTCTTCGTCAATAGAATTAACCGTAGATGCGCACAACGTGTAATTCTCCATACCTGCTAGCTGAATTTCCATTTGAACTGCTCCTGTTGTGTCTGATGCTCCCAGGAACAGGGGATGGTTGTGGTCTGCTATATTCAACCCAGAAATTTGATCCTCTATAGTGATGCCCGAATCCGCTGCAAATGTGTTGATGTTCTCCATAAACCTATTCAACTACCGTCGAACTTGCTATATTCAGTTTTGACTGCTGCATGTGTGTATCTCTTCGATCCTTCACTGCTCTAGCTTTGATACCATGTTAAGTGCAGTTAAATTGAAGAATCAAAGCTGTGTATTAATGGAGGAAAGGGAAAAATGAGGAAGACAACGAGAAGGTTTCAGAAGCTTTTCTATTTTTCTTATTCAACTGAAATCAGAACAAAAGAATACACTGTATAGTTTGTGTGCTTAAGGGGTAAAATGGTAAAATATCAAGTAAGGACAAAATAGTAAAATGCGCAGTAAGGGTAAAATCGTAATATGCTAATGTAACTAACTTAAAACTAACTCTCCTCAACAGGAAACCACATCAAACTATAGCAAGATGAAGATGAAACTAATAAGCTTGAACATGTGGGGTCTTAAGTCTTAACATTAGAGACAAAAGAAAGTGGTCATGATGTCTAAGTCTCCCTTAGATCTTAGTTTTGAGAAACTCATGGAGACTTAGACATACATGCCAGACAAATGTGGACAAATAGATGTGTACTACATGGTACTTTCGTGTCAGATTGTACGAGGAGATGGATTCTACTGCTTGGATAAAAGGTTTTGGAGTGGGAAGGTAATTGGTACGGAGAACACATTATAACCATCAAAAAACTTTTCTTGCCACGTCACTGTTAGAAAATATGACTTGTGTGATGATTATAATGTGTGATGGTTATAATGTGTGACTTGTGTGATGGTTATAAGGTAATTGGTACGATGATAATCGCCTTCAGGATCCGGAACAATGTGCTCCCTGCAGTATCCCCTAAAAGATACATAGGAACGATTATTTCAATTGTTGTGTCAAAATGAAGAAGAATAACAATATGCACATAATTCTGCCAGCACACAATAAACCCTTTAGGTCCGACTTTTCCTCTGACCCCACGCAGGTGAAAGTTTGGTCTTGCCGCTTATTTAATGAAAAAGAATAAACTGCAATTAGGACCAAAATAATAATGAGAGTTGAATTTCAATAATAATAGAAATTTGAAGCAAGAATTAAACAAGTATATATTGACCACGATGAACTGGAACGGGGGGTTCGGAGACTTGGCCATAACGCACGTCTGTCTTCCTTGAAAGAAATTAAGCAAACCCCAATAATGTTTGAATACATTATATCTTTTGTTGTAATTTAATACTCCTCTTTGCTAATTTATATGATACACATAACTTTTTGGTCAGTCCAAAAAAAATGACACATTTTTTTATTTTATATTTACCTTAATGAGATAATTTATAATCATACACATATTTTTAACTTGTATTAAACCACAAGATTCAAATGTCTTTCTTTATTTCTTAAATTTCGTGCACATTCAAATTGGGACGGAGAGATAATATTTTTATTGTTTGATTTGACATATGGTGCTAATGTATAATAATATGTAAGTTTACTAAAATATTCTTAGTGTGTGTTAATAAAATTAGAGTAAAAGTTAATTTATATATATGTTAATAAAATTAGAGTAAAAGAATAAAATAGAAACTTTATAAAATAAGTAGATGATGGTGGAGTGAATGGGGCTAGATGGTAGGGTGGTGGTGGGGAGTTAGGGAGGTAGCGGGTGGTGGTAGGATGGGTTGGGGTGGGATTATAATGGGTATCATAAATGAAATAAGAAATCACGTAAAAATTATTAAATCAATGATTATAAAAATTGAACTTTGTCGTGATTATATAATCATGAAAACTAATAAAATCAAACGTGATATCAATGAAAAACATACAATAATGAGCCACGGAAACAACCATCCAAACATGGGTAAGAACAGCAAACCATGAATTTGTAGTTTTGTACAATGCATCTCTATGACCATTTGTCATCTCCAATCAGTTTATAGCTAATACCAGACGGCCCGGCCCAACCCAAACAAACCCATTTGAATGGAAATTGGTGGAATTTACTGTTTAGGAAATTAACTTTTGTATAAAATTATGATTTTAAGTTACAGTGTAATTATTTTTTACATTTTCATGTCATATTCAATACATTAATCTCACTTTTAGAAAACTTAGTTATAAATTCCTTTGAGTGAAAGAACCCTTTTTCACTCTGATAGTATATATAACTCAAATCGTAAAATATTTAAATTAAAGGGTGTTTTTGGTATGAAATGTTTTCTTTGTAATTAAATAAATGTAATTCTTACTTATTTTTTAGTGTTTGAAAAGTAAATAAACATTATTATTATCCCCATAATATTTATATATAATGTAGCAAAACATTATGAGAATGAAATGGAGCGGATAGTAAAGATCGAGGGTGGCCGGGGGTGACAATCACAAAAGGATATATACGTTAGGGGTGCAAATCACAAATTACTCCTGTTATCTTTTGTTCCCCAAGCAACAAACTTCATCAAAATATATATTATGTGACCATTTCCCCTTTTCTCTCATTTGGTTATTATAATTTCTTGTGCTTTCATTCTTCAACTAATCTAATTCGTAAAAATTGGCCTTTAATTGAGCTAAGATCTACGAATTATGAATCTTTACAGTAAATTATGACTAATACTATTTAATAAAAATTAAAAAAAGACCTTAAAATTTTTTGAGGTCTTGTGCGGTAGTACACCTCGCACGGGTCCAAAGACGACCCTGATCTCATCTCATGTTTATAGCCTTTTTAATTCACGGACAATTTTAATTTATCATATTCTACAACATTCACCCACTCCCTAACATTTATCCTTTTGCATTTAATGTCTTTAACAATCCTTTATAAAATTCGAGTAAATGTAAGAAGGCAATGCCTGTATACATATTAATTGTCCAAAAATAGTAGTTTAGGCTAACAAAGTGGGATCTGTAGCCCAAATAAATGGATTAACCCAATTAAATTGGATTTAAAAAAAAAATCCATCATATGTTCACCAACTATATTTATTTGAATTTTATTTAAATTGGAGTTTTATTCAAATTCAATTATATTAGCCCATAATATTTATTTGAATATAATTCAAATTATTTTATGATTTAAATCCAATAAAATTTAAATGTCTACACCAACCATTGAGACCACATTTTATTGACTAGAATTGCCAATTAGAAAACTCAATAAATTAAAATACAAACAACAACGCCACGAAGAGCAAACTAAGTTCATAGATATTAGACTAGCTAGCTAGATGGTTGTTTCACTTTGATCTGAATAATCTCAATTTAAAATCTAAATTATTGTGAATCTGTAAGCTCCATACTTAATTCATAATGTTAAAACAAGAAATAATTTGAGTGTTTTATGCACTGAAGCATTGTGTATCTGTAACATGCACCATGCTAAGTTAGAAAATTAAGGAGATGACTATCTAAAACTTTTACAATCGTTATGTTTGCACATGTTATAGGTTCATCGCGCCCTAATCAAAGACAATACATCATTATAATTGGTAAGTAAGTACTAAATTAGATGAAGATGAGACTATAATTTCATACATCATGAATCAGAATTTGAAAGAAGGGAGAAACTTTAGATATTATTAGATCCGTTATTTATTATGTGATTACATCGAATCAAAGATGCAACATGTAACCTTATTCAAGCTAGCAACACATAATTAAAGTAGATTTAAGTTTAACTCGAAATATCAAGCAAACAGGATGATTCATGGATGTTTTAGATGGTCGATTTGTTGCGTGGTAAATTTAATGATTTTCTTGGATGGCAATGGAATGTTATGAACACCACTCTCTTTGAAAGGGCAACAAGAAAACAACGGGGAACGACAACAAGGAGTTGGTATTAGTCCTTGTGTTGTTGTCACTACGAGGAACAACATCAACATGACAATGATACTTGTACTAGTTTCTTTGGCCATAGAGTATATATAGTATGAGTATGTATGGAAGTTTTTTGTGTTTGTATGAGAAACTAAGGATTATGTATCGCCTATATATAGAAAGAGATGAGTAGGTGATTATATTAGTTTATATATGATTGTCACATTTCCTTGTTTCTCTTAATCCTATGCATTTTCTTGAGCTTTGGGATTTCCATTTTACCTTGAATGTGTCTCGTTAAAGAAATAAAAAGAAAGTTGAAGGTAGCTAGAACTTAGAAGATAGTACAATATGTTGTTGATGAAAATAAGTGTTGACAAATATTCCTCGGATATATCGCTAGGCCAGATGAATATTAATATTACAAGATTGGAGATTTTGTTATGTAATCCTTTATAAATGTTTTGAAAGGGTATAATGCAGATGACCACAAAAATCAAGTCTATCAATGCAAAACAAGTATATATATATATATATATATATATTAAAAGTTAAATTGCAGCGAACATGTCACCGATGACCATAACCAAATGCGTATAAATACAAGTAGAAAATACTTTAATTTAAAATTTTATCTTCAAATTGAATATTCTATTAAATAGAAGTAATTCATCATCATTCGGTTTTGTAAGAGACTACGCCAACACCCTAATTATAACTTTGAATTCAAATAAGAATAGACATTGTTATAATTAAGTCCCCGACTTTGTCCTTTCCACAAGTTTACGAGGCACATGTCTATGTTGTTTTTTTCGTTTCAAATAAAGAGGTAAAGTTGTAGTAGTGTACATATTAATTAGCAAATGACTCCACAGAAAATTTGATATGCCTGTTTTCCTGCTTTTTGAAAGTAATGTTTAAGTTGATATGATGTTATGAGTATATTTATAAATTAAACACAAAGTCCTATATATTTTAGGTCAAATTTTCGAACATTTCCAACTCTTTTTAGGTTAAGGAGTATTTTTTTTGGTTTATAAGATTTTATTAGTTTAGGAGCTAACCTTTCCGAATTCGTATGACTTCTTAAATGATGGCCTAAATCTCCTTCTGATTCATCACTTAATTACAAAATCAATCGCTACCATCACCGGTGCCCGACCCAATCCCCGTCGTCCCGAGTCAGGCAACCCACTCATCCCCACAGTGGGAGCCTCGGAAAAGCCCCTCTCAGCTTTTCGATTCGGCTATCGCCTCTCGATCAGCGCCCCCACCCCCTCTTCCCAACACCACTACCTCGTCTCAGCGCCACATCCTCAATCCCAATTCTATTCCCGATCTTGCTGCCTCGTCTCGGCCCACCCTTCCGATCTCATCCAACCCCTCGCAACACCCCTACGGACAATTGGAACCCGTGCTATGCACGTCATTCCTAAATCCAAACGGGTATTTAACTTGTCCAATTCGGTTTCCCCTTCACCTCTTCCTTGAAAGATGTCTTGTCTGATCCTAATTGGAAAAATGTAATGATTGACGAATATAATGCTTTTATTGAAAATAAGACGTAGGATCTAGTACCTCATCCTCCTGATGCTAATGTTATTCGTTCTATGTGGATTTTTTGATATAAAAAGAAATCTGATGGTTCTTTTGAGAGGCACATTTTTCGTCTTGTAGGTGATGGTAGGTCCCAACAGGTGGGAGTGGATTGTTGTTACGAGATCCTTGACCGAGCAGGCGTGCTGTCTTGAAAATCGACCCACACATCGGTGGACACTAATTCCAAACTCAGTGCCTCTTCGAGTTCTCTGTATGCCGACCCGACTCACTATCGTAGTTTAGCAGGAGCATTGTAGTAACTCACTTTCACGAGACCAGATATATCTTATGTTGTGCAACAAATATGCTTACATATGCACAGCCCAACGGATGAACATATAAATGCCCTCAAACGTATTTTGTGATATGTACAAGATACTCTTCATTTCGGCTTACACCTGTACAAGTCTTCATTCTCTGGTCTCACCTCTTATTCTGACTGGGGTGGTTGTCCGGACACTCGTCGATCCACGTCAGGTTACTGTGTCTTCCTCGGAGATAACTTACTTTTTTGATCTTCTAAAAAGACAACCTATTCTATCTCGATCTAGTGCCGAAGCCGAGTACAGAGGAGTAACGAATGATGTTTCTGAGTTTGGTTAGATATGTAACCTTCTGCTGGAACTTCACTACTCAATCCGCAAAGCTACATTGGTCTACTGTGATAATGCAAGTGCAATATATCTCTCCGGCAATCCCGTTCAACATCAGCGCACTAAACACATTGAAATGGATATTCACTTTGTACGTGAAAAAGTGGTTCGTGGACAAGTTCGTGTCCTTCATGTTCCTTCCCGGTATCAAATGGCTGACATATTTACTAACGGACTTCCGCGCATACTCTTTGATGATTTCCGAGCCAGTCTCAGCGTGCGAGAATCTCCCGCTTCAACTGTGGTGGTGTGATAGAATATTCCCGTATCATTATATATCTTTTATATTCCGATTGTAATTAAAAAGATTACTTACCTAGTTTGTAATCATGTAAATAATTATGTAATACTATTTATTGTACACAATAATCATTGAAAAGGAGGAACATATTCCTTTAATACAATCTATGATAAAAAAATATTGATCTCGAACATAAAGTGAATCTCTTCCTTGGATAACTCATAGTAATATTGAGATGTTGAATCTATGATAACTCTATATACACTAATTTTCTCTTAATTTGATATAGCTTTAATTGTTTATCAGCTTCTTATTTATTTATTTTTCCGTTAGGCACCAAACCAACAGTCAGCTGGTGTAACTAATGAACAAGTTGACGTCACAGAAGAGAGTGTAAATGATGAAGAAGTTGCATTTTGTGGTGTTATGTGTGCAAAGTGCTGTGAGTGTTTCAAAAAGAGTCATGGAGGACTATGTTCAAGAAGTAACAAAGAAGCAGCACTATGAAGAGCTTATTTGGGGGGAAAAGGGACTAGAACAGGAAGAAGGGCAGGCCAAGTTGTAAATTGCTGATGTAGTGGATTTTTTTACTTAATGATGGTTGAGTAAGCATTTCAAATAGTTTTAGAACATAAATAAAAGAAAGTACGGATAGGGTTTAGTAGCATGAGAGATGGATGGTGCATTTATTGATCTGTTCCTAAATGGTCCATATAAGCAGATAATCCCTTCCACTTATTTTTCCAACCAAAAAAAAAAACACAATAGCCATCAGCACTAGTCACATATTTCAATCATTTAACACAGATTTTCCATCCCCCAAAAAGCAAATGGCAGTTGTAAATTGCTACTACCTCTCAGTGACCTCAACAGCAACATCAAAATATCAAGAATATTCAACCAATTCATCCCAAACACAACCCCCCACTGTCAACCAAAGTGATTCTTCCAAAAGAGAAGCCTATGAAATGGTGTACTGGGGACAACTAAGCTAAGGAAGTATTGGAGTCAGGATGTAGTCATGTAGACCCTCTTACCTCTGACGATTTTATTTGGAACAAAGAATTTATGGTTCGTGTGATAAAATTTGTTCAGGCAGATTTTATTGATTAAGCAACTAAAATGGAAACATGAATGTTAGTTTTTAATCCATCACACCCGTTTAGGATAACCATAGTATAAGATACACCGTACACGCATGTTGTTTCATCAGCTTTAGTCAATGTGTGAAACAACACACATGACCTTCCAAACCGGATTGTGATTAAGTTGCTAAATGCTTCACAGTTGGAACTCAATATGATTCCAACATAACAAATGATTCAAATGTTTTTCCCAGCAATGACAATGCATAATTTAACAGCATAATGCCATCTCTTTACCAACCTGCAAGGACACATCTACATCCATTCAATCACTAATATTGAATAGAGACCTATATTTAGAAACAGCACATATGTTAGATAGTATTATCAAAAGATAGACCAAGCAAATTGAGTCCAATATTGGTCAGGGATAAATTTTCTGGTGGATTTTTGCCTATTGAATGGCACACTTAAAACTGATGAAAGAAAAATCATTCTAGCCTGTCCAAGCAGGCCAATAAAAATAAAAAACTTCATAGTCAAACATGGAGTAATGACTAGACACATAAATACTTGGTTTATGAACTTATTCTTTTGAGATATAAGAGTATGGCCATGTTTAATTGAAGAGCCAAATCACAGGAGCCAAATAGCAAGAGTATGTCCATCCTTGAGAAGTTATTCTTCCACAACTATACTTATTTCACCCTTCTCCAGCAAGTCGTAGAATGACCTAACTTTTCTTTGCTCATTCCAGTGGTGCATCTTCCACAAGCTTCCAGCAGCCAAACCAAGTACACTTGCGATAACTATTTCCTTGACCACACTAGGCCCTTTCAATGTGGCATGTGCAATCCTATGACCAGCCATTTGATTCCGAATGTAGCAAACTTCTGCAAAATCACAGGCATGAGAAAAAAAAAAAAGCTTCCCTCACCCACATTAATTTACACACATAAACCAACATAATCACTATATGGTCTTAAAGGGACCATAAAAAGTAGTTAGAACAACAAGATAAAGAAGCAACTACATTGAAACAAATAATTAGCAAACTGGAAGAATGACAGACTCAAAGAGTTAACCAAAACAATGAGTTGATGGTAACTAAACTTTGAGGTAATTTTTTTTACAAGTAATTGAACTTTGAGGTAATTTTTTTTACAAGTAATTGAACTTTGAGGTAATAATAATGTAACATGAGACAATAGGAACTCAGCTTAGGAATGGAGGTAAACTAAGTCCCACCAAAAGTTTGGGGGTCCAGAGCTATGCTCGCTGTTATTCCATCAGCACACATCAGTGTAATTGGTAACTGCTAACCACACTAATTAAATAGTACTATCAACACTGCAGCTCCCTGTGCAGTCCAGGATTTCCATGCACACCAAATCCTCTCTTTATTCCCTTTCTTGGACATGGATTCATTCGTTGGGCCTTATAATTGTATTAACATGAAATTTGAATTGACCATAGCTGAATTGACTATAGCTTGCAGTTTCGCCATGATATCATTCTTCCTCTTCTATCTCCCTTCACCATCCCTGAATTCCATTACTTTTCCATCTACTATTTTAAATTGCTCCCTAACCCAAACTATCCTCTTCTCAATCCATGAAGAAAATATTCTCTTCTGAATCCATCCTTGCACTTCTGTCCCGTAAAGCAATAAAATCCCTTCCCACTTGGCTACATATTGTATGTCAACAATTGCACATGTATTGTAATTAACACATGATGTGTGGAATACTTCAATTGGTGAAGTGTAAAATTTCATCAAATGGGCAGGATATCCCCATGTCCACATGTCATGTTGCGCTGAGAGTCAATGCCTACTTCACTTCGATCCCTACCATTAATGTTGCGCTGGAGTTTTCTTATTTAAACAACATCCTCTCCCTTCTCTCTCTCCCCCTCCCCCTCTTCCTCTTCCTCGTCCTCGTCCTTCTCTTCTTCTATGTTTCACCATCTTCTGTGTTTTCTTCTCTTTCCTTTTTTTTTTTGGATAAAGGTAACAGATATACTACACCAAAAAACTGTGCTAGTTCACTTACAATATGGAACCCAATATGTTAAGATACTTACAAACTGCCTAGAACATCAAAAATATCTTCAGTTTGTACTAACAATTCCTGTTTACACCAAAAATAATAAAGACTTAAACAATTACTTTTAAGCTTCTGAATAATGCATTCCTTGCCCTCAAAACATCTCTGGTTTCTTTCTGCTCAGACATACCACTTTTTATTATATACATATTTTTTTGTTGTGAATATTCGTGGAGAAAATTTAGGTAAATTTTTTCTAACGAGTGGAGGATATTCTGCAGTAAATTCAACAACTTCAGAAGTTGTTACAACAAATTCTAAAGTTGTTGCAAGAACTACTAAAGTTATTGCAACTTCTTCAATAATTGTTGCAACAAATTCAATAGTTGGTAGTACAACTTCAGAAATCGCTGCAACAACTACCGAATTTGTCGCAAGAATTATTGAACTTGTTGCAAGAACTACTAAAGTTGTTATAGTTGGAATTTCTGTAGTAGTTATTGTTATTGGGTTTCACAGAGAAAGGAGTCTGGGTAGAGATAGAGGAGGGAGAGG
The DNA here is from genome assembly GCA_029844215.1 of Przewalskia tangutica. NCBI lineage: Eukaryota > Viridiplantae > Streptophyta > Magnoliopsida > Solanales > Solanaceae > Przewalskia > Przewalskia tangutica. The sequence goes on along the minus strand of CM056736.1, from coordinate 103,519,067 downwards.
GGGCAGATTGGGAGATAGGAGCTTTGTGTAAATAAAAAAAACTTTGGAGGCTTTTAAATGTGTCATTAAAATTAATCCCAGAAGAATCACTTGTAATAAAGACGCAAAACTTGAGTCACTTTTCATCAAATAAAAGACTCAAAGGTCCATCTTAATTTAAGGCCCCAAGTTGCTTAAACAACTTTCTGGTTCAAACAACTAGTACGTTGTTTAAACAACCACAATATTTTTTGGGTTTATGTAATGCTTGGAGATTTCGTAGTATTTTGAATTTATATCTATGGGCCTTTGTACAGATAAAAAATATTGAAGTATTTAGTTTTAAATAAGGTGAAATGTTATTAACCACTAATCCAAAAAGAGTTCCTTTTACCTAAGGCTTAAAACATGAATCCCTTCTTAAAAAGAAGACCCAAAGATCTCTTTTAACTGAATGATCCATGTTTGTGTAGCTTATATCATTCTTACCAATTAGAAAGCACGCATATAATGAGAGGGTGTTTGGATTGGCTTATTTTAAGTGATTTTTTGGCCAAAATAGTTAAGTTTTTTTTTTTTAACTTTTTGTGATGTTTGAAAAAGATAAAAAATGCTTTAAAACACTTACTTTTAGGCCAAAAGGATACAAAAATAAGTTAAAAATCAAAAGTTGGACATTTCCAACTTGAGTGTTTGGATTGACTTTTGGCTATTAGCTTATTTTTGTACTTTTATTTACCTAAAAGAAAATGCTTAAAAATATTTTTTATCTTTCTCAAACACCACCACCACAACAACAACAACATACTCATTATAATCACACAAGTTGGGTCTGGGGATGGTAAAGTGTACGCAGACCTTATCTCTACATTGAGATAGAGGAGTTGTTTCTGATAGACCATCGGCTCAAAATAAAGCAAAACAAAGCATGTCAAAAAGGAAAAAGGAACAGTAACTACAACAAAACGGTACGCTTAGCAAAACAAAAGATAATATATAGTAACAGAAATCAAAGGATAAGAAACTACAAGAGAAATCCTACGACTACTAGTAAAAAAAGAAAAGAAAAGTCTGGCAATGGGATATTACCTACTAACCTTCTACCCAACAAAATTCTTAAAATAATTCAATCCAAAGACTCTCTTATGACTTTTAGATTATAAGCTATTTTTAAAAAGTCAATCCAGACAGATGCTAGCTAACTAAGCTAAGTATAGAAAAGTCAAAAACCTTATCAAATTCCCAGCAACACCCTTCTAAATCTTTGGCTAAGTTTAAGTAGTCAGGTAGCTGAACATCAAATGTACAGTTTATATCCTAGAATAGCTCCTTATTTATCCAATTTATTCAACGCAAAATGCAGCAAAACTATTCAAATAATCCAGATCAGAAAATTAAGTCTTTTCAAGTCAAACAAAAGAAAGAGCATAGTTCCCGCTAGATCTGAGTTAGCGCACACAAACGAAACAACTTATAGCAGAATCTATCAGATCCGTGAAACGATAATAAATCAAAAATAAGAAAAAATTATCAACAGAAAACAGATCTTAATACAATAGCAGATCAGCAACGTTAATCCTAAAAACTTTGCCTTTTATAATAGCAGATCAGGAAACTAGTATAGAAGAACAAATCTTAATAAATAATTTGGGAAGCGTTAAAAGTTGCTTTAAGCTATATACATAATTTACACAGAAACGAAACCAATAATCGTTATACAGATCTAAGCATACAAGAGCGCAAAAACAGTGATATATATATATATATATATATATATATATATATATATACAAAGCGGAGATCAGAAATCTGGAAAAATAAAAAAATTAAACGATGTAAATATATGTAGCATTAGAGATAGGGAGAGAGATACCTGCGTTTGACTCGGCACGAGAGTGGAGGAGGAGAATAGGGTTGTGATGAGAGAGAATAAGGAAAAGGAATATAAGTCAATTTTAAAATTATAATATAGTGTGTTTAGCCAAGTTTGTAGAAAAGTGTATTTGTTTCTTAGAAATAGTTCTCCAGAAACTGTTTCTAGAGAATCTGTTAGGGTGTTTGACCTATAATTATAGAATTAGTTTTGAAAAACAGAAACAGTTTCATGTTTGACCCACATTTATGCAAATTTACTAGAATATTTTTTTTAATAAATTTAAAACTATTTAAAATATTCTTTTATATCTTATGTTTCTAAAAATTTAGAATATCTTTACCATTTAATAATTTTAAAAAATATATTTAATTACAATATTTAATCAAAAAATAATATTATATTATGCATAAGAAATGTAACGACAATATGATAGTCAATGACTCAAATATGTCCAAACCTACCCCGCCCTACCCACACCTATCCCATCCACCCCCACTTCATCCTCAAATTTCTATGTCATATTTTTTTTTCTTTTATAAAAAATATGAATTTTTTACACCCCACCTCCCTAACCCCACATACCCTCCACCCCACCCCATCCTCAAATTTATATTTCATATTTTTGTTACTTTTATAAAAATGATTGAAAATATGAATTTTTCTTACCTCGCCTTCCCCCATCCACCTACCCCGTTCTCAAATTTCTATTTTATATTTTTTTTACTTTTATAAACAATTTATAAAAAATATTAATTTTTTTCTTACCCCCTACCCCCACCCCTATTGCCCTACCCCATCCTCAAATTTTTATTTCATATTTTTGTTACTTTTATACAAAATGATTGAAAATATGATTTTTTCTTACCTCCCTATTCCCCACTTAACTCATTCTCAAATTTATATTTTATATTTTTTTACTTTTATAAATAATTTATAAAAATATGAATTTTTCTTACCCTCGCCTCTACCCCTACCCCATCCTCAAATTTCTATTTCATATTTTTGTTACTTTTATAAAAATGATCAAGATATGAATTCTTTTCTTACCTCCCCCAACCCCCGTCCACCTACCCCATTCTCAAATTTTTATTTTATATATTTTTTTACTTTTATAAATAATTTATAAAAAATATGAATTTTTTCTTATCCCCGCCCTACCCCAACCCCCACCCTCAAATTTCTATTTCATATTTTTGTTACTTTTATAAAAAAAACGAATTTTCCCCCCTCTCCCGCCCTACTCCATTCTCAAATTTCTATTTTATATGGGAATATTATATGAAATTTTGTGGGAAAAAAAGGGTAAATGGGTCAAAAAAATCATTTAATGGCCAAAAATGGTTTCTCGAGAAGCACCAAATTGGTATTTCTGCTTCTTTTCCTATATAAAAACACTTTTTGATTTTTTTAAAAAGTGTTTCTACTGGAAAGTACCTGTTTGGCCTAAGAAGCCAGAAGCTTGACCAAACATATTGTCGCGCCCTTTTTCGACCGCGACATAAAAATAAGAACTCCTGCTTAAAAGTGCAATGTTAGAAAATAAAGTGCTAAATGTTAAAAGTGTAAACAAATATTAAAGTGCTAGAAATGCAAAAGTGCTAAGGGTTCGCGGAGTCGCCACCTAATTAGTTGGGTGAATTAGGACACCTAAATGTTTAACTAGCTTAAAGTAAAACACTAACTCCATTTTAATGGTCTGCTAAACTTAATGAGGTTCTGGATAAGGGTTCTTTATTAATCTAGAGGGAAGGGGTTAGGCACCCTCTAAGATCCGCTAACTTGCGGTTGTCCCACAAACCTAGGGTAATTATTATATTTTTTTTTAAAATGCAAAATAAAAGCTCCACCTGCTTAATAAAATGCTAAGATGTTAAAATGTTTAAAAGGTGCCTTAAAGTAAAAGGTTGCTAAAGGTATTAAATGCTAGAAGGGCTCCTGCTTAGAAAAAGTGTTAGAAAATAAATAAGATGTTAATTGTTTAAAGGAAGGCTTAAAAGTATTTAAAAGGGTGCTAAAATATTAAAAGTGCTAAAAGGTTAAAAATGCTGGAAAAAAATGCTAAAGTTTTAAAATGCTTAGAAAGCTTAAAAAGAAAGGTGTCAGAGGTGCAAAAGGAGTGCTAGCATATTAAAGGTGCTAGAAGTGCTAAGAGGGGCTAAAAGGCTAAAGGTGCTTAAGAGTGCTAAAGATCAATTTTGAAAGTAAATGGTGCTAAAAGTGCAAAAAGAATGCTAAATGTTAAAGAGTGCTTAAAAGGTGCTAGAAATGCTAAGATGCTAAAGGTGCTTTATGGGCCATAGATTTATCTGCGAAATTAAAGAAGTGAGGCGTTAGTTTTAGATATGCGATTTTAATAATTCAGGCAAAGGATTAGATATGAAGTGACAAACCTAAAATAGATAATTAGAAGTGCCTTGCCGATTTTAAACTAACACCAATTTATTTATTTCGACAATAATTGTTCTATGTCTCTTATTATTACAAAATAAATAGAATTGCGAATAAACAAATAAAGGCATAATTAGGCAATTAATTTTAGAGAGTAAGAGGAGTCGAGACGGATGACAACGTCATCTTGTCCTATTTTTGTTTAAGGATTTCTGAAGCTGGAATGCGAATGCGGATGCACATAGACGCGGGTTGCCATTTGAAGTAGCTCGTGATGAGTCTCGCCATGAGACTCTTCATTTTTGCTCCGATGCGTTTCATGTAAGAAAAAGAAAATGATAAGGATTAGTATGCACTCCAATAATATAGGACATGGATAATTGAACACGAAACACATGCATATTTATGTTGATTATTTCGCTTCGCACACACACATCCGATTTCAGATGACCAAAGAAGAAACATAAGAGACTTAATTGCAGATTTCTATTCAGAAATACTGCGCTGGGCAGTCCTAGCAAACAAAAGAGCTTATTCAACTTAAGCTAACAGAATGTATCAAAAGGCTCCTAGCACAAAAGACACACACAATTTAATTGCCAATTTGGGTATGTCTAATAAGTAAACAGAAGAGCTTATTCACTTAAGCTAATAGAATGGATCCAAAGGCTCCTCGGCAAAGAAACATATATCGACACGCACAATTTAATTGCCAATTTAGATATGCATAATGAGCAAATGTAAGAGCTTATTCGACTTAAGCTAATGTAATGGATCCAAAAGACTTCGCAAAGAAACATATATCGCATACACACAATTTTAGGCCTAACATATGATAACATGTAGAGAAAGATAAAAAAAATAGGCTTACGCGACAGTCTGTGTTTATTAAAGGCCGTTTGGCTCAGATAGTTTCCACATGACGACAATCAATCAATGGGCCTCAACAAGAAACTAATATGCAGAGAAAACAAAGATCGATGCATAAGACATTCCAAGCATGTAAGAAATATTGTGAGGCATATCCGGGCATACAATCAATTTGTGATATACTCTTACTCATCTAGATAAATCATAGATTAACACACGTGTCTTCAAGCAAATCGGCATGTACTATGTTTCGGATAGTAGATTGCAGTCGTAGCCTAAGTCTAATCGTATTGACAAAATAAGTTCATACAAGGCAATTACTAAATAAAAGTCAAATTAAAGCCTAATCTCAAGCCATTTTGCAAACATGCTAACACTTAAGATACCATGCCATTAAAATGGATGTAGGATCTAGGGGTCATGCTTGGGCTCTATCATAGCATGGGTGACATAATTTCGAGCTTAGACTAAAGACTAAATGATCATTTTTAGTTAGATAGATGCAAAAGGGCAAATTAACCCTCGATCAACAAGCGTGACTCAACTTAATTCCTTCTACTACAGATTATTCGTTGAAACACCTTCAACATCGATCTAAACCAAAGAACAAGTTATATAGAATACGTGTAACCTAAGTCGAGATCTAATGCCATATAACATGTAATTTTTAGATATCTTTACTATCCTATTTCCCCGCTCATAAAACCCTCCTACATTTTATCTAAACAGACCTGACATGCTCGAGACGTAGAGAAAGCTACAATCGAAGATATGAACACATAAGCATATAAAGCGACACAAAAGAACCGAGAGGAGTTCTGATTTACTTAAAGCAGGCCCATTTCGTGTAGAATTCTTTCAATTATGGCGCAATCAAACAGATTAACAAACCGAACAACTAAATCGAATCTCAACATAAACATGCAATCCCACCAAATATACGTAAATACAAAAAGCATGAAACCACCATCGCTATCAATTTAACACACGCCAAACAGATGGCAAACAATGTAATACGAATAGACTAAAATCAAAGTGAGTTAAGTTTACCTTTCTCCGCGCGAACCGAGGCAATAGACAAGTCGCTTCAGACACTCGACGGTTTTGGGGTTTCGATGCGAATAGAAAGGCAATGTTTGTTTGCCGATTTTTGGGCCGGAATTGAAATAAGGAGTTCGAACTTCCTATTCTTGCGGTTAATGGTCTAGGTGTCAACCCTAACTCCCGATGCTCACGATTCTCATCGAATCGCTTCTCTTCCCCGAGCTCTGCTCCGACCGCTATGTGGTTGCTAACTATTGCTAAGGGTGAAACGATTGCTCTCTCCTCTTGTTGTTCGCCCTAAGTCGATGCCCTTCCCGCTCTGTGTTTACTCTCTGTGTTTTATCACGCTAAAGGTTTCGATGCTATCGGTTCCTAAATTGCTATGTAGTTCCTCCATCCGAGCTCAATCGATGCTCTGCTCACCCAAGTTGATGCCATCCCTCGAAATGAACTCTCAGGCTATCGGTCCCCGCATTCTGCTCTTCAGACGTGCTTATATAGCCTATTTGGGTTCCAAGTTAGGTAAATAGTAAGTGATTCTGTGCTCGATATTCGCGCCGATTTTGTGTGATTCGAACGGGTTTTGATTCTATGGTAAGAAATCGCTTGGTTATGGAAGGAAGAGTGGCTAGGGTGCGGTAAGGAAAGGCCCGATTCTCAGCGAAATCCGCCGAGGCTTGATGCCTTGGCGATTTGAAATTTTATGTTTAGGGTTCGTAGGGCTTTCTTTGTTAGGGACGATGGGAAGGAGGTCGCGTATACGGGTCGAACGCTTTAAAGCGGCAAAGGCGGGTCGTCGACGGTCATGCGTCACTGACCGACGAATGCGGATGGCCGGGTAAGTTAGGTTAATTAATTCTGCGAGTTAATTTTAGGTATTTAAAATTAGTGATAAATTAACTTAATGAATTGTGCTTAAATTATTTAGGTGTTCTATTAGCCTAAGTTTAAATTTAAATTATTATAATAATACATGCGGGTGTGCTTTTTAGTTAATGCTTAATATTTTAGAAATGCGCGCTATTATTTAGATGCTTATTATTATGCATTATTGCGGTTAAATTGAATTGTTTAAATTATTTAAATGCTAAATGCAAGTATGATTTTTAAGAATTGTTTAAAGATTTTATAAATGCGACGCTATTAAATGCATGTATCAAATTAAAATTGATTTTAAATTACAAATGATTATGAAATTCTCTTGCGTATTAATAAACGCGCTATGCTACTTGACGCGACGCCATCGCTAAATTATTTATTTTATGTATTTATTATTAATTAAGAATCGCTTGATAGAACTTAAAATTGATTAATGCGCGCGGACTCTAAGTGCTTAATACTCTACGTAAGACGCGGTACATTATAAATTGTTTATTTATGCCTGCATTTATGTTTTATCATTGTATTTTATTATAAAAATCATAAAACATTATTTTACAAAATTAGTCTAATTTTATAGTTAATGATCGACGAGGTCAAAATCGTGTCAACAACCGCCCCTTCAGTATGGAGATGATGGAAGAATCTTCTGACAAAGACGCTGACACATAGCCAATTTTGTCTCGATCTTCGTAATTGCAAAACGCCGCGTGTAGACAAGGCCGACGCAAAAATCAAAATCGCCCCAAGGTCGAAGTTATGACGACACCGGGTTACCATGGTCAAAACATCGGGCGCGCTAACGCGACTAGCCGCCCCAGGTCGAGTTATGACGACACCGCTACCATGGTCAAAACACTGGCGCGCTAACGCGACTAAATTTGTCCCGTTGTCGAGTTATGATGACATCGCTACGGTGCAAAAGTAAAAATAAAATAATCGCTTCAACTGGGTGTACCGCTATGGCTTATGATGACGGGTTCTATGGTGATATGAGCGAGTGGACCGACGCTGAGGCCGCTTCGCTTCATCTATCGGGCGTCGCCCCCAACAAATTGCCCTGGTCAGAAGAGAAAATCCACGCCAGGCTCTCGCCTCCCGCATGCTAAGACTTAAACAAACGGTTAGTGCATAATCGCTAAGGCGAAATGATGATGCATAATTTTAAAAGTAATGCAATCGCGAGTGTAAAAGGTTATCCCGCAAAATGTGATGCTGCATTGTTGATGCGACGCAGAACGCTGCGGATTTCGCCGCACGGACGTGTTGCGATTGTGAACGCGATACGCTGTCTTGCCGCACTGCCCCATGTGTACTAAAGCTCAAGAAAGAGTTAGCATAATCATAAGACGTAATAATAAAGCATGAACGAGAAAAGTGCAATTTCGAGAACAGAAAGTCGCCTCGTAGATGCGATACGTCACGATGGCGCTATTTTCGACTTGTCTGCGGCATAACGCCGCCGTTCGACGTGTTGCTGCCGGGCGCCGCTGCCAGACTTGCCGGGCCGATAACGCCGCCGCTCGACGCGGCCGCCGGGCGCCGCTGCGCAGACTTGCTGCGGCCGATAACGCCGCTGTTCGGACGTGTTGCCGCCGCCGTCAGAGACTTGCTGCGGCCGATAACGCCGCCGCTCGGACGTGGCCGCCGGGCGCTGCCGTTCGCAGACTTGCCGCGGCCGATAACGCCGCCGCTCGACGCTGCCGGGCCGCGCCACGACTGCTGCGGCTTGCAACGCCGCTGCCGGACGCTTCGCCGGGCGCCGCTGCGTAGACTTGCCGGCCGATAACGCCGCCGCTCGGACGTGCCGCCGGGCGCCGCTGCGTAGACTTGATGTGTTGATAACGCCGTTGTTCGGACGCCGGCCGGGCGTCGCTGCGTAGACTTCGGCCGATAACGCCGCGTTCGGACGCTGCCGCCGGGCGCCGCTGCGTAGACTTGCCGGCCGATAACGCCGCCGCTGGACGTTGCCGCCGGGCGCCGCTGCGTAGACTTCTTTGCCGATAACGCCGTTGCACGCCGCCGGGCCGGGCGCCGTTGCAGAGACTTGCCGGCCGATAACGCCGCTGTTCGACGCTGGGCCGGGCGCCGCCGCGTGGACTTGATGCGGCCGATAACGCCGTTGCTCGGACGCTGGCCGCTTGGCGCCGCTGCAGACTTGCGGCCGATAACGCCGCCGCCGGACGTGCCGCCGGGCGCCGCTGCAGACTTCTGCGGCCGATAACGCCGCCGTCGACGCCGCCGCCGGGCGCCGTTGCGTAGACTTCTGCGGCCGATAACGCCGTCGTTCGGACGTTGCTGCTGCTCCTGTAGAATAAATGCTTCTGCAAGCTAAGCTTGAGAAAACGTTAGTGTATACCTGTTTAAACGAAATGATAAGTACATATGAGAAGTGCAATTTTATGGGTAGAGATGTCATCCCTGATACGCCTGATGAATATTGAGATGTTGTCCTTGCACGGACATGCTGAACGCTGCAACTGACGAATTGTCATGATGCCTTTGTTGGGTGCGATGCGTGGGTTGCCAATCTGACTTTATGCTCGAATTGATGCGCTAGATTTTGTTGCGGAACTCTGAACTTTGACTGCTGATTGTTGATGCCCCTTTCTGCTGCTGCTGCTTTCGCTGCGGACTTTGGATTGTTGTCATCCTCTGCCTGTGCTGTTTTTCCTGCTTCTACGAAGAGACTTTTGTCGTATTTTCTGCTTCGGCTGTTGCACTTTCTGCTTAATATGAAAAGACCTGCGCTCAAAGAAAAGTTGTGAGTTTTGGGGGGGGGTCGATTCATATTTGACTTCGCCGCCTTGTCCCTTGATATCCGCGTGCCTGGCCTGTTTGGACTTGCAATCCCTGTCTGGTTTCCTACATTGTCCCAATTTTGAAAAGGGTGTCTGGCCTAAAGTGGGTCTCAATGTAGTTGCTTGCATGTAGTGATGTTTCTGGGCCTTCTGATTTCGGCCTGTAGGGTTGCCATTTGCTGCGGTAACTGGGCGAGGTGCTCGATCGGATCTATGCTGCTTTTCTTTTCTGAGACCCCTGCTTTGCCTATAGAAACCAAGATAGGTTCCGACTCGTTCCGCTCAAATGCCCTTGAATCGGTTATGTCGCTGGACCGTGCCTTTGACCTTGTGGGATATCGATGCTCTGCCATTGCTTAGTCAAATACAAATCGACCTTTGGGGAGATGATAAATCTTTCTAAAAAAAAGCAACAAACGGCGTTAGCATAAAGCACGTAATTTGCAGGCATGTAACAGATATATCGCACATAGTACATTCAAACGTTTCCTAACATGCATGGGGGACCTCTTTATGCCAGAGGTAGGCCTAAACGTCACATATGCGAGGTCATGATAGATTTGTCCAAGTCGTCCAACTATAATGCTTTTGTTGGAAATGGCGACCAAATGACGGTGCACTTTTTCCAATTTTAGCATGTCATGATTAGGCTTGGATTTGTCTGTCATTGTCACGCTACACATAATATCTTTGGGTCGTTGGGTTGAGAAACCCGTCGACAAGTTTGGTGTCTTCCTAATTGTGGCGTCGATGCCAAGGATCGACCCACCTAAGGTAAATGCATGCATGCCCTAAAATAAGGGTGGTATAGCTCTATCCTGAGTTGCTAAGATTTGGCTTTACTAGACGCAAGGTTCCCGAGCGGACAACTCGAGTGAGAAGGCTACGCGGCCACCGGTTAGACCGGGCACTCCACGTATGTTACCGACTCTCCTAAATTTGGATTTTGAAGAAAGAGTTTTGCTGATGCACCAAGCGCACCTCGCATGCAGTGTGTGATTGTGTGAATTTTCCAGAGTGGAAGAAATATGAGCGGAATGCCAGTTTAAGGAAAGCAGTAAAGCAGGTAGCAAAAAATAAACAAAATACAATACACAAAAATTAAATGCAAAATAATTGCCAAGTAATAACCCTAGGTCTGTTGTGGTTAAGAACCTAAAATCCCCAGCGGAGTCGCCATTTCTGTCGCGCCCTTTTTCGACCGCGACATAAAAATAAGAACTCCTGCTTAAAAGTGCAATGTTAGAAAATAAAGTGCTAAATGTTAAAAGTGCAAACAAATATTAAAGTGCTAGAAATGCAAAAGTGCTAAGGGTTCGCGGAGTCGCCACCTAATTAGTTGGGTGAATTAGGACACCTAAATGTTTAACTAGCTTAAAGTAAAACATTAACTCCATTTTAATGGTCTGCTAAACTTAATGAGGTTCTGGATAAGGGTTCTTTATTAATCTAGAGTGAAGGGGTTAGGCACCCTCTAAGATCCGCTAACTTGCGGTTGTCCTGCCAAACCTAGGGTAATTATTATATTTTTTTAAAATGCAAAATAAAAGCTCCACCTGCTTAATAAAATGCTAAGATGTTAAAATGTTTAAAAGGTGCCTTAAAGTAAAAGGTTGCTAAAGGTATTAAATGCTAGAAGGGCTCCTGCTTAGAAAAAGTGTTAGAAAATAAATAAGATGTTAATTGTTTAAAGGAAGGCTTAAAAGTATTTAAAAGGGTGCTAAAATATTAAAAGTGCTAAAAGGTTAAAAATGCTGAAAAAAAATGCTAAAGTTTTAAAATGCTTAGAAAGCTTAAAAAGAAAGGTGTCAGAGGTGCAAAAGGAGTGCTAGCATATTAAAGGTGCTAGAAGTGCTAAGAGGGGCTAAAAGGCTAAAGGTGCTTAAGAGTGCTAAAGATCAATTTTGAAAGTAAATGGTGCTAAAAGTGCAAAAAGAATGCTAAATGTTAAAGAGTGCTTAAAAGGTGCTAGAAATGCTAAGATGCTAAAGGTGCTTTATGGGCCATAGATTTATCTGCGAAATTAAAGAAGTGAGGCGTTAGTTTTAGATATGCGATTTTAATAATTCAGGCAAAGGATTAGATATGAAGTGACAAACCTAAAATAGATAATTAGAAGTGCCTTGCCGATTTTAAACTAACCCGCCCAATTTATTTATTTCGACAATAATTGTTCTATGTCTCTTATTATTACAAAATAAATAGAATTGCAAATAAATAAATAAAGACATAATTAGGCAATTAATTTTAGAGAGTAAGAGGAGTCGAGACGGATGACAACGTCATCTTGTCCTATTTTTGTTTAAGGATTTCTGAAGCTGGAATGCGAATGCGGATGCACATAGACGCGGGTTGCCATTTGAAGTAGCTCGTGATGAGTCTCGCCATGAGACTCTTCATTTTTGCTCCGATGCGTTTCATGTAAGAAAAAGAAAATGATAAGGATTAGCATGCACTCCAATAATATAGGACATGGATAATTGAACACGAAACACATGCATATTTATGTTGATTATTTCGGCTTCACAGACACACACATCTGATTTCGTATGACCAGCAGCAAACATAAGAGACTTAATTGCAGATTTCTATTCGTAAATCTGCACTGGCGATCTAGCAAACAGAAGAGCTTATTCAACTTAAGCTAACAGAATGTATCCAAAGGCTCCTGGCACAAAAGACACACACAATTTAATTGTCAATTTGGGTATGTCTAATAAGTAAACAGAAGAGCTTATTCACTTAAGCTAATAGAATGGATCCAAAGGCTCCTGGCAGCAAAACATATATCAGACACGCACAATTTAATTGCCAATTTAGATATGCATAATGAGCAAACAGAAGAGCTTATTCGACTTAAGCTAACAGAATGGATCCAAAAGACTCCTGGCAGCAAAACATATATCAGACACACACAATTTTAGGCCTAACATATGATAACATGTAGAGAAAGATAAAAAAAATAGGCTTACGCGACAGTCTGTGTTTATTAAAGGTCGTTTGGCTCAGATAGTTTCCACATGACGACAATCAATCAATGGACCTCAACAAGAAACTAATATGCAGAGAAAACAAAGACTGATGCACATAAGACATTCCAAGCATGTAAGAAATATTAGGAGGCATATCTGGGCATACAATCAATTTGTGATATACTCTTACTCATCTAGATAAACTGTTAGATTAACACATGTGTCTTGGCGATCGGATGTACTATGTTTCGGATAGTAGATTGCAGTCGTAGCCTAAGTCTAATCGTATTGACAAAATAAGTTCATACAAGGCAATTACTAAATAAAAGTCAAATTAAAGCCTAATCTCAAGCCATTTTGCAAACATGCTAACACTTAAGATACCATGCCATTAAAATGGATGTAGGATCTAGGGACGTGGTGGGCTCTATCATAGCATGGGTGACATAATTTCGAGCTTAGACTAAAGACTAAATGATCATTTTTAGTTAGATAGATGCAAAGGGCAAATTAACCCTCGGATCAACAAGCGTGACTCAACTTAATTCCTTCTACTACAGATTATTCGTTGAAACACCTTCAACATCGATCTAAACCAAAGAACAAGTTATATAGAACATGTAACCCAGTGGAGATCTAATGCCATATAACATGTAATTTTTAGATATCTTTACGATCCTATTTCCGCTTCATAAAACCTCCTACATTTTATCTAAACAGAATCGGACATGCTCGAGACGTAGTAGCGAGCTCTGATCGAAGATATGAACACATAAGCATATAAGCGACACAAAGAAATGAGAGAGTTCGGATTTACTTAAAGCGGGGCCCATTTCGTGTAGAATTCTTTCAATTATGAAGCGATCAAGCAGTTAACAAACCGAATAACTAAACTGAATCTCAACATAAACATGCAATCCCACCAAATATACAGAAATACAAAAAGAGCATGAAACCAGCCATCGTCATCAATTTAACACACGCTCAAACAGATGGCAAACAACAGAATACGAATAGACTAAAATCAGGTGTGAGTTAAGTTTACCTTCTCCGGCGGCGAACCGAGGCAGCGTATCAATTCGTCGGTCCACTCGACGGGTTTTGGGTTTGCGATGCGAATAGAAGGGCAAGGTTTGTTTCTTGATTTTGGTGGAATTGAAATAAGGAGTTCGAACTTCCTATTCTTGCGGTGCTAATGGTCTAGGTCTTTGAACCCTAACTCCCGATGCTCTGTCGATTCTTGCTCTTGGCGCTCTCTTCCCCGAGCTCGCTCTGTCTCTGAATGCTATGTGGTTGCTAACTATTGCTAAGGGTGAAACGATTGCTCTCTCTCTTCTGCATGCATCTGAAGTCGATGCCGCTTCCCGCTCTGTGTTTACTCTGCATGCGTGTTTCTTCTTTGCTAAAGGTTTCGATCTTTATCGGTTCCTAAATTGCTATGTAGTTCCTCCATATGAGCTCGAATCGATGCTCTGTTCACCTAAGTTGATGCCATCCCACGAAATGAACTCTCTTGTGCTATCGGTCCGCGTTCATTCCCTGCGTGTGCTTATATAGCCTATTTGGGTTCGAGTTAGGTAAATAGTAAGAGTGATTCTAGGCTTGATATTGGTCTTGATTTTGTGTGATTCGAGCGGGTTTTGATTCTATGGTAAGAAATCGTTTGGTTATGGAAGGAAGAGCTGGCTAGGGTGCGTGGGTAAGGGAAAGGCCCCGGATTCTCAGCGAAATCAGAAATTTGAGAGATTGCCGGCGCGATTTGAAATTTTATGTTTAGGGTTCGTAGGGCTTTCTTTGTTAGGCGATGGGAAGGAGGCTGCGTGTATGAAATTCTTGAGCGTTTAAAGGGGCAGCGTGGTAGGCGGCGGTCGCGGGTCACGGTCGACCAGTGCGAAATTTGGGTAAGTTAGGTTAATTAATTCTAGGAGTTAATTTTAGGTATTTAAAATTAGTGATAAATTAACTTAATGAATTGTGCTTAAATTATTTAGGTGTTCTATTAGCCTAAGTTTAAATTTAAATTATTATAATAATACATGCGGGTGTGCTTTTTAGTTAATGCTTAATATTTTAGAAATGCGCTATTATTTAGATGCTTATTATTATGCATTATTGCGAAGTTAAATTGAATTGTTTAAATTATTTAAATGCTAAATGCAAGTATGATTTTTAAGAATTGTTTAAAGCTTTTATAAATGCGACGCTATTAAATGCATGTATCAAATTAAAATTGATTTTAAATTACAAATGATTATGAAATTCTCTTGCGTATTAATAAATGCGGCTATGCTACTTGACGCGACGTCACTGCTAAATTATTTATTTTATGTATTTATTATTAATTAAGAATCGTTTGATAGAACTTAAAATTGATTAATGCGGGCGCGGGACTCTAAGTGCTTAATACTCTACGTAAGACGCGGTGCCATTATAAATTGTTTATTTATGCCGGTACTTATGTTTTATCGCTGTATTTTATTATAAAAAATCATAAAAACATTATTTTACAAAATTAGTCTAATTTTATAGTTAATGACTGGACGGGAGGGTCAAAATTGGGTGTCAACAGCTGTCCCTCTTTGTATGGAGATGATGGAAGAATCTTCGGACAAAGACGTTGACACATAGCCAATTTTGTCTCGATCTTCAGAATTGCAAAAATCTTGGGGCGGTGAGCGGCTGACGCAAAAAATCAAAATCTGTCCCAGTGTCGAGTTATGACGACACTGGGTTACCATGGTCAAAACATCAAGGCGGGCTAACGCGGACTCAAAGCTGTCCCAGTGTCGAGTTATGACGACACTGGGCTACCATGGTCAAAACACCAAGGCGGGCTAACGCGGACTCAAAATTTGTCCCAGTGTCGAGTTATGATGACACTGGGCTATGGTGCAAAAGTAAAAAATAAAATAACTGGCTTGAACCTAGGGTGTACCGCTATGGCTTATGATGATGGGTTCTATGGTGATATGGAGCGAGTGGACCGACGCTTGAGGCCGCTTCTGCCATTCATTGGGAAGGTTGGCCCCCCAACAAATTGCCCCGGTTCGCTGTAAGAGAAAATCCACGTTGTGCTCCTGCTCCTGCATGCTAAGACTTAAACAAACGGTTAGTGCATGCTTCTAAGGCGAAATGATGATGCGTAATTTTAAAAGTAATGCAAGCGTGAGTAGAAAAGGTTATCTGCAAAATGTGATGCCTGCTTTGTGTTGATGCGATCTTTGCAAATCTTTGTGATTTCGCCGCCCTTTACGCGGGCGTGTTGCGATTGTGAAGCGGATCGTTGTCACTGCTGCGATTGCCCGTGTAGACTAAAGCTCGAAAGAGTTAGTGCATGCTGTTAAGGCGAATAATAAAGCATGAATGAGAAAAGTGCAATTTTGAGAGCAGAGAAAGTCGTCGCTTGTGTAGATGCGATATCTTGATGATGGCGTCATTTGGACTTCTTTGTGCTAATAACGTCGTTACTGGATGTGTTCTTCTTGGCGTCGTTAAATGAACTTCTTTGTCTTGATAACGTCGTTACTGGGCGATGTTCTTCTTTGGCGTCGTTGCGTGAACTTCTTTGTCTTGATAACGTCGTTACTGGGCGATGTTGCATTGCCGTCATTGCGTAGACTTCTTTGTCTTGATAACGTCGTTACTGGGCGATGTTCTTCTTTGGCGTCGTTGCGTGAACTTCTTTGTCTTGATAACGTCGTTGCACGGGCGTTCTTCTTGGCGTCGTTGCGTGAACTTCTTTGTCTTGATAACGTCGTTACTGGGCGTTCTTCTTGGCGTCGTTGCGTAGACTTGATGTCTTGATCGCGTCGTTACTGGGCGATGTTCTTCTTGGCGTCGTTGCGTGGACTTCTTTGTCTTGATCGCGTCGTTACTGGGCGATGTTCTTCTTTGGCGTCGTTGCGTAGACTTGATGTGTTGATAACGTCGTTGCACGGGCGTTCTTCTTTGGCGTCGTTGCGTAGACTTCTTTGTCTTGATAACGTCGTTGCACTGGGCGTTCTTCTTTGGCGTCGTTGCGTAGACTTCTTTGTCTTGATAACGTCGTTACTGGGCGATGTTCTTCTTTGGCGTCGTTGCGTAGACTTCTTTGTCTTTGATAACGTCGTTGCACGGGCGTTCTTCTTGGCGTCGTTGCGTAGACTTCTTTGTCTTGATAGCGTCGTTGCACGGGCGTTCTTCTTTGGCGTCGTTGCGTAGACTTGATGTCTTGATAACGTCGTTACTGGGCGATGTTCTTCTTTGGCGTCGTTGCGTAGACTTGTTGTCTTGATAACGTCGTTGCACTGGGCGATATTCTTCTTGGCGTCGTTGCGTAGACTTCTTTGTCTTGATAACGTCGTTGCACTGGGCGTTCTTCTTTGGCGTCGTTGCGTGAACTTCTTTGTCTTGATAACGTCGTTGCACGGGCGTTCTTCTTGCTCTGTAGAATAAATGCTTACGCAAGCTAAGCGAAAGCGTTAGTGTATACTGTTTAAGCGAAATGATAAGTACATATGAGAAGTGCAATTTTATGGGTAGAGATGTCATCACGATCGCTGATGAATATTGAGATGTTGTCCTTGCGGACATCTTTGAGCAGCTGTTGTGAATTGTCGTGATGCCTTTGTTGGAGTGCGATCGTGGGTTGCCAATCGACTTTATGCTTTCGAATTGATCGCTAGATTTTGTTGCGGAACTACGAACTTTATTCTTGATTGTTGATGCCGCTCTGCTGCTTCTTTGCTTTATTTGCGGACTTTGGATTGTTGTCATCCTCTG
This sequence comes from Przewalskia tangutica, assembly GCA_029844215.1. Classification (NCBI taxonomy): domain Eukaryota; kingdom Viridiplantae; phylum Streptophyta; class Magnoliopsida; order Solanales; family Solanaceae; genus Przewalskia; species Przewalskia tangutica. The sequence continues at coordinate 103,501,497 of CM056736.1, read as the reverse complement.
CTGTCTTTGTTTTCTAACCTACGAAGAGACTTTTGTCGTATTTTACGCTTGGTGTTGCACTTTACGCTTAATATGAAAAGACTGCGCTCGAAGAAAAGTTGTGAGTTTTGGGGGTCGATTCATATTTGACTTCCCGCCTTGTCATGATATCGCGTGCACGGCTTTGTTTGGACTTACGATCCATGCAGTTTCTACGTTGTCCCGATTTTGAAAAGGGTGCGGCCTAAAGTGGGTCTGATGTAGTTGCTTGCGTGTAGTGATGTTTACGGGCCTTGATTTGGCTGTGGGGTTGCCATTCTTTGCGATGGCGGCGAGGTGCTCGATCGGATCTATCTTGCTTTTCTTTTACGAGACCCTGCTTTGCTATAGAAACGAGATAGGTTAGGCTCGTTCGCTCAAATGCCCTTGAATCGGTTATGTCATTTGGGCCGTGCCTTTGACGCTTGTGGGATATCGATGCTCTGCCGTTGCTTAGTCGAATACAAATCGACCTTTGGGAGATGATAAATCTTTCTAAAAAAGCAACAAGCGGCGTTAGCGTAAAGCACGTAATTTGCGGGCATGTAATGGATATATCGCACGTAGTGCGTTGGCGTTTCCTAACATGCGTGGGGACCTCTTTATGCGGTAGGCTAAGCGTCACGTATGCGGTCGTGATAGATTTGTCCAAGTCGTCGACTATAATGCTTTTGTTGGAAATGGCGACCAAATGGCGGTGCCTTTTTCCAATTTTAGCATGTCGTGATTAGGCTTGGATTTGTCTGTCATTGTCACGCTACACGTAATATCTTTGGTTGGTCGTTGGGTTGAGAAACGTCGACAAGTTTGGTGTCTTCCTAATTGTGGCGTCGATGCGGATCGACCAGCACAAGGTAAATGCGTCGTACCCTAAAATAAGGGTGGTATAGCTCATCACGAGTTGCTAAGATTTGGCTTTACTAGGCCTTGAGTTCAGGCGGACAACTCGAGTGAGAAGGCTCTGTGACCTTGGTTAGGCCAAGACACTCCACGTATGTTCTGACTCTCCTAAATTTGGATTTTGAAGAAAGAGTTTCTTTGATGCACAGCGCGCCTCGCGTGCGGTGTGTGATTGTGTGAATTTTCAGTGGAAGAAATATGGCGGAATGCGGTTTAAGGAAAGCGATAAAGCGGTAGCAAAATAAACAAAATACAATACCAAAAATTAAATGCAAAATAATTGCCAAGTAATAACCACTAGGTCATTTGTGGTTAAGAACCTAAAATCCCAGTAGTCGCCATTTCTGTCGCGCACTTTTTAGCGACATAAAAATAAGAACTCACCTTAAAAGTGCAATGTTAGAAAATAAAGTGCTAAATGTTAAAAGTGCAAACAAATATTAAAATGCTAGAAATGCAAAAGTGCTAAGGGTTCGCGGAGTCGCCACCTAATTAGTTGGGTGAATTAGGACACCTAAATGTTTAACTAGCTTAAAGTAAAACATTAACTCCATTTTAATGGTCTGCTAAACTTAATGAGGTTCTGGATAAGGGTTAACTTTGTTAATCTAGAGTGAAGGGTTAGGCACCTACAGATCAGCTAACTGCGGTTGTCTGCCAAACTAGGGTAATTATTATATTTTTAAAATGCAAAATAAAAGCTCCACTGCTTAATAAAATGCTAAGATGTTAAAATGTTTAAAGGTGCCTTAAAGTAAAAGGTTGCTAAAGGTATTAAATCTTTAGAAGGGCTCCTGCTTAGAAAAAGTGTTAGAAAATAAATAAGATGTTAATTGTTTAAAGGAAGGCTTAAAAGTATTTAAAAGGGTGCTAAAATATTAAAAGTGCTAAAAGGTTAAAAATGCTGAAAAAAATGCTAAAGTTTTAAAATGCTTAGAAAGCTTAAAAGAAAGGTGTCGGAGGTGCAAAAGGAGTGCTAGCATATTAAAGGTGCTAGAAGTGCTAAGAGGGGCTAAAAGGCTAAAGGTGCTTAAGAGTGCTAAAGATCAATTTTGAAAGTAAATGGTGCTAAAAGTGCAAAAGAATGCTAAATGTTAAAGAGTGCTTAAAAGGTGCTAGAAATGCTAAGATCTAAAAGGTGCTTTATGGGCCGTAGATTTATCTGTGAAATTAAAGAAGTGAGCGTTAGTTTTAGATACGCGATTTTAATAATTCAGGCAAAGGATTAGATATGAAGTGACAAACCTAAAATAGATAATTAGAAGTGCCTTGCGATTTTAAACTAACATGATTTATTTATTTAAATGATAATTGTTCTATGTCTCTTATTATTACAAAATAAATAGAATTGCAAATAAATAAATAAAGACATAATTAGGCAATTAATTTTAGAGAGTAAGAGAATTCGGGAGCGGATGACAGCGTCATCTTGTCTATTTTGTTTAAGGATTTACGAATTTGGAATGCGAATGCGGATGCACGTAGGCGCGGGTTGCCATTTGAAGTAGCTCGTGATGAGTCTCGCCGTGAGACTCTTCATTTTTGCTCCGATCGTTTCATGTAAGAAAAGAAAATGATAAGGATTAGCGTGCGCTCCGATAATATAGGACATGGATAATTGAACCTGAAACACGTGCGTATTTATGTTGATTATTTATTACGACACATGTGTCGATTTACGTATGACCGACAAACATAAGAGACTTAATTGCGATTTCTATTGAAATCTGCATTTGGGCGATCTAGCAAGCGAAGAGCTTATTGACTTAAGCTAGCAGAATGTATCGAAGGCTCGCACAAAAGACACGCCTGATTTAATTGTCAATTTGGGTATGTCTAATAAGTAAATGAAGAGCTTATTCACTTAAGCTAATAGAATGGATCGAAAGGCTCGCAGCGTAAAACATATATCGGACACGCCGATTTAATTGCCAATTTAGATATGCATAATGAGCAAGCGGAAGAGCTTATTAGACTTAAGCTAACGAGAATGGATCCAAAGACTCGCAGCGAAAGCATATATCGGACACGCAGCGATTTTAGGCCTAACGTATGATAACGTGTGAAAGATAAAAAAATGAAACTTACGCGACGATGCGTGTTTATTAAAGGTCGTTTGGCTCGGATAGTTTCCACGTGGCGACAATCGATCAATGGACCTCAGCGAAACTAATATGCGGAGAAAACAAAGGCGATGCACGTAAGACATTCAGCATGTAAGAAATATTAGGAGGCATATGCGGGCATCTGATCGATTTGTGATATACTCTTACTCGTCTAGATAAGCGTTAGATTAACACGTGTGTCTTGGCGATCGGCGTGTACTATGTTTGGATAGTAGATTGCGATCGTAGCCTAAGTCTGTCGTATTGACAAAATAAGTTCATACAAGGCAATTACTAAATAAAAGTCAAATTAAAGCCTAATCTCGAGCCATTTTGCAAACATGCTAACACTTAAGATACCGTACCATTAAAATGGATGTAGGATCTAGGGGCGGTGGAGCTCTGTCATAGCATGGGTGACGTAATTTGAGCTTAGACTAAAGACTAAATGATCATTTTTAGTTAGATAGATGCAAAGGGCAAATTAACCCTCGGATCAACAAGCGTGACTCGACTTAATTCCTTACACTACAGTTATTAGTTGAAACACCTTGACAGATCTAAACCGAACAAGTTATATAGAACATGTAACCCAGTGGAGATCTAATGCCATATAACGTGTAATTTTTAGATATCTTTACGATCCTATTTCCTCTTATAAAACCCTCCTGCATTTTATCTAAGCAGAATCGGACGTGCTCGAGGCGTAGTAGCGACTCTGATCGAAGATATGAACACGTAAGCGTATAAGCGACAAAAGAAATGAGAGGAGTTGGATTTACTTAAAGCGGGGCCCGTTTCGTGTAGAATTCTTTCAATTATGAAAGCGATCAAGCAGTTAACAAAGCTGGAACAACTAAAGCTGAATCTCGACATAAACATGCGATCCCGCAAATATCTGAAATACAAAAAGAGCGTGAAACCGGCATCGTCATCAATTTAACACGCGGCTCAAGCGGATGGCAAACAATAGAATCTGAATAGACTAAAATCGGTGTGAGTTAAGTTTACCTTCTCGTGGCAGAAGCGGCGTATCAGTCGTCGGTACACTCGGCGGGTTTTGGGTTTGCGATGCGAATAGAAAGGCAATGTTTGTTTCTTGATTTTTGAAGTGGAATTGAAATAAGGAGTTCGAACTTCCTATTCTTGCGGTGCTAATGGTCTAGGTCTTGAACCACAACTCCGATGCTCTGTCGATTCTTGCTCTTTGAGCTGCTCTCTTCCCGAGCTCTGCTCTGTCTCTGAATTGCTATGTGGTTGCTAACTATTGCTAAGGGTGAAAGCGATTGCTCTCTCTCTTCTTATGCATCTGAAGTCGATGCCGCTTCTGCTCTGTGTTTACTCTGCATGCGTGTTTCTTCTTTGCTAAAGGTTTCGATCTTATCGGTTCCACTAAATTGCTATGTAGTTCCTCCATCGAGCTCTGAATCGATGCTCTGTTCACCACAAGTTGATGCCGTCCCACGAAATGAACTCTCTTGTGCTATCGGTCCCCGCATTCTTTCCCTGCGTGTGCTTATATAGCCTGTTGGGTTCGAGTTAGGTAAATAGTAAGAGTGATTCTAGGCTTGATATTGGTCTTGATTTTGTGTGATTGAGCGGGTTTTGATTCTATGGTAAGAAATCGTTTGGTTATGGAAGGAAGAGTGGCTAAGTGCGTGGGTAAGGAAAGGCCGGATTCTCGGTGAAATCGGTGAGTCTTGGTGCCTTGGCGGCGATTTGAAATTTTATGTTTAGGGTTCGTAGGGCTTTCTTTGTTAGGGACGATGGGAAGGAGGCTGCGTATATGGGCTTCTGAACGTTTAAAGGGGCAAGCGTGGTAGGCGGCCAGTCGCGAGTCGCGGAGACCAGTGCGGATGAAATTTGGGTAAGTTAGGTTAATTAATTCTAGGAGTTAATTTTAGGTATTTAAAATTAGTGATAAATTAACTTAATGAATTGTGCTTAAATTATTTAGGTGTTCTATTAGCCTAAGTTTAAATTTAAATTATTATAATAATACATGCGGGTGTGCTTTTTAGTTAATGCTTAATATTTTAGAAATGCGGCGCTATTATTTAGATGCTTATTATTATGCATTATTGCGAAGTTAAATTGAATTGTTTAAATTATTTAAATGCTAAATGCAAGTATGATTTTTAAGAATTGTTTAAAGCTTTTATAAATCGTATTTATTAAATCATGTATCAAATTAAAATTGATTTTAAATTACAAATGATTATGAAATTCTCTTGCGTATTAATAAATGCGGCTATGCTACTTGACGCGACGTCACTGCTAAATTATTTATTTTATGTATTTATTATTAATTAAGAATCGTTTGATAGAACTTAAAATTGATTAATGCGGGCGCGGGACTCTAAGTGCTTAATACTCTACGTAAGATGCGGTGCCATTATAAATTGTTTATTTATGCCGGTACTTATGTTTTATCGCTGTATTTTATTATAAAAAATCATAAAAACATTATTTTACAAAATTAGTCTAATTTTATAGTTAATGACTGGACGGGAGGGTCAAAATTGGGTGTCAACAGCTGTCCCTCTTTGTATGGAGATGATGGAAGAATCTTCGGACAAAGACGTTGACACATAGCCAATTTTGTCTCGATCTTCAGAATTGCAAAAATCTTTGAGGCGGTAGACAAGCCGATGAAAAATCAAAATCTGTCGATGTCGAGTTATGGCGACCTTTGGGTTACCGTGGTCAAAACGTCAAGGCGGGCTAGCGGACTCAAAGCGTCGATGTGTCGAGTTATGGCGACAACTGGGCTACCATGGTCAAAACACGAGCGGTAACGCGGACTCAAAATTTGTCGGTGTCGAGTTATGATGACATTGGGCTATAATAAAAGTAAAATAAAATAAGCGGCTTGAACACAGGGTGTCTGCTATGGCTTATGATGATGGGTTATGGTGATATGGGCGAGTGGGCCAAGCGAGGCGGCTACGCCGTTCGTTGGGAAGGTTGGCCCGACAAATTGCCGGTTATTTGTAAGAGAAAATCCACGTTGTGCTCCCTGCTCTGCGTACTAAGACTTAAACAAGCGGTTAGTGCATGCTAAAGCGAAATGATGATGCGTAATTTTAAAAGTAATGCAATTGTGAGTAGAAAAGGTTATCCTGCAAAATGTGATGCTTTGTGTTGATGCGATCTTTGCAAATCTTTGTGATTTCGCCGCTTTGCGGGCGTGTTGCGATTGTGAGCAGCGGATCGTTGTCCTTGCTGCAATTGCCCCATGTAGACTAAAGCTCAAGAAAGAGTTAGTGCATAACTGTTAAGACAGAATAATAAAGCATGAATGAGAAAAGTGCAATTTTGAGAACAGAGAAAGTCGTCCTTGTGTAGATGCGATATGCTGATGATGGCGTCATTTTCGGACTTGCTGTGCTAATAACGTCGTTGCCTGGATGTGTTGCTGCTGGCGTCGTTGCGTAGACTTCTTTGTCTTGATAACGTCGTTACTGGATGTGTTCTTCTTTGGCGTCGTTGCGTGAACTTCTTTGTCTTTGATCGCGTCGTTACTGGGCGTTCTTCTTTGGCGTCGTTGCGTAGACTTCTTTGTCTTGATAACGTCGTTACTGGGCGTGTTGCATTGCCGTCATTGCGTAGACTTCTTTGTCTTGATAACGTCGTTACTGGGCGATATTCTTTCTTGGCGTCGTTGCGTAGACGTTCTTTGTCTTGTCGCGTCGTTGCTGGGCGTTCTTCTTTGGCGTTGCGTGGACTTCTTTGTCTTGATAACGTCGTTACTGGGCGTTCTTCTTGGCGTCGTTGCGTAGACTTGATGTCTTGATCGCGTCGTTGCACTGGGCGATGTTCTTCTTTGGCGTCGTTGCGTGAACTTCTTTGTCTTGATAACGTCGTTACTGGGCGATATTCTTCTTTGGCGTCGTTGCGTAGACTTGATGTGTTGATAACGTCGTTGCACGGGCGTTCTTCTTTGGCGTCGTTGCGTAGACTTCTTTGTCGTCGCGTCGTTGCTGGGCGTTCTTCTTGGCGTCGTTGCGTGAACTTCTTTGTCTTGATCGCGTCGTTACTGGGCGATGTTCTTCTTTGGCGTCGTTGCGTAGACTTCTTTGTCTTGATAACGTCGTTGCACGGGCGTTCTTCTTGGCGTCGTTGCGTAGACTTCTTTGTCTTGATAACGTCGTTACTGGGCGTTCTTCTTGGCGTCGTTGCGTAGACTTGCTGTGCTGATAACGTCGTTGCCTGGACGTGTTGCTGCTGGCGTCGTTGCGTAGACTTGTTGTGCTGATAACGTCGTTGCTGGGCGATGTTCTTCTTTGGCGTCGTTGCGTGAACTTCTTTGTCTTGATAACGTCGTTGCACGGGCGTTCTTCTTTGGCGTCGTTGCGTGAACTTCTTTGTCTTGATAACGTCGTTGCACGGGCGTTCTTCTTTGCTCGCAGTAGAATAAATGCTTCGCAAGCTAAGCGAGAAAGCGTTAGTGTATACTGTTTAAGCGAAATGATAAGTACATATGAGAAGTGCAATTTTATGGGTAGAGATGTCATCCACGATCGCTGATGAATATTGAGATGTTGTCCTACGCGGACATCTTTGAACGCCGCAATTGACGAATTGTCATGATGCTTTGTTGGAGTGCGATCGTGGGTTGCCAATCGACTTTATGCTTTCGAATTGATCGCTAGATTTTGTTGCGAACTACGAACTTTGATTGATTGTTGATGCCGCTGCTTCTTCTTTGCTGCTGCGGACTTTGGATTGTTGTCATCCTCTGCCTGTGCTGCTTTTCCTGCTTCTACGAAGAGACTTTTGTCGTATTTTCTGCTTCGGCTGTTGCACTTTCTGCTAAATATGAAAAGACATGCGCTCAAAGACAAGTGGTGAGTTTTGGGGTCGATTCATATTTGACTTCGCCGCCTTGTCCTTGATATCCGCGTGCACGGCTTTGTTTGGACTTGCAATCCATGCAGTTTCCTACATTGTCCCGATTTTGAAAAGAATTATGCGGCCTAAGTGGGTCTCGATGTAGTTGCTTGTATGTAGTGATGTTTAGGCCTTGATTTGGCTGTAGGGTTGCCATTCTTTGCGATGGCCCGGGCGAGGTGCTCGTCGGATCTATCTTTGCTTTTCTTTTACGAGACCCTGCTTGCCTATAGGAACCAAGATAGGTTCCGACTCGTTCCGCTCAAATGCCCTTGAATCGGTTATGTCGCTGGACCGTGCCTTTGACCTTGTGGGATATCGATGCTCTGCCATTGCTTAGTCAAATACAAATCGACCTTTGGGGAGATGATAAATCTTTCTAAAAAAAAGCAACAAACGGCGTTAGCATAAAGCACGTAATTTGCAGGCATGTAACAGATATATCGCACATAGTACATTCAAACGTTTCCTAACATGCATGGGGGACCTCTTTATGCGGTAGGAGCCTAAACGTCACGTATGCGAGGTCGTGATAGATTTGTCCAAGTCGTCCAACTATAATGCTTTTGTTGGAAATGGCGACCAAATGACGGTGCACTTTTTCCAATTTTAGCATGTCATGATTAGGCTTGGATTTGTCTGTCATTGTCACGCTACACATAATATGCTGGTTGGTCGTTGGGTTGAGAAACCCGTCGACAAGTTTGGTGTCTTCCTAATTGTGGCGTCGATGCCAAGGATCGACCCACCTAAGGTAAATGCATGCATGCCCTAAAATAAAGGGTGGTATAGCTCTATCACGAGTTGCTAAGATTTGGCTTTACTAGGCCTTGAGTTCCCGGCGGACAACTCGAGTGAGAAGGCTACGCGCCACCGGTTAGGCCAAGGCACTCCACGTATGTTCTGACTCTCCTAAATTTGGATTTTGAAGAAAGAGTTTCTTTGATGCACCAAGCGCACTCGCATGCGGTGTGTGATTGTGTGAATTTTCAGTGGAAGAAATATGAGCGGAATGCGGTTTAAGGAAAGCGATAAAGCGGTAGCAAAAATAAACAAAATACAATACACAAAAATTAAATGCAAAATAATTGCCAAGTAATAACCCTAGGTGCATTGTGGTTAAGAACCTAAAATCCCAGTAGTCGCTTATTTCGCGCATACTTTTCGAGCGACATAAAAATAAGAACTCACGCTTAAAAGTGCAATGTTAGAAAATAAAGTGCTAAATGTTAAAAGTGCAAACAAATATTAAAGTGCTAGAAATGCAAAAGTGCTAAGGGTTGTGAGTCGCCACCTAATTAGTTGGGTGAATTAGGACACCTAAATGTTTAACTAGCTTAAAGTAAAACATTAACTCCATTTTAATGGTCTGCTAAACTTAATGAGGTTCTGGATAAGGGTTCTTTATTAATCTAGAGGGAAGGGGTTAGGCACCCTCTAAGATCCGCTAACTTGCGGTTGTCCTGTCAAACCTAGGGTAATTATTATATTTTTTTAAAATGCAAAATAAAAGCTCCACCTGCTTAATAAAATGCTAAGATGTTAAAATGTTTAAAAGGTGCCTTAAAGTAAAAGGTTGCTAAAGGTATTAAATGCTAGAAGGGCTCCTGCTTAGAAAAAGTGTTAGAAAATAAATAAGATGTTAATTGTTTAAAGGAAGGCTTAAAAGTATTTAAAAGGGTGCTAAAATATTAAAAGTGCTAAAAGGTTAAAAATGCTGGAAAAAAATGCTAAAGTTTTAAAATGCTTAGAAAGCTTAAAAAGAAAGGTGTCAGAGGTGCAAAAGGAGTGCTAGCATATTAAAGGTGCTAGAAGTGCTAAGAGGGGCTAAAAGGCTAAAGGTGCTTAAGAGTGCTAAAGATCAATTTTGAAAGTAAATGGTGCTAAAAGTGCAAAAGAATGCTAAATGTTAAAGAGTGCTTAAAAGGTGCTAGAAATGCTAAGATGCTAAAGGTGCTTTATGGGCCATAGATTTATCTCGAAATTAAAGAAGTGAGGCGTTAGTTTTAGATATGCGATTTTAATAATTCGAAAAGGATTAGATATGAAGTGACAAACCTAAAATAGATAATTAGAAGTGCCTTGCCGATTTTAAACTAACATGATTTATTTATTTAAACAATAATTGATCAATGTCTATTAATATTACAAAATAAATAGAATAGCAAATAAATAAATAAACACATAATTAGGCAATAAATTTTAGAGTAAGAGAGTCGAGCGGATGACAACGTCATCTTGTCTATTTTTGTTTAAGGATTTGGAATGCGAATGCGGATGCACGTAGGCGCGGGTTGCCATTTGAAGTAGCTCGTGATGAGTCTCTCCATGAGACTCTTAATTTTTTCTCCGATGCGTTTCTTGTAATAAAAAGAATATGATAATGATTAGCATTCACTACAATTATTTAGTACATGGATAATTTAACACGAAAATAATGCATATTTATGTTGATTATTTCACAGACACACACATCTCGATTTCGTATGACCGAAAGAAACATAAGAGACTTAATTGCAGATTTCTATTGAAATCTGCATGGCGATCTGCAAATGTAAGAGCTTATTCAACTTAAGCTAATGAATGTATCCAAAGGCTCGCGGCACAAAAGACACACAATTTAATTGTCAATTTGGGTATGTCTAATAAAGTAAGAGCTTATTCACTTAAGCTAATAGAATGGATCCAAAGGCTCGCAGCGTGAAAACATATATCGACACGCATAATTTAATTGCCAATTTAGATATGCATAATGAGCAAGCGGAAGAGCTTATTAGACTTAAGCTAACGAATGGATCCAAAAGACTCTGGCAAAGAAACATATATCGACACACACGATTTTAGGCCTAACATATGATAACATGTAGAGAAAGATAAAAAAATAACTTACGACGATCTGTGTTTATTAAAGGTCGTTTGGCTCGGATAGTTTCCACGTGGCGACAATCAATCAATGGACCTCAACAAGAAACTAATATGCGAGAAAACAAAGATCGATGCATAAGACATTCCAAGCATGTAAGAAATATTAGGAGGCATATCTGGGCATCTGATCGATTTGTGATATACTCTTACTCATCTAGATAAAGCGTTAGATTAACACGTGTGTCTTGGCGATCGGCATGTACTATGTTTCGGATAGTAGATTGCAGTCGTAGCCTAAGTCTAATCGTATTGACAAAATAAGTTCATACAAGGCAATTACTAAATAAAAGTCAAATTAAAGCCTAATCTCAAGCCATTTTGCAAACATGCTAACACTTAAGATACCATGCCATTAAAATGGATGTAGGATCTAGGGGACATGGCTGGGCTCTATCATAGCATGGGTGACATAATTTCGAGCTTAGACTAAAGACTAAATGATCATTTTTAGTTAGATAGATGCAAAAGGGCAAATTAACCCCTCAGATCAACAAGCGTGACTCAACTTAATTCCTTCTACTACAGATTATTCGTTGAAACACCTTCAACACTGATCTAAACCAGCAACAAGTTATATAGAACATGTGTAACCCAAGCTGGAGATCTAATGCCATATAACATGTAATTTTTAGATATCTTTACCAGTCCTATTTCCCCTGCTTCATAAAACCCTCCTACATTTTATCTAAACAGAATCGGACATGCTCGAGACGTAGTAGCGACTCTGATCGAAGATATGAACACATAAGCATATAAGCGACACAAAAGAAATGAGAGGAGTTCGGATTTACTTAAAGCAGGGCCCATTTCGTGTAGAATTCTTTCAATTATGAAGGCAATCAAACAGATTAACAAACTGGAACAACTAAACTGAATCTCAACATAAACATGCAATCCCACCAAATATACAGAAATACAAAAAGAGCATGAAACCAGCCATCGTCATCAATTTAACACACGCTCAAACAGATGGCAAACAATAGAATACGAATAGACTAAAATCAGGTGTGAGTTAAGTTTACCTTCTCCGGCGGCGAACCGAGGCAGCGTATCAAGTCGTCGGTACACTCGACGGGTTTTGGGTTTGCGATGCGAATAGAAAGGCAATGTTTGTTTGCTGATTTTTGGGCTGGAATTGAAATAAGGAGTTCGAACTTCCTATTCTTGCGGTGCTAATGGTCTAGGTGCTGAACCCTAACTCCCGATGCTCTGTCGATTCTTGCTACTGAACTGCTCTCTTCCCTGAGCTCTGCTCTGTCTCCTGAATTGCTATGTGGTTGCTAACTATTGCTAAGGGTGAAACGATTGCTCTCTCCTCTCTTGCTGTCTGTCCTAAGTCGATGCCCTTCCTGCTCTGTGTTTACTCTCTGTCTGTGTTTTACTGCTGCTAAAGGTTTCGATGCTATCGGTTCCCTAAATTGCTATGTAGTTCCTCCATCTGAGCTCTGAATCGATGCTCTGTTCACCCCTAAGTTGATGCCATCCCCCTGAAATGAACTCTACTGTGCTATCGGTCCCCGCATTCTGTTCCCTTTGCATGTGCTTATATAGCCCCTATTTGGGTTCCAAGTTAGGTAAATAGTAAGGGCTGATTCTAGGCTTGATATTGGTGCTGATTTTGTGTGATTCGAACGGGTTTTGATTCTATGGTAAGAAATCGTTTGGTTATGGAAGGAAGAGCTGGCTAGGGTGCGTGGGTAAGGGAAAGGCCCCGGATTCTCAGGCGAGAAATCCGGGCTGAGGTGCCGGTGCCTTGGCGGCGATTTGAAATTTTATGTTTAGGGTTCGTAGGGCTTTCTTTGTTAGGGACGATGGGAAGGAGGCTGCGTATATGGGCTGCTGAACGTTTAAAGGGGCAAAGGCGTGGGCCGGGTCGACGGGTCGCGGGTCACGGACTGGACGAATTGCAGATGGGCTGGGTAAGTTAGGTTAATTAATTCTAGGAGTTAATTTTAGGTATTTAAAATTAGTGATAAATTAACTTAATGAATTGTGCTTAAATTATTTAGGTGTTCTATTAGCCTAAGTTTAAATTTAAATTATTATAATAATACATGCGGGTGTGCTTTTTAGTTAATGCTTAATATTTTAGAAATGCGGCGCTATTATTTAGATGCTTATTATTATGCATTATTGCGAAGTTAAATTGAATTGTTTAAATTATTTAAATGCTAAATGCAAGTATGATTTTTAAGAATTGTTTAAAGCTTTTATAAATGCGACGCTATTAAATGCATGTATCAAATTAAAATTGATTTTAAATTACAAATGATTATGAAATTCTCTTGCGTATTAATAAATGCGGCTATGCTACTTGACGCGACGTCACTGCTAAATTATTTATTTTATGTATTTATTATTAATTAAGAATCGTTTGATAGAACTTAAAATTGATTAATGCGGGCGCGGGACTCTAAGTGCTTAATACTCTACGTAAGACGCGGTGCCATTATAAATTGTTTATTTATGCCGGTACTTATGTTTTATCGCTGTATTTTATTATAAAAAATCATAAAAAAATTATTTTACAAAATTAGTCTAATTTTATAGTTAATGACTGGACGGAAGGGTCAAAATTGGGTGTCAACACATATACGATATTTAAGACTTCACACAGGGCCATGGACTTTGGGGAAATTACAAGTAATATCAAAAGATCCTACCTTACAATATTAAATAAAGAAGCTACATGGGCTAGTTTGATACGTCGCACTGTATTATAATGGACTGGACTGTGTTAATATATAATGGACAGTATTAGAGTATTAATATATAATGGACTATATTTTTTATTTATTTTTAGTACAGTCCAGGAGAGACCTATCTACTAGATGAGTCTCAAAAATGGCAGTTCTAAAAATAGTACAGTGTAGTCCGGTTGAAAACGTCCATCAAACGTTGTATTATTTTTTTGTTTAGTGCAGTCCAGCGTAATACATCGTATCGAACGTGCCCCAAGGGTTTAATACTTATTGTTTAAAGTTTAGAATTCAAAATTTGTTTTCAACCTACACTAAACCTCGATAAATGAATATTCGAAAATTTAATAACTTCGATTAAATAATAATTTTCTCCGGTCCCGACTTGAGCCAATGTGATAAAATAATAACCTCGATAAATGCATAAGATAATAATTTTAAAAAAATCCTTAAGGCCCACTGAAAATATAATTAAGTATGTATGAAAATTACATATATAATTCATAAAATAAAGCACTTGCTAAACAATTTTTATTTTAAATTTTATGTTTTCCTAAAATATGTTTATAGTCAATTGGTTCTTTTTTTCATGCGAACTGAACTCAATTTCATCTTTAACTTTTTTGAGGACATAAACTACATTCGGCACATTCTTCTCATTTTGAAGCAAATAATTTTTCAAAGTCTCTACGGCAAGAAATTGTTTACTTATTTTCTTTTCTTAGTTACCGAAAAAAATAATTGTTTAATTTGAGAAATATAATGTATAAAATAAAAATTATTCTATAAATTAATAAATATTAATTTATCGATAAATTAATAACCATGTATAAGATAATAATTTTCCAGGTCCCAAAGATATTTATTTATAGAGGTTTTACTGTACTTCTTCTCAATGATACTTGTTCAATAAAAAAAATTGCATGAAGGTATATTTTGAGACTTTATTTTGTTCTTTTCTACCCTTTTTTATTTTGTTAATTCAAAAGATTAATATAAGTAGTCAAACATGTTTAATTATTTAAAAAGTGTAAGGATTTATATCTGAGACCAAAATGAATTTATATCTGAGGCCAAAAAAATCTATTGTCTATGAATCAATAAATATCATATAATCAAGTGAGTATATTCTGAAAGGAAGAGGCAACAGATTTAGCGCATATCACACAAGATCAAAATTTTGAGGGAACTTTATATCGAACATTCTAATAAATAATTATATATTGTATATGTTATATTAAAATTTATTGTTATTTTATATTAGATCACGTCAAATAAGTAATAAAAATTTAACTGAATCGTACCAATATCGAAGAAAAACCGAGAGGATTGGAATGGTTTTGAAAATTTTAATTTCGGTTATATTTGCAGATTAACCGAAAAAATTGCATAGTATATATATTTTTTAAATAATTGATAATACCGTACCATTGACACCCATACGTTTAAAGAACTAGATCACTATAAGAGCATGTTTGGATGGACTTATAAGTTATAACTTATATATTATAAGTAAAAAGTCAAGTTAGGATATGACATTTGACTTATTTTGTTATTTCAACTTAAAACAAGTGCTTACAAGCACTTTTTATTTTACCCAAACACTATATAAATACTTAAAAATATTTTTGCGTAAAAATACCTAAAATAAGCAAATCCAAACAGGATCTAAGTTTGATTATAGAGCATCGTAACTTAAAGATTGTAAAACAGAGAAATATGGCGTCATGGTTGCAGTGTCATAACTTTCTAGTTTGGTAATTTTGATGATGATGTTGGTTGAGGTGTTGAAGAATTAGTTCAGTAATTTTGATGTTTGAGGGGTTGAAGAATGTAATTTTGAAGATGATGTTGAGAGAAAAATTAGGAAATAATTTTGCTTACAACTACAAGTAGGATTCTAATTTGTCGTTAATGTTTTTGTTTTTTGTTAAACAATTACGAATAATGACATTACAAAAACAACTGCCATTACCTCTAAAATTCCTGATGGTGTAATAATTTTATACATCGATTTCGCACAAACTTAAACTCTTTCCTAAATGTATTGGATGGAACTGAATTTTGTCGTCGTCACTAATATGTTTTATTTTTGTGGTCATCAACGTATCTTTTATAAAAATATTTATCTTTGAATAACATAGCATTATTACTAAGTCCGGAGTCTAAAGAGCACTATTTTGAAGCCAAAAGAAGTTGTGTGGATTGGTATACGACTTACTACAATTCTTTTTTATTTTTTATCATTCACGAGTTGTAAATAGGCTCCCAAAAAAATTATAATTATAAATTGTAGAGCACATACGACTTGCAAGTAGTAGATTCCTCCACAAGTTATACCACAAATAAAACGTCGTTTAACGTTGGCCATAACAATGTTGCAAGTCGCACAAGGAGATATGATAAACCCCTTTTGGTTTATCCCTAAGTCCACTAGCCCCTTTGATTTTTTGGCATTTAGGCTCCGGACTCGCATTATTACTCAGCGTTTATATGCTCACCTAGGACCATAAATCTGAACTTCTAGAAAATTCCTTAATTAAAGGCATTGTTTTACTTGAACAAACCAAAGAAACTCAACAAAAAAAACTAACAAATGCCTTTTAGCATAGTTTGCCTTAATTTACTAAGTATTTCTATGTTCACTTGAAAATGGGCTTATTTTTTGGGACTTGTTCAATGACTTTGAACAGCTCAAATATGCACTTTTCTTGATTTTACCAGTTCTAGTTTTTGAGATACTCATAACTGTCTTGGCTTGTCAACCAATCCATTTTGGCCCTTGTCAATCTTAAAGTTCATCAAAAAATTTGAAAGAACTTTATATCGGACATTCTAATAAAGAAATTTATATTTTATATATTATATTAAAATGGGAAAAGATCATATTTGTCCTCAAACTTAGAAAAGTGTCATATTTATCCTCCGTTAAAGTTTGGGATAAATATATCTTTTCCATTATTAAACTTGTTGTTTTATATTAGATCAGGTCAAATAAGTAATCAAAAATTAACTAAACCGTACCAATACTAAAGAAAACCGAGAGGATTGGGATAGTTTTGAAAATTTAAATTTTGGTTAATTTTGCATATTAACCGAAAAAATTGTATAGTATATATTTTTTTAAATAACCTACTATACCCTACCATGGACACACATACGTTTAAAGAACTAGTAAAAAATCACATGTCTAGAAAGCTCATAAATGCTTATTTTTTAAAGTAAATACTTGTGAAATTTTTTAGACGTGTTTGGTTGAAAAAAGAAGAGAGCTTACAGGTGTCATAAACACTTATTTCATAGACTCAAAATTTTGAGCTTATGAGAGTAGAATTTCTTTTGGCCTTATAATTTTATGTTTTTTATATAAAAATATTTTTTTATTGGCACCAAACACCTAACAACTTTTTTATAAAAGTTTTACTTGAAAAAACTCTACTCCTATAAGCTTTTTTTAATAAGTTGTACCAAATTGATAATTTTGATGATGATGTTGGTTGATGTGTTGCAGAATTAGTTTAGTAATTTTGATGATGATGTTGTTTGAGGGGTTGAAGATCAATTCAGTAATTTTGAAGATGATGTTAGAGAGAAAAAATAGGAAATAATTTTGCTTACAACTACAAGTAGGATTCTAATTTGCTGTTAATGTTTTTGTTTTTTGTTAACAATTACGAATAATGACATTACAAAAAACAAAAATTACTGTCAATACCTCTGAAATTACATGATGGTGTAATAAATTTTATACAGCGATTTCTCACGAACTTAAACTCTTTCCTTTGTTGAGGGGAAAATCCTGGAGGCAAAACTCCCCACACCTGTACCAGAGACCTATTAGCAAGGTGAGATGTAAATTTTGTGATATGCTGCAAGGGAAATGACCAACGGGACACGAACCACCAACAACCCTTGCAATATTTCAATAAAATACTGCATCACACGAGTTCGAACCCGCGATGTAAAGGTGCTTATACCTCCAATCGTCTAACTTAAAACTCTTTCCTAAATGTATTGGATGAAACTGAATTTTATCGTCATCACTAATATGTTTTATTTTTGTGGTCATCAAACGGTATCTTTTATAAAAAATATTTATCTTTGAATAGCATAGCATTATTACAAGTTTGGAGGCTAAAGAGCTTTATTTTGAAGCCAACAGAAGTTACGTGGTTTGGTTTACGACTTGCTATAATATTTTTTTTACCATCCACGAGTGTAAATAGACTCCCAAAAAAATTATAATTATAAGTTATACCACCATTGGGCATAACGACTGCAAGTCGCAGAAGGAGATGGGATAAACCTCTTTTGATTTATCCCTAAGTCCACTAGCTCCTTTGATTTTTTTGTCATTTACGCTCCGGACTTGCATTATTACTTTTAAATGCTCACTTAGGATGATAAATATGAACTTCTAGAAAATTCCTTAATTAAAGGCATTATTTTACTTGAATAACCAAAGAAATTCAACAAAAAAAGTTAAAAAACTAACAAATGCCTTTAGCATAGTTTGCCTTTATTCAACACAATCTACAATGAAAAAAAAAGGCATATAAAAAAAAACTAACAAATGCCTTTTAGCATAGTTTGCCTTAATTTACTAAGTATTTCTATGTTCACTTGAAGCGGCAGTATTTCTATTTCACTTGAAAATGAGCTTATTTTTGGGGCTTGTTCAATGACTTTGAACATATCAGATTTGCATTTTCCTTGATTTTACGAGCTCTAGTTTTTGAGATGTTCACAACTGTCTTGGCTTGTCAACCAATCCATTTTGGCCCTTGTCAATCTTAAAGTTCATCATATATACAACAACAACATATTGTGAGGTCTGAGAAGGATAGAGTGTACACAGACCTTACATCGGCTCATCATATATAATTATCGATATTTTCAACAAAGATTTTATAACATAGAAACAAGAATCGAAGTTTTACAACATGGAAATTAAAACCTCATATCTGTCCGCCAATTTACTCGTAATAATTCTGTCTCTGTGGATTTTGACCCTTTTGGTTTTACTGTGAATGATCTTCATACGGAAACACCTCTTACGAGATGCAATAACACGGGGGATCTTTATCCATTCACTTCCACCCCCGCTGTCAGATCTTGCTCTCCCGTCACTCTAACGGTTATTTCTTTCTCAGCATGACATAATAGGCTTGGTCACCCAGGACCCCAGTTTTTAATTTTCTTAGACACAACAATTTCATTGCTTGTAATGGGAAACTTGCCCAAAATTGTATTTCTTGCTCCTTAGGCAAACATATTCATCTTCCGTTTAAATAATCTACTAGTGTTACTGTAAAATCCGGAAAAAAATAATAATATATAGTTGTGGTTGGGTAATAAAAAAAAATATATATAAGAAAACAAAGAATAAATTGCATGAGATAGAGTTAGTGTTAAAGTTGGATAAATAGATAGAGGAAATGAAAATAAGAAAACAAAAAAATAAAAGAAAAACAAAAAAAAAACAAAAAAAAAAAAACATGCACCATACGTGCATGGTGCATCCCTTCCCTTCACCCCTTCCCCCCTTTTCATTTCCCCTCCAACTCTTGTCATTCCACCTCCCATAAGTTATAGAAAACTCTCCACTTATACATTGTATTTACACACAAACAAAGTACATAACATAAAGATTAGAAAATCAGAAAAAAAACAAGGGAAAAGAAGAGGAAAAAAATACCAAGAGGACAAGAAGAACAAGAATCAAAATACTAGAGAGTAAGGATAATTTTAGCAACCACACAACAATAATCTTCACACTTACAAGGTGAGTTTTCTCACTCAGAAATTCTTGGTAACATCCTTTATTTTAAGTTCAATACATGTTAGAATAAGAATTGAGTATTGAAAAGAAATATTGAACTTTTGATTGTTTAGACAACTAGTTGCGCCATGAACTTTACCAACTGTTCTCACTGAGTTATAATTGTTAGTATTTGATGAAATTCGGAAGAGTGGTACACCTCTCTATTATGATCACATAGAACCAAAAATGAGGTAAAATGGACATACGGTTTGAAAGTTATCATAGTTCAAAGTTTCTGCCTTAGATTTGGCCGAAATTCGGAAAGGCATAATTACAGACTGTTTTTATTGAGTTTTACTTATTAGAATTATATGAAAATTTACATGGTTGTAAATCTCTCTGTTACGGACAGATATATATAAAGATTTATTATAACGGACTTACGATTTGAGAGTTATTGTAGTTTGAAGTTGCTGCCTCGGATTCGTCGGAATCCAGAAGGGCAGGACGTTGAAACGTAAAACTGTACTAATATTTGGGGAATATGAAAATTGTTGCTAAATGAAAGTTCTAGATCTATTTGTTTTGGACATTTTGAGACCTTACGGGGGTCTATCCGACTTACGGATTGAGAGTTATCTCTGTTTAAAGTTTCTGCCTCGGATCTGTCGAGATCCAGGAAGGGCAGCGAATAAAAGTGTAAAACTGTACCAAATGGTACAGAATATGAAAGGACGGTTCACATGGAGACGTGTAGCTCTCTGTTCTCGTCGTTTTGAGATTTTATGGGGCTTGAACGGGTTTACAGATTAGGAGTTATGACTATTCTAAGATTGGGTGCTGTTTAATAAAAATTCCGCCGAAACAAATTTTATGGGGCTGTTTTGAGGATAAATTTGTGTTAGTTACCCAAAGTAGTTTTAAATGAAATTTGGTACAGTGAAAGATCCCCGTCTTACCTTAGTTTCCGCTTGAGAAACACCTTAGTTGGAGTTATGGTTAAAAAGTTATAGCATTACAAGTATGAATGACAGAATGTTGGAAAAGAGAATATTATTTATTCGATCTTATGAAAAATATGAAAAGTGAATACGTGTTCACATAAATATATAAATATATAATGGATCGGGTTGCACGCCGCAACAAAACGTAAAGTGAATACGCGTTCACAAATACGTAAATATAATGGATCGGGTTGCACGCCGCAACAAAACGTAAAGTGAATACGCGTTCACAAATACGTAAATATAATGGATCGGGTTGCACGCCGCAACAAAACGTAAAGTGAATACGCGTTCACAAATACGTAAACATAATGGATCGGGTTGCACGCCGCAACAAAACGTAAAGTGAATACGCGTTCACAAATACGTAAACATAATGGATCGGGTTGCACGCCGCAACAAAACATAAAGTGAATACGTGTTCACAAATACGTAAATATAATGGATCGGGTTGCACGCCGCAACAAATATGAAAGATGAATACATGTTCACCTATATATAAATATGAAGAGTGAATACGCGTTCACAAATATATAAATGTAATAAACATGTGAAAATGCATGGGAATGTCTTAACGTATAATACGAGATAAAATGAAGTGTTAGTTAAACCGAGAATTTCCTATGAGGAGTTGTTGCATATTTAAAAATGTTGTAACCTGATATGTTTTTACAATATGTTTATTACGTTATAATGTGATTGCGCTTGGAATATTGTGGTGTTACTTTGAATTGCAGGGTAAGGTTCTCACTCAGCCTCAGATGGTAGGGCTGACTCTTTATTTAACATGTTTCAGGAAAGCGTGATAGAGGAAAGGCTCCACGCCGAGGCTAGCGATCGTCCCGCAGCCTCTTGTCATACCAAGTCCATTGTTTCGGGCTTGGTACTCGTCAGGTTCAGAATGTCAGTTCCAATGTCTCGGGAAATGTCCGTGTAGAATGGTCTCCCTTCCAACTTAGAATAATATTTGTCAGTATGTCTATGTAGAAACAATATTTGCACGAGCATGGGCTCGCGTCATATTTTCAATAAAGTCATAAACAAATTTATTTATTGTTATTTTTATTAATAGCTCCGTATTTGAATATAAGTTTAAATTTCTAAATAAAGAGAATTAAATGGTGCTCCTGGTGGAAAATAATTGTCCAGGTGTCATCACGCCCTAAGTAAAGACTTAGGAAAATTTGGGGCGTGACAATTACATTTGCTCCCTTTGATATTATACATGCCGATTTATGGACATCTCATATCTATAGTTCTCTCGGTCATAAATACTATCTTGTGTTGCTTGATTATATTTCACATTAAGTTTGGTTATATCCTCTTAAATTTAAATCGGAAGTGTTCGCCAAATTTCTTGAGTTTCGCCAGTTCATTCAAACACAATTTGGGCATAACGACTGCAAGTCGCAGAAGGAGATGGGATAAACCTCTTTTGATTTATCCCTAAGTCCACTAGCTCCTTTGATTTTTTTGTCATTTACGCTCCGGACTTGCATTATTACTTTTAAATGCTCACTTAGGATGATAAATATGAACTTCTAGAAAATTCCTTAATTAAAGGCATTATTTTACTTGAATAACCAAAGAAATTCAACAAAAAAAGTTAAAAAACTAACAAATGCTTTTAGCATAGTTTGCCTTAATTTACTAAGTATTTCTATGTTCACTTGAAGGGCCTTATTTTTGGGGGCTTGTTCAAGGACTAAGTATTTCTATTTCACTTGAAAATGAGCTTATTTTTGGGGCTTGTTCAATGACTTTGAACATACCAGATTTGCATTTTCCTTGATTTTACGAGCTCTAGTTTTTGAGATGTTCACAACTGTCTTGGCTTGTCAACCAATCCATTTTGGCCCTTGTCAATCTTAAAGTTCATCATATATACAACAACAACATACTGTGAGGTCTGAGAAGGATAGAGTGTACACAGACCTTACATCAGCTCATCATATATAATTATCGATATTTTCAACAAAGATTTTATAACATAGAAACAAGAATCGAAGTTTTACAACATGGAAATTAAAACCCCATATCTGTCCGCCAATTTACTCGTAATAATTCTGTCTCTGTGGATTTTGACCCTTTTGGTTTTACTGTGAAGGATCTTCATACGGAAACACCTCTTACGAGATGCAATAACACGGGGGATCTTTATCCATTCACTTCCACCTCCGCTGTCAGATCTTGCTCTCCCGTCACTCTAACGGTTATTTCTTTCTCAACATGACATAATAGGCTTGGTCACCCAGGAACCCCAGTTTTTAATTTTCTTAAACACAACAATTTCATTGCTTGTAATGGGAAACTTGCCCAAAATTGTGTTTCTTGCTCCTTAGGCAAACATATTCATCTTCCGTTTAAATCATCTACTAGTGTTACATTTGCTCCCTTTGATATTATACATGCCGATTTATGGACATCTCATATCTATAGTTCTCTCGGTCATAAATACTATCTTGTGTTGCTTGATGATATTTCACACTAAGTTTGGTTATATCCTCTTAAATTTAAATCGGAAGTGTTCGCCAAATTTCTTGAATTTCGTCAGTTCATTCAAACACAATTTGGAAAAGGTATAAAATCATTTCAGTGCGATAATGGTCGTGATTCAATAATTCTATGTTTCACCGCTTTTGTACCAATAATGACATGGTCTTTCGTTTCTCCTGCCCTCATACATCACCATAAAACGGTAAAGCTGAAAGAATCATCCGCACCATTAACAATATAATTCACACTCTATTGATTCATGCCTACCTCCCTCCACCCTTCTGGGTATATGCTGCTAAAATGTCAGAATACATTCTAAATATTCTCCCTACTAGCACTCTTCACAATATGACCCCTACCGAAATCATCTACTATAGAGTCCCCTCCTATGATCATCTACGGATTTCCGGTTGTCTGTGTTATCTCAACCTTAACTCTACCACCCCCCACAAGCTTGCTCCTAGGTCCACTCCATGTGTTTTCCTAGGATTCCCGTCGAACTATAGGGGCTATCTATGTTATGACTTGTCGACTCGTCAAATCCACATATCTCGTCACGTCACATTCGACGAGACCACATTCCCATTTTCGAATCTTCCAAAATTTCAAAAACCGGACTACTCATTTCTTGACGAGTCTGCCATCTCTCTCCTTCCAAAGAACCCAAAATTGGTCAAATAAGACCCTAATTGGAATGCGGCTATATATGAGGAATTCAATGCTTTGACTAAACAACACATGTGAGATCTAGTACCTAGACCTGAGGGGGTGAATGTAATTCGTTGGATGTGGCTTTTTCGTCACAAGTTCAGAGACATGGAGATCTTGAGAGGTATAAGACCCGTCTTGTGGCTAATGGAACAAATCAGCAAGAGGGCATTGATTGTGAAGACACCTTCAGCCCGGTTGTCAAACCGACTACTATTCGCACAATTTTGAGCATTGTCATGGGCAAACACTGGCCGATCCATCAACTTGATGTGAAGAATGCATTCTTACATGGGGACCTGAGAGAAACAGTGTAAGTCACTATATGGCCTGAAACAGGCCCCCCGTGCGTGGTATAATCTCTTTGTCAGGTATATCTTACAGATTGGGTTTGTATGCAGCAAGAGTGATATTTTTCATCGAGGTAGTAGCACTGCTTACTTATTACTGTACGTGGATGATATTGTTCTGACTGCCTCCTCAGATAGATTGAAAAATGAGATTATTGTCTTGCTTAAGTCCGAATTTGCAATGACTGATTTGGGAAAACTAAGTTATTTCTTGGGGATATCAGTGACCAGGTCTGTCAATCACATGTTCTTGTGTCAGCGTAAGTATGCAGAGTAGATAGTGTACAGGGCTAAGATGGCGAATTGCAAAGTTATGCCTACTCCAGTCGATTCGAAATCTAAGCTCAGTGCTATGGATGGTGCTTCAGTCTCTGATCCTACTTTGTATAGGAGCCTTGCAGGTGCACTTCAGTATCTCACATTTATCAGGCCAGACATAGCTTATGATGTTCAGCAGGTGTGCTTATTCATGCATGCCCCCAAATAGTCTCATTTCACTGCTCTTAAGCGTATCATTCGATACATTAAGGGCACTCTTGATTATGGTTTACACCTATACCCCTCTGCACCAAACATGTTGCTTTCATATACGGATGCAGATTGGGCAGGGTGTCCGCACATGCGACTCTCCACCTCCGGCTTTTGTGTTTTTTTAGGGGATAATCTAATTTCATGGTCTGCAAAGCGACAGACTACCCTATCTCGCTCCAGTGCCGAGGCTGAGTACAGAGGCATTGCAAATGTAGTAGCTGAGATTTGTTGACTCAGAAATTTATTGTTATAACTTCAGTCTCTTTTGCGTCAGACATCTATTGTGTATTGTGATAACATCTATGCCATCTATCTGTCTCATAATCCGGCTCAACATCAGTGAACCAAACACATTGAGATAGACCTACACTTTGTTCGTGAGAAAGTTGCACGTCGGCCATGTCAGAGTGTTACATGTTCCATCATCC
Organism: Przewalskia tangutica; assembly: GCA_029844215.1. Lineage (NCBI taxonomy): Eukaryota > Viridiplantae > Streptophyta > Magnoliopsida > Solanales > Solanaceae > Przewalskia > Przewalskia tangutica. The sequence goes on along the minus strand of CM056736.1, from coordinate 103,476,676 downwards.
TATCAGTATGCAGATATATTTACCAAAGGGCTTCCCAGACAATTATTTCTTGACTTCAGATCCAGTCTCAGCGTTCGGCCTCCTCCCGCTCCGACTGAGGGGGTGTGTAAACATGTATATCATAGAAACAATTATATTCCTACCCATAATTAAAATATTTCCATATATTGTGTAAATATATTTATGATAAGACTAGAATTCCTCTTTTGTATAGGTTTAAGATTCCTATTGTATAAGGGATGAACATTGTACTCTATATATACTTTGATATTAATGAAAGACATTGTATAAGAGATGAACATTGTACTCTATATATACTTTGATATTAATGAAATACTCCCCAAGAGAGATTAATATCATCTTACAATAATGATACTGCAAGTCGCAGAAGGAGATGGGATAAACCCCTTTTGATTTATCCCTAAGTCCACTAGCTCCTTTGATTTTTTTTGTCATTTACGCTCCGGGTTTGCATTATTACTTTTAAATGCTCACCTAGGACGATAAATATGAACTTTTAGAAAATTCCTTAATTAAAGGCATTGTTTTACTTGAATAACCAAAGAAATTCAACAAAAAAAACTAACAAATGCCTTTAGCATAGTTTGCCTTTATTCAGCACCATCTACAATGAAAAAAAAGGCATATAAAAAAAAACTAACAAATGTCTTTTAGCATAGTTTGCCTTAATTTACTAAGTATTTCTATGTTCACTTGGAGAGGCTTATTTCTGGGGGCGTGTTCAATGACTAAGTATTTCTATTTCACTTGAAAAGGGGCTTATTTTTGGGGTTTGTTCAATGACTTTGAACTGATTTGCACTTTTCTTGATTTTACGAGCTCTAGTTTTTGAGACGTTCACAATTGTCTTGGCTTGTCAACCAATCCATTTTGGCCCTTGTCAATCTTAAAGTTCATCATATGTACAACAACATGAAATATGAGAAGGATAAAGTGTACACAGACCTTACATCAACTCATCATATCGATAATTTCAACAAAGATTTTATAACATAGAAACAAAAACCGAAGTTTTACAGCATGAAAATATATTACTAGAGATAATCAAATGGAAAAAAATAGCCACTTGCTCTAAATATGTATTGCACCCCCCCCCCCCCCCCCCCATTCGTTCAACATAAAACCCAAGGAAGAGACAAATGCCTTTTAAGCATAGTTTGCCTTTTTAATAAATTCATCACCATCTACAATGAAAAAAGAATACGTAGAAGATGATGAGTTTTTATTTAGATAATTTTTTTCTTTAAAAAACTTAATCTAATACACAATTTACCAATAAACACTTCATCTAAGTCTAAGTAGTCGCCGGAGATCGTCGGTAGCTCCCGCATCAACTCCGATAGACGCCTCGGCATTGCAACTAAGCTTTGGCCTCAATGAAAAGGTGGGAAAAGGCAAGCTGCTTGGTGGAGGAGAAATAGTAGTAAACACCACGGAACTCAATTGGCTATTGTTAGCATCATTTTTTTTGAAAATTCGTGTATATCGAGAGTTTAGTGTACTGACGTGAGATTCTTTTTCACCCACTGGTGATATAGACAAAACAATAGAGACATCTTTGGGTTGATCCATCTCAACACTTCCCTTGATTTTTTTTGTGGACAATAGGCTCAATTGTTTCCTATCAGCATCATCTTTTTTTGAATTCCGTACATGACAAGAGCTTAATACACTGTCTGATTGTTCTTTCTGACCTGTTGATGACATAGACAAAACCATAGAAATATCCTTTGGTAGATCGTTTGGATCTGGGCCCAAAGGGTTAGTAGATGAAACCATAACAACTTTTGATGATTTTGGGCTTTCTTGATCTTTCTTAGGACTTGATGTGGATGACTTTGACTTTCTTGTTGACTTAACATTTTTGTTGACTCTTCTGTTTTGGGACAGAGAATTGATATGATTGTAGTGTTGATGAACACTAGTTTTGGAAATAGGAAGAGGTGGTTGTTTTTGATGAGCTAAAAATGGAGGAAATGAATGATATAAAATAGTAGGAGTTTGTAATATACCATTTTGATAACTAATTGGTGCAAGATTTTCACAAGGGGTTGATGAAAATGTCCTATTAATGCTTTTCTTCAAATTTCTACCATAGTTTTTGCTAATTGGTGCAGCTGCTTCCATTGATCCAAACAAAAAGAAGAAGAAGAAGAAGATTTAGTTCAAACAAATTAAAACCAAAACCCTGGCAATGAATGGTTGGTATCAAATACACAAAGATCAATATTAACCAAAAATAAGAGGTATTAGAAGAATTTACATGAACTATTTTATATGATATGAAAAGAAGAATTTACCGCATATTTATATAACGTTCCTGATTCAGTTTCCTATCAGCAAAGGCGACATTAAATAAAGGACAAAAAGAAAACCACCAACGGCTACCTTATTTTATTTCCTTTTTTTAATCCTAAATAGTTATATGTCTAATAATCATAATTACCGACGTTATATAGAGACAGCATACACTCTATCCTTCGTAGATTTTATATTGTAAAATTTCACTAAATATATTAATTGTAATCATAATAAATATAAAATATTTATCTGCATTCGATGTTTAGTGTAAATTTACAAGAATTAAGTGAATTATAAGATGAAGATGAATATTTATTAATCATAGTAAATTGATAAAGTATTATGTATAAATATATCATGTATTTATTGCCTTGATGTAAACACGGTTACATAAAAATGATATGTTGGAATTATAGTAATACTATATAGTATAAACTAATAAAAATCTTATCAGTCAAATTGAAGAAATTAATTTCATCCTAAAACGCCGACGCTACTTGTAGAATTTTTAAAATTTTATTAAAGAGACACTTGGGATACTATTGGGCGGCAACCGCCGATTTTATGATGACCGTTGGATTAGGTTATTATAGAAATAGCCGTTGGGCCGATTGGGACCGTCGATGTTGTCATTGGGTTCCTCAAAATTGGGCCCATTCAGAAAGGGACGTCCTTTAAATCAAGCCCATAAACGAGTTCTCAATGGTCCTTACCCTTTCAAACTCTTCGTGATGACCTCGCGTGCAGGGAAATGTGCTAGCCAGTTGATTTTCTGATATGCATTAGCTGAGCTATTTTGTCCAATAGACACCTTTTTACTCGAAAATTACACTATTTAGATTTAAAAAAAATATATATATATATATATATATAATACGTTGAATCTTTTTGAATTTTCCGTGAGGTTACTTCTTTACATTTCAATTTCGCCACTTTTTATGTGATTTGAATAATCTTTACCTCGTTAGATAATTTTTAGGGTTAAGAGGTATTCAAATCTCCATTTTCTATTAACTCTAAAGGATTTCCTATCGTTGCATGGGTTCCTTTTTGTATAAAACATATTGACTACAATTGAACTAAAAAAAGTATGTTGACTTTTCGATTTTTTTGCTTCTACGTCTCATGACGGGAGTGCTAGAGCCATAAAATGCATGATTTAGTCAAGCAATAAGAAAGGTTGATCAATCTCAACATATGCCATTTCATATTCATATGCGCTCTAACTTGAACTTCTTCATTTTTAGTTCTCACAGTCAAGTTAAAAGTGCAACTTTGTGTTTTAGATCGATCACTCTTAATTCTGGTAAAGGGAAAAAATGTGTGTGCCGGCACCAAAATTTAGTATGATAAATGTATGTAATTTCCACCATTAACATTATGATCGACAAGAAAACAAATTGAGCACTTGGGGAACAAAAAAGAAATGATAAAAAAAAATTGGATTTCTGCATTCACTAAGTTCTTTTGAGCAAGGGTCTATCGCAAACAACATCTCTATCTCACAAAAGTAGAAGGTCTGCATACATTCTATCATCTCTAGACTATCTCTTGTGGGGTTATACTGGATATGTTGTTGTTGTAGTAGTAAAGTTAGCACTATCAAGGTACAATATTGATGCACTTATCAACCATTTTAGTATAGCTTAAATTCTGGTAATTAAAGGACATGTTTATCATTGTTTTCTGTTAGGCGATTTTCAATTGCTCACGCAAGTGTACGTATCGTTACATGTAATATAGTCTGTAAGACCGAATATCGTTCACAGAGACTGATTTTTAATTACCGAATATCTAAACTATGTTATCTATTTGGCTAACGATAATGAGATTGAGGTTTTTATATATGAACTACTAAAGTAACAGCAAGAATTAAACTAAATATGCTTTGATGTAAATCAGTTATGATGGAAATAGGGCTTACAATATCCTCGGCTATCCGCTCGTTTTAATTCTTAATGCAACAACAATGATTTCTTCTTTTATGTTAAGATAGCAAACTAACTAGTCTGTCTTATATTCCGGTTAGGATATATAAAAATTCAACCCTATGCAGAAACCTTGTCAGGTGGTGATGGAGTTTGCAGGTAATGAGTTCAACCAGCTCTAGACTCAATCCCTGAGTGAGAATGGGAAAAGCCTCAATCTAATGGCATCGTCAGTAACGTCATTGTACTTAAATGTGGCACACATCTCCAAAAAATTGTCAATGTGCATATGGGGGTATTCAGACGGCAATCCCCCAAACTGAACTGTATTTTGTACCATGCTCAGAATAGCTGGCTTGATTTCAAAGTTATTTGCTTCTATTGGTGGGAGCCTGATGCATGTCTGCGCACATGTAACTGTGGGCAAAATGTAGTCCCCCAAGCTTCTTTCTTCTGGCACCTGGACTCGTTCTTCTACATTATCTGGAATTTCATTATTCGCCCCATTCTGATTCTGTTGGTTTTTCATGGTGACTGAATAAGATATTCTTTTGTTTCGCCTATTCTACTTGCACCGCTTTTCGATTTCCGGGTTTAGAGGAACGGGTGTATCTGCTCCTCTCATTCTTCGCATAAATTAAGTCCCTGAAATTGATCAAAATCAACAAACAAATCAAGGCAATAGGGTTCTAAAAGTGAGAAGAAAAATAAAAATAAAAACCAAAGTATAAATAAGAATAGATATTTCGATAGTGAAAGTACGCCAGTCCCCGGCAACGGCGCCAAAAACTTGTTAGGCGATTTCCAATTGTTCACGCAAGTGTACGTATCGTTACAAGTAATATAATCTGTAAGACCAAATATCGTCCACAGACACTGGTTTTCAATTACCGAATATCTAAACTATGTTATCTATTTGGCTAACGATAATGAGATTGGGGTTTTTATCTATGAACTACTAAAGTAATAGCAAGAATAAACTAAATATGTTTTGATGTAAATCAATTATGATGAAAATAGGGCTTCCAATATCCTCGACTATCCGCTCGCTTTAATTCTTAATGCAACAACAATGATTTCTTCTTTTATGTTAAGATAGCATGCTAACTAGTCTGTCTTATATTCCGGTTAGGATATATAAAAACTCAACCTTATGCAGAAACCTTTTATATTTCTATGATAGATTTTACCACATAGGAGGATTAAGAACTGTAACCTATAATACTGCACAAGTATCGGGGTACTTTCGTCCGCGATTTTAACCTATGTCTATTCAGTTACAGCATATCCAAATCTCCCCTCTCGCTCGATTCGAAATCATATAGATTATGACAATTAGTGATCAGTTAATCATCAAACATTCAAACCAACTATTGAATAGATCTTAACAATTATGAAGAACGAAATCAACTACTACATTAATTCATAAAGACGAGGTTCAAGCGATTCAAAGGAAAGCCCTAAATAAGAGTTTAGCTCATAGCCATAGACATGCTAAGAACTAATTCAATATCCAACATGAACTGAAATAAGAACAAAGAAAGAAAAAGAAAATACTTTGAACTAGGTCTCCAATCTTGTAGCCTCAAAGCGTAGTATTTTTGAATGAGATCCTCCCAAAAGACCTATCCCAAGGGTTTATATGTGGTGTAAAAAATGTGTGTCCTGGATCCTTTTGCCCCTTGCCAATTTAAACTCGGATCTGGAAAAATAACGCCACGGCGCTGCATTCTGGCGTCGCGGCGCCGGAACTCCTGCGTCCGGATCTGTCAACTTTTGTCCTTTTTGCCTCGAGAACCTCCTTTTCTGCTCATTTTTAGCTTCTTTTCGCCATTTTGCCTTTTAGAATCGCTGTGACTCAAAAGAAAGAAAAACGACCCTAATTTCAACAAAAATGAGAAAAATACTAACTAAAAATGACACGAAAAACGTATATAAAATATGCCTAACATTTTTTTTGTGGAAACATGAAAGGGACTTTAACGTAACATATTAAGAATGCGTCATATATATGATGACCTGACCAATTGTTCACCTAATATTGGGCTTTGAATTAAACTAACATCTTTTGTTACTACTATCTTTTTACTTGTGCCAGTAAATGATGATAGGGAATCTTTCAATTAATTAGTAACTACAAAAACTCATTATTAACAAAAGAAAACTCGTGGAGTTGTATTTTAATTTTTGTCTCCACCATGGGACAAATTTATAAGGAGAATTGTGGATATTCTTCATATATGTTGCTCCATTTGATAATTGAATACCATCCTTAAATGAGGAAGAAGTTTCTTTATCTAACAGACCAATTCAAAGGTTCTAGAAACACAGTTTAAATATGCGGGAATTCAGAATTTAAAGTTTATAGGTTGAGTTATTGGATTTGAAATTTAGCACACTGTCAATGTACAAATTCTTTACACCATCACATAAATTGATAATCACAATAATTTTTATAATTAAGATTTAGGAAAAGATATTAAAAACAATTAGAGTCCTAATTGTACTCTAATGAAATTTATTTTTTCCTATTATGGCGTAAATCAAATCTGTGTCCATGATAGAGTCAATCAAAATTTTAAGTTTTCCATGTTTTTTTTTTCAAAAATATTATCACTATTAATGAAGTCATCCTTCAACGCATAAATACTGTGAATGGAGTCCGAACGTTTGTTATGACCAATCTAGACCTTCAACATATAATCACAATAACAGATATATGATGTAACAGAAATTCTATTCAACAATAATGAAAAACCAGCAAATGGAAATCACATACTAACTTGTTTGAGATAGAGGCCTGCGAATGCACAGTGTCCTAAGATAAAAATTCGTCCCCACTTGTGCTGCAGTTGATCGGACGTCTGTCTTGAGGATGCAACTATCTGAGTGATAGTTCTAGCACAAGAACTTCACTCCTTGCAAATTTATTATATGTGTTTTTCAAAAATTGCTTTAAGGAAAAAGAAGATGAAGCAACAAGAAAATATCTTCAATTGAATTTGATTCTCAAAGTTGAAGATGTTAATCTTGTTAATTGTGTTGATCGTCTCTTAAAACAAGTGATCAACATGCTATTTATAGCATACCAAACGTTCATAAGCAGTCATTCATCAAAGGTTGTGACCTTACATGAAGAGATGTGACTCAATCGAAAATTATTGGCAATGCCGCGACCACGACGTTAGCCAGCGCCACCGAAAGTCCTGCGACTTCTCTCGGTTACAGATCACGGCCGAAAGTCCTGCGACTTCTGGTTACAAAGATCGCTCTGCCTGTCATGCCATGCACACAGGCCTTAAAGTCACAACTTAATTTTTTCCATGTATTTTCGATCACTTAATTTTTTCTTCTTCAATAAGTTTCAACAATAACCCACATTTTCTATTCACACATCTAACAATACCCTACATGTGGATAGAAAATAAGATAAATGGAACTTATCGTCATTTCTGTCAAACGAGACATGACATGCATCGGAAAAAGTGTCTTTTGGACTTGAACCTTTCGTAGTGAATACCTATCGGATCTACTTGTCAAATAATGGACGTAGTGCCTTGAACTATTCACTTTTTGTAGTAAACCGAGACAATAAGCATCACACATATTATATCAACATATTTCAATTCTTACGGTTATGTTCTTTTCGGTCATGAACAACTCATATCTTCATGGGAATTTCTAGAGAACTTAGCCATCTTGGTTCTCCCAGATGCGACCCCACATCAATCTCACATAGGTAATACTAAACAGGAATAGTCCATACTATCCCACCATAAAGGCTTTCAGTATTATTAAGAACAAAAGTTCAGCCTTTTAACGTCAACGGATTAACACACTTAGTACATCTTAGGAACGAGCATATGCGTGTTTTATGCTCCTTGAGTCTTCCCCAGCTAGTTTGCCTTTTGAACCTAAACTATGGGATCACCAATTATGACAGGTAAGGTTTCCACCAGTTAACAACTCATTGTATTGTCTTTAAGCTCATTCCCCTCGATGTGGATACGACTTGCTCTCTTGTAAGGTCTTTTGTCAAAGGATCCGCTATATTGTCCTTTGACTTTACATAATCAATGAAAATTATTCCATTCTTCAGCAAGCTTCGTATTGTATTATGACGTCTCTTTGCCCTCGTCAGGGCAGTCATACTATCACAGTGTATGAAAATGGTTGGTACAGGCTTCATCCATAACGGAATACCTTCTAGGAAGTTTCTTAGCCATTCTGCCTCTTCGGCAGCTTTATCCAAGGCTACAAATTCTGTTTTCATAGTTGATCTTGTATTTACCATTTGCTTTGATGATTTCCATGATACAGATGCTCCACCAAGCGTAAATACATACCCACTTGTGGACTTACTTTCTGATTGATTGAAAATCCAATTAGCATCACAATATCATTCTAACACGGGAGGATATTTTGTATAATGCAATCCATAATTCATTGTATGCTTTAGATATCGTAGTGCCCTTATTAGCGCTACTCAATGATCATTTTCAAGATTGTGTGAGTATCGACTGAGTCGACTCACTGTATATGCTAAGTCCGGTCTTGTACAATTCATTATGTACATCAAGCTTCCAAGAACTTGTGTATACTCCAGTTGAGACACACTTTCACCTTCATTCTTCTTAAGGTGAGAAGCGGGGTCAAATGGCGTAACCACCGGTCTATCATCATAGTGTCCAAATTTTCTAAGGACATTCTCAACATAATGGAATTGGGTTAGGACATAATCATCATAATTCTTTTGAATTTTGATACCAGGAATGATATCCGCTATTCCCATATCTTTCATATCGAAAGCGTTATGTAACATCTTCTTGGTTCGGTTAATCGCATCCTTACTTGTTCTCAAAATTAGCATATCATCCACGTACAAGCATATAATGACATATGCATTATTATATTCTTTAATGTAGATACATTTGTCACATTCATTTATTTGAAAACCATTTGATAATAGAGTATTATCAAACTTTCCATGCCATTGTTTTGGCGCTTGTTTGAGTCTGTATATAGACTTAACCAATTTACAGACTTTCTTTTCTTGACCTTTCACAACAAACCCTTTGGGTTGTTTCATATATATTTCTTCGTCGGGTTCACCATTTAAGAAAGCAGTCTTCACATCCATTTGGTGAATTTCCAAATTGTGAATCGCTGCTATAGCAATCAACGTTCTTATAGACGTGATTATCGTTACTGGTGAGTATGTATCAAAGAAATATATACCTTCCTTTTGGCGAAATCCCTTGGCTACTATTCGAGCTTTGTATTTCTCTATAGTACCATCTGCCCTTAATTTCCGTTTAAAAATTCATTTATGGCATACTGGTTTCTGTCCCGGAGGAAGATCAATCAATATCCATGTATTATTTTGTAAGATGAATACTACTTCACTTTGGATAACCTTCTTCCAATAAGGTGCTTTGGATGACTCCATAGCAACCTTATATGTTTGAGGTTCTCCTTCAACGGAAAAGGTCATAAAGTCCGGTCCAAAGTCTTTGACAATTTTAGCACGTTTACTTCTTCTTGGTTCAGAGTTTTCTTCTGGAACCGATAAAGTAAGATTATCATCATTTTGAGGCAGTGTCCTCTTCTTATAATTAGGAACACTTTTATCCTTGTCTTTATAAGGAAAAATATCCTCAAAAATTCTGCTTCGGCAGATTCCATATGTGTGTTCTTGTGAATACCTTCAACATCGGAATGGTGCACCAAAAATCTATACGCTTCACTGTTATTGGCAAGACCAATATAAAACATTGTACACTATATATATATATATATATATAATCGTCCTCATCAGCGGTCTGAAAGTGACTATTTAGCTATTTTCCCGAGTGAAATTGCTTTCAGAGCCTGGCCCAATACTAGTTCAAGCTAATGGGCCGATCCAGGTTCTGGTCCTAGCCCAGTTGGGAAGGTAAGAGCAACTTAAAGCATAGTTTAGGCCTTTGGGGATCACGTCAGCTGACGTCTCAACCCCACATTCCCAAATTTAACCCGGATCCGACTTCAATAACCCGCTTTCAGTTTCCCATTGCTCATTGCCCTTCGAAACAGAGCAGAAGTGGAAGCAATAGAGGCAACGATAATCCAAATTGAGTAATCTTCAAGTCAGTAATTAAAGGGTCCTCGATAACAATCTCCTTTGTGGTGGTCTTCAAACATAAGATAGAAACAAACTGAAAAAGAAAAAGAGATGCTGGGAATTTCATATGGGGAGCTATTTCTCTTGATTGGCGGTACTGATGCTCTTATTGGACCTAAAGATTTGCCAATCATAGCAAGAACAGCAGGCAGATTTTCTGGGCGTGCTATTGGTTATGTTCAATTGGCCCGTGGCCAATTTGGAACTGTCATGCATCAGTCGCAGGTGCATAAGGAACTACAAGATGTCGTGGCTCAACTAGAATCCATACGTCATGAAATTCGAACAATCTCTTTCATGAATCCTGGTCTACTGACATCAAGGCTAGTAGACAACATCAATGCTACAGCTGGGGCTAGCACGGTTGCGGATGGACCTAAAAATCTGATGAAGATAATACAATAGTTGAAATTGGACCTCAAAAATCTGATAATAAGAGCAAAACAGTAACTGTCTCACCTAAGGAGCATAATTCAAGGAACTCAGCTTTTTCTTATATGCACAGCCAAGCAACTGCTTATACGAGATTGGCAGAAATAGCTCCTTTGGAAACTGTGTATGTAGATAGAGAAGGTCTGAGTGAAATGACTGATGAATCTGGCAGTATTATTGTACTTCCTGTCTCTGCTAAAAGTGCAGGATTGTTGCCAAAACGTATAGATGGAGCAAAAGGGTCTGACATTGTCTTAGAAGCGATACTGGAGGCAGATGTGGAAAAGAATGCCAAAGAATTTTTCTCACAGCCACAAAACCAATCAAAAAGTGAATGAAGAGGTTTACTTTCCAACTTTAAGACCAATTCCGTAATATTTATTTATTTATAGACACACCACATTAGAGGTTTATTCAGATTATGGTTCTTCTGAAGCTTATATGATAGGCTTCCTTGTATTTAAGCAATGTGAATTAAATTAGATCTAAAAAGCATAGATTTGCATAGATGGCTTAGTTTGGTAGGTTTGTACTTTTGTTTGGTGATTTCAAAGGTTCTTAACATGTTTAATTGTAAGATTTTGAATTATCATTGTGGTCCTTATAAAAACAACTGTATGGTTTTGAATTATCATAGCTTTACTAACTAGTATGAAATGCTATCTCAGTTCTGGAATTAGCTCGTGTTTTTATTTAGTTGGCATTGCTTGAAAGCTTAAGTACTTAAATCTACGAGCTGTATTCCAGGCCTCTTTCTGGTCATGTAATGTATCTGATTCGACATGATGTCATTTTCCAAGTTTGTGACCTTGTCTAATACCTTGCCAGCATAGAAATCCTCAGAATATGCAAGACCATATGGTTGGCATAATGACCTGAATGTTATGCTTTTTAGCCTCCTGGCCACATTTTTAACACGTTAAGTACACACTTTGTCTAGCTGTGATAGATAAACTTGTCTATATGTATGGGCATGTGGTGCCTGTGAGGGTTCACCCACCTGATAATAGAATTCCTTTTTATTCTTCATAGAAATACAGGGTGTTGAGTTCAATCATATGAGAAATTTCATCTCACCAAACTACTTACTCCTCCCCACGGCCCACACTATGTACAAGCCCAAGGAGAAGGCTGCACTGGCCCAATTAAAACACAACATAGAAACTAGACTAAAACAGAAAATGAAAAAAGAAGGACGAATTTGAACATTCAATGGCCATAAATTTCATTTGGTTACCAAGTTTGTTCCATAGACCTGTTCAAATTGGAAAGTTATTAGAGTTTAACGCGTGAGTTATGATCAGGTCCGTCTCAAATATTTTGGGGGCCCTGTTCTAATTCATCAAAATGGGCCCTTAATATAAGTAAATATACGATTTCAATAATTAAAAATTATTTAAATTGTACATAACAGTAATATATATGCGTTCTTATATTTTAAACTGTGGTATATTTTTTTGGGCTGATATATTTTTTGGGATTGTATATCACATATATATATATATATATATATATGGGTTCTTATATTTTTTGGAGGCCCCTAAAATCTTTGGGCCCTGTGCTATAGCACAGTTGACACAGGCCCAAAAACACCCCTGGTTATGATAGTCTCATAACAATAATTTTTGTATGTTTAACCATTCCAAATTTATATGTTAATATTCTATTACAAAAATGAATTTTTTGTTATACCCGTTGCGGCACAAAATGACTAAATGTGTGCATGACTACAAAAAGTCACTGTAATTAGAAGTAATTTATCATATTTGTTAAGAGTCTCATATCGAAAATGAAATGGGGAACATGAAATTCTTATATGGATTTGAACAATCATCACCCTACAAGCTAGCTTTTGGGGTTGAGGTAGGCTCAAGATCCATTTTTTACCTGGTATAAGAGCTAGAATCATTTCAATTCTTTGTTCACCGATGTTGATCCCCTAAATTATATTGTTCACCTTCCAGTTAACGAGGTCTGGGCGTGCGGGGAGTGTTAAGAGTCCACGTCGGAATGAGAACAAGGACTTCCTTATATGTACTTGGACAATCCTCGCCATCAAAATTAGCTTTTAGGGTTGAGTTAGACAAAAGATCCATTGTTTACAAAATTAAATTTTATTTTTAACGAAGATATCAGAGAATTTCAAATCTAAACTTGAAATACTGGTTCATGCTAGTGGGCCGATCCAAGTGCTGGTCCTAGCCCAGTTGGGAACGCAAAAGCAACTTAAAGCATAGTTTAGGACTTTAGGCCTTTGGGGACCACGTCTTAACTGGAACGTGGATCCCACATTCCCAAATTCAACCCGGATCCGACTCCAATAAATCCCTTTCAGTTTCCCAATTTCGGAGTCAATTGCTCATTGCCCTTCGAAACAGAGCAGAAGTGGAAGCAATAAGAGGCAATGGCAGCAACAGTAACGATAATCCAAATTGAGTAATCTTCAAAGTCAGTAATTAAAGTACTAATTGTTTTATGTTGAGTAATCTTTTATGGGTCTTTATTATCATAGTTTACGCTGCTAGTCTTCATTATCAGTGACATTTTTATGTTATAGAGTTTATAATTGAGATGGAAGAAATGAGATTAGGAGTATGCGCAAAAGCTACTGCCTAAATATGTACAAGGCTTTGTCCCCCAATGTGGGTGTTCTTTGAGACAGCTCAAAGTAAGAATCTTGGCATATACTGATATGTTAAAAGATAATACAAAGGTCTGATGATGTTTCTGGTTGCTCTTAGCCCGCCCAGTTCTCTTAAGAAAGAATCTTGGCTTATACTGATATCTTATGCTTCTTGTTCAGTTGTTTGTGTTTCTAAACTTTAGTCATTGTATGTGGTTCGATGTATTTTCTAAATGATTCACTAGTCTGTTGTTAGTTTTGCTTCTTGATAAGTACTGTGTTTTGTTTACTTGTGTGTAACCTTTTCCATCATAAGTACTGTGTTTTGTTTACTTGTGTGTAACCTTCTCCATCATAAGTACTGTGTTTTGTTTACTTGTGTGTAACCTTCTCCATCATAAGTAGGTAGGAATTTCATAGAGAATGATGGTAGAAGAGTCAGCAGCATATGTCTGGCTTTTTCTGTGCAATTCGGTTGATTATTGGAGTTTCTATAACTAGAATAGATGGTGCTCTGTGAAGATGCTTTTGAAATACTCATGTACATGGTGTGACATGCAGTTGATTGGTTTAGAGATTTGATAAAAGCTTATTTTAATCCCGGAGGTTCTTTAGACTAGGATGCTTATGTTGAGAAAAGTCATTTTGCTTTGTTAATGACTACAAGAAAAAGGAGTATCTTGTTTGTGGGAGATATTGTTTCCACTTTCTTCCTCTGTTATTTGGCACTGCTGTCAAATCGTCGATAAAATTATGTGTTAGTTTTTTTTTCTTACAAAATCAGATTTGCAGTCTTTAAGCTTGAGCAGGGAAGACGTGACGAGAAAGACAATTTCATGAAGTATGTTGGTCAATTTTGGCAGCTGGTTATGCCATGATTAACTAAGAATGTTTATCTTCGTGAAAACGATGGACTGGTTCAGCAATTGATGATGGTTAAATCATGTAACATCTTTCTCATATTCTCGTACCAAAACCCAACCCCTACATCATGTGAACATCTTTCTCATAATATATTAAAGATCGGGCCTCTCTACTTGGTGAAAGAGGTGAATGATTATGACCATTCCTAGCTTGGTGCAATTTGACTGTGATTTTGACATTCTCATAGGCATCTCAGATACAGATAATATTCTTTAAGCATTTACGTGCAGTTTATAACTAAGCAGTCATAAATATGGTTACACATAATAGATAAAGCTTGTTGAGGTGAACATCAGGATATATTTGTCTGCATATGGAAAGCCATGTCATAGAAAGAAAATATGAAAGACAAACTCATTAACTTTCACTTCTTGACCTCCCGTATCAACCATACTAAAACAAATAAGCTACTTTAAAGATATCATAAACATCAAATTTAGGTCCGGAATTTTTTTCTACTACCCTATGGAACACTACTGAACTTCTAAATTCGTTATTACTGGTCCAACTTTGAAGGAGCAGTAGCCTCAAAAACTCATCTGACAAAGCTCTCAGAATATCATTCCTACAAGCATCATCACTCATAATACAACTTCAACTGTTGGACAAAATTTACCATATAAACCTAATAAAAATGCTTAAATCATTTCGGTTCTTTTTCTTTTAGGCAAAAGGGACCCAAGCTCCTAGGCTGACCTAAATGCCGCACTATCATGGGGGTCTGCATGTTGATCATATCCAAGAAAAAGACTACCACTACATAATTACTTTTAGAGCACCAAGCTCCATTTCAACTTTTCACTGGAATGCTGATCAAATAATTTCAAACCCATATCTGGGCTATACATAGAGGTGTAGAAAGAGTGCCCCCAACTCGCACCTTTATGGGACAAATAAGGGAATTCTTAACACCACTCACATCATCTTTTTATATGTTAAAGTGTTACATAGAAGGGCATCAGGTGAGGGAGACCTATACTAAATGCAAAAAACCTGAAGGATGCTACCCAACTTACACAGACTTGTCTAACCTAAGCAGTAACATCACTCCCTTGGCACATAGTTAAACCTAAACCTGAAGTTTTAATTTTTCTATAGCTTACAATTCTATTATCAATGTTTTATGTTACTCTGCTCATTACAATTTTCAACTATCTTATTTTATGATAGGTTTTCAGTTTTCCAAGTCCAACTTGTTGCTTCCCCCACTCCCTGCTTCTCTCAATTAATGGATGGTCCTATTACCTTCCTGGATCCTGTCCCCAATATATTCCCAAAATATTCGAGAACAACCCAGCTGAATAAACCCACCCACAACTAGGACTGCACAAAACCCTCGGACCGGACCGAGGACCGAAATTCCAGAAGGGTCGGACCGAAGACCGGACCGAAAAATTTGGTCCGGTCCAAGTTCGGTCCGGTCCGGTCCAATATACATTAAAAACCGGAAAAAAAAACCCGGACCGGACCGAGGACCGAAATTCCAGAAAGGTCGGACCGAAGACCGGACAGAATTTTTCGGTCCAGGGTTTTTTTCCGGTCCGGTCCGTTTTTTGTGTAGTCCTACCCACAACATTGCAATTGAACATAATTACCTAGCTTAACATGCAAAAACACTCCTTCCATTTACTGTTATCTCTCCATCCAATACAAGAAAAAAGAGGATAGGAAAGGATAGTAACAGCACTAGATGATGAATAAATCCATAGATTGACTGAATGTAGCAGCTTCTCAGTTCTCTCCAATGTTTCTGCATACTTAATTATATAACATGGAATCCCTGTAGTACAAAATTCTTTTTGCTCCATGGAAATCATGCAAATGAATATACATTTTACACAGTACAAACAGGCATGTGACACACATACAAGTACCACAAATAAGTAATCCCTCAAAAGAAAAATGACCACAGGAGGGCAGATCTTAAATCATTGTTTATTAAAGAGTTTCTCCAGACAACTTCTGCGGACATTACATGGTAGAACTCACAGGTATCAAAGATCTCTCAAAGCAGAAAGTGATAGATACCGGAAAATTTGTTTTATCCAGCAAAATAAACATACATCGATATGGTGATATCAAATTTGAGTTCAAACGCATTAACTATCCAACCTAACTTTAACCAGTCTGTATACTAATTTTTAACTAGCGAATCATTGTAAACGAACAAATAACAAAATAATTATCTAAATACCATGAGTAACCGGAAGATACCATACTTCAAGTCGGGTCTTGGTGGATACTGTGAAGGAGTAAAAGCAGCTACAGTCAACAACAAGCAGATTTCCACTTATACGCTCCACATATTTTAATCGTTTAAGGTCTAAACCACCAATTTAGAAAGACAGGAAATATAAATGGCCTCATGGAGTCTAACCCACCATTTCAGTCTCTACAATATAATATGTAAATCACAGAAGCTACTATGTGTTCGTCATATCAATTCAAATCCACTACAAACACAAGAGATTGATAGAAGGAAGACAAATTATAGGTTTAGGGCAATTCTACGTATATTAGCTACTACATGACACGTATAAGAGAAGCCAATGGAGCCGTGAGTTTACAAACTTGAAATCACATGTTAAATTCTCTAAGGAAGCAGGGGTTATTTGTAGTTGTTTATACTATTGCCAAATGCAGGTAGCTTTCTACTTATTATTGATCTGTGTTCATCTCTGGACTAAAAAAACTGGCATCTTTCCCCTCAAAAAGTGTATAATAGTTGGCCATTTATTCCAATTTCACAGTCAGTGGTAGACAACCCAAGAAGCATGACCGTTATGCCCATAGGGTAGAGCTGGTCTGCTAGCATCTTAGCAGAAAAGACAGGATAAAATTTGATGTAGACCCAAATGAGATCAAATACACTAGATAGTGAGCTGCAACCATTTTATTCGCTATGTAGCACAAATTCAAGTACATCTGTCCAGTATAACGTGGACATCAGTAAGTGGAAAAGGTACTTGTCAGATGAATGATCATGAATATCTAACGAAATTCTGCTCTGCGTCTCATGATCCTCTAAAGATTGAACCGCACAGAAAAAAATCAAAAGTTGGCACCTTAATTTTTTTTATTTTTTTATGAAATATAATTAAGGTGCCAAACTTAATTATACGATCTGACATTTCTATCTGCAACCAAAAATACTGAAAAAATCGACAGTTCAAACACACTGCCATAGGCAAGGGCTCCAAAAGGAAATGTCCTCCTATCAAGCAAGAACCGGTAGTGTAAATGCTGGAAACACAGCATTTCTTATCCTAAGCAATAGCCATCCCACACCCTCTTTCGGAAGGAAAGCTATATATTTATGATGTGGAACTCCAAGCCATCATAAGCTCCAAAATTGTCTCATCTCCTCTCTCCCATGGAAAGATATCCTCTCAGCAACCTGACCTTTCCAAGGATGGTGGAAGGCAGATATATACAATGAAAAAGAAAATAGAATTTCAGACTAACTCAAAGCTAATTCATGAGGTCAGGATTGTTCACGACCATATAAGGAGACTACAACCCATCCCTCAACTAATGTGAAACAGTCAATACCCTTACCATATCCAAAATTAGACATCTAGAGCATGAATAACATAACATAGGGCTCAACATTGGAAAACACGAGAACAAGGATGGTTTTGGCTTTGGTAGCATATACCACCACCACCACCAACAACATACCCAGTGAAATCCCACAACGTGGGTCTGGGGAGAATAGAGTGTACGCAGACCTTACCCTTACCAAGGTAGGTAGAGCGGTTGTTTTCGAGAGACCCTCGACTCAAGACAAAGCACAAGCAAAGCAAGAGAAAAGGTCAGACCCGGACAAGAAATATAAAGCAGTATGAAAATGTTGGTATCAAAAGCGAATAAGCCATGATACTGCATTCTGAAAAAAAGAAGCAATAACTAACGCAAGTAAACAAGATAAACAAAGTACACTAGAGAGCACATAGCAGCAGAAATCAAACGACAGAGGACTATAAAGCAATACTGCGCCTACTAGTATGATAGGTTAAGCGAACCTACAATAATAACACTACAACTACCCATTTGTAAGCGTAAGTAGGACTACGCTCGACTACCTACTACTCTTCTACCTTAATCTGTCTCTTCCACAACCTCCTATCTAAGGTCGTCCTCAGTAAGTTGCACCTGCACCATATCCCGTCTAATCACCTCTCCCAATGCTTCTTCGACCTACCTCTACCCCTCCTGAACTCATTCATAGTCAACCTCTCACACATTCGCATTGGAGCATTTGTGTCTCTTCTCTACACGTGCCTGAATCATCTCATAATCCGACCCTTTAATGAGGGACTCGGTGGAATCACATAAACATTTCCGGCCCTTTAGTGAGGGACTAGGTGAACATTTAACACATAACATAACCCGGCCCATTCTGGGACTCGGTGTCTTTTTACACATAACATAACCCGACCTATTTATGGGACTCAGTGTCTTTTTACACATAACATAACCCGATCCATTTGTGGGACTCGGTGTCTTTTTACACATAACATAACCCGGCACATTTGTGGGACTCGGTGTCTTTTTACACATAACATAACCCGACCCATTTGTGGGACTCGGTGTCTTTTTACACATAATATAACCCGGCCCATTTGTGGGACTCGGTGTCTTTTACGCATAACATAACCCGACCCATTTGTGGAACTCGGTGTCTTTTTACACATAACATAACCCGACCCATTTGTGGGACTCGGTGTCTTTTTACACATAACCCGGCCCATTTGTGGGACTCGGTGTCTTTTTACACATAACATAACCCGGCCCATTTGTGGGACTCGGTGTCTTTTTACACATAACATAACCCGGCCCATTTGTGGGACTCGGTGTATCAATGCAACCATATGACACTTAAAATCATCTTTTGACTCTCCATAAAACCGTATAAAACGAACTTTCATTTTAGAGAAACCAAGGCAATACCATGCCTTCCATTTTTCGGGAAAAACCGAGACAACACCATGCCTCTCATTTTAGACAAACCAAGGCAATACCATGCCTTCCTTTTTAGAAATATCAAGGCAATACCATGCCTTCCTTTTTAGAAATATCAAGGCAATACCATGCCTCCCTTTTTAAAAATACCTTCCTTTTTAGAAATACCAAGACACTCTCATACCTTTCATTTTAAATCCTCATTTGGAAAACCAAGACACTTATCATATCAAGTATCATTTTAAATTCTCTTTTGGGAAATCAAGACACTTACACTTTTACAACCAAGTGACTTATACTTTTAAAATCAAGTCAAGTATACTCTTAAAATCAAGTTACTATCACCTCATGTACCACATGAAATCTAGATTCATTTAAAACACGTACGTCCACCGTACACTCATTTTATAGAGTTCATGCTCAAAGAAGAAAGGAAGAGTCACATACTAACACTTGTCGTCTGTACCAACTCGATAATCTAAATTCGTCTCGCTCCTCTGGCTAACATTATGGAAACATTTGAATTGTGATAACATATCCGAATTGCCAAATTAATTCATTTTATGAGTCATTAGTAGGTTATATATTTAATAATGATCTTATCTAATCAGCTGTGAACCTAGAAAATGTAAAACGAGCTGGTTATATCTTAGTTTCTATGCAGATGGAAATTCTACTCATTTCAATATAATTGATTGTCGAAATCTTTTTCATTTAACGCTGCAATGGCTTGTTCGTTATCTTTTTCATTTAACGCTGCAATGGCTTGTTTTAACAAGTTTACCAAAATCGGTCTCAACGCTTAATACTTATTAGTGTTGTAGCTTAGCAAGATCAACTCGACACCAAAGCTTACTAAAAACTCTTACCAACATCTCCCAAAAGACTTGGTAAGGACTTAGGAATAATTTAGACATGCCTTTAGCATAGAATCAACAACATGAATACTCCTTAACTTTTAAAAGTAGGATAACTTTTGAAACAATACCACAGTTATGGTTCACACGTAGAACATGTCAAAAGATAGAAGGAAGAGGTTCACATACCTTATTGACGACTAACCAACATGATAAGTAGAATACGTCCCAAATAGGTACTTCAACCTATAATGACAACAACACGTCTATCAACTTCAGGATACTAGTAAACACTTATACCACATAATGAATCTCCTTTCTTATAAAAAATTGGGCAGCACTTCCCCTATTTATACGTACTTTTCCACCTTTCAAGAAGGCCAATTTCATCAACAACCAAGCACCAATTAAGGGCACAACCAAACAGTTAACCAAGGTGATTCACACACCTATTTCTCACGTAAAAACAGCCTCATAATCCACGTCAAAACAGTCCATAAAAACAGTCCACAATCTAACAACAATGAGGGTAAAAAGTGAAGCCTTTCTACACCCTTATGCCTTTAGGACTTACATTAGCTTTTACCACATTTAAACATGCATAACTGTGGCTGTGGCTGAATTTTCAGCATTCTAACGCCACAAACCAGTCCCTAAAACACCACAATATCCAACAGTTTTATACAAGTCTCGGCCAAACAACTACAATTCAAATCCCTTTCTCATAACTCTTTATAATCCAATTTGTTACAACACTTAATATAATCCATTTCAACAACAAGATTTCCTTCAATATATATCATGTAATAGATGAAGATAATAACAACAATAACCAACGACAAATTATAGCACAACTGTCCAAGATTCGGCCAACACCCAAAACTAGTCTCATGCATTTCTTATTCTCCATTTCACTTAATACATGTTCATCCCTTAACTATAACATCATGTAATATCCAATTACTTTAAAAGAAGAAGAACTCTTACCTCAAACTTTAGCCAAAACAGTCCACATAGTCTCGGCCATAGCTTCCCTTTTTGCAC
Source organism: Przewalskia tangutica (assembly GCA_029844215.1). Lineage (NCBI taxonomy): Eukaryota > Viridiplantae > Streptophyta > Magnoliopsida > Solanales > Solanaceae > Przewalskia > Przewalskia tangutica. Next base: position 103,455,418 of record CM056736.1, on the reverse strand, counting down.
CACTTCTTCAAGCTCCAATAACACACATGTAACCTCTACAAGCTTGTAACCATCTTCCCTTCTTGTTTTGCTTCCAAAAATTTCATTTCCAAGCCTAGGGTTTCACCACCATTTTTCGCCAAACCATGACTTAGGGTTCTTGGAGAGTTAACTTGGCTTAGAACTTGATTAGGGTGCTTAATCTTGGATAATAACTTAGTCTTGATCTTCACTTGACCATGATTTTCGAAATCTTGAGGGTTAAGGGAGAGATAAGGGTTTGAAAGATGAAGATATTATGTGAGACTAAGTCTTGCTACACTTGTATCTATAATATGTGCACAAGCCAAGTGGATGGGGGACCCTCTTGTCCACTTGTCTTTATGAAAAAATCTTCCACACTAATCCATTCACAAAATATTAATCCAACACTTAGCCAAATCTCACTATTTTCGATGGAACCCCCCCCCCCCCCCCCCCAAATTGTGAAATTTTTAATTGGCTCATATTCTTAATCCCAAGATTTAATAACACAATCCTAAGTCCATAACTCCATTTGGAAAGAATTCAACCACTAATATTAATTCTCGTCGTCACATTTTTTTTTTCTAAAATTTTTCCATATCCGAAAATGTAAATATACTTTCCTTCCAACCTTCACATCTTAATTCCATAACCATGTTCTCACTTATATGCCCTGGAATTACTGAGTGTAACAATAAAAATGTTGATATCAAAAGCGAATAAGCCATGATAGTGCATTCTGAAAAAAGAAGCAATAACTAACGCAAGTAAACAAGGTAAACAAAGTACACTAGAGAGCACATAGCAGCAAAAATCAAACGACAGAGGACTATAAAGCAATACTGCGCCTACTAGTATGATAGGTTAAGTGGACCTACAATAATAACACTACAACTACCCATTTGTAAGCGTAAGTAGGACTACGCTCGACTACCTACTACCATTCTACCCTAATCTGTGTCTTCCACAACCCCCTATCTAAGGTCGTCCTCAGTAAGTTGCACCTGCACCATATCCCGTCTAATCACCTCTCCCCAATACTTCTTCGACCTACCTCTACCCCTCCTAAACCCGTCCATAGTCAACCTCTCACACATTCGCATTGGGGCATTTGTGTCTCTCCTCTACACGTGCCTGAACCATCTCAGTGTCGCTTTCCGCATCTTATCCTCCACTGAGGACACTCCCACTTTGTCCCGGATATCATCATTTCTAGTTCTATCCCCCATTGTATGCCCACACATCCATGTCATCTCCGCAACTTCCATCTTTTCTATGTGCGAAGTGTTGACCGACCTACACTCTGCCACATACAACATAGTCTGTCTAATCACCACCCTATACAATTTGCCTTTAAGTATTGGTTGCACCTTTTATCGCACAAGACTCCAGATACGAACCTCCGTTTCATCCCCCTACCCCAATACGATATGTGACATTGTCATCAATCTCTCAATTCCCTTGGATAATATATCTGAGGTACTTGAAGCTTCATTTCTTTAGAATGACCTGAGTACCAAGTCTCACCTCCACGCCTGTCTCAAGGTCGCTCCTGTTACTAAACTTGCACTCAAAGTATTATGTCTTGGACCTACTCAGCCTGAACCCTTTAGACTCCATAGTATGTCTCCAAACCTCCAGCTTAACGTCCACTCCGCTGCGAGTCTCATCAATCAAGACTATGTCGTATGCGAATAACATACACCATGACACCTCCCATTGGATTTGTCGGGTCAGTCAATCCATCTTTGGTAGCATATACCATGTAAAAGAAAAGGACCTTGAGTCTAACTCAAGCCCAAAAACTAGATTATGAGTTAAGGGTTGCCACTCCTAATTACAGGGATTCTAAACCTTTTCATATAAAATAGATTCTAGTCATGTTCATTATTTCCTAATATTGACATTGTTTAGCAGAACTATTTATATAATTTCGAAAATTAAAACCTCATGATGAAACATTCATTATCACCAATGCCCTGTTACTTACACAACTGATCATTCTTCTTTCCACAAATGAAATAAATTATTACGGCACTTACCTTCACCAATCCACTACTCATACACTCTACAATAACAATTATTACACCTTAATCCCAAACTAGTTAAGATCGGCTATGGAAATCATTAACATCCATTTCGCTTCATTTGGACTCATTTTATTCGAATACTCAATCATTAGTCTAAAAATACAAAGTATGTTTTTTTAAGACGAGAACTTGTCGACATATTCTACTAACATACAATAAACTAAACAAATTAAGACTAATGCACCAAATTGACAAATCTTAATTCAAACTTATTGGAATAGCAGCCTATATAGAGTTTTTGCTTTCATTTTGATCTATTCTTTGCTAAGTAAGTGCACCAATATGACAAATCTTAATTCAAACTTATTGGAATCACCTATATAGAGTTTTTGCTTTCATTTTTGTTCTATTCTTTCCTAAGTAAACATGAATTTCAAGAGATTATAGATTTTTTAAGACAACTTAGCTCTATCTGACTTTTAGGTCTAGCTTGTCCTTTTTAACACCTTCAATATCATAGTGTAATGTAACACTTCTGGACCAATGCATTTGGAGGTCCACGAGCACATAGTCAGCCCATCTCAAGGACCTTCTCTTGTTTTATCCTCCATGTATGCCACATGTACCTTTCGCCGAATGTAATTATTTATAACCTTGTCTGATCTTATATGGTTGTATATCCATCTTAACATTAACATTTCTCCATCGTATGGATATGCTGGGTTGTAGAGGCCCAACACTCACTTTTTATATTTTATTTATATTCTCACTACTGTTTTATTGTTTTCAAGAAGTCATTAAAACACAATAATTCATTTCCAACCTAGAATCCCCAAGCGGGAAGAATGATTTGCAGATCCCAAGTCAGAACTTAATGACGCCTCCAAGGATTACATAAAAACACCACCAATGCAGAAAACCAAATACGTCTTAGCATTTTCTCGATTCAATTACGCAACTATCACCGTCTTTGGTGCCAAAGATACCCCACCGATAAAACAAGTTATGCCCTACCATCTCTTTCTCCAGGAAAAGACCAGTAAGCTAGTCCATAAGAGTATCCCTTTCATGCACTACACGTCAGAAGATATTCTTAAATTCGTATCCCATTATACAACTAATTATCTATATAAATGAACCACTCAAAATGGCTACAACTTAAGCACATAGGTCACATGCGTAAGAAATAATATATTGTCACACTACTGTCATGGGAAATTGACCCTACACAAATATTCAGAACTACCCGAGATTGATATCAACATAACACGATTATGATTGCTAATAATCCACCTAAATTTTGTCGGACTATAATATACCTAAGGAAAAAACACGAAGCCTGAGGCCCAGTTCTTTCTTTTCAAATAGACGTGAATTCATGAACTTTGAGAAGTTTTAAGTAATACCTGTACAATCATAGACAGCGTGTCCAATAAATTACGGATATGGCTGAGAATTGAGATTGTGGACCAAGCTTCAATATAGAAAATAACAACAATGTCACCGCTATTCCGCAAGGTAATTTATCTGTCATTTACTTGTCTTTTTCACGATTTCAGTCTATAATGAGCTGATTTGAGATTATCCGCCAAACTAAGTTGATCTTATAGGATGCAAGCTTAATCACAGGAGAAAACATCAAGTCCAAGACAAAGCAGACAGTAACTTCCTCCGTGCTCCTGAAAATTTTCATTAGGATGTGGCTGACCTCTCTCCTTTTCCCCTTCCCTTGGTTGGGAGGGGAAATGTGTGATCTTTATAAGAAAAGATCTTAGATTTTGTAAAGTATGCAGAAGAAGGGAAGGAAGAAAAAGCATACTGAACAGCTAGACGGAGATGGAGAACTTTTGATGGTACTAACAGCCTAAAAAGCAAAAAGGTAAAATAAAGAAAACATGTTAAGTTAGCACAAACCAGTATTTATACCATCCGCATACTCTATGCAATTTCATGATTGACAACACATTATATCAACATACCTATTGATAAACATTCATGACTGAAAATTCTGACGAAACCTATTACTCTGTTGTGCATCGAATTTTCATTAAAACAGAGACACAATTGATTTGGCACCTGTATCCTCCACAGATATCTTATACTGTGGCTTCAGCTAAAATGTTCTCTTGGTTTGTTCCTCTTCTGTTGCACATGCAGAGCTCATTCACCATAAAAAAATTATGCGGAACAAGTAAAATAATCAGGTATATACCATCTGGGATGGGATAGTTGAAAAATGCCACTACATAGCTGAAGAAGGATTTGCAATATCTTCCAAAATCATTTATTGTTTCTCCTGCTTTTGATTTTTTGGTTTAGTACCCTAAAGAGAGTCAGACTAGACATTCGGAGAGGTTGAAGGACTAATTAATACATATAGGCAAATATTAACCAAAAATATGTAACTAGACATAATTTTATAAGAGTTAATAACAGGGTTCAACATACAGAACCATAGAACATGTGACTAATGCTACTTAATATGAGTACATAAACTAATATCGTTCATCCAACGAGAACTAGATCATTGAAGTTCTGTGCACTAAGCTCTCACTATGCACAGGGTTCCGGGAAGGGTGGATCAAATTGCGTCTGCTTTAAGTAATTATGATTTTCATATAAAAGTTCACAATTTCTTAAGTTAGAGAATTCAATTAGAAGTTAGAAACATTACAAGAAAACATTATTGTAACCGTATCTTTCTTTCAGTTGAAGCATGGACTCTGAACTAATATTGCTAATACATAGTAAAACATTGTATCATTAAATCTAGAGTTCCACGTCGCTACTGGATCATTTTTGGAGGAATTGAAAAAGGAGTAATAAATCACACTAACTCTCTTTCTGGCACCAAAACAACAAAAAAATTATCTGATGATAAAATGGACATTGTGATTGCAAGAAATCAGTCCTCTTGCACTAACTGATTCAAAGCCCATTTTGGTTTTCTTTCCAAGAGCTTAAACATGATACCTCCAGTTCTCCACCGTCCCTCGTAGTTATTTTAACTTCTGGCCCTTTAATAGGAGCTCCTTCACGAAAACGGTGGATATACAGAGGTTACCAATTATCCTATTAGTTTGCCTCCAAAGATTAGAGACGATCATGCAGAACAGTTTCAACTGTTTTAACTTTTAAGATCATATTCAATGCAGCAAAAATAGAAAGGAGTGCATTTTTTCTATGAAGAATAAAAAGGAATTCTATTATCAGGTAGGTGAACCCTCACAGGCACCACATGCCCATACATATAAACAAGTTTGTCTATCACAGCTAGACAAAGTGTGTGCTTAACGTGTTAAAAATGTGGCCAGGAGGCTAAAAAGCATAACATTCAGGTCATTACGCCCACCATATGGTCTTGCATATTCTGAGGATTTCTATGCTTGCAAGCTGGTATTAGACAAGGTCACAAACTTGGAAAATGACATCATGTCGAATCAGATACATTACATGACCAGAAAGAGGCCTAAAATACAGCTCGTAGATTTAAGTACTTAAGCTTTTAAGCAATGCCAACTAAACAAAAACGTGAGCTAATTCCAGAACTGAAAAGATAGCATTTCATACTAGTTAGAAAAGCTATGATAATTCAAAACCATACAGTTTTTTTTATAAGGACCACAATGATAATTCAAAATCTTACAGTTTTTTTTATAAGGACCACAATGATAATTCAAAACCATACATTTTTTTTACAAGGACCACAATGATAATTCAAAATCTTACAGTTAAACATGTTAAGAACCTTTGAAATCACCAAACAAAAGTACAAACCTACCAAACTAAGCCATTCTATGCAAATCTATGCTTTTAAGATCTAATTTAATTCACATTGCTTAAATACAAGGAAGCCTATCATATAAGCTTCAGAAGAACCATAATCTGAATAAACCTCTAATGTGTTGTGTCTATAAATAAAAAAATATTACGGAATTGGTCTTAAAGTTGGAAAGTAAACCTCTTCATTCACTTTTTAATTGGTTTTGTGGCTGTGAGAAAAATTCTTTGGCATTCTTTGCCACATCTGCCTCCAGTATCGCTTCTAAGACAATGTCAGACCCTTTTGCTCCATCTGTACGTTTTGGCAACAATCCTGCACTTTCAGCAGAGACAGGAAGTACAATAATACTGCCAGATTCATCAGTCAGTTCACTCAGACCTTCTCTATCTACAGACACAGTTTCCAAAGGAGTCATTTCTGCCAATCTCGCATAAGCAGTTGCTTGGCTGTGCATATCAGAAAAGGCTGAGTTCCTTGAATTATGCTCCTTAGGTGAGACAGTTACTGTTTTGCTCTTTTTATCAGAATTTTGAGGTCCAATTTCAACTATTGTATTATCTTCATCAGATTTTTGAGGTCCATCTGCAACCGTGCTAGCCCCAGCTGTAGCATTGATGTTGTCTACTAGCCTTGATGTCAGTGGACCAGGATTCAGGAAAGAGATTGTTCGAATTTCATGACGTATGGATTCTAGTTGAGCCACGGCATCTTGCAGTTCCTTATGCACCTGACCAGCTTGAGACTGCTGCATGACAGTTCCAAATTGGCCACGGGCCAATTGAACATAACCAATGGCACGCCCAGCAAATCTGCCTGCTGTTCTTGCTATGATTGGCAAATCTTTAGGTCCAATAAGAGCAGCAGTACCGCCAATCAAGAGAAATAGCTCCCCATATGAAATTCCCAGCATCTCTTTTTCTTTTTCAGTTTGTTTCTCTCTTATGTTTGAAGACCACCACAAAGGAGATTGTTATCGAGGACCCTTTACCGAAAATTTGCTCGGAGAAGTCGTCTATGAGCCTAGCTGGTGGATCGTTAGTCATGCCAGACATATACTGCTGACTCTTCTGCCATCATTCTCTATGAAATTCCTACCTACTTATGATGGAGAAGGTTACACACAAGTAAACAAAACACAGTACTTATGATGGAGAAGGTTACACACAAGTAAACAAAACACAATACTTATAACAGACTAGTGAATCATTTAGAAAATACATCGAACCACATACAATGACTAAAGTTTAGAAACACAAACAACCAATTAGAAAGCACGCATATAATGTGAGGATGTTTGGATTGGCTTATTTTAAGTGGTTTTTTTTTTGCCAAAATAGCTATTAAGCTTTTCTTTTACAAAGTGGTGTTTGAAAAAGATAAAAAGTTTTTTTAAACACTTACTTTTAGGCCAAAAAGATACAAAAATAAGCTAAAAGTAAAAAATTGGACATTACCAACTCAGGGTATTTGGATTGACTTTTTAAAATAGTTTATAAGCTAAAAGTTATAAGTTGTAATAACCAACTTTTGGCTTTTAGCTTATTTTTGTACTTTTTTTGCCTAAAAGAAAATGCTTAATAGCAATTTTTATCTTTCCCAAACACCACAACAACAATAACATACTCATTATAATCCCACAAATAGGGTCTGAGGATGGTAGAGTGTACGTAGACCTTAACTCTATCTTGTGGGTAGAGAAATTATTTTCGATAGACCCTCGGCTCAAGATAAAACAAAACAAAGCATGTCAAAAATAAAAAAAGAACAATAACTACAACAAAATGGTACACTTAGCAAATAACAAAAGATAGTATATAATACATAAGAAACTACAAGAGAAATCCAACGACTAATAATAAGAAAAGAAAAGAAAAGCCCGACAATGGGATATTACCTACTAAATCTTCTACCCAACAAAATTCTTAAAATAAGTCAATCCAAACACCCTTTTATTGCTTTTAGATTATAAGCTATTTTTAAAAAGTCAATTTAAACACCCTTATATAAAGAGATGCTAGCCAAGTATAGAAAAGTCAAAACCTTATCAAATTTCCAGCAACTCCCTTCTAAATCTTTGGCTAAGTTTAAGTAGTCAGGCAGCTGAACATCAAATGTACAGTTTATAACCTAGAATAACTCCTTAATTATCTAATTTATTCAACGCAAAATGCAGCAAAACTATTCAAATAATCCAGATCAGAAAATTAAGTCTTTTCAAGTCAAACAAAAGAAAGAGCATAGTTCCCGCTGGATCTGAGTTAGCGCACACAAACGAAACAACTTATAGCAGAATCTATCAGATCCGTGAAACGATAATAAATCAAAAATAAGAAAAAATTATCAACAGAAAACAGATCTTAATACAATAGCAGATCAGCAACGTTGATCCTAAAAACTTTGCCGAATATAATAGCAGATCAGGAAACTAGTATAGAAGAACAAATCTTAATAAATAATTTGGGAAGCGTTAAAAATTGTTTTAAGCTATATACATAATTTACACAGAAACGAAACCAATAATCGTTATACAGATCTAATCATAGAAAAGCGCAAAAACAGTGAAATACATATATATGCAAAGCGGAGATCAGAAATCTGGAAAAAAAATTAAACGATGTGTATATACGTAGCATTAAAGATAGGGAGAGAGATACCTGCGTTTGACTCGGCTCGAGAGGAGGAGGAGGAGAAGAGGGTTGTGATGAGAGAGAATAACGAAAAGGAAGGATATATATATCAATTTTAAAATAATACAATATTTAAAACTTCACATTGGCCATGAACTTTGGGGAAATTACTAAGTAATATCAAAAGATCCCACCTGTTAATAAAGAAGCTACAAGGGCTTAATACTTGCTGCTTAAAGTTTAGAATTCAGGATTGTTTTTCTAACGAAAAAAAATTGCATGAAGGTATGTTTTGAGATTTTATTTTTTTACCTTTTTATTTTGTTAATTCAAAAGATTAATATAAGTAGACAAACATATTTAATTATTTATAAAGCTAAAGGATTTATATCTGAGACCAAAATAGGTTTATAAGCCAAAATCTATTTTCTATGAATCAATAAATATCACATAATCAGGTGAGTTTATTCTGAAAAAGAAGAGGCAACAAATTTAGCACATATCACCCAAGATCAAAATTTTGAAAGAACTTTATATGGGACATTTTAATAAAGAAATTTATATTTTATATATGATATTAAAATGGGAAAAAGGTCATATTTGCCCTCAAACTTAAAAAAAATGTCATATTTATTCTCCGTTAAAGTTTGGGATAAATATACCTTTTTCATTATTAAACTTGTTGTTTTATATAAGATCAGGTCAAATAAGTAATCAAAAATTAACTAAACCGTACCAATACTAAAGAAAACCGAGAGGATTGGGATAGTTGAAAATTTAAATTTTGGAAATTTTGGGTAGGGTGTCCGGATACGCGACGCTCCACCTCTGACTTTTGTGTTTTTTTAGGGGATAATCTGATTTCATGGTCTGTCAAGCGACATACTACCCTATCTCGCTCCAGTGCCGAGGCTGAGTACAGAGGCGTTGCAAATGTAGTAGCTGAGATTTGTTGACTCAGAAATTTACTGTTAGAACTTCAGTCTCATTTGCGTAATGCATCTATTGTGTACTGTGATAACATCGCCGTCATCTATTTGTCTCATAATCCGGTTCAACATCAGTGAACCAAACACATTGAGATAGACATACACTTTGTTCGTGAGAAAGTTGCACTAGGCCATGTCAGAGTGTTACATGTTCCATCATCCTATCAGTATGCAGATATATTTACCAAAGGACTTCCCAGACAGTTATTTCTTGACTTCAGATCCAGTCTCAGCGTCCGACTTCCTCCCGCTCCGACTGAGGGGGTGTGTAAACATGTATATCATAGAAACAATTGTATCCCTACCCATAATTAGAATATTTTCATATATTGTGTAAATATAATTATGGTAAGACTAGGATTCCTCTTTTGTATAGGTATAGGATTCCTATTGTATAAGGGATGAACATTGTACTCTATATATACTTTGATATTAATGAAAGACTCCCCAAGGGAGATTAATATCATCTTACACGGTATCAAGAGCCTAAAACAAAAATCCTAGTTTTTTAGTTGAGCTACCGCCGCCTTCTCGGTTGCATGGCGCCTCTCCCTCCTCCCTCCAAAATTTCTAGGTTTTTCTTTTTCTTTCCCCTCTTCTCTAAATGGATGATCAGGATTCTCCCACTATTATTGACGCTTCTACCTCCACAAATCTCACCACCAAGTCGTCACCCTCTTTTCATCCCGCTCTAACTGTTTCCAACATCAAGAACCATATCCTCATCCTTATTGATCAATAAAACAGTCAGTATTTTCTTTGGGTTGAACGGTTTCGAAATCATGCATGTCTCTACAACGTGTTTGATCATATTGATGACACTAGCTACTTTGATTTTTTTGTCATTTACGCTCCGGGCTCGCATTATTACTTTTAAATGCTCACCTAGGACGATAAATCTGAACTTCTAGAAAATTCCTTAATTAAAGGCACTGTTTTACTTGAATAACCAAAGAAATTCAACAAAAAAAACTAACAAATGCCTTTAGCATAGTTTGCCTTTAAAAAAAAGGCATATGAAAAAAACTAACAAATGCCTTTTAGCATAGTTTGCCTTAATTTACTAAGTATTTCTATGTTCACTTGAAGGGGCTTATTTCTGGAGGCTTGTTCAAGGAGTAAGTATTTCTATTTCACTTGAAAATGAGCTTATTTTTGTGGCTTGTTCAATGACTTTGAACAGATCAGATTTGCACTTTCCTTGATTTTACGAGCTCTAGTTTTTGAGATGTTCACAATTGTCTTGGCTTGTCAACCAATCCATTTTGGCCCTTGTCAATCTCAAAGTTCATCATATATACAACAACAACATACTGTGAGGTCCGAGAAGGATAGAGTGTACACAGACCTTACTGTCACCACCTGACGCCCTAATTGGACGTCATTACACTAACATGTCACATAATCAACTGACACTTAAGGGTAATAGAAAATTCGACAGTATAACGTTGCATCTTTAACATATGCCTAAAGTAGGCGAGCCGACAAGGCTGCCTTACACAACTAACCAACATGTCACAATAAGCTAGCCGACTAGGCTGCCACCAAATAGCATCACATAAATACGGAAACAATCAAAATAGGTGAGCCGGCAAGGCTGCCACTATATATGGGAATCTCCCCAAAATAGAGTACAGCAGCACATATACCAAAAACAGATTCACATCTCTACATACGTACAACCCACAACTATCTACAGACCTCTAGAAGTACAATAATGACATATGAATATGCGTAGGTCCAAGATTAAAGATATGTACCAAACTGACTAAGCTCTGAATCAATGGAGCCTTCCAACCAGCTGAGTAGGAGTCATAGGCCTGAGGATCACTAAATCGAGAATCAGACATGCGGCATTGAACGCAACCGAGAAAAGGGGTCGATGCAAATAATGTACTCAGTATGTAAAACATGAAGTACTGTGAATAAGATCAAAACAGGCCAAGAGGTAACAGGAGACAAATATAATAATCAAATTATCATTTCAACTGTGTCATATACGAATAAGAGTCATATCAAAACCATGAGTGTCTGTCCATATAATCATATACTATCATGGGTATCTATACCCGCATCATGGATGTCTGTCCATAGAATCATCATACGTATACTATCATGGGTATCTATACCCGTATCGTGGATACATGTCCACGGAGATCGTAACTGGTCAGAAGGTAACCTGAGACATATATGAAAAATCAAAGATACCAATGCAACTGTACCATATGAAAAGAAAGTCATGCATGTCTAACAATCATCATAATCAAGGACACCTCCGTACATATAGCTACCCGGCCCATTCTGGGACTCGGTCCTCATACTATGTACATATAGCTACCCGACCCATTCTGGGACTCGGTCCTCATACTCTGTAAATATAGCTACCCGGCCCATTCTGGGACTCGGTCCTCATAACGTATAGTCACAACTTACACAAGTAGAATATCATGAGGAATCATATGCAATACACATCATCATCATCTGAGACTCAATGGAACAATCATATGCATTTTAAATAATCATATGTATTTTAAATCATCAGTGGAGACTCGATGGAATAATTAAGACGAACTATCATTTAGGAATTCAGGCACTATCATATTATATATCACTTTTAATCATCACTTGGAACCTCAAGACACTTATCGTGTCACGTATCATTTGGAATTTCTGTATAGAAATCATGTACATCCGCCGTATGTTCACTTCATATAAATCATATCAAAATAAAGGGAGGAAGAGTTTCACATAGCGTTTGTCGTCTGTATCAACTCATATCATATCGTCTTGGGTAAAATATGAATGCATGAATGACAATAAACATTTCCTGAATTTATTGGATGACAATAATGTCCTTGCTTTTCTGGTTAACATTATGGAACTATCTGATTGGTGATAATAAATCCTAATTGCCTAATTAATTCATTATACGCGTCGTTGGTAGGTTATATTTTTATAGAGATCTTATCTAATCAGTTGTGAACTAGCTTATTCATTTGCTGCTGCAATGACTTATTTTAACATGTTCATTAAAATATACCTTCTTATTTATTAAATCAATTCCAACATTTAATATTTATTAGTTACTTTGGATGTGCAGAGTCAAATTGGCTTCAGTGCTTACTAAAAACTCTCATGAATACCAACATCTTCCCTATATGCCTTAACAAGGACTTATGAACAATTTAGACATGCTTTTAGCAAAGAATCAATAATATGAATACTCCTTAACTTCTAAGAGTAGAATAACTGATGAAATAACATCACAATTATCTTCATACGCAGAACATGCCAAAAGAAAGAAGGAGTTGTCTTAACATACCTTTTAGTCGTACTAGTCAACTCAATATCAGAATACGCCCCCGTCTTAGAACTTCAACCTATTATAATATGACAGTCAATTTCTAGGATTACTAGTATACTTTATATCATATGACAACTTTCTATTCCACAAAAATTCGGGCAACACTTCCCCTGTTTATACGCATATCCACAGTTAACCAACAAGCTCAACAAACCAATAACAAGTCATAACTTATATCCCATCATTATAACTTAACAAAACAACCTTAAGACGAGACAACCACGTCCAATAAGTCCATGTAAATTTCGACCAACAACAACATAATTCCATACTTTCTTTCTTAACTTCTTAAGATACACTTCATGTTCCAATATTCTTATGTAAACCATTACTTCCTTTAAACATCAAGACTCTTCTATTTTAACATGCAATTTGTGATAATTTTAACAATAACGACAATCAACCCCAAGGTGTCCAAATCAGTCCATAATCGGCAATAGCGCTCAAACCTTCACATGCATTGTCTAAATTCCAAATTTCTTCTTATCACAAGTCCATTACTTAAACTACAACAACATGCAACTCTAATTATTTAATAGGATGAAGAATTTTATACCTCAATGAAGTCAAAACAATCCCAACGTCGAACCCACTGCCCTTATCTGGATACTCACTGTTTTATCGATTTTTCTTGCTCAATTCTTCACTTCTTCAACTCCAATTCAACATGCATGAGTCCCACCATGTAACCCATCATTTATACACATTTTTTCTATCACGACCCGACCCCGGGGCCGCGACTAGTACCCTACCGGGGTACCCTGTCAGGTATACATCAGAGAATAGCAGTGGAACATACATAACACATAACTTATAAAAAGGTAACCTCACTGGCCAGCCGATAAGGCTGCCTTCCATAAAAACATACTAATCAAAAGTATAGCAGTACAACTTGTTCTTACAGCCCAATACATACGTGACCACAGACCTCTAAGGATAACAACTGTGGACAGGGGCTCGCCATACCCCTGAATGTACAAAATACCTATAGCATCGGGGAATATCCGTACTAATAAACAAGCTTCCGGAGGAATGGAGCTTCTGACACCGGAACAGTGATCCTAAGAACGAGGATCCACAATCTGCTTACCCTTACCTGCGGCATGAACGCAGCCCCCGAGGAAGGGGGTCAGTACACAATATGTACCAAGTATGTAAAGCTGAAAAATACTGTAATAATGATATCATAAGTCTAAAAGTAAGATGGAGTCATGGAAAACAAACAAAATACCTTTTACTGTGCTTTACTAACAATGAGAGTGACAAGTATATATAATATTGCATAAAATAGGGGCCTCATGATCAAAACAGGGTACTTCGCCCGTAGTATCAATAAGCACCCCTACTCCTGGGACTATTTCACCCGCATAGGTCCTGTGGACCCGCATGAGGTATTCCTCGTGATAGTCAGACTACCGCGTGGGACTATTTCACCCACATAAGCCCATAAGGACTCGCGTGAGGTATTCCTCGCATTGTGGGTAGCAAATCCACGGAACAGGTGGTATAACGATCTTGGGGACTTACCCCTCAGATATACTCTTACCCTGAAGCAGATGGTATAACGATCTTGGGGCTTACCCCTCAGATATACCCTTACACTGAAGCAGATGGTATAACGATCTTGGGGCTTGCCCCTCAGATATACTCTTACACTGAAGAAGATGGTATGACGATCTTGGGGCTTGCCCCTCAGACATACTCTTACCCTAGAGAAGGTGGTATAACGATCTTGGAGCTTGCCCCTCAGATATACTCTTACCCTAGCTCAAACTGTCATCATATCATAATCATAAATAAGTTAAGAAAACTTATAACTTCTTATTAGTCTTGTTCATATACCCTCTCATTTTAGTTTACTTAAGGCACGTAATCATATCTTTGATAAAAGAAAACCGGGAATTTAACCCAAGTACTACATACTTCAACTCTTTTAATAGTGACTCTTTTTCATACATAAAACATTTGGGTAAATGATGTCTTAAAATCAATTTGCCTTTCATAAATCAAACCATTTGTCCTTACTTGTCTTACTTAGAGTAAACCTCTTCTTATTAACCTTTTTTAAAGCTAATAAACCAACTTCCCATAAAGTTGTTATATTAACCCTACACTTTAGTAAAATCATACTTTTCCCCTAACCAAGGGACCTATACATTCTTAAAACGAAACAAGTCATTATATACTTAAAACAAGTAAGAATATCAAATCTTGTACGTCTACCGTACTACATAGTTTCATCTATTCATGCTCAAGAGATTAGAAAGCTCCACATACCTCTTCGGTCAATTCACTTGCTAAGTCCAAACTACCGCAAGTAATATGTCAACCTAAAATAACCATGATACGTTTATTAACCTCTAATTTCAATGTAGAATAATCCAAGTTCAAAGTCACTAAATTCTATGGAAAATTGGGCAGCATTTCCTTTGTTTCTACATACTTTGCCACCTTTCTCAAGGCCGAATTTATCATTCAAACGCCACCTTTAAGGCTCAACAATTCAACATTTCAAAGGGGATTACACACCTAAACTTGGGTGTGTAAAATTCTGCCCCATAAGGTACAACAATTCACTTAATAATTCTAAGGTAGTTTTTATGCTACAACATGCTCATAATATCTTTTTAGCCAATTCTTTCATATCCAAACCACATTTCTTACATGCAAGGATTTTAAGGGCATTATTTACTACTACACATCCCTTCTTCTTCACATGCAACATTAATAACTAACCACAAGAGAAGAAATGTTACCTTAAAACTTTAGCCAAACTTATTCCAACAACTTTGCTAGCCTCCTTTTCAAGAACACCACCACAACAACACCAACAAGCTAGCCACAAGCTTCCTTCTTGTTCTTAACTTTTCAGATTTTTCTTAGGCTTGAATTCCTCTTGGAATTTTAGAGAGAAGTGGGAGCTTAAGCTTAGAGAGAGAGAGGGATTTGAAAGATGACCAAGTCTTCAAGACTTGGTCAATATAAGTGTCACGCCCATTTTCGGCCGCGACATTTTCTAATAAAAGCTTCTCCTGCTTAAATAAAAATGTTAGAAATAAATAATAAATGCTAAATATTAAAAGGAATGTTAAAGTGTTAAAGAGGTGTTTAAAATATTAAAAAATGCCAAAGGGTTGCTAGGGTGCTAAAGGTGCAAAAGGGTTGCTAGGGTTCGCGGAGTCGCCACCTAATTAGTTTGGGTGAATTAGGACACCTAAATGTCAACTTAGGTTAAAGTCAACACTAACTCCATTCTTTATGGTCTGCTAAACTTAGTGAGATTCTGGGTAAGGGTTCTTTATTAATCTAGAGGGAAGGGGTTAGGCACCCTCTAAGATCCGCTAACTTGCGGTTGTCCTGCCAAACCTAGGGTAATTATTATGTTTAAAAATGCAAAATACAAGCTCCTCCTGCTTAATAAAAATGCTAAAATGTTAAAAAGATGTTAAAAGTTAAAAAAGGGCAAAAGGTGTTATGAATAAATAAAAGAGTCAAATGCTAAATGTTTAAAAGTGCTTAAAATACTAAAGGTTACTAAAGGTATTAAATGCTAGAAGGGTGCTAAAGGTGCTAAGAGACGCTTAAAAGTGCTAAATGCTAAAGTGCTGAAAGTAGTGCTAATATGCTAAAGTACAAAAGAATGCTAGGAGGCGCTAAAATGTTAAGGACAAAATGTGCTAAAGGTGCTAAATGTCAAAGGGTGATTAAAAGTGCTAAAAGGGCTAGAAATGCTAAAGAATGCTAAGAGGGTGCTTTATGGACTAATTATGTGTGCATGCAAAGATTATTTACGAACTAATTATGTATACTGCTAGCTAAATTAATCTTGCTTAACCTGCGTATAATATTATATAAGAGGTACTTTAAGATGATTCTTGAGAGTTTAGGAAAAAATCTGTTATGTATTTTAATAAGAAACAAAATGTTGGTTTTATGATGCAAGTTAAATCATTTAGATCATTTTTTGCAGAATTTAGACATGCCTAACAGTCCTAAAAGACAAATAAAGAAGAAATGCGTTTCTAAGTTTAAATTACCTTCCCCTCTCATATGTTCAAAGGCTAATTGTTAGAAGTTCTCCTATTAATTACAAAATTAAATAATAAAATTACAATAAACAAGTAAAGGCATAAAATGAGACAAGAAAGTTAAGAGAGTGAAGGGATTGGAGCGGATGACTCGTCTGTTGTTTTTCTAGGAGTTTAGGCGGAAATGCGAACGCGGATGCGGGTTACCATTTGAAATGGCTTGCGATGAGTCTCGCCGTGAGACTCTTTATTTTGCTCCGATGCGTGCCATGTAAAAATAAAGAAAAATAAGGATTAGTACGAACCCAAATAATAATTGATACAAATAATTGGGACGAGCACATATGTTTCTTTGCATGCGTATCATGATGACTCGAAGCTAAAAGGAAAAGCGGCTCGAAGTCACTGGGCCACTGGTGTGACGATTAGCGAAATGCAAGATGGCCCAAAACATACAATCTGAATCATAGGTCGAGCAACTTGATAAATCTTTGCACAATATGAAAGCAATAGCGAGCAATAAATGACCAACAAAGGAATGAGTAAAATGGATGGACTAACACGTTCGTGGGTCAAACAGAGATAGTCGAGGCGAAATGGATATTTGCGGGCCTTAGTTTCACTATTAAGACAAGATTTTTCCTTTTAAACTCAAACAATTTTCACAAACATCTTTGTAGTCGAAGGACAATCGATCGATATATCTGACATTAGAAGCGGTGATAGATTATTCCACGATAGGCGAATGAATAGCCTTTGGTATAAGCGGCAACCAATTACTTTAGGGGCGGGGCTTCATCTATTGTGTAGATAAGGCATTGTATCATTTTAACTTAGGCAAACTTGATCCAATTTCTCATGATTCAAACTATCTAATTGGGTGATTCCTTGCAATAGGCTTAACGTGATACCTAAGTGACTTAAGCTAGTCGATTCGTACCAGCGGTGGCCTTCTAACAGACAGTGCATATTAAACAAGTGACACGTATCACGAAAGAGGCAAGCGGAATGCAAATAGAGACATAATGCGGTATGTTTTGAACCGATCTCAGCGAGGAAGAGGAAAACAAACATGGATTTTGATTGACCTGACATGGGTGCCATCGTATATAACTCTCGGTTTTCTATTTAATCGGTGTAGCGGGCTAAGACATTTCCAACAAACTCATACTCAATAATTGGTAAACACAAAAATAGACATGTTGTACATGGACAAATTCGAAGCCAGCACGAGGAACGATTAACCTAAGACCTGGGACGTCTTTGTCGGTGTCGATTCTATGTCCATCCTCCTCATAGTATTATCAAGGGACAAGCGGACTTAAAATGCATTTAAAGGGGATGCAGACTTGACATAGGCAAAATAACTATTTTTAGCGGCGGGGCGAATAGGAACAAGCGAATTACTACATATCTTTGGTAAGTGCTTTGGATACCATCATACTTAAACAAACCAAATTTGGCTAAAACAAAGCCCGAACACGAAATTTTAATCATTCAAAGCCAATTTAACAGTTAGTCGAAATGATTAATACCATGCCTTTACTAAGTAAATAAGGCTTAAATCAAGTGCGAAAGGCATAAGGCTAAACCACAACACTTAACCACACAACCTCGAGCGACTATCATTATATTAACAAACAAATGTGCGCAAAAAACCCCGTTGATAGATCAAGCGGATAATTTAACATAACGACGCGATGGCATATTGTTAACACGAAACTATATGAAGCGATTTGAACCAACATGCGATGTCGAACTTAAAGAAAAAGGGGTGATTCTACCTTCTCCGGCGTGGCAGGCGTATCAAGTCGTCGGTCACTCGGCGGGTTTTGGGTTTGCGATGCGAATAGAAGGCAAGGTTTATTTGGCGATTTGTGGTGGAATTGAACTAAGGGGGTTCGAACTACCTATTCTTGCGATCTTTAGTGGTCTAGGTCTTTGAGCCACAATTCCGATGCTGTCGATTCTCCCCGATGTTCTGCTATCCTCTGAGTTGTTGACTGCTGCTAAAGGGGGATGTCGAATCGATCTTTGTGGGTTTCTTACGAACCTGCATGCAATGCTCTCACATGCGTGATATCGTTTGTGCACCACGATATCACGCTTTCCCCAATTAGCTCTCTTGTTCGAATGTTGCTATTGGACTCATACGAGCACGCCTACTCTCCTCAGATCCTCGATGAGCTCAGTCGCTTGAATGTCGATTGCATGTGCGTTATATAGCCTAACTCTAGGTTCTAAGTTTGGTAAGTAATTAAGGCTGAGACTTGTGCTTGATTCGACGAGATTTGTACTAATTTCGTGTGATTTGAATAGATTATGGTAAGTTGCGATTTTTGGAAGATCTGGTTTTGGTTATGGTAAGAACACGTTGGTTGGGTGCGTGGGTAAAGGGAAAGAAAGGTCGCCGGATTTTCCACCCTGAAAATCTGGCGAGATTCGCGGCTAAAGGCTGATAAGGAGTGTGCCGCGTTTCTAGGGTTCTTAGCGTTTTTTTCTAGGGTTGACGATGGAAGGGATCTGAAGTGGTGAACTGGGCGTGGGCTTAGGGAAATAAGAGAAAAGGGCGACGTGGGCTTGCGGGTTGGGCTGGGTAGAGCTAGGTATTAAATTAGGGGTATTAGTTTTAGGTTAGTTTTAATTATTAGGATAGGTATTAGTAGTAAATTAATAAATTGTGCTTAAATTAATTAGGTGCTTTATTAATTTAATTGTTATATATGCGGGTGTGCCATTTAATTAATGCTTAATATTTTAGAATGTGGCGCTATTATTTAAAATCTTATTATTGTGCATTATTATTAAAAATGAGTTGCAAAAATGTTGGGCAGGTAGACAAGGCTGACGAAAAAAAACAAAATCTGTTCCAGTGTCGAGTTATGACGACACTGGGATACCATGGTCAAAACACCAGGGCGGGCTAACGCGGACTCAAAGCTGTCCCAGTGTCGAGTTATGGCGACGCTGGGCTACCATGGTCAAAACACCAAGGTGGGCTAACGCGGAATCAAAGCTTGTCCCAGTGTCGAGTTATGATGACACTGGGCTATGGTGCAAAAGCAAAAAATAAAAACAACTGGCTTGAACCTGGGGTGTACCGCTATAGCTTATGGTGCTGGGTTTTATGGTGATGTGGAGCGAGTGGACCGACGCTTGAGGCCGCTTCTGCCATTCGTTGGGAAGGTTGGCCCCCCAACAAATTGCCCCGGTTCGCTGTAAGAGAAAATCCACGTTGTGCTTCTGCTCCTGCATGCTAAAACTTAAACAAACGGTTAGTGCATAACTGTTAAGGCAAAATGATGATGCATAATTTTTAAAGCAATGCAACTGTGAGTAGAAAAATGTTATCCTGCAGAAATGTGATGCCTGCTGCGATGTTGCAAATGTTGTGATTTCGCCCTTGCACGGACGTGTTGCGATTGTGAATGCGGATATGTTGTTCTTCTTTGCGGCTTGTCCTGTAGACTAAAGCTCGAAAGAGTTAGTGCATGCTGCTAAAAGCGAATAATAAAGCATGAGTAAGAAATGCAATTTAGAGTATAGAAATCGTCCTGCGTGGATGTGATATCTTGATGATGGCGTCGTTGGGCTTGTTGTCTTGATAAGCGTCATTTGCTTGGGCGATATTCTTCTTTGGCGTCGTTGCGTGAGCAGCATTCTTCTTTGGCGTCGTTGCGTGGACTTGTTGTCTTGATCGCGTCGTTACTGGGCGTGTTCTTCTTTGGCGTCATTCGCGTAGACTTGCGGTCTTGATAACGTCGTTACTGGGCGATGTTCTTCTTTGGCGTCATTCGCGTAGACTTCTTTGTCTTGATCGCGTCGTTACTGGGCGTGTTCTTCTTTGGCGTCGTTGCGTGAACTTCTTTGTCTTGTCGCGTAGTTACTGGGCGATGTTATTCTTTGGCGTCGTTGCGTGGACTTGTTGTGCTGATAACGTCGTTGCACTGGGCGATATTCTTCTTTGGCGTCATTGCGTAGACTTGTTGTAGACTTGTTGTCGCGATAACGTCGTTACTGGGCGATATTCTTCTTTGGAGTCGTTGCGTAGACTTCTTTGTGCTAATAACGTCGTTACTGGGCGATGTTCTTCTTTGGCGTCATTCGTAGACTTCTTTGTCTTGATAACGTCGTTACTGGGCGATATTCTTCTTTGGCGTCGTTCGTAGACTTGTTGTCTTGTCGCGTCGTTATTGGATGTGTTCTTCTTTGGCGTCATTCGTAGACTTCTTTGTCTTGATCGCGTCATTACTGGGCGTGTTATTCTTTGGCGTCATTGCGTAGACTTCTTTGTCTTGTCGCGTCGTTACTGGGCGATGTTCTTCTTGGCGTCATTCGTAGACTTCTTTGTCTTGATCGCGTCGTTACTGGGCGATGTTCTTCTTTGGCGTCGTTGTGTGGACTTCTTTGTCGCGTCGCCGTTTCTGGGCGTGTTCTTCTTTGGCGTCATTCGTAGACTTGTTGTCTTGATACGCGTCGTTACTGGGCGATGTTCTTCTTTGGCGTCATTGCGTAGACTTCTTTGTCTTGATAACGTCGTTATACGGGCGTGTTATTCTTTGGCGTCGTTGCGTAGACTTGATGTCTTGATAACGTCGTTGCACTGGGCGATGTTCTTTCTTTGGCGTCATTGCGTAGACTTGTTGTGCTGATAACGTCGTTGTCTGGACGTGTTGTTGCTGGCGTCATTGCGTAGACTTGTTGTGCTGATAACGTCGTTGCCTGGACGTGTTGCTGCTGGCGTCATTGCGTAGACATAATGCTGATCACGTCGTTTATGCGGGCGTGTTCTTCTTGCTCGCAGTAGAATAAATGCTCCTGCAAGCTAAGCTTGAGAAAACGTTAGTGTATACCTGTTTAAACAAAATGATAATTACATATGAGAAGTGCAATTTTATGGGTAGAGATATCGTCCCTGATATGCGAGATAGTGCGAGGTGTTGTCCTTGCACGGACGTGCTAGACGCTGCAAATGATGAATTGCCATGATGCGCTGTGCGATCGTGGGTTGCGATTTGACTTTATGCAGAGTTGATCGCTAGGTTTTGTTGCGGAACTACGAACTTTGATTCTTGATTGTTGATGCCCTTTCTGCTGCTGCTTTGCTTTCTTTGCGGACTTTGAATTGTTGTCATCCTCTGCCTTTGCTGCTTTTCCTGCTTCTGCGAAGAGACTTTTTGTCGTATTTTACGCCTTGGTTGCACTTTCTGTACATTAATATGAAAAGACTGCGCTCAAAGAAAATTTGTGAGTTTTGGGGGTCGATTCGTATCGACCGCCGCCTTGTCCCTTGATATCCGCGTGCACGCTTGGACTGCAACCGCATGCGGTTTCCTTAACTTGTCCCGATTTGAATATGCAAGGCGTTTGACCTAAAGTGGGTCTCGATAAAGTTGCTTGTATTTAGTGATGTTTACGGCCTTCGATTTCGGCTGTAGGGTTGCCCGTTTCTGCGATGGCCCGGGCGAGGTGCTCGTCGGATCTATGTTGTTTTTCTTTTACGAGACCCTGCTTTGCTATAGGAACGAGGCGAGTTCCGACTCGTTCTGCTCAAATGCCCTTGAATCGGTCATGTCGCTGGACCGTGCCTTTGATCTTGTGGGATATCGATGCTCTGCCATTTCTTAGTCAAATACAAATCGACCTTTGGGGAGATGGTAAATCCTTTAGACAACATGTAGCAAACTGTGTTAGTGTAAAGCACGTGATTTTGCAGAAGTGTAAAAACATTTTGCAAGTACATATTGCACATAAATTGCCACATTGCAAGCGAGTCCTAACGTGCATGGGGACCCCTTTATGCCAGAGGTAGGCCTAAACGTCACATATGCGAAGTCATGATGGATTTGTCCAAGCCGTCCAACTGTAATGCTTTTGTTGGAAATGGCGACCAAATGACGGTGCACTTTTTCCAATTTCAGCATGACATGATTAGGTTTGGATTTGTCTATCACTGCCACGCTCTACGTAATATCTTTGGTTGGTCATTGGGTTGAGAAACTTCGTCGACAAGTTTGGTGTCTTCCTAATTGTGGTGTCGATGCAAGAGACCGCACAAGGTAAATGCATGCGTGCCACTAAAATAAGGGTGGTATAGCTCTATCTTAAGTTTCTAAGATTTGGTTTTTCTAGGCCTTGAGTCCGGCGGACAACTCGAGTGAGAAGGCTCTGCGGCCACGGTTAGGCCAGGACACTCACGTATGTAACCAACTCTCCTAAATTTGGGTTTTGAAGAAAGAATTTTCTTTGATGCACAGCGCACCTCGCGTGCGGTGTGTGATTGTGTGAATTTTCAGTGGAAGAAATATGAGCGGAATGCGGTTTAAGGAAAGCGATAAAGCGATATGCATCAAGATGAATAAAACAAAATACAGCACGCAAAAATTAAATGCAAAAATAATGCCAAATAATAACCCTAGATGCACCAAGCGCACCTCGCATGCAGTGTGTGATTGTGTGAATTTTCCAGAGTGGAAGAAATATGAGCGGAATGCCAGTTTAAGGAAAGCAGTAAAGCCAATAGCAATCAAGATGAATAAAACAAAATACAGCACGCAAAAATTAAATGCAAAAATAATGCCAAATAATAACCCTAGGTCTGTTATGGTTAAAAACCTAAAATCCACAGTGGAGTCGCCATTTCTGTCACGCTCATTTTCGGCCGCGACATTTTCTAATAAAAGCTTCTCCTGCTTAAATAAAAATGTTAGAAATAAATAATAAATGCTAAATATTAAAAGGAATGTTAAAGTGTTAAAGAGGTGTTTAAAATATTAAAAAATGCCAAAGGGTTGCTAGGGTGCTAAAGGTGCAAAAGAGTTGCTAGGGTTCGCGGAGTCGCCACCTAATTAGTTTGGGTGAATTAGGACACCTAAATGTCAACTTAGGTTAAAGTCAACACTAACTCCATTCTTTATGGTCTGCTAAACTTAGTGAGATTCTGGGTAAGGGTTCTTTATTAATCTAGAGGGAAGGGGTTAGGCACCCTCTAAGATCCGCTAACTTGCGGTTGTCCTGCCAAACCTAGGGTAATTATTATGTTTAAAAATGCAAAATACAAGCTCCTCCTGCTTAATAAAAATGCTAAAATGTTAAAAAGATGTTAAAAGTTAAAAAAGGGCAAAAGGTGTTATGAATAAATAAAAGAGCCAAATGCTAAATGTTTAAAAATGCTTAAAATACTAAAGGTTGCTAAAGGTATTAAATGCTAGAAGGGTGCTAAAGGTGCTAAGAGACGCTTAAAAGTGCTAAATGCTAAAGTGCTGAAAGTAGTGCTAATATGCTAAAGTACAAAAGAATGCTAGGAGGCGCTAAAATGTTAAGGACAAAATGTGCTAAAGGTGCTAAATGCCAAAGGGTGATTAAAAGTGCTAAAAGGGCTAGAAATGCTAAAGAATGCTAAGAGGGTGCTTTATGGACTAATTATGTGTGCATGCAAAGATTATTTACGAACTAATTATGTATACTGCTAGCTAAATTAATATTGCTTAACCTGCGTATAATATTATATAAGAGGTACTTTAAGATGATTCTTGAGAGTTTAGGAAAAAATCTGTTATGGATTTTAATAAGAAACAAAATGTTGGTTTTATGATGCAAGTTAAATCATTTAGATCATTTTTTGCAGAATTTAGACATGCCTACTTGATCTAAAAGACAAATAAAGAAGAAATGCGTTTCTAAGTTTAAATTACCTTCCCCTCTCATATGTTCAAAGGCTAATTGCTAGAAGTTCTCCTATTAATTACAAAATTAAATAATAAAATTACAATAAACAAATAAAGGCATAAAATGAGACAAGAAAGTTAAGAGAGTGAAGGAATTGGAGCGGATGACTCCGTCCTATTTATTTTTCTAGGAGTTTAGGCGGAAATCTGACAGCGGATGCGGTTACCATTTGAAATGGCTTGCGATGAGTCTCGCCGTGAGACTCTTTATTTTGCTCTGATGCGTGCCATGTAAAAATAAAGAAAAATAAGGATTAGTACAAACCCAAATAATAATTGATACAAATAATTGGGACGAGCACATATGTTTCTTTGCATGCGTATCCTGATGACTCGAAAGCTAAAAGGAAAAGCGGCGGGGCGATCACTGGCCACAGGTGTAAGCGATTAGCGAAATGCAAGATGGCCCAAAAACATACAATCTGAATCATAGGTCAGGCAACTTGATAAATGCTGGCACAATATGAAAGCAATAGCGAGCAATAGACCAAGCGAGAAGCGAGTAAAATGGGTGGACTAACACGTTCGTGGGTCAAGCAGAGATAGTGCGAGGCGAAATGGATATTTGCGGGCCTTAGTTTCACTATTAAGACAAGATTTTTCCTTTTAAACTCAAACAATTTTCACAAACATCTTTGCGATCGAAGGACAATCAGTCAATATATCTCAACATTAGAGGCAGTGATAGATTATTCCCTGATAGACGAATGAATAGCCTTTGGTATAAACTGTTGTGTAGATAAGGCATTGTATCATTTTAACTTAGGCAAACTTGATCCAGCTCTCATGATTCAAACTATCTAATTGGACTGATTCCTTGCAATAGGCTTAACATGATACCTAAGTGACTTAAGCTAGTCAGTTCATGCCAACAGGCTGGCCTTCTACGGACCAGTGCATATTAAACAAGTGACACGTATCACGAAAGAGGCAAGCAGAATGCAAATAGAGACATAATGCGGTATGTTTTGAACGATCTCAGCGAGGAAGAGGAAAACAAACATGGATTTTGATTGACCAACATGGGTGCCATCGTGTATAACTCTCGGTTTTCTATTTGTCGGTGTAAGCGGGCTAAGACATTTCCAACAAACTCATACTCAATAATTGGTAAACACAAAAATAGACATGTTGTACATGGACAAATTCAGAATCCAAGGCACGAGGAACCAATTAACCTAAGACCTAGGACATGCTGTCGGGTGCCAGATTCTATGTCCATCCTCCTCATAGTATTATCAAGGGACAAACAGTCTTAAAATGCATTTAAAGGGGATCTGAGACTTGACATAGGCAAAATAACTATTTTTAGCGTGGGCGAATAGGAAAGCAGTGAATTACTACATATGCTGGTAAGTGCTTTGGATACCATCATACTTAAACAAACCAAATTTGGCTAAAACAAAATGAAACTGAAAATTTTATCATTCAAATCCAATTTAAAAGATTAGTAGAAATGATTAATACCATGCCTTTACTAAGTAAATAAGGCTTAAATCAAGTGCAGGCAAGGCATAAGGCTAAACCACAACACTTAACCACACAACCTCGACGCGACTATCATTATATTAACAAACAAATGTGCGCAAAAACCCCCGTTGATAGATCAGCGGATAATTTAACATAACGGCGATAAGCATATTGTTAACACGAAACTATATGAGCGATTTGAACCACATGCGATAAATCGAACTTAAAGAAAAAGGTGATTACACCTTCTCAAGGCGTGAGCAGGCGGCGTATCAAGTCGTCGGTCCATTCGGCCGGGTTTTGGGTTTGCGATGCGAATAGAAGGGCAAGGTTTATTCTTTGATTTGTGGTGGAATTGAACTAAGGGGTTCGAACTACCTATTATTGCGATGCTAGTGGTCTAGGTCTTTGAGCCACAATTCCCGTGCTGTCGATTCTCCCGATGTTACGCTATCCTACGAGTTGTTGGCTCTTTGCTAAAGGGGATGTTGAATCGATCTTATGGGTTTCTTACGAACCTGCATGCAATGCTCTCACATGCGTGATATCGTTTGTGCACCACGATATCACGCTTTCCCCAATTAGCTCTCTTGTTCGAATGTTGCTATTGGACTCATACGAGCCACCGCCTTACTCCTACGAATCCTCGATTGAGCTCGCCGCCGAATGTCGATTGCATGTGCGTTATATAGCCTAACTCTAGGTTCTAAGTTTGGTAAGTAATTAAGGCTGAGACTTGTGCTTGATTCGACGAGATTTGTACTAATTTCGTGTGATTTGAATAGATTATGATAAGTTGCGATTTTTGGAAGATCTGGTTTTGGTTATGGTAAGAACACGTTGGCTGGGTGCGTGGGTAAAGGGAAAGGAAGGTCGCCGGATTTTCCACCCAGAAAATCTGGCGAGATTCGCGGCTAAAGGCTGATAAGGAGTGTGCCGCGTTTCTAGGGTTCTTAGCGTTTTTTTCTAGGGTTGACGATGGAAGGGATCTGAAGTGGTGAACTGGGCGTGGGCTTAGGGAAATAAGGGAAAAGGGCGACGTGGGCTTGCGGGTTGGGCTGGGTAGAGCTAGGTATTAAATTAGGGGTATTAGTTTTAGGTTAGTTTTAATTATTAGGATAGGTATTAGTAGTAAATTAATAAATTGTGCTTAAATTAATTAGGTGCTTTATTAATTTAATTGTTATAAATGCGGGTGTGCCATTTAATTAATGCTTAATATTTTAGAATGTGGCGCTATTATTTAAAATCTTATTATTGTGCATTATTATTAAAAATGAGTTATGAAATTGCTCTTGAGTATTAATAAATGCGGCTATGCTACTTGACACGACGTTGTTGCTAAATTATTTTTTATGTATTTATTATTAATTAAGAATCATGACAGGGTTTAAGATTAATTAATGCGGGCGCGAGACTCTAAGTGCTTAAAACTCTACGTAAGACACGATGCCATTATTAAAATGTTTATTTATGCTTGTATTTATGTTTTATCGCTGTATTTTATTATAAGAAATCATAAAAATTATTTTACAAAATTAATCTAATTTTATAGTTAATGACTGGACGGGAGGGTCAAAATTGGGTGTCAACAATAAGACATGCAAGAAATCAGATGGGGGGACACTTGTCACCCTCCAGGTCTTTAAAGAAAAATCTGATTTTCCTAAGTTTTTCCATGATAATCCGCGCCTTGGCGCGCGACCAGCCGGCGGCGCGCGGCGCGAATCTCTGCGGACTCCGGAACTTCCGGCGCGCGTACTGAATCCTCTGCGGACTCGGAACTTCGGCGCGCGCCCTGCTATCTGGCGCGCGGCCTACCTTCAGCGACCCCTCGATACTTCGCGCGGCCCTGCGTCCGGCCGCGACCTGTCGCTTTGTCGAAACACATTTACGTCGTCTGCGCCGAACTTGTAACTCTCATAACTTTCTACTCCGACGTCCTATCGACGAACGGTTGGTTGCGTTGAAATCTAGACTCAACGAACTACGCCCTAGGCCTTTCAAACACTTAGGAATTCTCAATGTACCGGGTCATAACCCGCCTCAAAGTTGACTAAAACCCGTCCGAAACAATCCGTCAACTTATCTTTCGAAAATTTTAAGTCTTACTCCTTTACTTGCGCTCTCACGTGTGGCCAGAACTCTGGTATAACATTTTCTTCCCTAATTTCTCTCCAAAATTGAAGAAAACACGCTTTTAATTTCGGTCAGTGAGGACTAAAGCGCTTTCGTTGTTTTGTCAATTTGAGCGATAACGTCCATAATTCTCTACTCCGATGTCCTATCGACAAGAGGTTTGTTGAGTTGGAAACTATACTCTACTAACTTCATCTTAGGCTTTTGAATCACCTAAAAACTCCTAATATGCGAGGAGATAAAACCCTCCAAAGTTGACTAAAAATCTTCCAGCAACCAGCGATTTTCTGCCCATTTTTCTCCTCCATTTTCACACCTCTTTCAACTCCAAATTAACATGCATGTATTCTACCATGTTAGACCATCAGTTGTACATGTTTTTCTTCCCAAAATTCTTGTTAAAATTTGATAAATACCAGACCTATTTTCGGCCAGCAAACCCGTGACCCACTGGTTGGGTTTCAAAGATTTTGCTTCCAAATTGTGGGATGATTAATCATAGAATGGAGGTTGCTTGAATCTTGAATTGATTAGAGGAATGGTGTGATTTTTGAATTGAGGGGGAGGGAGTGTTCTTGCTCCTAGTTTCTAAGTGAAGAAGACAAGTGTGCAATGCTTAGGGTAATATTAGAATCCAATTTTCAGATTTACAAATATGCACTTTAGTCCCCCTAAATGTTACATTTTGCCCCTCTAATTGTTAACTTAACTAAATTAATCCCCCAGGTAATAAATCTTAGTCCCACTTCTTTTAATCTTGATTCTCGTCCCCTTTAGTTTCCGGGAATTCCATAAGGTCTCGCATTCCTCAAGTCGTAATTCTTATAATATGTAATAATCCTTAATGGAAATATATATAACTTATCATATTAAATTCCCATTGACGTGCTCGTAGCTTATGTAAATGTATCTCATATTCATTATCCGAATCTTAATCTTAATGACGTCATTAACCCTTCTCTTAACCTACGAGGTGTAACACTTACATCGACTCAAAATTTTGGGCTTATGAGAGTAGAATTTCTTTTGGCCTTACAATTTTTTTTGTTTTTATATAAAAACATTTTTTATTGGCACCAAACACCTAACAACTTTTTAATAAAAGTTTTACTTGAAAAAACTCTACTCCTATAAGCTTTTTTTAATAAGTTGTACCAAACTGAGCCTTAAAGATTGTAAAACAAAGATATATGGTGTCATGATTTCAGTGTCATAACTTTCTAGTTTGATAATTTTGATGATGATGTTGGTTGAGGTGTTGCAGAATTAGTTTAGTAATTTTGATGATGATGTTGTTTGAGGGGTTGAAGATCAATTCAGTAATTTTGAAGATGATAGTTGAGAGAAAAAATAGGAAATAATTTTGCTTACAACTACGAGTAGGATTCTAATTTGTCGTTAATGTTTTTGTTTTTTGTTAACAATTACGAATAATGACATTACAAAAAACAAAAATTACTGCCATTACCTCTGAAATTACCTGATGGTGTAATAAATTTTATACAGCGATTTCTCACGAACTTAAACTCTTTCCTTTGATTAGGGGAAAATCCTGGAGGCGAAACTCCTCACACCTGTACCAGAGGCCTATTAGCAAAGTGAGATGTAAATCTTGTGATATGCTGCAAGGGAGATGATCAACGGGATACGAACCTAGCAACAACTCTTGCAATATTTCAGTAAAGTATTGTCATCACACGAGTTCGAACCCGCGATGTAGAGGTGCTTGTACCTCCAATCACCTAACTTAAAACTCTTTCCTAAATGTATTGGACGGAACTGAATTTTATCGTCATCACTAATATGTTTTATTTTTGTGGTCATCAAATGGTATCTTTTATAAAAAAATATTTATCTTTTAATAGCATAGCATTATTACAAGTCTGGAGGCTAAAGAGCTCTATTTTGAAGCCAATAGAAGTTGCGTGGTTTGGTTTACGACTTGCTATAATTCTTTTTTTTTTACCATCCACGAGTGTAAATAGACTCCCAAAAAAATTATAATAATAAGTTGTAGCAGCACACACGACTTGCAAGTAGTAGGTTCCTCCACGAGTTGTACCACCATTGGCCATAACGATACTGCAAGTCGCAGAACGAGATGGGATAAACCCCTTTTGGTTTATCCCTAAGTCCACTAGTTCGATCCAGGAGCCGTGGCGCCTCCGACGGCTTCGCCCCCACCTTCTCCATATCCGACTTTACCATCGTCTTAGAAACCACTCCGCCACCCACTGTCCCTACTCATCCAATTAAAACTCGTTCAAAGCATGTAATCTTCAAACCCAAAGTCCATTTCAACTTGTCTGCCCAAACCATCTCTCAACTTCTAAAGAACTCAAAATTGGCCAAACAAGACCCTAATTAGAATGCGGCTATGTATGAGAAATTCAATGCTTTGACTAAACATCACACATGGGATCTAGTACCTAGACCTGAGGGGATGAATGTAATTCATTGTATGTGACTTTTTCATCACAAGTTCAGAGACAATGGAGATCTTGAGAGGTATAAGACCCGTCTTGTGGCTAATTGCACAAATCAGCAAGAGGACATTGATTGTGGAGAGACCTTCTGCCCGGTTGTCAAATCGGCTACTATTCGCACAGTTTTGAGCATTATCATGGGCAAACATTGGTCGATCCATCAACTTGATGTGAAGAATGCATTCTTACATGGGGACTGAGAAAGCGATTAATGCATCGTAAAGCGTCAGGTTCACCCGTCAATGATTGATCGGTGTATTTTATATACACCTTTTGAGTCATTTTTAGTTAGTCTTTTACCCATTTTTGTACAAATATGTGTCGTCTTAGGATAGATTTTCTTTCTTTTGAGTCATAATGGTTTAAAGTGGCACATTGGCGAAAAAGAGCGCAAAGAGAGCATAAACAGAGGTTCCAGAGCTCAAAAAGCTAGAAAGTTAGCGATCCGGGCAAGAAACAGGGCGGCGCCTCCAGCCAGCAGCGTCAGAGCGCCACGGCGCCAAAAATACAGAGAACTGCAGGAGTTTCGGCGCCAGTTGCA
This sequence comes from Przewalskia tangutica, assembly GCA_029844215.1. Lineage (NCBI taxonomy): Eukaryota > Viridiplantae > Streptophyta > Magnoliopsida > Solanales > Solanaceae > Przewalskia > Przewalskia tangutica. Next base: position 103,424,230 of record CM056736.1, on the reverse strand, counting down.
GGGCCGCAGCGCCGAAGCGGAAATTCTGCCAAATTCGAATGGGAATGGGCCAAGACCTAGAAGAAAAAGTTGGGAAACGTTTTGAAGGCTATAAAAAGGACATTCCTAGGTCAGATTAAGGGTTCCAAACCTTGTCAATTCATCACAACCTTGGAGATCAAGATTGGAGACTACTTTTGTGTAATTTCTTTATTCTTTGTTTTATTTCTTTATAGTTTATGTTGGATATTAGTTTAGTTCTTGGCATGTCTATGGCTAGGAACTAACTTAATTTAGGGCTTTCCATATCAAATCATTTGAGACTCATTCTTATGAATTAATGCATGTTTTGGTTTCTTCTTGTCATTGTTGAGATCTATTCAATATTTGTCTTGAATGCTTGGTAATTAATTGATCACTAATTATCATAATCTATATGATTTCTAATCGAAAGCCGAAAGGGGAGATTGTGAATATGCTATAGTTGAATAAACATAGGTTAAATCGTGGACGAAAGTACCCCGACACTTGTGTAGTTTAATAGGTTATTGCTCTTAATCCTCCTTTATAGTCAATCTTATCACCGAAAGGTAGAAGGGTTCTATATTGGGGTTGAGTGTTTATATTACCTTAACAGGAGTATAAAACGGCTTGGTTAACCTGTTGTCTCAAAATAGAAGAAGAACCATAATTAATTGCATTAACAAGTAAGATGAGCGGATAGTTGAGGAAATTTGGAAGCCCTATTCTCATCATATCTGAGGTAAAATAAAGTAATTTAGTTAGCATCCATAATTATAGTTATAAACAATTCATCAATCATCGGTTACTAAATAGATACCATAGAACAGAATTTGATAATTGGACACTAATCCCTGAGGCTTATTTTTGGGGCTTGTTCAATGACTTTGAATTGCTCAGATTTGCATTTTTCTTGATTTTACAAGCTCTAGTTTTTGAGATGTTCACAACTGTCTTGCCTTGTCAACCAATCCATTTTGGCCCTTGTCAATCTTAAAGTTCATCATATATACAACAACAACATACTATGAGGTATGAGAAAGATAGAGTGTACACAAACCTTACATCGACTCATCATATATAATTATCGATAGTTTCAACAAAGATTTTATAACATAGAAACTAAGAACCGAAGTTTTACTACTAACATGGAAATATATTACTAGAGATAATCAAATGGAAAAAAATAGCCACTTGCTCTTAATATGTATTGCACACCCCCCCCCCCATTCGTTCAACATAAAACCCAAGGCAGAGACAAATGCCTTTTAAGCATAGTTTGCCTTTTTAATAAATTCATCACCATCTACAATGAAAAAAGAATACGTAGAAGATGATGAGTTTTTATTTAGATAATTTTTTTCTTTAAAAAACTTAATCTAATACACAATTTACCAATAAACACTTCATCTAAGTCTAAGTAGTCGCCGGAGATCGTCGGTAGCTCCCGCATCAACTCCGATAGACGCCTCGGCATTGCAACTAAGCTTTGGCCTCAATGAAAAGGTGGGAAAAGGCAAGCTGCTTGGTGGAGGAGAAATAGTAGTAAACACCACGGAACTCAATTGGCTATTGTTAGCATCATTTTTTTTGAAAATTCGTGTATATCGAGAGTTTAGTGTACTGACGTGAGATTCTTTTCACCCACTGGTGATATAGACAAAACAATAGAGACATCTTTGGGTTGATCCATCTCAACACTTCCCTTGATTTTTGTGGACAATAGGCTCAATTGTTTCCTATCAGCATCATCTTTTTGAATTCCGTACATGACAAGAGCTTAATACACTGTCTGATTGTTCTTTCTGACCTGTTGATGACATAGACAAAACCATAGAAATATCCTTTGGTAGATCGTTTGGATCTGGGCCCAAAGGGTTAGTAGATGAAACCATAACAACTTTTGATGATTTTGGGCTTTCTTGATCTTTCTTAGGACTTGATGTGGATGACTTTGACTTTCTTGTTGACTTAACATTTTTGTTGACTCTTCTGTTTTGGGACAGAGAATTGATATGATTGTAGTGTTGATGAACACTAGTTTTGGAAATAGGAAGAGGTGGTTGTTTTTGATGAGCTAAAAATGGAGGAAATGAATGATATAAAATAGTAGGAGTTTGTAATATACCATTTTGATAACTAATTGGTGCAAGATTTTCACAAGGGGTTGATGAAAATGTCCTATTAATGCTTTTCTTCAAATTTCTACCATAGTTTTTGCTAATTGGTGCAGCTGCTTCCATTGATCCAAACAAAAAGAAGAAGAAGAAGATTTAGTTCAAACAAATTAAAACCAAAACCCTGGCAATGAATGGTTGGTATCAAATACACAAAGATCAATATTAACCAAAAATAAGAGGTATTAGAAGAATTTACATGAACTATTTTATATGATATGAAAAGAAGAAATTAAAGGAAACAATGAATCTTGGGAGTCCAATCAAAAAGAGGTGTTGGACCGCATATTTATATAACGTTCCTGATTCAGTTTCCTATCAGCAAAGGCGACATTAAATAAAGGACAAAAAGAAAACCACCAACGGCTACCTTATTTTATTTCCTTTTTTTAATCCTAAATAGTTATACGACTAGTCAGGGTCGTCTTTGAATCTGTGCGATCGCACATGAGGCCCCAAAAGATAAAAAAATTTAGGACACCTTTTTAATTTTTATTAAGTAGGATTAGCCAGAATTTACTGTCAAAGACTCATAATTCGCAGGTCTTAGCCCAATTAAAGGTTCATTTTTACGAATTAGAACAGGGTCCCCAAAATGTTTGAGACGACTCGCCTAGTCACAGTCATCTTAATTATAGTCGCATGCGTACACTCTACCCTCCCCAGATTCTACATTATGAAATTTCACTGAATATATTATTATTGTTATATAGTCATCGTAAATACAATAAATATAAAATATTTATCCGCATTCGGTGTTTAGTAAATTTACTATAGTTAAGTGCATTATAAGAGATAGATGGATATTTATTAATCATAATTAAATAATAAAGGACTATGTATAAATACATCATGCATTTATTGGCCTTGTGTAAATACAATAATAATTATTCCTCAATCTCTCAAGGAAGTTAGGTCAAGTATATGGATTCCCACGTCTTCAATTAAACTTATTTTATATGTTCATCATACTAAAAATAAAACATAAATGTGATGAATCATTTAAATACTGAATTCGTTGGAATGTACCATGTCATATATATGCTACATGATTTCAAAGGACCCTAACTTATTCTCTCTCTTTGTATACATACAGGCCAAATGTTATTGAATTATGGTGATTTGTAGGTTGTGCTCAAAATCCATATTAATTATATTATTGTTCAAGTATGAGCACAGACATTCACGTAAAAATTCTTTATAGATGTCAATGATATATTTAAGATCACAATTTTTAAAAGTCTCGAAACTTTATTTTTTCCTTGAGTATCATATCTAATTATATGTCATATAAAATGAAGTACTATAGGTAGAAATAACTTGAAGACTATGTTGGAACTAATAAAAATCTTAATAGTCAAATTGAAGATATGTGGTCGGTTACTTGTAGAATAGGAGTCCCCCTTTCACCATTTTTAAGATTTTATTAAAGACATACTTGGGATACTATTGGGCGGCAACCGCCGATTTTATGAAGACCGTTGGATTCGGTTTTATAGAAATAGCCGATTGGGACCGTCGATCTTGTCATTGGGTTCCTCAAAATTGGGCCCATTCAGAAAGGGACATCTTTTAAATCAAGCCCATAAACGAGTTCTCAATTGGTCCTTATCCTTTCAAACTCTTCTTCGTGACCTTGCGTGCAGGGAAATGTACTAGCCAGTTGATTTTTCACTTCATAAGTTCATAATAATACTTGATTGAATTTTAATATTCTCTCATCTTTTTTCTTTAATCATGAATACTTATTGAGTTCATATATCGGATGGAATATGGATATTTGATTTTCTGATATGCATTAGCCGAGCTATTTTGTCCAATAGACACCTTTTTACTCGAAAATTACACTATTTAGATAAAATATATATAATATATATGTTGAATCTTTTTGAATTTTTCGTGAGATTACTTCTTTACATTTCAATTTCGCCACTTTTTATGTGATTTGGATAATCTTCACCTCGTTAGATAATTTTTAGGGTTAGAGGTATTCAAATCTCCATTTTCTATCAACTCTAAAGGATTTCCTTGCATGGGTTCCTTTTTGTATAAAACATATTGACTACAATTGAACTAAAGAAAGAATGTTGACTGTTTGATTTTTTTTGCTTCTACGTTTCATGACGGGAGTGCTAGAGCCATAAAATGCATGCTTTAGTCAAGCAATGAGAAAGATTGATCAATCTCATCATATGCCCTCTAACTTGAACTTTCTGACTTCATTTCTAGTTCTCCCCGTCAAGTTAAAAATGCAACTTTGTGTTTTAGATCGATGACTCTTAATTCTGGTAAAGGGAAAAAAAGTGTGTGCCGGCAACTAATGATAAATGTATGTAATTTCCACCATTAACATTATGATCGACAAGAAAACAAATTGAGCACTTGGGGAACAAAAAAGAAATGATCAAAAAAAATGGAGTTCTGCATTCACTAAGTTGCTTTTGAGCAAGGGTCTATCGCAAACAACATCTCTATCTCACAAAAGTAGAAGTAAGGTCTGCATACATCATACCCTCTCTAGACCTCCATTTGTGTAATTACACTGGATATATTGTTGTTGTAGTAGTAAAGTTAGCACTATCAAGGTACAATATTGATGCACTTATCAACCATTTTAGTATAGCTTAAATTCTGGTAATTAAAGGACCCGTTTATCATTGTTTTCTTTGTGGAAACATGAAAGGGACTTTAACGTAACATATTAAGAATGCGTCATATATATGATGACCTGACCAATTGTTCACCTAATATTGGGCTTTGAATTAAACTAACATCTTTTGTTACTACTATCTTTTTACTTGTGCCAGTAAATGATGATAGGGAATCTTTCAATTAATTAGTAACTACAAAAACTCATTATTAACAAAAGAAAACTTGTGGAGTTGTATTTTAATTTTTGTCTCCACCATGGGACAAATTTATAAGGAGAATTGTTAATACTGTGAATAATTCTTCAACACTTCAGCCACATTTGATCTTGAGGAGTTTCCTTTGCTTTACGGAATCACTACTACACATGCTTTTTTAAGTGAGTGCTATACAAAGAAAAAAAATCAATTTTCTTTTTACTGTTGAATATTTCCCCCCCTACCATTCTTACTGTTTAGTTGAGAAGCTCTGTAACTACAAATATGTATCATGTAACAATTTGCATCAAGAAATTTAAGTGCATTAAGTTTACATTAAAGAGATCAAAGGCATACGGATTGGAAAGAAAGTTAAAGAAATAAATCATGGAAGGAGGTTTGGAGGAGATTGTTAAAACTAATAAGTAAAAGGGTCCATGTATAATGTTGTGTATACTATGTATATCTGTCCCTGGCCTTTAATAGGTCTGGCCCAAATAAAGAAGGCCAGTCCATTAAAGGCCAGCCCATATGATATCAGTCGAGCATTACTTAGGGTTGTCTGTTCACTTTATGGACAGAACATTCGAGACTTCCTTACTTTTTCTTATCTTCCTCAGGAAGCTTTCTCGTCTTCCTGAGTACTTCATCTCTGTAATCGTTTCTCTTACATTAATGAAGATAAGGGTTAATCTTGACCTCTGTTCGTGTCTTCTCATAAATACAGAAAGAGTGTCCTCTGGAAAAACCAGGAGAACACGATCTTGAGAAACAACAAAGGAAATTCTGACGTCGCTTCTCGCTAGTAATTGCGTTAATTGGCGGTGTCGGATTCAACATGGTATCGGCGACTATCGCATCATTGTCGTGCGTCGGATCTGAGTAAATCATCAAGATCTATGTGTGTCTCGATCTGAGGTATCTATGGTACTTTGAAATCTTGTACTTTGAAATCTTGTTTGTGTCTACTGTTTCTTGTCTACTGGTTTCACCGACTGTGCATGTCTATTGTTCCTCTCCTATATTCTAGCACTCATCTTGATAAAACTATTGAAGGTTGTGTTATTACATGCGATGGTATGATTTACCTATTGAAAGTAGTTCCTAGAAGATGGAGTAAGCTTACTATCCACAGGGTGTTGGTGGCTCGTACCTCTAACTCCACTCTTGACCACAACCATCCTCTATTCTTACAAGCCTCTGATGTTAGTGGTGCCTCTTTAATATCCTTTCAGTTACTTGGCTCTGAAAATTATACAGTCTGGAGCAAGTCAATAAGGATTGCTCTTCTTGGAAGAAATAAACTAGGGTTTGTGAATGGAAACTGTACTAAAAATCGGTATGGGATGGAATGGTGGGAGCAGTGGGGCCAGTCAATGTTGTTGTTCGAGCTTGGCTAATGAATCTTGTTTCTAGTAGCTTATTGTGTGGAGTACTATATGCGAAACGAGATATGAGATATGGGAAGACTTAAAGAAAGATTCGATAAAATCGATGAGTCTAGGACTATGACTTGCATAGGAAATTGCTACACTTTCACGAGGAACACTAGTGTGGCAGAATACTACACTAGACTTAAAAATCTCTGGGTAGAATATCAAGCCATTGTGCCACCACTAATTGTGGGTGCCACCTCTAGGGACTTTACTAGCTACCTCAGGAGAAGCGTATTAATTTCTTATGGGCTTAAATGAAAGTTGCATGCAAGCTAGGGCAAATTCTCCTCATGTCACCTCTTCCAATCGATAAAGCCTACTCTATGATAGTGAGTGATGAAAATCAAAGGGATATCTGCAAGATAGGAATTCTTGGGTGGTCCTACTACTACTGCTATGTACTCTGGGTGGAAATCGGAGGACAAGAGGAATAGCCTTGTTTGTGAAGAATGTAAGATGAGAGGCGCACAAAGGAATCTGCTATAGACTAGTTGGATATCCTCACGGCTTCAAGTCGAAAGGAAAGAATATCTTTGCTCATAATGCTCACGATAGAGGATCTGAATCCTCATACAAGCATCTAAAACAAATTTGGGAAGTTGAAGGAGCCCCAAAGTTCTCCAAAACACAGTATGAGCAGATTGTCAAGCTGAACAACAATCATACACAAACAGTGCATTTGAACTCGAGGTAGTCAAAAGTGCGCAAATGTAGCGGTATTTCGAACCGAGCTCTGCGTGTTTTCACACTAACAAAATTGGATAATAGATACAGTGCTCTGAACCATATGGTATCGACCTAAATATGTTAGATAAAATCACTGGTAATGAAGAGTCTACCATGTCAAGAAGGTATTCTTACCCAATGGTCGATCTGCCCGTATTACACATTGGTATCGATGCACACCCAAACAGAGTACATTGGAAAATGTTTTCTTTTACCTCAATTCAAATATAATCTTCTATCTGTTTCTCAACTAACAAAAGAGTGAAATGTCTGACCATCTTCTACCCGACTTCATTTATTTCGGGATCTCTACATGGGAAGGTGAAGGAGATTGGTAGACTCGAGGATGGGCTATATGTGCTAACTAATCATACAGGACTCGATAAAAGTCATCTAAATGTGCAAGTTACTAAGCCAAAGATAATCATGACAAAGAAGATATTACTTTGTGGCACATAATTTGAGCCACACCTCGATAAGGTACTCGATGGCGATCAATGCTAGTAATGACAAAGTTCTTGAGGCAACAAAAAGCGTAATGTGTGCCCGTGTGCAAAGCAGAATAGATTACCATCTAATAAGCACTACTTATAGTAATAATGCCTTTGATATTATCCACGTGGACCTATGGGGTCCTTATAAAGATCAAACATCTGATGGAAAGAAATTTTCCTCACCATTGTAGATGACTACACCGGATGACACTGGATATACCTACTCGGACTCAAATCAAGTTTGTGTTGTTATTAAAGACTTTCTTAAATACATTTCTACTCGGTTTAACCAAATTGTCAAAATCATTAGAACGATAATGGAGCAGAATTTGTCAATGATCTTGTCGAGTGCATTTGAACTTAGGGATCATTCACCAAAGAAGTTGTGTTTATACCCCGTGAGAATGGTGTTCTTTGAAAGAAAACACGACATATACTAGAAATAACCGAGCAATAAGGATGCAGCCAATATTCCTTTAAAGTTTTGGGGCTTTATGTGTGCGGTCTTTCTACTTAATCAATAGACTACCTTCCTCTGTCACTCATACTACACCCTATGAGGGCCTCTATCACAAAAAACCTTCCCTAAGTCATCTAAGAACTATTGGTTGTCTATGTTTTGCTAATGACTTAACTGTTACTGATAAGTTACAATCTAAAGTCAAAAGGTGTGCTCTAATGGGTTATTACGATACGTAAGGGGTATATCCTGTATGACCTGGAATCCATGTCCCTTGTGGTTAGTAGAGATGTTACCTTTAGAGAAACAAAATATCCTTTTAGAGAAAATATATCTGAGAATCCTGTCTTCCAGAACTTGGTTGATAACAATGAATACCAAAATATATCCCAAGAAAACCTTCAGAAGAACACTGATATTTCATAAAGGAGGTGTGTTGATATTACTAATATTGAATCTGTTGAGGACATCATTTCTTCTCATAATAATTCAGTAGAGGAGAACACTGATACTACTCTGAAAATTACTGATCATTCAACAAGAAAGTCCAGCAGACACAAACAACCTCCTATATGGCTCAAAGACTTTGTCACCACCAATGCCAACAATGTAACCTACCCTATTAGCAAATATATTTCCTATGATAGCCTAAAACCTGCATATCAAGCTTTTTTAACATCTACGTGAATGGTTGAACGAAAAATTACTTGGAAGCCTCAAAAGATCCTAGATGGGTAGATGCTATGAAAGCTGAAATAGATGTCTTGCAAGAAAACCATACTTGGGAAATTGTTACTTTACCAAAAGGTAAAAAGCCTATAGGCTGTAAGTGGATCTACAAGATAAAATATAAAGACACTGGAGAAATAGAAAGACTGAAAGCTAGACTTGTTGCAAAAGGCTATAGTCAACAAGAAGGCATTGATTATCAAGAAACTTTTTCTCCTGTTGTTAAAATGGTTACTATAAGAACTATTCTTTCTATTCTTTGCTTCCGGAAGATGGTATATCCATCAAATGGATGTGTATAATGCTTTTCTTCAAGGGGATCTTTTTGATGAAATTTACATGTCTTTGCCCCAAGGCTTCAGTAGCCAGGGAGGCAGTAATCTTGCATGTAAACTTACTAAATCTCTGTATGGGCTCAAACAAGCTCCAAGACAGTGGAATTTCAAACTTACTGAGGCTCTGGTTCAGATGAATTTTAGACAATCTGAATTTGATCATTCATTGTTTCTTAAACAAGGTGAACAGGATATAATTATCATTCTTATCTATGTGGATGACATGTTAATTACAGGAACAATATAAGTCTCATAAAGGAAACCAAGCGATCCTTCATAATATTTTTAAAATGAAGGATCTGGGGGAACTAAGGTACTTTCTAGGAATAGAATTTGCTAGATCCATCAAAGGAATTGTTATGCATCAAAGGAAGTATGCCTTAGAACTTATTTCTGAACTAGGCACATACGCTGATGCTAATGTGAAACTCACCACAAAAGAGTATGATGAGTATGTAGAAGCGAGTTCTAATGCAGAAAACGATCCGCTGGCGATGATCCATTAAAAGATATCGATTCTTATCAAAGGATAATTGGTAAGTTGCTATATCTTACTCTTACTAGACCAGATATTGCTTATAGTGTGCAAACACTTAGCCAATTCCTACAAAATCCTAAGAAATCACACTATGATGCTGCACTCAGAATTGTAAAATATGTGAAAGGTAAACCAGGACAATGACTGCTATTATCTAGTAACAAACGAGACTTTAACTAGTTTACGTGATGCAGATTGGGCCGTGTTCACATCTGAAAAGTCTATCACGAGTTATTTAATCAAGTTTGGAGACACTTATTTTCTCGAAATCAAAAAAGCGAGCCTGATTTCTCGCGACTCTGCGAAGGAATATAAGTCTTGCCAATACTGCTGCTGAAATTACATGGCTTCTGGGGCTGCTGAAGGACATTGGTATAACCGTGAGACGATCAGCGTATGCAATGACGATGAAGTCAGCTATACAAATGGCAGCCAATCCTGTGTTCCATGAAAGGACTAAGCATCGAGATTGATCTTCACTTTATTAGAGAAGATTCGACAAGGGATGATTCAAACAGAGTATATTCAAACTACGAGCAGTAGCAGATATTCTTACAAAAGGGTTAACAAGATTGCAACATCTACATCTTTGTTTCAAGCTAGGCCTGCTAGATATATTCGAGCACCCAGCTTGAGGGAGGCTGTTAAAACTAATAAGTAAAAGGGCCCATGTATAATGTTGTGTATACTATGTATATCTGTCACGCCTTTAATAGTGCCGCCCCGAATAAAGAAGGCCACCATTAAAGGCCACCCATATGATATCGATCGGCATTACTTAGGGTTGTCTGCATTCACTTTATGGGCGAACATTCGAGACTTCCTTACTTTTCTTATCTTCCCGGGAAGCTTTCGTCTTCCGAGTACTTAACCTGTAATCGTTTCTCTTACATTAATGGAGATAAGGGTTAAATCGACCCTCTGTTAGGTAGCATACCGTAAATACAGAAAGAGTGTCCTCTCTGGAAAAACCAGTAGAACACAGTCTTGAGAAACAACAAAAGGAAGTTACCGACGTCACCTTCTCGCACTAGTAATTGCGTTAATTGGCGGTGTCGGATTCCAACAGAGATACTACGTTAAAAGGAGGATTTGTAGAAGAGAGAGAGTAACCTCTCCAACATTTTGAGAGTTTTGTTCTAATTCGTAAAAATGTAATCTTAATATAAGTAAATATACGATTTCAATAATCTGAATTTGTCTCCACATGCGCGCGTCACTGGAACTGAATCACTTTACTAATTTAATTAGGCTAAGATCTACGAATTATGGGTCTTTACAGTGAATTCTGGCTAATACTACTTAATAAAAAATAAAAAAATGAACCCTAAAACTTTTTACTTTTCGGGGGTCTTGTGCGATAGCACATATCGCACGGTTCAAAAAACGGCTCTGAGAGTAACTATAGTGCTTAGTTTTAGGAAAAGAAAAAAATAGCTGAAAAGGATGCGTAACCTACCATAATAGCTAAGTTTAACTGATGGTGTAAAAAATATAATACATATTGATAGTGCACAAAATTTAAACTATATTTATTGTACTTTTAGCAAATATAAAATTTAAGCCAGGGTTGCGAACTTACAAAGTTACACTCAAATATTTAATACTACGATTTCCCTGATATTTTATGTCAGCCATATGAATATGAGAATGGAGTCTGACGAAGTACGTTGCCATCAAAATGAAAATGAGAACCGAAAGTAGGGTTTCTTGCCCACCATCTACGGCAGCCAAAATATGACCAATGACTTAGCTCTGAAATATCTAAACCACTCTTGTGATTGGTATTAATTCGATGCATTTGCCCGTTTTCATTTGCTATCTTCAGCTTTTAGATCTATGTTATTCAGATTATGTAAAAGGAAATTATATTGCTAGTGTAATTATCTAATCGATATATTATACTCTACCCTTTTCATCCCTGGCGTTGTTTGATTGGATATCAAATTTAAAAAATAAAATAAGATTTTTAAAAATCATCTAAAGTAAAGTCATAGATATATGTGACTTTGAATTATTTCATTAAGTAAATGTTAATGTGGCGTTATTGTGATAATTTATATGTTGTTCGAATTCTTTAAAAATATGGATGGACGCGTGCCTAATCTTCCAAATTACTAAATCAGTGACATATCAGTATATGGAAAACCTCATAAAATCCTTTTTCTCAAACTTTATGAACTTTCTTTTATCTCCTTTTTCTTTTGCTTTCTTTTTCTCTTATTTCCTCATCTTAATCTATTATTTAATTTTCCTATGTAATATTCAAGAATATTATCTCTTTTGTTTAATTTTTCCATTATAATCATGCTCCCATGTGCATCTTTATCTTAGCTTAAACTAATGAGAGAAGGCACAATGATGCTCGTGTGACACTAATTCAAAAAAAAATAGTCGGTTCTATAAAATATGGGTTTCAAAGGGTGATGAATTCAATGACCATAAAATAATCTAGAAGAAAGGGTCGGCTCCTTCATATAATTGTTTACACTAAATTAATTGATACAAAATATGTGTTAGTGTGTGCAAATTTCTTAGTTACGTTAAACATAATTAATGATAGATATTCTCGTTTTAATTTATAATTCTTTAACTGCTTGATTTAATATGAGGCATTGAGACGGATTGTTATCCCGAGTCGGAAAGGAATGAGTAATGGGTCGGGGAATCGGGCATCGGCCCTTTTATATCCGGTATGAGCAGCAGAATGAAGATTGTATTGTCAAAAGGGCATCATGGAATTAATCACTATTATGTTTGTTCAAGTCTGAAAATAGATAAACTTCTGAAAAGGGATACTTTTCGGGCATTTGTACTTTTTCCCTATTTTGTGCTTGACTTTAATTTTTGCTACTCAATACAAATAATTTTTGTTCGTCATAAGTTTATATCTATGCATCCTAATATTCACAAGTTATGTCGGATATCTTAAAAAATTTATATTCCGCTAAGCATAAATTTGAATTTAAAGACAGATTAAAAACCAGTCTATTTGAAGGTCAAATCGTGCAATTTCTTCTTGTCAAAGGGCGTTACAGAATTAATCACTATTGTGTTTGTTCTAGCCTGAAAATAGAAAAATTTCTAGAAATGAATGCTTTGGATAATTGGCTTTTGTAAGCGAAGCACCTCAGAAAGCCATATTACGGCTGAGTTGGAAGCCTTACTTGAAGGACTTAAGCTGGCACATAATCATTAGTTTTCCCCTATAGAAGTCGAGACAGATTCTGTTGAAGTTTTGCAACTTTCAGAACAACCCCGACCTAACTATATCTCTCTTGTTGCATCCTGCAGGTCACTATTGAGGAAGTTGCTGAATCCAGTGGTCCGGCATAATTTCCGACAAGCCAACAAAGTAGCTGATATTTTGGCAAGACAAGGAAGAACCCTACCAGCTCAAGATCCAATCTCTATTATGTTATCAACACCTAGCTATATTATTAGTAAAATCAAGGCAAATCTAGAAGGCCGTGCATCTACTAAGTTTCTGTTGTTAATGTACTAAGTGCATGTTTGGATTTGTCAATTCTGGATACCTATTTTCGTGAAAATCAGAAAATTGACATGTTTTGTAGTTTCTGACAGAATTAATTTTGCCATTAATTTCAATTTGAATTCTATCATTTCATTTATCACCCTCTTTAATTTTATCAACAACTTTATCCACTTTCATTACTATCTTTAAATATCTAGAAATAATTAATAAAAAAATTCAAATATACAACTTTCATTATCCTCTTTAAATATCTAGAAATATTTACTAAAAAAACATTCAAATATACATCTTTCATTACCCTCCTCTTTAAATATCTAGAAATAATTACTAAAAAAATTAAATATAATACTCATGTTCTGTTTTGAGTATGCTATTGTTAATTTTATGACATTTCTCGTACTTAGGAATGAATATAGTGCAACTCATTTGGATTATTCTTCTCATTTTTCTATTGTCTTCTTTCAAATACTCCAAATATTATTAATATTATAAATGCGACAAAATGTGCACTACAATTTTGACTGAAAATTGATTCCAATATACTTTTTAAAATAACTATTGAGTATAATATTATTTCTTTTTCTATAATGTATTATTAATATAAATGAAGTTAGTCCAAGAATTTTAAATGAAGCTAGTCCCGATAAATGAGGCAAAATATGTTTTACAACTTTAACTGAAAACCGATTCCAATGTACTTTTTAAAATAACTATTAAGTATAATATTATTCATTTTTCTATAATATATTATTAATCTAATACATTATAGAGTTCATGCAAAATTAGTATTGTAATAATATTTAAATATTATTTCCACTTTAAATTAGTATTGTAATAATATTCTACTAAAATTTAAGTACTATATTACACTTTAAATTCTATTATCTATTTGTAATTTTTATTTACATACTTCCATCTATTTATATGTATATTTTTATTTATATGTATGTCTATTTTGGTAATTCTACGTTCAAAAGCAATTTTGATCAAAATTATTCAAACATAAATCAATTATAAGAATCGCTTTTACATTGTTGCGTCCAAACATAAATCACTTCTGTCAGAAGCTAATCCAAACACACCCTAAGTTAACAGCTTTTGATAATATTCATGTAATATCTACTACTACTACTGATACAGCTCTCTGTAACCACTTCTACCGGTGGACTTAAATTGGCAAATATGCCTGATGTAAGAACAGAAACTTAGTATATATGTATATATTAGGCGAGTCACTGAGGCGGTGAGTAGCGCCATGCCATGAACTCTGGCCGTGAACTCGCCCATAATTTTTATTTTTATTTTATTAATTTTAAATATTAAGATATGTTTTAAAAATGACTTCAATCTTATCGGTGAGAGTTGTAGCCTAGTGATTAAGGCTCCCTTCAAAAATCATTTTGCCTTTTCGAACCGTTGTGACTCAAAAGAAAGAAAAACAGCTCTAACGCGACACTTATTTAAACGAAAATGGAAAAAATACTAACTAAAAATGACTCAAAAGTGTATACAAAATACGCCTAACAAATATCCCCAAACTTAACATTTGCTCGCCCTCGAGCAAAGATCAAAACAAAATTAAAAAAACAAAAAAAAAATGACTCAAAGACTCTGATCAAGTAGTTGCACAAGGTTACTTAGAAAAATATGAATGTCAGTTGGGATAATATGAAGGAACACACATAGCATGAATTTAGCAATCTAGAATTTCAAATAAGATATTTCGTAAATTCATTTCAATCATAATTAATGGAAGCATAAACACCTAACCTATGCATGTCAATTTAATTTCGTTTTTCCCAAAGTTTCATGGGCATGTTTACTTGTTATTATCCACTAATCATAGACATACATACTAGAGATCTTCAGGACTTTTCAGGGTTGTAATGTAGGCTTAGGCAGGGTAGGTAAGATTCGACATTTAGGCTCAATTTACGTACCATAAGCGTTTTTTCATTCAACTCTTTTGTCCTTATTTTTGGTATTTTTTTCAGTTCATACCTATCGTTCCCCTCTTCTCTTTTTGAGAGCATGAAACACATTCACATAGGCACCCTCAAACTTAAATTTTTGCATATTTTTTTCATTGGGTGCATAAATTTTTCACTCTTTTTTTGCATTTCTTCTTCACATTTTTCCTCCCTATTTTCAATTACTGCTTATGACACATAGAGAAATCATAGGGTGTCAAAGAAATAACTTACTTTAGGCTCAAAGGGGCTGACTAGGTATACAATTTATTGCAGGGTAGGTAATAAATTGTAAGAAGGGATAACAATGAAATGTTTGAGTCATCTCCCTAAACATGTACATCTTAACTATTTCGACTCAAATAACAAGCAAGCAGACTTCATAGACATTTTTCATTCTTTCCACAATTGACACACATAGACTAAGCACAAATATTTCAAATACTTAGATTTTCATAAATTTTTGACATATTTAACTTAATCACACTGATTTTAGCTTTTAATTCCATTATAATATCCCATTTTATTTACTAGGCGTTTCCAGCAACTACAGCATGCATGATCATAAAAAAGAATTGACTCATATAAGACACAAAAACATAATAAAAAAGACTCAAAAACAAACACACAAAAATAAAATAAGAACCCCTCAAACGTAAACGACACATTGTCCCAAATGTGTAAAGACTAAAAATTTAAAAGGGACGACTTACAACCATATAACAGCGGTTCAAAATGATGGTGGTGGCGGCGGATGTTGCATTGACCACTGATGGAACATGGTGCTTAAATCATTGACGCGCTGACTTATGTCCTGATGATCTTGCATCATTTGTTGCTGATTTTTCATCATGTTCACGAGGTTTCGCAGCATCTGTTGTTGATTTAAGAGCATCTGCTCCAATATTGGCACTGGAGGTTCCAAAGACAGGAGAGGTTGGTGGCTGTTTTGGCCGGATTCATAGTATGCCGCTGTATCTGGCTCTTCTTCCTCCATGGCTGATGCACCTGCTCCGTCTGGGCCTTTCCTTCTTTCTCGCGGTCCTGCTGCAGGATCAGGAAAATAGTGCACTAAACTGTACGTCACAACTGGCTGAATCCTCTCAAGAATGTCTGTGGCGAAGGTTGGGACTCTATGCCTAGAACACAAGGCAGATATGTTACACCCCGTAGTTCAGGTCATGCGTTTGAGTACGTACGAAAGGGGGTAAGACTTAAAATTTTCAAAGGATAGGTTGACGGATTATTCCGGGCGGTTTTTAGTCAACTTTGAGGCGGGTTATGACCCGGTACATTGAGAGTTCCTAAGTGTTTTAAAGGCCTAGGGCGTAGTTCGTTGAGTCTGGATTCCAACGCAACCAACCGTTCGTCGATAGGACGTCGGAGTAGAAAGTTATGAGAGTTACAAGTTCGGTCTGTGATCGGACAATGCGTTTGGACCAAGCGGCGAGGCATGGCGCGGATGCGAGCGCGGCGCCTAAAGTTCTGAAGGGTCGCTGAAGTTGCAGCGCCCTTGGCCGAAATAGCGAGGCAGCGCGAAAGATCGAGAGCTGCGGAGGTTTCAGCGCCGCACGCTGGCGGATTTTGGGCGGAAAAACTTAGAAAAGTCGATTTTTGTTTTAAAAGAGACCATGGGAGGGTGACAAGTGTCCCCATCTGATTTTTCATTGCATGCAATATATTGACCAAGACTTGGACATTTTCTATCTTTCATCTTCTCTCTCTCTCTCTCAAATTGCTCCTTCTCTGCAAAACCTTAGAAAAATCTGAATAGTTAAGAACCAAAAGGAAGCTTGTAGCTAGCTTGTTGGCATTGTTGTGGTGGTGTTCTTGGCAAGGAAGCTAGCAATATTTGGAATAAGTTTGGGCTAAAACTTTAAGGTAATGATTCTTTCTTTAGATTTAGTTTTGCATGTTAAGAAGAAAGAACTTGTGGTAGTAAATAATGCTCTTAGAGTCATTGCATGCTAGAAATGTGTTTTGAATATGAAAAATGGGTTAAGAAGAGTTTATGAGCATGTTGAAGCCTAAAAACTACCTTAGGATTGTTAAGTGAATTGTTGTAAACTTATGGGGCGGAATTGGTATTTGGGTGTGTAATCCCCTTTAAAATGTTGGATTGATTGAGCCTTCTGATGTGGTGTTTTGATGGTAAATTCGGCCTTGAGAAAGGTGGCAAAGTGAGTAGAAACAAAGGAAATGCTGCCCAATTTTCTATAGAATTTTAGTGGCTTTGAGTTAGATTATTCTACATTGGAATTAGAGGTTAATGAACATATCATGGTTATTATAGGTTGAAATATTACTTGCGGTAGTTGAGCTTAGCAAGTGGATTGACCAAAGAGGTATGTGGAGCTTTCTTATCTCTTGAGCATGAGTAGTTTGAACTATATAGTACGGTGAGCGTCGTGTTTTAAATGAAGTAAATCTATTTGTTGTACTTGACTTGTTTTACGAAAATGTCTAAGTTGGTTGGGTTAGAGAGCTAACCCACTTATTCCTAAGTAATGGTTTAACCTAAATAAGGTAGATAAGGATTTCGTGACATGAAGAAGTATTACGGAAATTGTGTGAGTTTGATTTGAAGTATAAGTCTCTTGGTTAATAAAAAGAACGAAATCTTTTGAAACATAAGGAGTTATAACGGCTTTATGGGAGGTTAGTTATGTGACCTTATGAAAGAGTATGAGCGTCTAAAGCTTTAAAGCATAAAGTTAGTATAACGGCTTTATGGGAGTTAGTTATAATAACTTTATGAAAGGTTAAAGAGTTGGGTTTTCTTGAATAAGGTCATGAAAATGAGATTCATTTGTATGTTAATGAAAGCCTAAAGAAGTTATGAGTTACTTGGGCGTACCGCG
This sequence comes from Przewalskia tangutica, assembly GCA_029844215.1. Lineage (NCBI taxonomy): Eukaryota > Viridiplantae > Streptophyta > Magnoliopsida > Solanales > Solanaceae > Przewalskia > Przewalskia tangutica. The sequence goes on along the minus strand of CM056736.1, from coordinate 103,406,162 downwards.
ATGATGAAGGATTCCGGGTATGCTTCCATTGTTCGATTATGAGTTTACTTGGGCGTCTGCTTGATGATGAAGGATTCCACGGGTATGCACCTTGGACATGCTACGATGAAGGATTAGAGGCATGCGATATGAAGGGTAAGAGTATAAATGAGCAAGCCCCAAGATCGTTATACCACCTTCTTCGAGGTAAGAGTATGAATGAGGCAAGCCCAAGATCGTCATACCACTGTTGAGTTATTGGGCGTGCGCCCGATGATGAAGGATTCCACGGGTATGCTTCCATTGTTTTAGTATGAGTTTATTGGGCGTCTGTCGGTGATGAAGGATTCCAGGTATGCTTCCATTGTTTTAGTATGAGCTTATTGGGCGTCCGCTGATGTGAAGGATTCCGGGTATGCTTCCATTGTCTTAGTATGAGTTTATTGGGCGTGCAATCGGTGATGAAGGATTCCACGGGTATGCTTCCATGGTCTCTATGAGTTTACTTGGGCGTGTTGATTATGAGCTTCCTATTTTCATGCGATATAGTATATGGTGATTTTCTCATTGTTGGTAAGGTCGGTGTTACGTAAAGCGATTTTATACATGTCCCGATTATTTTAGACTTATGAGGTATTTTCGTATTTTCTCGATTTCACATACTTGGTACTGTTATCGACCTCGCCGAGTGCGTTCATGCCGCAGTCGAGATCGTAACTTCTGGTCCGCACTTTTAGGATCACTGTTCATTTTCCGAAAGCTCCGTCCTCGGAGGCTTTGTCTTTTGGTATGATTCACGAGGTTATTTACTTTTATCTGATCGGGGTATGGCGGGGCCCTGTCATACGATTGTTATTCTAAGTGCGTAGTCACGTTTGTGGTTTGGTGTAATGATAAGATGTCTTGTTTCACTTTCGGTTAAGTTATTTTATGAAAGGCGCTTATCGGCTTCTAGTGATGTTCACCTTATCTGATTTTGTTTCATGTATGTTCATTGCTATTCTCGATGCATGATAAGTACCGGTAGGGTACCGATCGCGACCGAGTCGGGTCGTGACAAAAGTGGTATCGAGCGATTAGTCCTCGGAAAGTGTCTACAGACCGTATCTAGTAGAGTCTTGATTATCGGTGTGTTGTGCACCACACCTATAATCAGGAAGCTGCAGGATATTTAGGATGGGTTTCCATTCTTCTCACTCTGAGATCGTGCCTTAGAGCTGTGTTATAAGTTGGGCTCCCTCTGACGTATTCTTTTATAGCAGTGATGCCTCCACGTAAGGCAACCAGAGCCCAGAAGGCAAAGCGATTGAGAGCGCAGCGGGGCCTTGAGAGGCTACGAGGCCCGAGCCCGATCTTTCCGGAGATGATGTTTCGGGCGGCGAGTTCCACGACGTCGCCAGCCTCAGCGGGGTTCGAGGCAGCAACAGCGGCTACTGAGACCGCGGTACCAGAGCCTCCCGTTCCACACCGGGGCGGTATAGGGATTATGGGGAAGCGGTCAGGTTGTTGACTAGCATTGTGGCGAGCGATCTGCGAGGCCGTGGCTAACCCAGAGCCAAGCGGTTTAAGGATTGGGACTTTCTAAGTTGTGATCCACCCGAGTTCTATGGTTCGAGGTCCGAGGAGGATCTCGGGAGTTTGTCCGACAAGTCGCGGACTACGCAGTGCTTAGGGCCTCGGAGGCGAGTCCGTTGTGTTAGCTCTTCAGGTTCTGCGATATTGCGTTGAATTGGTTTGAGTCGTGGTTGTTGTCAAAGGTATGGGTGCTCCTCCGGTGCTTGGGATGAGTTCACGGAAGCCTTCTCGGTCACTTTTGCCTCGAGGCGAGAGAGCCGGCTTGGATAGGTTTTTGGCATTGAGACGAATGGGAAGACCATCGTGAATACAATCTGAGTTTGATTCATTGGCGGATATGCGCCCACTATTGTGACAAACATGGCGGACCGAGTTCACCGCTATGTGATGGGGTTAGATCGTTACATGATTACTGCATGTTTGGGAGTGGCTCTTCAGCCAGGTATGGATATTGCCAGGATGCAGGCGTTTGCGAGGATTGAGGGCGGGAGAGTGAGGCGGCGGCCAGTCGGCCCAAGAGGCGGGGCAGCGGGGTTTGGGATAGCTTTGGGGTGGGCGACCTCGGCGAGTTGGGTCTACATTCGAGTGCCGCTTCCGGTCTTCGGCGGGTGGTTTTGGCCGTCGAGGATATTCGGGAGCGGTCGAGCTCGGCGGCGAGTTGCGGTATCCAAGATAGTATGCGAGGGCCACTTTGCCTCGATGTGGTCATTGTGGTAGATCTCATTTTGGGAGTGTCGGACTAGATCGACGACTTGTTACACTGCGGCCAACAAGGCCATTTAGCGAGTATCCAGGCCGAGTAGCCTTGGTGGGATGGCACAATCTATTGGATCGATTGCGGGTTCTTCACTTTCAATGGCTAGGCGGGATGTTCATACACCGGCGGGGGCCAGCGAGAAGGTCGTGGTAGCGGTTCCCAGTTTTAGCGGTCCTTTGACCCGCCTATATGACGTCAGGTATACCTTTGACCCTTTAGAGATTAGTATGCATGATAGGAGTGTTGTATGATGGAATGCCATGAGTGGAGGATATTAGGGTTATGTATGTATGCTAGCGATGGGTTGGAAATGCGATAAGAGAATCCTTTTAGGCATTGAAAATAATTAATATAGAGTTAGTGCACCCTTTGGGTCTTTTGTCTTGTGTGATAGTGATGTGTTGATAAGTGTGTACGATATATTAGGACCATGTGTGGCATAATAAAGTTCCGTTAGTGTAAAGTACGAGGGAGTACCGAGGGATATTAGATTGGCTCCAAAGAACATTCGGGACGAATGTTTCTAAGGGAGAATGTTACACCCGTAGTTCAGGTCATGCGTTTGAGTACGTCTGAAAGGGGTAAGACTTAAAATTTTCAAAGGATAGGTTGTGGATTATTAGGCGGTTTTAGTCAACTTTGAGGCGGGTTATGACCCGGTACATTGAGAGTTCTAAGTGTTTTAAAGGCCTAGGCGTAGTTCGTTGAGTCTGGATTCCAACGCAACCAACCGCTAAATCGATAGGGCGTCGGAGTAGAAAGTTATAGAGTTACAAGTTCGGTCTTGTGATCGGACGAAATGCGTTTGGACCAAGCGGCAGCGCGGCGCGCGGATCTGAGGCGGCGCCTAAAGTTCTGAAGGGTCGCTGAAGTTGCAGCCGCGCCGAAATAGCGAGGCGGCGCGAAAGATCGAAACTGCGGAGGTTTCAGCGCCATGCCGAGCGAGATTTTAGGCGGAAAAACTTAGAAAAGTCGATTTTTGTTTTAAAAGAGACCCTGGGAGGGTGACAAGTGTCCCCCCCCATCTGATTTTCTGTTGCATGCCATATATTGACCAAGACTTGGACATTTTCTATCTTTCATCTTCTCTCTCTCTCTCTCAAATTGCTCCAAAAACCCTTAGAAAAATCTGAATAGTTAAGAACCAAAACGGAAGCTTGTAGCTAGCTTGTTGGCATTGTTGTGGTGGTGTTCTTGGCAAGGAAGCTAGCAATATTTGGAATAAGTTTGGGCTAAAACTTTAAGGTAATGATTCTTTCTTTAGATTTAGTTTTGCATGTTAAGAAGAAAGAACTTGTGGTAGTAAATAATGCTCTTAGAGTCATTCATGCTAGAAATGTGTTTTGAATATGAAAAATGGGTTAAGAAGAGTTTATGAGCATGTTGAAGCCTAAAAACTACCTTAGGATTGTTAAGTGAATTGTTGTAAACTTATGGGGCGATTGGTATTTGGGTGTGTAATCCCCTTTAAAATGTTGGATTGATTGAGCCTTCTGATGTGGTGTTTTGATGGTAAATTCGGCCTTGAGAAAGGTGGCAAAGTGAGTAGAAACAAAGGAAATGCCCAATTTTCTATAGAATTTTAGTGGCTTTGAGTTAGATTATTCTACATTGGAATTAGAGGTTAATGAACATATCATGGTTATTATAGGTTGAAATATTACTTGCGGTAGTTGAGCTTAGCAAGTGGATTGACCAAAAGAGGTATGCGGAGCTTTCTTATCTCTTGAGCATGAGTAGTTTGAACTATATAGTGCGGTGAGACGTCGTGTTTTAAATGAAGTAAATCTATTTGTTGTACTTGACTTGTTTACGAAAATGTCTAAGTTGGTTGGGTTAGAGAGCTAACCCACTTATTCCTAAGTAATGGTTTAACCTAAATAAGGTAGATAAGGATTTCGTGACATGAAGAAGTATTACGGAAATTGTGTGAGTTTGATTTGAAGTATAAGTCTCTTGGTTAATAAAAGAACGAAATCTTTTGAAACATAAGAGTTATAACGGCTTTATGGGAGGTTAGTTATGTAACGCCTTATGAAAGAGTATGAACGTCTAAAGCTTTAAAGCATAAAGTTAGTATAACGGCTTTATGGGAGTTGGTTATAATAACTTTATGAAAGGTTAAAGAGTTGGGTTTTCTTGAATAAGGTCATGAAAATGAGATTCATTTTGTATGTTAATGAAAGCCTAAAGAAGTTATGAGTTACTTGGACGTACGCGATGATGAAGGATTCCGGGTATGCTTCCATTGTTGATTATGAGTTTACTTGGGCGTCGCTTGATGATGAAGGATTCCACGGGTATGCACTTGGACATGCTTACGATGAAGGATTCCGAGGCATGCAGATGAAGGGTAAGAGTATAAATGAGGGCAAGCCCCAAGATCGTTATACCACCTTCTTTGGTAAGAGTATGAATGAGGCAAGCCCCAGATCGTCATACCACTGTTGAGTTATTGGGCGTGCGCCCGGTGATGAAGGATTCCACGTATGCTTCCATTGTTTTAGTATGAGTTTATTGGGCGTGCGTCGGTGATGAAGGATTCCACGGGTATGCTTCCATTGTTTTAGTATGAGCTTATTGGGCGTCCGCGACGTGAAGGATTCCACGGTATGCTTCCATTGTCTTAGTATGAGTTTATTGGGCGTGCCGTCGGTGATGAAGGATTCCACGGGTATGCTTCCATGGTCTCTATATGAGTTTACTTGGGCGTGTTGATTATGAGCTTCCTATTTTCATGCGGTATAGTATATGACTGATTTTCTCATTGTTGGTAAGGTACGGTGTTACGTAAACCGATTTTATACATGTCCCCGCTATTTTAGACTTATGAGGTATTTTGATATTTTCTCGATTTCACATACTTGGTACTGTTATCGACCTCGCCTTGAAGTGCGTTAAATCTGCAGGTCGAGATACTTAGCTTGCTGGTCCTTACTTTTAGGATCACTGTTCATTTTCTGGAAAGCTCCATCCATCCGGAGGCTTTGTCTTTTTGTATGATTCCCTGAGGTGATTTTCTTTTGTACAATCAGGGGGTTTGGCGGGCCCCGCCACACTTGTTATTATTCTGAGTGCGTAGTCACGTTTGTGGTTTGAAGGTAATGATAAGATGTCTTGTTTCACTTTCGGTTAAGTTATTTTATGAAAGCGGCCTTATCGGCTTGCTAGTGATGTTCACCTTATCTGATTTTGTTTCATGTATGTTCATTGCTATTCTACGATGCATGCGATAGGGTACCGGCAGGTACGATCGCGGCCGGGTGGTCGTGACAAGATATAAGTGATTCATGTCCCAATCTGCCGATAGTAATCAACCTGCTGATCTCTCCTATACTCTGTACTATTTCCTGCCCAACATCCATTGTCTCGCCTGAGATGATGCCATATACCAGCTTGATACTGTCTGCGGGCACCTTGGTAAAATGAGTTGACGGAATCAAGCGACCACTTATGAAATACAGCCAACCTCTGGTTGTTCTGTTGAATTGCCACCGGGCAAGTCCCATGAACCCTTTGCGAGAGAACTGAAATTCGGCTCCTGGGTAACACAATGCTTCTGCAACTACGTTCCACATGATGTGGTTGATGTCTCTAGACCAACTCCTGAAATGGTACGGATTATCACTGTGGTCCTCAAAATTAGCTGTCCCAAGCACTGCATTTACCGCCTCAGCATTGACGGGCACATACCGCCCTCTCACAAAGCATCTCTCATTCTCTTGTTCCGGATAATTAGCATAAAACTCTCGAACAATACTAGCATTCTGAAGTGGGATTTCTTCTGCATCTACAAACCTCTCCCACCTCTTTGCCTGAATCATTGCCCTGATGGGCTCGGAGTCATCATCATTATCAAATGGCATGGCATGGTAATCCATGCCTTTTTCTGGTATCAATGCTCTAGTATTAATCTTGTTGTATCGATCCTCCGCCCGTTTGTTGACGAATCGAGTCACATCATAGTCTGGAGCTGATGAAGACGAGATAGTTCGGGCAGTTCATTTCCTTGAAGCCATTATGAAAGTTGTTGGAAAATTTTCGACAGCGTTTTCTTTGTTTCCATGAGGTTTCCCTACAACTTTCAACCCCACTCAACACAAATCAGCCCAGCGAAATTCAACCACAACACAATAATACAGCAGCAACACACAATACACGCCAACTCTAAAATCACAAACTCACCATAGCAATATCCCACAACTAGCACCACAACATACAATACCCACACACCGAGAACAGAACTCCACGATATTTGAACTCGCTATCACTAACTTGGGTATAAGATAGGGAAGGATTACCTTTTTGGAAGATCTATTCTTGTCACAAATGTCTAGCCCAAGTGATTGTGGAGATTGTTAGGAGTGTTAATTGGTGATGGTATGTGAGGTTTGGAAGATTTGAGATGAATTTGTGGAAGACTTTGGTGGAAATAGAGAGTATATTTTCGGAATTTGGAGAGTGAGAAGGGATTTGTGTGATTGTGGGAGGAGATTGGGGATTTAAGGCCTTTTAATTCTGAAATCCTGTCGCGGCCCTGCATTCCGGAGCCGCGGCGCTGAAACTTCTGGAACCTCTCAGGACATTCGGCGCCACGGCCCTGCATTGTGGCGTTGCACCGATTTCGTGCTTTCAGCATTTTTCCGTGCTTCATGTCCAATTCCCTCACCTGTCATCACAACAAAACCAAAAATACCCAAGAGTGAGACTGTTCAATTTAAACTAATTGCATAATTTAAACATTGGTTTGCCTCTCAAGTAGCGTTGTCTTTAACGTCTTTTAGCCGGATGCAATTCTCTTATTTTATTACTGGAGTAAATTACCCCTACAACCCATCCATTTAAAGATCATTTTTCTCTTCCTTACTCTATTCTTCCTTTTCACGAGATCGGGTTTAGAAAGATTTACCTTTTGGCCAGCTTTTATCTGATCAACTTCTGTTTCAGCAATCATACTAACTTGTGAGTTCACAGTTGTCTCAATTATCCCCCTCCCTTTGGCTTTTTCTTGATGAGTTGCTGCGTCAGTTGTGCTCACCGCAAAGCATTTGTTGCTTGTCTGAGATTCAATGGTAGATTTGTAATCTTTGAACATCATCTCCTCGTCTTGGACTCTGAGTCTCAACTCTCCCTTCTCCACATTAATGAGGGCTCTACCCGTGGCTAGAAATGGTCTCCCCAAAATGATAGGCATGTCCTCATCTTCCTTCATGTCAAGAATGAGGAAGTCTGCTGGAAATAAGAACTTTCCCACCTTGACTAGCACATCTTCCACTATACCTCGGGGGTTCACAACGGATCGGTCAGAAAGCTGCAGATTCACTGTGGTTGGCTTGGCTTCCCCCAAACCTAATCTCTTGAACACAGATAGAGGCATAAGATTGATGCTAGCCCCTAAGTCACAAAGTGTCCTGTTGCATGTTACCTTTCCAATAGTGCAGGGCAGGGTGAAGCTTGCTGGGTCTTTCAGTTTAGGTGACAGTTTCTTTTGTAAGATAGCATTTCACTCCTCTGCCAGTACTACTGTTTCATAATCTGTCAATCTCCTCTTCTTCCCCAAGATCTCCTTCATAAACTTAAAGTATGTGGACATCTGCTCCAAATCCTCAATGAATGGGATGTTGATGTGGAGCTTCTTAAATAACTTCAAGAACTTGGAGAACTGTTTGCCCAGGGCCTTCTTCTGGAGCCTTTGGGGGTAAGGGATTTTATCTGTATATTCCCTCATAGCCGTTGGTGGAGTCTTCTATAATGTAGGGCGGTCATCAATAACTCCTCATTTTCTACATCACCTGTTTTCTCCCACTCTTTCTCCTTCGCCATTGCTGGTTGGGGAGCAACCTGCTCCAATTGCTTTCCACTTCTCAACAGAATTGCTTGACACTGCTCTCTCGGATTCACTTCTGTGTTACTTGGGAGAGTACCTTGAGGTCTGTTGTTTACCATCTTTGATAGTTGTCCCACCTGCGTTCCAAGTTCCTGATAGAGGACAGTGTTTCTGACATGAACTGATTCTGAGAGTTGGTGAGTGTAAGCAAGGTTGCTCTCAATTCATCAAGCTTCTCATGTGGGGTATGTGGTCTAAACTGCTGGGATGCTATAGCCTGAGTATGTGTCTGCTGGTTCTGATAATTTCCTTGGTATGGTGGTTGCTGCCCTTGGTCATTCCTCCACGATAAGTTAGGGTGATTTCTCCACCTCAGATTATATGTGTTGGAGTTATAAGGGCACTGAAAGTTCCCAACTGCCTGAACCTGTTCCATGGGCACATTATTAGGATCCACAGTTGTGCATCTATCAAAAGTATGTGGTCCCCGCAAATATCACAACTCACAGGCATCTGAACTGCGTTACAGACATAGTATTCTGCTGCAATTGCTTTGTCAAGAGGGCCACTTGCGCATTTAATGCAGTGATAGCATCTATCTCACGTATACCCATCGCCTTCATGCTACTCACTGATCTGTCATCTGCCCCTTGATGATTATTTGCAGTCATGTCTTCCAGCAACTTATGTGTCTCATTGGCACTCTTTCTCATAAACAATCCCCCTGCAGCATCAATTATGGTACGAATAGTACCACTCAACTCATTATAAAAAATGTGGACCAACATCCACTTCTCTATACCATGATGCGGGTATTTTCTCTGCAAATCCTTGAATCACTCACATGCATCATAAAGCGACTCTCCATCCAACTGATAATAGTTGTTCAACTCTCCCCTTAGCTTTTCCGCCTTTGAAGGAGGGAAGAACTTGACAAGAAACTTCTGGGCTAAGTCTTGTCAGGTGGTGACGGAGTTTGCAGGCAGTGAATTCAACCAGCTCTTGGCTCTGTCCGTAAGTGAGAACAGGAAGAGCCTCAATATAATGACATCGTCAGTAACATCATTGTACATAAAGGTGGTACACAGCTCTAGAAAATTGGCAATGTGCATATGAGGGTCTTCAGACGACAATCCCCCAAACTGGACTGTATTCTGGACCATGCTCAGAATATCTTGCTTGATCTTAAAGTTATTTGTTCCTATTGTTGGGAGCCTGATGCATGTCTGTGCACCTGTAACTGTGGCCGAACGTAGTCCCCCCCCAAGCTTCTCTCCGCTGGAACCTGGATTGGCTCCCCTACATTTTCAGGAACCTCATTATTCGCCCCATTCAGATTCGGTTGATTTTCCATGGTTACTGAATTAGATGTCCTTTTGTTTCGCCTGTTCTGCTTGCACGCCTTCTCAATTTTAGGGTTAATAGGAACAAGTGTGTTTGCTCCTCTTCTTCTTCGCATAAACTAAGTCCCTGAAATCGATCAAAATCAACAAACAAATCAAGGCAATATGGTTCTAAAAGTTAAAAAAAAATGAAAAACAAAGTAGAAATAAGAATAGATGGTTTGATATTAAAAGTACGTCAGTCCCCGGCAACGGCGCAAAAAACTTGTTACTCGATTTCCAATTGCTTACGCAAGTGTATGTATCGTTACAAGTAATATAGTCTGTAAGACCGAATATCGTCCACAGAGACTGGTTTTCAATTATCGAACATCTACTCTATGTTATCTATTTAGATAATGATAGTTGATTTGGGGTTTTTATCTAAAAACTACTAGATTAATTGCGAAAATTAACTAAGTTTCAATATGATGGATATAGGGCTTTCAATATCCTCGACTATCCACTCTTTTCAATCCTTAATGCAACAAGAATGACTTCTTCTTCTACGTTAAGATAGCAGGTTAACTAGTCTGTCTTATATTCCGGTTAGGATATATAAAAGCTCAACCTCAGTGCAGAACCTTCTATATTTCTATGATAGGTTTTAGCACATAGGAGGATTAAAAATAATAACCTACACTGCTACACAAGTATGGGGTACTTTCATCCACGATTTTAACCTATGTCTATTCAATTACATCATATCCAAATCTCTCCTCTCGGTTCTCGATTCGAAATCATATAAATTATGATAATTATTGATCAAGTAACTATCAAACATTCAAACATATATTGAATAAATCTTAATCAAGTGAAGAAGAAATCAAACTAATGTATTAATTCATGAAAACGAGTTTCAAGCGATTCAATAAAAAGTCCTAATTATGAGTTTAGCTCCTAACTATAGACATGCTAAGAACTAATACAAATCCAACATAAACTGAATTGAAATGAAGAAAAGACAAGAAAAATACTTAGAACTAAGTCTCAAATTGTAGCCTCCAATGTTGTCTTGTGTTGTGTGTTATGAGGCCTCTCTCCTAAAATATGTCCCAAGGATTAAATATGCTGCAAAAATCGTGTGTCCTGGACCATACGCCTCGGCCAATTCTCTTGAATTTGCAAAATCCAGCCACGTATGCGCATTACGACGCCTTCATCCGAATCACCAATTTTTTACCTTTTTGCCTCGGTACCTCCTTTTATGTCCATTTTCGCTTATTTTCGTCATTTTGCATTTTCGAACCGCTGTGACTCAAAAGAAATAAAAACGACCCTAACACGACACTTATTTAAACGAAAATGGGGAAAATACTAACTAAAAATGACTCAAAAAGTGTATACAAAATACGCCTAACAATATACTAACCCATAATTATCTCATCTTATAATTACTTTTCCTTCACATTCTAGAAATTATCTCATATTCACATCACATTCTCAACAAAATGAAATGGAATCAAGAAAAAATCTATCCAAATTTTTTCGAGTTTGATCTCAATCAACTTCTTCATTAAAGTTATGGAGAAGATACTTTGAATGAGCCTGATTCAAATTATGGCAATTTCAATTTGAACGAGCCTCTAAATTCGCTATAAAATAATGTCAACTATATAATTAATTTATTATGGTAATTATATTAAAATGTTTGCTAATTTGTTTTCTTTTAAATGTCACGGGAGTATGCATTTTCGACAGCTCTGTCATACCATGAAATTATTGATTGTTCAAATGCTCAATCGTGCGATGAAAATATTGATTATTCAAATGATTTTATTACTGAACATATTTTTTCTCTAAACATTTTATTTTCACATGAGGCCTTCATTTAAAAAGATAAAATCTTTCTGAAGTTTTTTGTTTAAAAAGTACAGTGTGTTAAGTTTAACTAGCATGTCATCATTTAGCAACCTAGAAAATTGTTGAAGGGATTCCTTGGTGAAAAAACTTTGAAATGAGGCTTCCTTTGTAATTGTCGTATAATCATGATTTATTTATTTATATATATTTTGTGCAAAATCTTAGATTTTTGATACTCGTGAAGCGTTTATTTTTTTGGCAAGAGCAATTGCTCAGAAAAATGAATTTGTTCTCGTGATACAAAGATCTGATAAACATTTGTTAGGACGAAGAGGTAATGTAACATTGATGTGTGAAAGGGGTGGAAAATATCAGCAACCGAATAATCCAAAAGATATTGTTATCCACAGAAAAGTACGGGAGTTAGCTTATCCAGACACTACAACAATGCGAGCGCCAGTGGAAAGGGTCAAAACAAAAGGACGTCAACGTTTTAAGGTTGAGAAATCAATTAAACGAGAACGTTCATATTTTGAACACGTCGAATCTGGTGTTTATAATGCTCCAAGGAGTTAAATTCACATGAGTAACCCATCCTACTTTAATCCAGTAAACTTTGTTCCTGATGGTGCTCCGAGACATTTAATCCACGTGTCTGATTCTTCGTACTTTGGTCAAGTTGATATTGTTCAAGACGGTGCTTCATGGCTTTCATTTCATATGTCTGATCCTTCATTCGTCAACCTCAATATTGTTTATGATAGTGCTCCGGTAGACAAAGTTTCTCATCGATTACATCAATGAATTTCCAAATATGTTATTCCTTTTATTAAAAATATAATCGATGTTGCACGTGACGGAAATTACGGATTTCGGGTGATCGCAAACTGGGTCACACCTGAGTGTGGTGGGGAAAACTATTTTTGAATAAGACATGAACTATATGAGGAGCTCATGACTTGACATAAGCTATATCTTGAAATATTTGGAGAGAATCATTTCAAAGAATATGAAAAGACACTTAGGGCTCGTTTGGTATGTCGCACTGGACTGTACTAATTTTATTTGATTGTATTGTATTGTAATGGACTGGATTGTATTAATATATAATGGACTGTATTTTTTTATTTTTTATTTTTAGTACGATGCGAGAGACCACCTAATTGAAAACGCCCACCAAATCAGTATTATTTTTGTCGGGGCGATCCGACATCTGACGTACCAAACGTGTCCTTAATGTACAATATTGGGGAAGCGTACCAATGAGTCATTGGATGACCATGCCAGATATGGGGTTTTTGATCGCATCAAAATTTAATATTGTTGTAGTTTATATTTCACCACGTGGGTGCACAACGTTATTTCCATTGCGGTTTGAACCCAAGGCACCAGAGGATCATGAAATCGTTGACATTGATTTCGTGAACAATTGTCATTTTGTTCAGGTAATTTTTTTGCATCTACTATTCTTTTCATTGTTAATTTATTTTAATTTCCTAAAATATTTTCATCGTGTTTATAGGTCATTTTGCACGATGGATCATCAATTCCACCTACTCGTCCTCAATGGAAAAATTATCGGTTTCCAAATGCAAATGGTTGGGAAAATATCTTATGTACAGAAGATGCTTCATTTTAAAATTTAGAAGCTATGAACGCAAATGTAGCAAATCACGATCAAATAAATTTAGTTAGTGACTCATGATGTATATTTGTATTTTTTTGATACGTTGAAATGTAAATTTATATTTTTTATTGAATACAATAAGTTTATTGCAATTTTATTTTATTTTGTTATTTTTATCTTTTTTTAATTTTTTAATTTAATGTTTTAAAAAACCAATATGGTTGTATAAAAAATATTACTCTTTTTTTTCTAATGTGGAAGACATATTTTATTTTTTGAGAATAAAAAATTTGGAATGTAATTTTTTTATATATTTTGATGAAAAAAATATATATTTAAATTTATTATAAAATATTATAAATTATTGACGTTGAAAAGAAGTAGAAAAATAGAAGGGATTGAAAAGAAGGGGATGGGTGTTAATGTCACTGTCCATATAACATTCCCCTAATCATATATAAAAAAAGTTGTTTCGAGCTTAATTGGTCGAAAAAATGACTGGATACTTTACTCATTTAGTAGTCTAACTAACTACTCGAACAAATTAAACTGGCCCATAACCAACCCTAATCAAGACACTAGGAGGTGTAAATTATGATAGGATATACTATATAAGATCTCTCCGTCCTTTATTAAATGCATCTTGTTTAAGTTACAGAAATGAAACAATTACATCCGCATGGATGTAGGCTCGATTAGTTCAGGGGTGGCGATTAACAAGAAGGTAGGTTCAGTCGCAGTAGCCATGATGTGGGAGTTCATTTCTTCTTTATGAGGATGATTTCGCGGTAGACTGCAACATCTCCCATCTAGTGGGCCGTGAGTCTGTGATTTACCTTCCTCCACCAATCTCTGTCGGATCGGAGAGGTGGGGGCCCTGTGGGCGAGAGATTTCACCTTTTGCTCCCAAAAAATGAAACAATTACACTTCAAAAATATTTTTATCTCTAACAAGCTCTATACGATAAAATAAAATAGGCAAATAGGTATTCTGCGTGCCTAAGAGATAGATGTGACAGTTTGGTCAAGACAGGCAATCAATTTACACAAATGTTTTTACTACTAATCTACTGCGTTGGGAAAGTACTCCTTTATTTTTGCTGACAGATGATCGCACAAGTTAAGTTGTCAAGGGCTTAATAGATTACTCTTGGAATGTGGGCGGGCCCAGTCGTCAAGCCCATCATGTGGTGTTAGTGTATCTTCTCTTACACAGTCCAATAAATCTAGGCTATCATTGAGTTCAATTGTAATAGCAATACTACTCCCTAGTCCCTCCGTCCCAAATCGTTGATTTGACACCAAAAAAATAATTAAAAAAAGAAGATTTTTAAAATTTATGATCTAAAATAACTCATAAAAATATGTGGTTATAAATTATTTCTTTATGGATATTAAGATAAATTTAAATTGTTATTGTTACAACATATAGAATGGTTCCATTTGTTTAGACTGATTTAAAAAAAAATTATCATATAAATTGAAACGGAGAGAGTAATATATTTCACCCTTTTATTTCATTTTTTAGAATAATTTACTTTTAAATTTTATATTTTATTCTTAATGAGATAATTTATAAAGTATAATTTTTTTTTATCTCTCGGTAGGATGAGTCTACCTAGCGAACTATCATGATATTGTTATCTACTCCCTCTGTTCACTTTTCTTATTTATTATATTAAAAATACATTTCGTTTTTATTTGTCATTTTTAGTATATTAAGAAAAAAAATACATATTTTTCATGTTTTACCTTTATATTAATTGCTTATTCCCCAAATTATTTTTTAAAATCTAAGACTAAGTATCAATTAATATGTGTATTGTGATACAATATATCAATTATTATTTGTTAAAAGACGTGCAAAGTCTAAATCGGATAAGTAAAAGTAAACAAAGAAAGTATTAATCAATTTAAATTTTAAAGCGATAAAAAAAAGACACCTCGGTGTACTAAGCTCCCGATATATGTGGGGTTCGAGAAGGACCGGACCACAATGATATATTGTACACAGTCTTATCTTACATTTCTTCAAGAGACTGTTTTCACGGTTTGAACCCGTGACCTCCTGATCAAATGACATCAACTTTATCAGTTACTCCAAGACTTCCTTCAATTTAAATTTTAAAGTGATTTAAAAAAAAACTTCTTTATCGATAGTGATCAGTCAATGGTATTCATAACCCTGCTTTTTTCCGGCCAAATTCAAATTTATAACTTGTTTTATACCATAAGTTTTAAATATTACATTATTTTGTTCTTTTTTAAATTTTATGTCCAATCAAATAAGTCCACATAAAACGAAACAATAATATATTATTTTATATTACATTAGTAGCTCTTCTTAAATTCTTTGCGTTAGTTTTGCATCCAGATACAAATTTCATTTAGTTTTATGTTAAATCTTAAGAAATCTTTAATTATACCTCTAAATTTGAGTTTCCGCTAAATCTTTTTCCTGTCCCTCACATTTTCAAATCTATGAGATATATTTTGTAAAATGTTTGAGAAAGAATAAAAATGTATACTTTTAGCAATCTTAAAGGACCAAAACTAAACATAAATATAGTTGAAATGCTATTTTCAATTTATCCTAAACATAAGGTATCATTTTTGTCATTTTCTCAAGAAACTGACATAGGAATTAATTCATCAACTCTAATTAATTTTAAGATTGAAAAGTTGTTTTCAACTACTAAGAAGCATTAGATATGAGACATTGAAGTTGATATATTTTGATTCTAACTTATTGTTCTTGCGGACAAAACGAATTTATAACCATTGGTTGAAGTGAATATATATTGTCAATGAACCAGATGCCACAAATGCATGGGCTATGAACAAGTTGGAAACTGACCATTTTATGCCATATTATTTTTTGACGAATGATTTTCTATGGACTACTCGTTGTGAATTATAGTTTAATCCTTAGGACAATTTATCACCATGGAATCAATTGAGCTATGCGGGCTAATTTATAGTTCCATCCTAATTGAAGGAAAAATTGTTGCAGGGGACAAATATTTATTCTCGTCCCCAATTTAGTAACTACATGACCAAATCGATGGGATACACAGCTAGTAAAATTATTCTTCATCTTGCGTGATATAGCTCATTTGAAAACCATCCTCTAATCGAGAAATATTTAAGAGTTAGTTGAGCAAGATTCAAAACTCGATGGATAATGGATTTATTTTCGTCCTTCTCCCGTTATTAAATGTTAAGTCCCACGTAGGTAATGAAATAGGAACATAAACTCCTTATATGAACTTGGACAATCCTCACCCTAAAAGCTAGCTTTTGGGGTTGAGTTAGGCCCACGATCCATTATTTATATGGTATCAGAGTCAAGCTCATTCCAATTCTTTGTTCACTGATGTTGGGACCCCAAATTATATTATACACGTTCCAGTTAACAGTGTATGGGCGTGCGATTCTTTGTTCACTGATGTTGGGCCCCCAAATTATATTATACACGTTCCAGTTAACAGTGTCTGGGCGTGCGGGGGAGTGTTAAGTCTCGCATGAGTCACATCGATAATGAAATAGGAACTTAAACTCATTATATGGACTTGAACAATATTCATCATATAAGCTAGCTTTTGGGGTTAAGTTAGGTTCAAGATCCATTATTTACATTAAATACTAAACTTTTATGAGCGATAGAGTTTGGACGTGGAGTGTATGCCTAACTTGCATATCGAACAAAACTTTTAATCACACTAGCATACGTTACATGTAGATGCTTTTGCAATAGATTTTTTGCTTATTACCGAACACCTAATAAAATCACTTCATTTTCCAAAAAAAAAACATTTTTCTTCGTACCAAACGTACCTGGGTTTTCTTTTATTTTACAAATTCTAAAAGGAACTTTATCAACTTTACTTATTAAATAAATAAAAATAGTATGAATTTTATTTCAACTACTATGGAGGAAATAAAGATTTCATGCACGACCATCACCAGCTGTCTGTATTCTTATTCTCTCTCTCTGTCTGTCTCCCATCTGTATGTTCATTTTTCGTACATTTTATTTGTTGACTTCTTATTCTTTATAATTGTATAATTAATTATTTAAGACACTAACTGTTTGTATTTGTTAGTAATAGAATATTTGTCAATATTATTTTATTAATGATATATATCCTATTTTATGTAAAATTATAATTATTTTATAACTAGGTTAATTAGTTACATACTTTGTATCAAAGCAAATATTCTTATAACCTTATGTATATATTGTAATATATCTTATTACACATAATAAAGTGTTCTTAATGTTAGAACACGTAAAAACGGAAGCGAAAAGGATTCGAATTACCTCCCGCCATTGTTGCGTTTTCCGGCGAGCTTTGAACTCCGAATCAACTGAGATGTTTTGAGATTCTTCTAAGCTCTTACTCTCTCTTTTAGATGGTACTGGTTTCTGATTTGATGAGTGAGATTAGGGACCCCAAAAACATTTTCTTTTATAGCCCCATAACCATCAATGGGTATGAGTAATGGTGGCCATTAATGTGACGTTTCTTTCAGTTTTTTTTTTAATTTATTGACCATAATGAAGAGTTTATTACCATATTAATGTAGATGGTAAAAATTCTTACATTCTCCCACTTGGTCCATATAACCCAACGTTCACCTCAAAAGAAACAAAATATATGAATCATGGCGATAGGTTCTCTATGAGTTGAGTATTATCTTCCATGTATTACAATATATCAAGTCTCCCAACTTTATAGCCCTTTATTCTTTAGTGAATAAACCCTATGCTTATTCTAGGTCCATGTAAACGATATTTCTCAATAAATTAAAATGAATGTACCTGACCGTATGAGAAAATATCAAATCCGAATAAGAGTTTCATAATAAAAATTACAAGATGGAACAAGTCCATGTTTTCTACATGATCCTTAAATTTCTTTGGTGGCGTACGCTTTAGTTAAAAGATCGGCAATCATCAACTCGGTGCTAATGTGTTGGATGACCACTTTATCATTTTTAACACGTTCTCTTATGGCTAGATACTTGATGTCGATGTCTTGCGACTTCCATTTTGTTATTCTTAGCCATAAAGACAACGGTGAGTTGTCACAAGACAACTTTAGTGGTCTAGAAATAGAGTCTACAACTCTAAGCCCGGATATAAAACTCTTGACCAAACACCATGAGATGTTGCTTCAAAACACGATCTGAACTCGGCTTCCATAGTGGAAGTGGCGATCGATGTCCGCCGTGCTTCTCCAAGACACGGCTCCTCCAGCTAGCATAAAAACATATCCTGAGGTGGATTTTCTTGAATCTATGCAGCCAGCGAAGTCAGCATCAGAGTAGCCAATCACCTCCAATTTATCGGTCGTGCATGCATAGCGTATGAGTCATTTGTTCCTGAAGGTATCTCATAACCTTCTGCGACTTTCGATGGTCAATACGGGTTACTCGATATCTACCCAATACTCCAACAACATATGCAATGTCGGTCCGTACAAACTGAGCATACATAAGACTTCCTATGAAGCGTATGGAATATTCTTCATTTGTTCCGCTCAAGGTCATTCTTTGGACATTGATCCAAGTGAATTTGTCACCTTTCACAATGGGTGCTACACTCGGTGAACAGTCTTTCATTCGAAATCTCTCTAATACTTTGTTGATATAGGCCTCTTGGGACAAACCCAAAATCCCTCGTGATCTTTCCCTATGGATCTTAATGCCAATGACATAAGATGCCTCACCCATATCTTTCATATCAAAGTTCTTCGAAAGAAACTGTTTCACCTCATATAACAATCCATTATCATTAGTTGCTAGCAAAATATCATCCACATATAAAACAAGGAAACATATCATACTCCCACTAACCTTTTGGTATATACATTGATCCATGACGTTCTCTTCAAAACCGAATGAAGAGATGACCTCATGGAACTTTAAATACCACTGGCGGGAGGCTTGTTTTAAACCATAAATGGATTTATTAAGCTTGCATACTAAATGCTCACCATCACTAGAGGAAAATCCTTCTGGTTGTTTCATGTAAACCTCTTCCTCTAGATCCCCGTTAAGAAAGGCCGTCTTCACATCCATTTGATGTAACTCAAAATCAAAATGAGCTACTAATGCCATAATTGTTCGCAGAGAATCTTTCTTTGATACAGGAGAAAAGGTTTCCGTGTAGTCGATTCCTTCTCTTTGAGTAAACCCTTTGGCCACAAGTCTTGCCTTATGTCTCTCGATGTTGCCTTGTGAGTCTTTCTTTGTTTTAAAGACCCATTTGCATCCAATGGTTTTCACACCATCAGGTAACTCAACGAGATCCCATACTTGATTAGTTGCCATAGAGTTCATTTCTTCAATCATGGCTTTGTGCCATAAGTTAGATTCTTTAGAACTTACGAACTTGAAAGCGTTTGAGATCACTCTCGGCTCGATATTGTAGTCCATTTCTTGCAAATACACTTCATAATCACTAGGAATTCGATCTTTTAACTCTGTAGATCTTCTTAATGTTGCTTCATCATTTTCTTGAGGAGCTTGTTGTTCAACCGGTTGTTCAATTGGTTGTTCAACATTTTCTTGATTAACAACTTGATCTATAGGATCAACATCATTAACTTGTGGAACTTGATAAGCGGTTGTCTTACACAGTTTGAACTCGAGGCGTGTGTATGACAATCGATCTATTACTTGAACTAGAAGGTTGAGCTTCATTGTTATCCAATGCAGAGAATGAATCATGCGATTGGTCACTCCCACTAATCAAGTCATTCTCAAGAAATTTTGCATTTCTTGATTCCACAATCCTAATCTTGTGAGGCGGACAATAGAACTATAACCCTTTGACTTTTCGGCATATCAATGAAATATCCACTAATAGTCCTAGGATCTAGTTTCTTTTCTTGAGGATTATAAATTCTAACTTCGGACGGGCATCCCCAACGCGTATATGTCGCATGGCTTCGGTTTCCAACCTTTGAACAACTCAAAGGTGTTTTAAAACACGCTTGGTTGGAACTCGGTTTAACATATACCACAGTAGTCTTTAGTGCTTCATCCACAAGAATTGAGGAAGTTTTCTATTACTCCTCATACTTCTCACCATATCCATTAAAGTTCGATTTCTTCTTTCGATACACCTTTTTGATGCAGGTACGTGCATAGTGTATTGGGCAACAATCCCATGTTCTTGAAGAAACTTTGCAAATGGTCAGTGTTTGTCCATTCTCGGTGTATCTACCATAATACTCTCACTCTATCGATCTCACTATCTTGATT
Source organism: Przewalskia tangutica (assembly GCA_029844215.1). NCBI lineage: Eukaryota > Viridiplantae > Streptophyta > Magnoliopsida > Solanales > Solanaceae > Przewalskia > Przewalskia tangutica. Next base: position 103,385,937 of record CM056736.1, on the reverse strand, counting down.
TGTTTACCACATTGTTTCCTACTTGACCTTGAAAACCTTAAAGCGTCTAAAGCTTCGTTCTTGGAACGAAGTAAATAGATACATATATCGTGAAATCATCTATAAAGGTGATAAAATATTTTGGACTACTTGCGTCCGTATCGGACAATAAATGTCTGTATGTATGATTTCTAACAATTCAAGACTTCTCGTTGCACCCTTTTTGGACTTATTGGTTTGTTTTCCCTTAATACAATCCACAAGTCTCAAAATCGATAAAATCAAGAGCACTAAATGCGCCTTCATTCACTAATCTTTTAATTCTTAAAATAGAGATATGTCCCAATCTCGGTGCCTGATAGAGAAGAGTTTTCATTCATAATACAACGTTTCATCCAAAGATAATATTCATGGAGGTATATGTAGCGTTATTTTGCAATGTAATTGAATAAAGACCTTCAGACAATGTACCATAACCAATAACTTTGGATTTATTTAATAATGTAAAGCCATTATCCAAAAAATTAAAGCCAAAACCAAAGGGCACAAGTCTTGAAACTGAAATTAAGTTCCTAGAAAAACTAGGAACATAAAAGGTTTTTTCTAAATGCAAAATAGAACCACTACTTAACACCAAACTGCAATGGATGTATTGCTCACTTCCCACTGGCTTCCGTAGGTTTTGCATACCCTGCAAGGTATTTGAGACATGGATTGTAGAACCAGAGTCAATCCACCAAGTATTATGACCAACATTAGTTAGATTTGATTCATAACATACAAACGAAAATTGAATACCTTTCTTGTCAAGCCAATTTTTGAACTTAGAGCATTCCTTTTCATGTGTCCTTTCTTGCAAAGAAACACTTTGACTCTTTCTTAATGTCCGCTTTGACTGGGATCTTGCCTTTTTCTTTAGCACGATCTTTCTTCTTCCTCTCAGAGAAGGTCAGATTCACTTTCTCTCCCTCTTCCATAGCCAACCTTCCCTCTTCTTGAACACACATGGTCAAAAGTTCATTAATAGACCACTTATCTTATGTGTGTTATAAGAAATCTTAAAAGGGCCAAATTCTTTGGGCGAGTGCACAAAATGAAGTGAACGAAGGTTTCCGACATATCAACTTCAAGGCCTTGATTGAGCATGATATCCTCGTCGCGCGTGATATGATCGCGCGCCTCTGTCCAGATAAGCTTCGTGGATGAGAATTGCATAATAAAGTACTTGCAAAGCCTTATCTGAAGTGACAAATTGTTCGTCTATTGCTTTCATTAAGAGACGAACATTGTCATATATTGGTCAATGGAACCCTAATCCCGGCAGATACTTTGGTCTTAATGAGCATAACGCAGACGATTAGATCGCTCCACCTTTCATAAAGATCAACCTGATCTGGTGTACTCAATTCAGTGATTGCAGGTGGTTCAGGCTTTCTAATGGCATAATCAATATCCATCCATCCCAAATGAAGGAGAATTCTTTCCTTCCAGATCTTGAAATTGTCACCCTTGAGCTCGGGAACATCACATTTCACATCAGAGAAACTAACAGTTTGACTAACTGCAAATTATAAATATAAATAACATGCTTAATGAATTTATCTTTGAAGCTAACATATATACATGTCTTACCAATGTCAAACATGCTACTAACTAATGAATCTAGAGACATAAAATTTGCACATGGGCTAAAATTTTAATTCCATCGATTCATACTATAATGATAAAACTATCAAAATATGTTCCCTTTTCTAATACACATGGGTTAATTAGAAAATATAATTTGACATTTTACCTAATTAATCATACAAATATTATAAAATTCCTGTGGGTAGATTTCATAATACTCCATATAATTAGCTACAATAATTGTCTTATGTGATATTAACTCTAAATATATAATCTTAATTAATCAAGGATGTTGTGGCTATCTTTAATTAATCAAGATCATACTTCACAAAAACAATAGTTTCTAAATAATTGAATAGCATGCATTACTATTTATTCTATTTTTCCACATAATATGATCATAAATCAAACACTAAATAAATAGATAAATAAAGTTAGAATATGTATACCATTCAATTAATTAATTTTAATATACATAAATTATTTGATATTCTAATCCTTGTTTCAGAATAAAGAATCACATAATAGTTTCAATAATCAAATAACTAAAACATTAAAATTATAAGAACTTTATCTGTCCATTAATGACAGTTGAGCGCGGATGGTCTAGTGGTATGTAACCTGCTTTGGTTACGGTACGTCCCGAGTTCGATTCTCGGCAGCCCCCTTTTTTTTTTTTTTTAGTCGTCTTCAACCTTCAGACGGGTCAAAACGACCCGTTAAAGACCCATTACCAGACCCGACTCGTTCTTCCTCAATAAGACACCAATTTAAGCGTTTCAAAAACCAAAATGATTAGAAAACAATTTCCCAAATGATTTCCATAATTATTTTCATGTTTTGACGTAAAAAAAAAAAAAAAAAAAAACCCATATAAACTTTCATGGAAACGTTTTTCATAAACAAGGCAGAGGCTAAAACAGCTCTGATACCAAATGTAATATATCTTATTACACATAATAAAGTGTTCTTATTGTTAGAACACGTAAAAACGGAAGCGAAAAGAATTCGAATTACCTCCCGTCATTGTTGCGTTTTCCGGCGAGCTTTGAACTCCGAATCAACTGAGATGTTTTGAGATTCTTCTAAGCTCTTACTCTCTCCTTTAGATGGTATTGGTTTCTGATTTGATGAGTGAGCTTAGGGACCCCAAAAACATTTTCTTTTATAGCCCCATAACCATCAATGGATATGAGTAATGGTGGCTATTAATGTGACGTTTCTTTCAGTTTTTATTTTATTTTATTTATGGACCATAATGAAGGGTTTATTACCATATTAATGTAGATGATAAAAATTCTTACATATATATTATAAATCATTTATCAATAAAATCAACGAACATATTCCTTTAGATAGGTGAAGCACTAATGTGTCTTCTAATGAACATTGTAAGAACTAAGAACATTAGTTAACAAAAATTGTACTTGCAAATAGATAAAATCATTGGCCCTCAAAAAGATCCAATTAAAATATAATAATAATTATTAAGCAAATCTATATTCTTTAAGCTCCAAGAAATAGAAAATCACCCAATTATTCTTAGATTCTAATACCTAAATGCTAATTACCCACTAAGACTTTTTGGACAGAGAATCAGAATCTGTTCTATCTTAGCTTTCATAGTGGATTAAATCGTTGAAGGGATAAAAAAAAAACAGGGAATATATTCGACTTTTATAGACACATTTTCTACGGCATATAAATTCTCTTTAATAATCTACTTAGGAATTGTGTGATATTTTTATTTTTCTTCTTCTTTTTAGCGAGTATAAAGTAGTAACGAAAAGCCACTTTACTCAACTTTTTAATCAGTGCATCTATATATAAATAAAATATATTTCTACACATTTTCCCCTACAACAACGACGACCCAAAATTAATCTTTTTTAAAAATAAATAAATAAATAAATCTGGAAGGATATGTGCAGAGGTGATTGTTGTGAAATTATTTTTATAAGTAAGAGTGGCATCCAGCAAGTAAATTCTTTTCAACCCTTAGTGGCATTCTAGAAAACAATATAATGTTCTTAAAAGTAATTTATTGGAAAATATTGGAAGTTTGGATAACCTCTTAAGGAGATTATTGAGAAGAGTATTTGTGTTAGTTTTAGCATAAACCACAATTAATATATTATTTAGAAAAAAGAGTGTAGGTAGGAGTGCAAAATCTCCACACACAAATAGTATTATTATCATAATTAACATAGGACATAATTAGATATTTTGACATTGCATAATTGTTGCACAACATCTAGAAACCTGAAATTTATTCCAATTTCTTACACGTACGATGCAAGTCCCATGTAGCTTTTATATTTATATTTTAAACTTAAATACATAAATAAGAAAACAGATCGTATCAAATTAATAAAGACGACTCTCATATAATTTAGTAATTTACTGAGACAAAGGGAGTAACAGCCTTTTCATTTCTTCATGATAATTCTCAGTCCGTTTATTTGATTCTCCATATAATTTTTAGTAAAAAAGTCAAACTAATTTAGTTAGTCAAAATCTAAACTTTAATATGACATAAAATTAGTTTTAAATGGACTGATATTTTGACTTAATTGATTGGACATTGAATAATAGTTTTAAATGGACTAATATTAATATTCTGATGTTTATATAAATCAATGATGTAAGTTATTTGTTTTTCACACGTGTATTATTACTTAATTATGACAAAGTAATAGTACTTCTTCATAAGTTCTCATTTACGTGTCATACATCCATTTTTTTTTATAGTCGAGGTTTTAGAACTACGTCATTCTTGGTATTACCAGAGCGTCGCCGAGGTGATGACACCGGTCCTTCAACAACAACACCAGTAAATCGCGGGATGTGCTCCAGTGACTAGTTTCTGGGAGCGTACAACTGATCAACGAGACAATGTCAAATTTCCAACATGCAGAATTTCTTCGCGCCTGAATCGAACTCACGCTGTCCATGCCAGAGCGTCTTATAGCGCCCAGACTTTACCACTGGACTATGCCCCGGAGGACAAAACTGTGGTAGGGTAAACTTTTTAAAGTGACCGGTTCCACCGCATTACGACCTCATACCCCAGAAAATCCCACCTCCGTTCTGGTCCTATGGATTAATATACACCGCTTGGCTTGCATGCGAACAGTGGAGGGATTTTTTGGGGGAACGTAGTTTCACTCTCGCTGGTCAGGAGAATCGAACACGAGATCCCAGACAACAATACTCTAATGAAATGGTCACTGGGCCAAACACTTTGGATGTCATACATCCATTTTTAAACGGTAAAAAGAATGTCATATTTTTTTATTTAAAAATAATTTTAATTTAAATTTTTTCTACTGGAATGATTACAGCCACATAAATCCTTTTAGCCTGTTTTAAATTATCGTTATGTCCAATTTTTTTCTAAATTACTTGTCAAGTCAAACACTATCACTTACAATTAAGATGGAAACAATCTATATTCTTACATTAAATTTTAATTAATAAGAATATATTATTTACTTTAATATAAACATTAAATATAAATAACTAAATCTGATATTAAGGATAAAAGAGTAATTGGAACGGATTCATTATTCTTCAATTTTGAAAATTATGATTGGTACTGAGAGTTGACTCGAGATAGATTTCTTAGGCATAAAAGCAATAAAAATATTTTCTTGGTGTTCCAATAAGAACAAAGCAATTAAATCTCCATGCAAAAATTCAGAAAAGTGGGCCACTTATGAAAAAAAATATGGTATTGGATACGAAGAAGAGAACAAAAAGAGTGGACTTTTTACGCAATGCCAAATCGGAGTCAGAGGAAAAAGTGTCTGTTAGGCAAAGGACACACACAGCCTTTGCCAATGAGCCTCCCCAACACCACCCATTTTCCAGAATCAGTCCTCGAAAAAGCACAATATCCCCATTTGATATCTGATGTGATGGGCCTAAAGCAATTTGTTGCCCACACTAACAAAGACGCACCTATTTTACTAGACCTATCCAAGGGTTGGGTAGCGCCGGGTCACATGACTTTTTTTTCTGGTTGCCCGATCTTGATTCTATTTTTTTTTAGTTTTTTCGACTCTGACCATTCGATGATTCTATGGGTCTCGAATCGGCCCTGACCCGCCCTACAAAACAAAAATAAAAAGAGGAATTTTGGTCGGGTCGGGACCCGGCAGATTTTATGTTTTAAAAAAATTAAATTTTCAATACTGAAATTGACATTTTCGGAAACATTATCACGAAATTTGGACGTTGAATTTTATTCTATAACGTGAGATCTCAGATAAAGAAAAGAGAAAATTAGAAATCGATTTGTGGGAAACGTCAAATCGATTGGGAAGACGAACATTTTTTTCTGAAATTGGATGCGCCTTGCAAGTCCCCGTATCCAAAAAACAAGCTAAATAAAAAAAATCAGGTAAAACGGACGTCCGAGCGCAGAGTTATGACAATTTAAAGTATCACAAATTTACAACTACTTTCTCTTCTCTCTTCCCTACATTTTATGTTATTGCTTCACGTTAAAACATAAAGTCTGCATCACATATATTCTTAACACATGTAAAAAAAACTTCAACATATTATCGGACAATGACGGGTCGGAGGTCGGGTCGAGGTCTGGCCGGATCGGGATGGTAAAAATTCTGACCCTGGCCCGACCATACATGTGATCGAGTCCCCATATTTTTGGGTCAGGTAGCTCTCGGGTCAAAAATAAACCAACCCTGACCTGGTTTTTTTGGGCCGGGCGGGTCCCGACCCGATGGACATGTGTATATTTTACATGTGATTTACAAGTGAAGAGTAATTTCTATAGAATAGTTACAAGATCGATAATGTTAAATGATAATGGATATTGGGAGGTTAAACTTTAATATATTCACAAAATGAGTGTTAATAGTTATAAGATCGATAATATTATATGATAATGGATATTGGGATGGTTCAACTTCAATATATTCACAAATGAGTGTTGCACATCTGCAATGTTAAGATAGATATATGATCATAGTAGATTAGATAAGATTTGAAATGACTACATGCGCGTTAAGGTGAATCTATTCTTCCTTCTTTTGGCATGATTTACATAAGATGAATGTAAAGCGAACGTACATAATTCCATTGAATCCTAATTCATTATGATACATGATATGGTAGTGCCTTGCTTTTTAAGTGATATATATTCTATTTATTCCATTGAGAGTCAAATGATGATTAATTTGTATATGGTTACTCATGATAATCTATTTGTGCTTGATGTGATTATATCATCTCACCGAGTCCCATGATGAGTCGGGATACGTTATATGTATATATATGATGATAATGAGCTCACCGAGTCCCAGAATGGGCCGGAATACGTTATATGGACAGGTATTCGTGATTATGATGATTCCACCGAGCCCCTCACTAGAGGGCCGGGATACGTTATATGTAAAAAGATACGATGACTCTCATTTTTATAAGGCACATTGACTCTCATTTGTATATGACACAGTTGAAATAGTAATTTGATTATTATACTTGTATCATGATATCTTTTGGCCAATTATGATATTTCTTACAGTACTTCATATTTTACATACTTAGTACATTATTTCGTACTTAACCCTTTCCTCGGGGAGCTGCGTTCATGCCCGCATGTACAGGTGCTCAGTTTGGTGATCCTCCAGTCTAGGATTCCTGTTCGGCTGTTTAGAGAGCTCCATTGATTCGGATCTTAGTCATTTTGGTACAGAACCTTATTTTCAGACTTATGCCTATTTAGGGGCACGACGGGGCCTGTCCCGTCATATTTCCTTAGAGGTCTATAGACAGTTGTGGGTGGTAGAAATGTTGTTTGCATATGTGTTTGGCCAGCTATACTGTTGTACTCGTTTGGGATGTTCCCGTATATAGTGTCAGTCTTGTCGGCTTGCCTATTTTGATATGATTTACAGTTTACTACATTATCCTTGGTATCCGTGTAATTAGGTGACAGGTAGGTATATGGGTTCCAGATAGGGCACCGGGTCGCGGCCCGTCGGGTCGAGTCGTGAAATGTGAGAAGACCGTTTGAAATTGTTTGGAGATGATTTGTGTCGACCTACCGATGCACTGGTATGTAGCTATAAAACTATTATAAGTGATGATGTTAAAAGGGGACGAAATATCATAAAATCACACGAAGAAAAAAAAATACTAATAGAAAAGCCCCTCTAAATCTTGTAAATAACAACATAAAAGATGCACTAAACAAAATAAATAGACCTAAAATAACAAAATTATGTAGGCGTTTCACTTTTTTTTGGAATTTTTGAAGTTGGAGTTGGGTTTGGCCATAATTTTGCAAATGACATTTTGTTGAAGTGTATTTTTTGTACAAGGTTTTTGTTGTTAAAAATTTTAAAGTTATATTTGAAATTTGAAAAACACCCAACATTGTTTTCATAATTTTCACTTTTTGTTTTTTGTCATTGCTTTTATCCTTCACCATTCAAAATTTACCCTATATTTTTTATTTTTATAAATTTAACCCTGTCATAAATTCGACTGATGAATTTCATGATCAGAAAGATATAAAAGAGGTCGTATGTATCAGTGAACAAACTCAATTTACAAATTATGATCTTGCGTGATCTGAAAAATAACATTGCAAAGCAAAATACGAGCTTAACATTTCCTCTTATAATATATCTCTATAGGCACACATTAAATCAATATACAAAGTAAATTGATTTGTTGAATGATTACAGATTATCTTTATAAGACACTGAAATCTATTGTGTCTGTTAATGATTTTGGGGTCGTTTTGCTATTTTAAAAATTAGCAGTATAAATCATATTTTATATATTTTTTAAAGAAAAATGCATTCCAACAACGAAATATCATTTATAAAAATTATGATCAAACACAACTCCAATTTTAAAAATTATAAAAAAATGTGAAATTCTTTTTGATTTCTATAGCCAAACGCCTACTAAATACTCCTACTAGTATTTGATATCAAAAGTGCTCATATTAATAAATTAAAAAGGATAAAACTGACAAAGAGTACTTAATGAACTACATTGAAATTACCCAAACATAAAGACTAAAGCCATGTATGAACTGCGTCACTGGCTTTTTTGACAGACTCAGAACCGTCAATTAACAAAGGACGTCTTAAGACCATTGTTCGATACAAATCACGGAACTCATCCAGTCATTTCATCCAATTGCTTCTAAAGTCTGCTTCTACAATCATTTTAGTTTAAGACAAAAGAAAAGGTGCAAAATATTATTCCCATCAAATGCTTATGTATCAAGTTTTATTAACTTATCAAAATTAATTAATTTAATAAAGTAAAAAGATATACTCTCTCTATTCAAAATACTTATCACATTACGTTTTTCAAGAATCAAATTATATGAACTTTGACAAATATTTTGAGCTTTATCTTTCATCATATTATTATAAAAATTACAACTTATAGTATTTTTTGTATAATTTTAAAATATTTAAATTTAAATTTTAAAATATTAAATTAATATAATCTAATTTAATTTTGAAATTTAATCAAATTCATTCTCAAAATAAAAAAAATGGTATTTGGGACGAAGGGAATATTACTTAATCATAATTAATCAAGAGAAATTTATATGAGAATACATATGATGAATCTATTAACATCGAAATTAGGTATCACTAACTTTTTTAACAAAGAATGATGTGAGTTTAGTTTTTTTTGTTCCAACACCCCCTCTCCTTCTAAATGTTGGAAATATTTATTAAACGTAAAATAAAGTAAATCATATTAATTATGAATCGAATAATTGTGGACCCGCACATACGAAACCTTATTTCCACACGCGTGCACACGTAGTGCCAAGAATCAAAATTTTCTTAATGGAAGAGATATTGGTAAGTATACGAATTGTTTGAGACGTAAGGTAACAGACGGTTATTGGTCAAATGACGAAAGATTTCACGTTGGTCAATGAAGGAAGAAGTGTATAATGTGTAAAGATGAAATGAATCAGAAATCACCATGAAACCGAGAAGGGTCGCGACTCCTCCAAGTTAGGGCAGCGACGCTTGAAGGGCCGCAGCGCCTCCCCGAAGGGCCGCAGCTCTAATTGACATTTCAATTTCAGTAACTCACTGGAATTGAAGGGCCGCAACGCCTCACTGAGCGCGGTGCCTCACGAAGGTCGCGGAGCCTCCCGAAGTCGCGTTGTAATTGACGTTCGGCTCGGTGAGTTCTCGAGGCGAAGGGTCGCGCTCCTCTTCGGCTCTCTCAGAAGAGCGCGGCTCTCGATTGTTTCATTCTGTTTTAGGTGAATTAAAAACTGATTCTTCGACTGACTTTGGAGTATTTACTCTCCATTATTTTGCTCATGAATTCAGTCATTACTTGGCTGAATTGTAACTCCAAATTCAAGACATTAACATGACATTCATGACCATTACTTAGTCATTTTGAGGGTCATCATCTACACAATATATAATGAGACACAATGCTCATTTGGAAACACAGTTGATATCTTACACTCAACAATTCTCTGAAATTGTCTTCCTCTCTTGCAATCACAAAACACTCAAAGATCTTTCTTCCAAAGCAAACACTTGAGTTCCCTTTGCTCATTTGTTTGATTATTGTTTTATCTTGAAAGATAAGTTGTCATTACAATTGTTGAAAGGATATACGGGGCAATATTATCTTAAGGATAGATCAAGAATTTGGTCGACTCAGCAATCCCTCATACTTGATCATTTCCAGATTTATAACAAATAGTTGTTGTTGTTATATTCCCGTTCTACACATTACCACTCACAAACTTAAGATAATATTCGCAATTTCAACAACAACGTGACTGGACAAGATCAACTCAACCAATTCAATACTGAAAATTTCACCGATGCTCAAGGCAATTTCATTGTCTTCAATCCCACTACTCAAGGCACTAACGTTGCCTTCAACTCCACTATTTTTGACACTCCTAGTGTCACCACTGATCATGGCATTTCTAATGCCTTCCCAACTACTTCTGTTGGCACGTCAAGTGCCACTGTTTTTGGTACGTCAAGTGCCACTGCCACAACCTTTGGCACAACCAATGCCTCCACTGCTGCTCCGGACACTTATAGTGTTTTTGCTCCTACCCAAGGCGTCAATAACAACTATACTCCTATTTGAGACATTCACAATGCCTTTGCAACTCCTCAAGTGGGTGCTACTGCCCCAACACCTTCCGACGACACGAGGATGGTTCGTGAAACATGGAAACATAGTGATTTCATGTGTAAGAACTATATTCTAAACAGTTTGTCCGATCCACTATACACGGTATATTGCACCGTTGAAACTATCAAACAGTTGTGGGACAAACTTCAGAAAAAGTACAACTCCCAAGATGCGGGTAGTAAGAAGTTCATCATTGGGAAGTTTCTGGAAATTTCAAATGGTGGACAACAAAAGTGTGACATCCCAAGTCCAGGAATTCCAAATGATTCTACATCACCTAGATTTGGAAGGATTAAAGCTCAACGAACAATTCTTGGTTGGGGAATTAATCGAGAAGTTGCCTCCCTCGTGGACTGAATTTATGAACTATCTAAAACTCAAAACGAAGGAGATGACCCTAGATTAACTTATTGTCAAACTCCATATTCAGGAAGACAATAAGAAGGCCATGATAAAATGAAAACAACCCGCTGAGGCTAAGGCAAACCTGACGGAAGTCAAAGAGAACTCAAGCAAGAAGCGGAAGTTCAAGAAGGAAGGCAAGCCCCAAACAACTGAAAAGTTCAAGGGAAATTGTAACCACTGTGGTATAGTTGGTCACATGGCCAAAGACTGCCGCAAGCTCAAATGTGAGAATAAGGCCAAAGGCAAGGCCAAGTTAGAGGCTAACAAGTTTGTGATCACTAAAAATGGAACCTTTGTAGGAAGGGGTTTCGTCTGTGAAGGCCTGTTTAAGCTCAATGTTGCACCTGTAATGCCTTATGTTTCAACTATCAATAAAATTGCACCTTCTACTTACTTGATTGAGTCATCTAATCTATGACATCACATATTAAGACATGTAAAGATTGGTAAAGCTGGAATTATTGCCGTTTATTGACATAAACCATCAACGTAAGTGTGAGGTGTGCATAGAGGCTAAACTTTTCAAGAGTCCTTTTAGATCCGTCGAAAGGGATACCGCTCCTCTAGAACTTATACACACTGATATATGTGATTTGAAGTTCGCTCAAACTAGAGGGGGGAACAAGTACTTTGTGACTTTCATAGATGATGACACAAGGTTTTGTAACCTTTACTTACTATAAAGTAAAGGTGAAACCTTTGAAGCATTCAAACGCTACAAAGAAGAAGTTGAGAATCAACTAGGCGAATGGATTAAAATTATCTGCAGCGATAGAGGGGGAGAATATGTAGCGCCTTTTGAAGAACTTTGTACCCAATCGGGTATAGTTCCTCAAACAACGGCTGCTTACTCACCTAAATCAAACGGGGTTGTTGAACGCAAGAACCGAACACTAGAGGAAATGATGAATGCTCTACTCATCAATTCGAGCCTCCCTCAAACCATGTGGGGAGAAGCTATCCTTACCACAAACATGATTCTTAACAGAGTCTCACACAAGGGTAAAGACAAGACTCCATACGAGCTATGGAAATGAAAGAAACCTACCTACAAGTATTTGAAGGTATGGGGTTGTCTGGCCAAGGTAAAAGTACCTATGTCAAAACAGGTCAAGATAGTACCTAAGACTATGGATTGCATATTCATCAGATATGCCTATAACAGTAGTGCTTATCGCTTCATAGTGCACAAGTCGGATCATCCAGACATTTATGAAGATACGATCATGGAATCAAGGAACGCATGGTTCTTTGAAGACACATTTCCATATAAGGAAAATAACATAACCTCTCGCAAACGAAGTTATGAGCAAACCTATGATGAACTAAGAGTCACTGACTATCAAGATCGAAACGGTTCAGATCTAGTAAATTCTGAAGTAGCTGATGATCCGGAATTTAGTATTCCAGATTCTCAGGACTTGGAAGATTCAGAGATATAACCAAGGCAAAGCAAAAGGGAACGTAAGGACAAGTCCTTCGGTCCAGACCTTGACCACAGACAATCACCGAAGCATTGTCAACTCCAGAAGCACCTCTCTGGAAGAAAGCTTTAGAAAGTGAGATAGAATCCATTCTGCATAACCACACCTGGTAGTTGGAAAAACTTCCCCAGGACACAAACCGTTGGGTTGTAAGTGGATCCTTAAACGGAAGTTAAAGGCAGATGTAACTATCGATAAGTACAAAGCTAGGTTAGTAGTCAAGGGTTATCGCCAAAAGGAGGGCCTTGATTACTTCGATACCTACGCTCCGGTGTCAAGAATGACATCCATATGTATGTTCATAGCTATAGCCGCCTTCGGGATCTTGAAATACATCAAATGGAACGAGAAATTTGATAGTACTATACTATCAAAAGGATACGCCATTAATGATGGTGACAAATGTGTATACATGAAAGGAAATGTCAAATTCTTCGTCATGATATGTCTATATGTAGATGATTTGTTGATCACTGGAAGCAGTCCTGGAATAATCCTAGAGACTAAGAACATGTTAAAATAATGTTTTGACATGAAAGTTATGGGCATTGCAGATGTCATCTTAGGGATCAAGATCTCTAAGACATCTAATGGACTGGTCTTATCTCAATCTCACTACATCGAGAATGTACTGAAGAAATTTGGGATGTTCGACAGTTCACCGGTATCAACACCATTGGATAAGTTAAAAGCTTGACAAATATCTGGGTAAGCCTGTACACCAGGAGCGATATACGCAGGTGATTGGTAGTCTGATGTATATCACAAACTGCACTCGACCTGATATCGCTCATGCAGTCAATAAATTGGTTAGGTTCACTCGAAATCCAAGTGAGGATCACTGGAAAGCGTTGAACAAGATACTACGGTTCCTAAAGTTCACGATATATTTCGGGTAACACTATTCAAGATATCCAGCGGTACTAGATGGATATAGCGATGCAAACTGGATATCTGATAGCGACGACATCAAGTCCACCAGCGGATATATTTTTACAATCGATGGTGGAGCTGTGTCTTGAAAATCCTCTAGGCAAACTCTTATTTCCCGATCCACGATGAAGTCGGAATTTATCGATTTAGATAATGCGGGAGAGAAAGCTGAGTGGCTTCATGGTTTTCTAGAGGATGTCCCATATTGGGATAAACTTGTGTCTTCTGTAATAATCCAATACGATAGTCAGTCGGCTCTAGGAAGGACACGAAGTTCAATATACAACGGTAAGTCTCATCATGTTCGACAGAGATATGAGTCTGTTAGGCAGTGGATCACCTCGGGTATTATTTCCATTGATTACATAAATTCTAAGGAAAATATCGCAGATTCCTTGACGAAGGAAATATCCAAAAATCAGTTGTTCTGCCTGACTAGGGGAATGGGCTTAAAACCCAAACAATAAGAACCGATATAGTGGACACCCAACCTTACAGACTGGAGATCCCAGAAATAAGGTTCAATGGAAAAACTAAACTGTAAAGGTTCTGTGAGCGCTTCGGTGGAAGCAAAAGCACTTCAGATAATGTGTCTTTCTTAAGAAACATAATCCAAGGCCGTTGCCGTGATAGACAAAAAGTGCTACCTATAAGAGGGGTAAATGATAAGTTTTCAAACCTTTAATGATCCTCAAAAGTTGAGGTTAGGTTGGTGAAATTTTTAATCGTTCTTAACGCTTGTGTAGCGGGGTATTACATGATACCTTGTAGGAAATCACCTATTTAAGTGCGAGGACAGACCGCCTCAAATGAACACACTTAAGAATCCAAGGGTGTCCACGACCCACGATGGACAAAACACTATAAAGATCGAGTAGGAAAGATGTTGTGTTGGTACCATTGTCTTGGCATATATTAAACACTGACGGTTCAAGACATCACGTTCACCGCGCAGTAAATATGTCCGATGGTATTCTACTATGGAAGGTTCAAAGCTCCGACTACCTCTCCGGATGCAACATCGTTCACCAAGTGATTGCTAGAAAGACATCATATTCGTGCACCAAAATCTCTTTCAATAGGGGAATGTTGGAAATATTTATTAAACGTGAAATAAAGTAAATTCTATTAATTATGAATCGAACAATTGGATTTCCGCACGTAGGAAACCTTGTTTCCACACACGTGAACACGTAGTGCCAATGATCAAAATTTTCTTAATGGAAGAGATATTGTTACGTATACGAATTGTTTGAGACGTAAGGTAATAGACGGTTATTGGCCAAATGACGAAAGATTTCACGTTGGTAAATGAAGGAAGAATTGTATAATGTGTAAAGATGAAATGAATCGGAAATCACCACGAAATCGAGAAGAGTCGCGACTCCTCCAAGTAAGGCGTCGGCGACGCCAAGGTCGCGACTCTGGACGCTTCAATTCGAACTCACTAGAATTGAAGGGCGCGACTCTAATTGGCGTTCGGCTCGGTGAGTTCTTGGGCGAAGAAGCGCGACTCGACTGTTTCAATCCGTTGGAGGTGAATTAAAAACTGATTCTTGGGCTGACTTTGGAGTATTTAGTATTTACTCTCCATTATTTTGCATATGAATTCAGCCATTACTTGGCTGAATTGTAACTCCAAATTCAAGGCATTAACATGACATTCATGACCATTACTTAGCCATTTGGAGGGTCATCATCTACACACTATATAATGAGATACAAGGCTCATTTGGAAACACACTTGATATCTTACACTCAACAATTCTCTGAAATTGTCTTCTTCTCTTGCAATCACAAAACACTCAAAGATCTTTCTTTCAAAGCAAACACTTGAGTTCCCTTTGCTCATTTGTTTGATTGTTGTTTTATCCTGAGAGATAAGTTGTCATTACAACCGTTGAAAAGATATACGGGACAATATTATCTTAAGGATAGATAAAAAATTTGGTCGACTCAGCAAGCCCTCATACTTGATCATTTTCAGATTTCTAACAAATAGTTGTTGTTGTTATATTCCCGTTCTATACATTATCACTCACATCAAATTGTTCACCAGGATGATCATATTTAAAATTGATAATAACAACTATAATCTTTATTTTTTTTTATTATAAACAATGCTCTTAAAACTATATTTTAAAAGTAGATTGTGATGAGAAAACAGAACGTCAAAGTGGAGTTAACATTGATTTAGTAGCTTACTATGGAAAGGATCTTTTATGAATTAGAAAAGATATCAAGTATAAAATATACAAAATTCGACCAAATTAACTGTGATGATTGGTTGGTTTTGTGCTATCAAATGCATAAATAAGGCGTAGGAGAACTTTAACCTAATTGATAAAGTTGTTGACATATTAGCCGAAGATCACTGTAATTTTTTTACACCAAGCTGCCATTTTAATTGCATAAATAAGCCAAAAAGAATGCTCATAAACTTGTCAAACAAACAGCTAAAAGATACTCAAAAGGCAATTTTCAGTAAAGCTAACATCTTAGCCATGACTTAAAGCTAATTGAGTATTAAAATGATTAACTGTGTGTTTGATTGGGATTTTGAATTTCTCAAAAGTGCATGGAGTGTTTGGTAGTTTTTGCCAAAAGTGCTTTTGGCAAAAAGAAACACTTTTAGCATCTACTTGAGAAACTCAAGTTTTGGGCTTTTACCCGGTAGAGTCAAAATAGTTTTTTTGCCCATTTTATTCCAAAAACTTTTTTTATTGATAACCAACACCTAACAACTTTTTGATAAAAGTTCTACTTCTAATTCTATAAGCTCTTTTTAATAAGATGTACCAAACGGGCTAGGCGTTTGGTTGCCAATAAAAAAAGTGTTTTTATATAAAAAACAAAAAAGTTGTAGGTCAAAAGAAACTTTACTCCCATGGAAAAAAAATAAATATTTATGACACCCATAAACTCTATTACATTTTTCAACCAAACACTTTTAAAACTTTCCATAAGTACTTATTTGAAAAAATAAGTATGTATGAGCTTCTCATAAGCCCAATCAAACGGACACCAATTTGTTCATTAAAAAATATTTTTAACACTTACTCCCGTATCACCACTTTGTTTCCACCGCTACACATATATTCAAAGCCAATTTTTTATTTTTTTTATTTTTCATCTGTTGTTCGGTCTATTAGAATCTGATTAATTTAAATTAGTACATAATAAAATCCATGAAGTGCTATTACCTAATGATTTTTTTTTTATGTCTAGAACTCGAACCCGAGCTACCTTGTCTACCGGGTAGGGGTGAGCACGGGTACAGGGTATCCAGATATCCGATCGGAACCGATACTAACGGGTAGGTTCCGGGTAGATATATTAGAATAACGGGTATGTTTCAGGTAGTAAAATTAGGAACCGATAAAATAGGATCTGGTTCCGGTTCCAAAATATATAAACCGGGTACCCGAAACCGAAACCGGAACCGATACCCGGACCCTATTAATCCCCCCCTTTAAATTATTTATTTAGTCCACTTAATTTTATAACCAAACAATCAAACACACCAGTCCACTTTAATTTAACAAAGCCCATTGGCCCAGTATTAGTTGTGCACCCTATACATTTCAGAAGCCAGAGACACCATAAGGAGGCTATAAAAGTATGACCAAAAGTCTGGATAATATTGTCAATCAGTTTGTTACTTGGACAAAAAAATTGTTTCAATATTGAAACTTTATTATGGTTTGAATATAGGATAGCCAAACGATACGTAGATCGTTTTAGTTTAGATCGCCAAATGATTTTCAAAACCTTTGTTCACATCTGGAAACTGGAATAATGGACTGTTTTGGTTTAAAAATGAAACTGTTTGGGACGTTTTAACTGGAAATGGAAACAATTTTTTTGTCCAAGTAACAAACTGATTTTTGGGCTTTAAAAATTGTCAATTGCAACTTTTTATTGACAGCTTACTATTACTTTTGAATGTGTTTTCCGTTACGGGGTACCCGGGAACCTACCCGAAACCGTAGGATCCGGGTAGATTTCGGGTAAGGATTGATACGGGTAAGTTTCGGATAGTAAATTTAGGAACCGATCTTTTACAGGGTAGGTTCCGGGTAGTTCAAAAATAGTAGGGTACTCCAACCGAGCTACCTTGTCCGCCGGGTAAGCCAAAAAAGGTTATAATAAGTGGTACTAATAGGGATTTTGATTCTCCTTCCACTTTGGCCAAGTGCAACAGTAGTAAATACTCAATACTTCAAATAGCCTAAAAGTCTATGCTAAATTTCGTACTAACCAGACAAACTAAGCTCACACTGCAACAATGAAAATTTCCACTGCTACTTCTCTCTTTCTCCTCCAAATTTTCTTCTTTTTTTCTTTCACCATTAATGCAAACTCTGATCTTCAAACCCTTTTAAAACTCAAAGAATCCATGGTTGCTCCTGGAATTTCTGCTCTCCATGACTGGAACAATAATTCCATAAATACCCCTTTTGTTCATTGTACTTTTTCTGGTGTTACATGTAACAATAATTCTCGTGTTATATCTTTAAACATCTCTAATGTTCCTTTATTTGGTACTATACCACCTGAAATTGGTCTTTTAAACAAGCTTGAAAATCTTATTATATTTGGAGATAATATAACTGGTACACTTCCTTTGGAAATGTCACAACTTTCTAGTGTTAAATATGTTAATCTTTCTTACAACAATTTTTCTGGTCCTTTTCCTAGAGAAATATTGTTGGGGTTAATACAACTTGAATCATTTGATATTTATAACAATAATTTTACTGGTGAGCTACCTACTGAGTTTGTAAAGTTAAAAAAATTGAAAACTTTACATCTTGGTGGAAATTATTTTCATGGTGAAATACCAGAAGTTTATAGTCATATTGAGAGTTTAAAGTGGTTGGGCTTAGAGGGAAATTCACTTACTGGGAAAATACCTAAGAGTTTGGCTTTATTACCAAATCTTGAAGAACTTAGATTGGGTTATTTTAATAGTTATGAAGGGGGTATTCCAAATGAGTTTGGTTCTATTAGTACACTTAAGCTTCTTGATCTTGGAAGTTGTGAACTTGATGGTGAAATTCCTCCAAGTCTTGGAAATTTGAAGAAGTTGCATACTCTGTTTCTCCAAATGAACAGGCTTACAGGTATTCAACCCACCATTTTTTACTAAATACATATAATCTCTCAATAACGGTGTGTCTGCATGGGTATTTTTTGGTTACTACAGTTAAATATTGTTATAGAAAACATTAACTCTCTCTGTTCCATTTCAGTTGTCATGTTTTGCTAATTTTAATGCTTAATTATATTAGATCAATTAAATTTTTTATATTTAAAATTTAGATATTCAAAAGCTATATAAAAATTACTACAAATTCCAACTTTTTCCATGTCAATGTGATGGAAATGTATATTTTAAATGTTGGTCAATATTTTACATAGTTTGACTCTTGCGAAATTTGACAACTAATTTGGGAACGGAAGGAGTAGTAAAGTACTTGGCTGTCATAGTGAAATGTACAGCCATAGTGAAATGTTATAGATGATGACTGCTATTGAGTGGTCTGTATAGTAAATGTATTTGTGCAAAATATGGTAAATTAGTATGAAGTTTAACTCATAATTTCTATGAATTTAGAATCTTGATCTTATAGAATTTAAATGTTGAATTCGTCGTTGTTTTACAGGTGGAATACCTTCTGAACTCTCTGGCTTAGAGAGTCTGATGTCGTTTGATTTGTCGATTAACCAACTGGCTGGAGAAATACCAGAGAGTTTCGCAAAGTTGCTGAATTTGACTCTGATTAATCTGTTCAGAAACAATTTGCATGGTCCAATTCCCCCTTTTATTGGAGACCTTCCAAATCTTGAAGTGTTGCAGATTTGGGGCAACAATTTTACACTCGAGTTGCCTGAAAATCTTGGGCGTAACGGGAGGCTATTGTTTCTTGATGTTGCTACTAATCATTTTACTGGAAGGATACCACCTGATTTGTGTAAAGGGGGCACGTTAAAAACTCTGATTCTAATGGAGAATTACTTCTTCGGTCCAATTCCTGAACAACTTGGTGAGTGCAAATCGCTTACTCGAATTCGCGTTAGGAAGAATTACCTAAATGGTACTATTCCAGCTGGTTTTTTCAAGCTTCCTGCACTGGATATACTTGAGCTTGATAACAACTATTTCACCGGTGACCTGGCAATGGAGATTAATGCGAATAATCTCTCGAGTCTCGTACTTTCTAACAACTGGATCGGTGGGACCATTCCTCAGTCAATCAGGAACTTGAAGAATCTAGTGACTCTTTCACTTGATATGAACAAATTATCTGGCGAAATTCCTCAAGAAATCGCGAGTTTAAAGAAACTCGTGTCCATCAACTTGAGTGACAACAATTTAACAGGTGTAATCCCGAGTTCCATTGCTCTATGTTCGGAACTAACATTGATTGACTTGAGCAGAAACCAATTGGTTGGTGAAGTACCGAAAGAAATCACAAAATTAAACAGCTTGAACGCACTCAACTTGTCGACGAACCAACTGAATGGCGCGATTCCTGGAGAAATTGGAGTGATGAATGGTTTAACGGTTTTGGATCTTTCTTACAATGATCTTTCTGGAAGGAGACCGATCAACGGACAGTTAAAGTTTTTCAGCGACAAGTCATTTGTTGGAAATCCCAAACTCTGTTCGCCTCGCGCTACTTTTTGTCAATCAGCTTCCAGTTCACAACAAAATGCCCACAAAGGTCAGTCCGGGAAATTCACCACTACGCAATTGGTGATTACAATAATCATTTTAGTCACTGTTGCTTTGCTGTTAGCAGTTACTTGGTTGTTCATCAAGAAGGAGAAGTTTAAAAATTCGAAACTTTGGAAGCTAACAGCATTCCAGAAACTTGATTTTCGAGCTGAGGATGTTTTGGAATGTTTAAAGGAAGAGAACATAATTGGAAAAGGTGGGGCCGGGGTAGTGTACCGAGGTTCGATGCCAAATGGCATTGATGTTGCAATAAAGAAACTTGTTGGTGTAGGGCGAGGAACCGGACACCATGATCACGGTTTCTCTGCTGAAATCCAAACACTAGGAAGGATCAGGCACAGGAACATCGTACGATTACTAGGATACGTCTCGAACAAAGAGGCGAATTTATTGTTGTACGAGTACATGTCGAATGGGAGCTTAGGTGAAATGTTGCATGGTACAAAAGGTGCACATTTGAGGTGGGAGACGAGGTATCGTATCGCTGTGGAAGCTGCAAAGGGGTTGTGTTATTTGCACCATGATTGTTCGCCTTCGATTATTCATAGGGATGTTAAGTCCAATAATATTCTGTTGGATTCTGATTATGAAGCTCATGTTGCTGATTTTGGCTTAGCCAAATTCTTGCAGGATGCTGGTGCATCTGAGTGCATGTCTTCTATTGCTGGCTCATATGGTTACATTGCACCAGGTAAATTACCACCCTTATTTTTCTTCTTTTTCTTGTACTGTTTAAAAAAAATGAACATTTTTTGAAATTCAAGATCCTGTTGATGAAGAATCAACTTAAGAGGTTTCATATTTGAGATTCAGACTTGGTTTTAGGCTTTTAGCTAATCTTTCCGCTTCAGTAATCTACCAATATTTTTAGAATTTAAATTGTCTATGGTATATATTGATAGTTGATATAAAAGATTTTTACATTATTAGTGTAGTTTTACCTGCTATAACAAACTTATTAGCTCCAAAAATATTACATGAAAGAGGTTTTAATTGACTTGGTAGTGTGCCTGTATATAAATCACTTATATGAGTAATATAATTGCTGGTAAAAATTAATGATAAACATTAATTGATAACCTTGAAAATGATAAGTAGCATGCGCTGCTGTGCATATAGCCTCTAGTCCTTTTTAGAAGCAATATTGACCGGTCTCACAAAATTGTTGGTGAGTGTGTCGGATCCTGCAAAAATAATGTAATTTTGGAAGATCGGACTCGGTCGCTACAAGATTTTTGGAGAAACGGAGCAACATAGATCGTAAGTTGTTTTATATAGAAACATTAAAGTCCTTTTTTATTGGTCAATGTTTTGCTATTCATGAAAGTAGAAAGAATAGTAAACTTTTAGAATTTACCGAACTGGGGTTGTAAGTAGTAGTAGGATTTAAAGCTATGCTCCAGGACAAAATCTAATTAAAACCTTTGTCCAAACATTAAATTGTGTAATTAATGTACTTCTGACCTACATTTTTGTTTGGATATGAAACAGAGTATGCATACACATTGAAAGTTGACCAAAAAAGCGATGTGTACAGTTTTGGAGTTGTACTGTTGGAACTAATCACAGGTCGCAAGCCCGTTGGCGAATTTGGGGACGGTGTAGATATAGTTAGATGGGTGAATAAAACAATGTCCGAATTATCTCAGCCGTCTGATGCAGCTTCGGTTTTAGCAGTTGTTGATTCAAGGCTTCATAGTTACCCTCTTGCTAGTGTGATCAATTTGTTCAAGATTGCTATGATGTGTGTTGAAGAAGAGAGTTGTGCTAGACCTACTATGCGGGAAGTTGTTCACATGCTCACAAATCTTCAGTCTTCTACTACTACTACTACTCCTACTCTCCTCGCCCTTTGAAAGTGCGCGAATCAGGTATCTGGTTGAAATTCCGTGGAGTTTGGGGCCTAGAACTCGAAATATGGATGTCTATTTGGATATCAGGAACAAAATATCGTGCAAGTAGGGATTGGTCTTTAGGAAATAAATTTCAAGATGGCAATTACTCTATACTATGCTTGCTATTAATAACATGTCATATGTAATGTTTAAGGGTTTGCAAATTAAAAAATTGCATAATTATGTGTCTTAAATAATTGGTTCTACGGGGCGGGATGGGATGAGATTTGGGTGGCGGGGTGGGGTCGACATCGGGTTGGGACGGGATTGGCGGGCGAGAAGAGGTCCCGTCTTGTCTCACATCTCGTCGGAAGAGGGGACGGGTCTGAGGGGGATTTTAGTTTTTTTAGGCACTTAATTTAAAAAAATATATATTTAAACACTTAAATAATTGAACAAGGTAGTGAATAAAAACATCTCAAAATTATTTTTGTGTCTTTTATATTATTTAATAGAAATATGATTTATTTTTTAACACAATTTCAAAATTGTAACTTTGTTTCGTAGTTCAAAATTTGCAAATTATATAATAAAATTTTCATTGAAAGTTGTTGGTCAAATTGTTCGACCTAGCTTTCTGCTCCTCAGATAAGATTTCGTTGTAGTTGTAGTCGTTTTCTTTGTTGATCTCTGGCCGACCGCACTTTTTACACACCGCTCTAATTCAGCCTCTGAATAAAATTGCAATCTCCAAGTTGTCTCACACCAATGAGTGTCTGTGCTCTCATATTTGAAATATTCGAGGAGAAAAAACGCTAACACATCTCGGACCATCTTTGATAGTGTCGAAAATGTCGTTCTCATTTTCACTCTAGTATTTCAGCAAGTATTCACGTTCATCTTCATTGACAATTGATTCGTATTGTACAATACCCTGTAAAAATAAACATCAAACTTGCTAATTTGTGAATAACTTGAACCACTATACATTCTATTTCTAAGGCGTTGAATACTATAAGTAGAAATGTCATGTCTTTTATTAGGTTGCAGTGAAGTAGAAAAAGTAGAAGAAGATGGTACAGAAGCTGGTTGATTATTTGCACTTTGTTCTTGGTAATACATATATATATATTTGCATTCAATGTGTATGCTAGATATAATTTCTTCTTTAGTTGGTTCGTAAATTGGTTCTTCATTTGGACTTGGAGGTGGAGGTATTTCTAAACTTTCATAAATCATTTTAACAAGTGTTTTACAACTGTCTACTTTAATAGTTCGATTTAATACATCACAATAAAATAAATAGTGGGAATAAGTTTTTTTTTTTAATTTTATAAATATTTTTTTAATAACTGACTTGTAAGTTGGTTTTGCATATATTCATTAAGTAACAGAAATATTAGAGCTATATAAAATAACATAGATGAAATAATAGGATAATAAATCTCAGAAAATTCCTTAGTAGCTAGATTTTTTTTTTCTAAAAATGGGATAAGTTCCCAAATTTTATCTCAATCATCATCTATAAGCATATCTGTTGGATTTTGATTATGTGCGTTAAATAATAATGTTATAGGTCTTCTAGATTCGTGAGCAACAAGTAGTTGCTCATACAAAGAATTTCACTTAGGCGAAACTTCATCTGAATTTTTTTATAAGATAATCCACAATCATGACAAGTTTTTTTTATACTCTTTGCGTCGTTGTATTTTATTAACTTTAAAATAAAGTTTATAGCAAATTGTATTTTAAATGATGTTTTTAAAAAGTTTTAGGTCATGCTTTACAACTAAGTTATAAATATGACTTGCACATCTAACATGATTTTTTTTGGAAAAAGCTGGAGTAAATCGAATTTTTAAAATGTTTACAACATAATCATTAGAAGAAACATTATCTAATGTAATAGTCATAATTTTATTAGTAATTTCATAATATTCACAAATTTCATGAATATTTCTTGAAATAAAAGTTGCAGTGTGTCTTTCATCAATATATTTATATGCTATTATACGTTTTTGTATAGACTAATTCTGCTCTATCCAATGACATGTGACAGTTAAATAATCACTACATTTAGTACTACGGCCTATATCAGAAGTGATAGTCATTTTGCTATTAAAATGACACAATGCATTACGTAAATATTATTGATATTCATGATAAATTTAAAAACATCTCTTCTAACAGTTGATCAAGAAAAACCGTTAAAAACAGGATTATATGTATCTAATGTAATGAATAAAATCAGGAGAAAAAAAATGAAAAGGACAAACCCTTCACGGCAACTAATTTTGCTAAATTTTTATATATACCATCAATACACCTTTTTATGCTTACTAGTGCAAATTGCATGTATGTTGATTAAGTAGGACGAAAATATATAGTATATTATTCACAAAAAAAAGATCTAGTTTAAGGTTGAGTGGACGTGTTTCAAAAAGGTGTTATCTTTTATGTAGGGTTGGCGATGGGTCGCCGACCGGCCGATCGGTCCCGACCCGCTTATATAAAAAAAAAAAGCGGGGCGATGGCTCGAGCAGGGGTGGGACAGTGCCGTCACGACCGATCATACGACCACTTGATCCTTGATCCTTCCTTTGCGAGAAAATAGCCGTTGTCAACGACTATTTTACATTTTGGCATTGACAACGGCCATTTTGGCCTCCTCCCCTACCCCCTTTATATTTATTTTAACCCCTAAGTTATTATATTTACACTTTAACCCAATTTTTCAACTATAAATACCTCATTCCTCTTCTTATTATTTTCACAAATCTTTCTACTCTCTAATCTCTCAATCAATTATCAATCAATCTCTATACAACATTGCCTACTACATATTCAATCTATTTATTAATTTTGAGAATTGGGAGTGAAGTTGGCAACTAGCTTGAGGATTATCTATCGAGCAAAGTTTCAATTTTCAACCTCTCGATTACACGTCGACTCTACGTCGGCGTTTGGTACATTCGTTCTCTCATTAAATTATTATTTTGTTTTTATTTCATTTAGCACATTTAATTTCATTATCTTTAAGTCTTTAACTATTTATTATCATAATTAAAATGAAAAGAGCAAAAGTCTTTTCGCAAGGGTACTTCTTCTAGTAGGGCGGGTAACAAGGGCAAGTACTTCTTCTAGTATTCTGCTCAACAAATATTCCTAGACAAGATGATTTTATAGATCCTGAAATGTTTCCTGAAATACCATATGATCTTGACACAAATGATTATCCTCAAATTGAAGAAGATTTTAATTTAGATGACACTCTAGATGATGATACACCTACTAATGAAGATGATGATACACCCACTAGTGAAATGCCTCCTATCCCCCCTACTATGAGACGAGGTCCGGCAAAACGACCATTAAAATCAGTTGTATGGAAATATTTTGTGAGACGTAGCTAATCAAGTAGTTGTATGTAAAACTTGTAAAAATGTTTATTCTTTTAAAAGCTGGACAAGGTCATGGTGGGACGGGGTTTAGGAAGACACTGTGCAAAATACAAAGCCTTGCATGCCCAATACATGATTGAAAAAGATGGTGAGAACGCGTCCTCTCACTCGGAACAAGGTTCACATACTGTTTCGAAAAAAATACAGGGTCAAATTAACCCTATGACGGGGGGAGTTGTAGGCCCTAAATACGATAAACATAAAGATAGGAATCACTAGCAAAATTAGTTCTTTGTGGAGGGTTTGCCTTTTCATTTCTGAATCTCCGATTTTATTCATTATATTAGAGATATGTATAATCCTCCTTATAAAGGTTTTCTAGATCAACCGTTAAAGAGATGTATTTAAATTTGCACATGAATATCAATGATATTTACGTTATGCATTATATCATTTAAATTGCAAAGTCGCTCTAACCGATATAGGTCGTAGTACTAACGACCATGATTATTTAACGGTAACCTGTCATTGGATAGATTATAAATGGTCTATGCAAAAACGTATTTTAGCATATAGATATATAGATAGTAGGCACACTGGTGAGTTTATTTCAGAAAATATTTATTCAGTCTGCGATTATTACGGAATAACCGATAAAGTTATGAGTATTACATTAGATAATGCATCTTCTAACAATTCTGCTATTAGTATTTTAAGAGATGTTTTAACTCCGTCTTTTCCAAAACATTTTCATATCAAATGTGCGTGTCATATTTATAACTTAGTTGTAAAGGATGGTCTTTCACTTTTTCAAGATATTCTTGAAAAAATACAATTTGCTATACACTTTATTTTTAAAAATAATAGAATTCAACAAAGAAAAGAATATAAAAAACATGTCACGATTGTGGACTATCTTACAGAAAAATTTCCGAAGAAGTACCAACTAGGTGGAATTCTTTATATGACCAACTAGTTGTTGCTTATGACTATAGAAAATCTATTACTTTATTTTTTAACGCCCATAATCAAAATCCAAATGATATGATTGTGGATAATGATTGGGAGAAAATTAGAGAACTTATTGTATTTTTAGAAAATTTTCAACGAGCAACAAAATAATTTTCTACTTTATATTATCCTACTATTTCAACTATGTTGTTTTATATAGCTATAATATTTTTACTTCTTAAAGAATATATGGAAAAACACCTTATCTGCCTATTAAAAAAATGTTTATGAAATTAAAGAAATATTTTATTCCTATTCCCCCTATTTATATTATTGGTGATGTATTAAACCCGACTATTAAAGTAGAGGGTTGTAAAAGTCTTATTGAAAATATTTATAACTGTATGGACGTACTACCACATCCAACTCCCAAAAATTTAAATGTTGAGCCACCTATTGAACTAACGCTAGAAGAAGTGTTGAATAGCGTAGAAGATGAATGCAAAAAAGTATATCGGCATTACCAGCAAGAAAGTGCTAGTAACCAACCGACTTTTGTACCATCTTCTTCTTCAACACAGCCTAAAAAAAGGCATGCTGTTTCTGGGGCTAGTACTATTAGTTCTATTGAAAGCCTCAGAAATAGAATATGCGGTGGTACCAGTGCTAACCAAATTAGCAAGTTCGATGTTTTTGTTTTGCAGGGTAATTTACCTTACCAAGCAGTTATCAATGAAGAAGGAAAGGAAGACTTGCTGAAATATTGGATGCAGAATGAGAAGACATTTCCGACACTTTCAATGATGGCCCGAGATATTTTGAACATTCAAGCGTCATCAATCGCTTCTGAAAGCGCTTTTTCTGCAGGCAGATTTCAAATAGGAGAGCACAGACACTCGTTAGCCGGAGACAGCTTGGAGATGGCGGTACTATTCAGAGATTGGATACGAGCGGAGCGAAGGAGGTGCGGTCAACCAGAGATTAACGAAGAAGAAGACGACAACTACAACAACATTTAAAACAGTCTTGGGATGTTTTTTTTACACTCTTCTTGTCTTTGTTTAATTATTTAGTTTATACTTTATACTGTTATAGTTTATACTTTATAGTTTATAAATATATTATATATATGAGTATAATACTATAATTATAATACTATAATTATAATACTATAAGTCTATAATATTATAGTATATGTATATGACTATATGACAAGTATATGTTAATGTTACTTTGTTAGTAATTTAGTATTTTTAATTTAGTGAAAAAATTTAAAAAAAAAAAAAAAAACCCGCCAGACCCGTCCCGACCCCCTACCCAACGGGACCGGGACCGGGACGGGACACGTTATGGTCCCGCCCGACCCGACCCCGCCAGGCCCGCCCCAGCTCGACCCCGCCCCTTTTCTCCGCCCCGACCCCGCTTAACCCGACCCCGGTGGGCCCGGCCCGGCCCACTGGCCAGTCCTACTTTTATGTAATACAATTTATTTAAATTTTTAACTTTTTAATTAAAATGTGTACAACTTTTATATTCTTAAAATATCTCTCCTAATTAAATATGCAATAAATGAAAAATATTCTCTCACATAAGATTAATATCGTAAATAATTTTTCCAAAATATTCTCTTCTCCGTCTTAATCGTATATTTCTTTAATCTGTCTTCTACATCTTAAATATATCAATTCTAAGAACAGTACATGAACATTCATATTAGAAATTATTACTCGTGCTCCAGCATAAATTGTAGGTAATTCTTACTCACATATATGTGTGTTGTTTACACATGCATTTTATAATTACTAAATTATTATTTAAATCGTTGATATACAAATATTATATGTTGTATATAGTATACTTAATATTATATAATATATTCAATACTACAATATACTTAATATTGTATACTGTATATAGTATTATAATATAATTAATATATGGATATAGTAACATAGCTCAATATTATAATACATATAAAAGATAATACCTTTTGAAACACGTCCTCTCAACCTTAAACTAGATCTTTTTTGTGTGAATAATATACAATATATTTTCGCCATACTTAATCAACATCAGGCAATTTGCACCAGTAAGCATAAAAAAGGTATATTGCTGGTATATATAAATATACCAACTATTTTGACGATATTTTAATTATATATAAGTGTATTCCTTGTTAATAGGTAGGAATGGAGGATTTGTAGGGATTAAATACTTAAATGAAGGAAAGAATATAACCTGACAAGTTTAGTTACCTTATTTATACGAAAAGTACCATATCTAAAGATTTCTCTTTACTGATTATAGAGTATATATGGTAGATTATGTAATTAAGAAAATAGTTGTAGATTATGTAATAGATATTTTAAAATATGTAAGTTCCCCAAAAATCTAACATGGGTTTTATACTACGGACAAATCAGTTTACTAGTATTATTTTTTTAAACAAAGGTCTCCTGAACTAGACATATCGGTGTAAAAAATATTTATACAATCAGGTTACTTATAATTAAATTTTATAATAATTATTAATTAATAACTTGACAAATATGATATTGATAACTAACTGCATTAATAATAGGTTAAACGATTTTTACACTATTGTGCATATAACTTAAATCTTTTATCAAAACATATTTAAGGAACCTTTTCCAAATTTATCCAAACGACCTAAAAATATGTTCTTCTGAAAAACAGGTTTGTAGTTGGGTCAATAATATTGCGAATGACCATTTCATGTCTCATATTGAGGTATCTGGTCGGGTCTTATTGCATGTGGACTGAGAAAAAGAAGAGAAAAAATCAAATAGAATAAATTAAATATCATGTCATATTTTATTGTCTAAATATTAATTGAGTGGCTTTTAATGTAATATAAAAAAGTTGAATGACTTTAGAAGATCAATACCCATAATTAAGTGACCTTCTTTGTTACTACCTCCAAAAATAGGCAGCAGATGCAAACATAAGTATTGAATTGCTAACTATGGCCATGAGAAAAATATATGACAACGTATTGCTATTAATAAGATGTCCTGTGTTTTAATGCTTTGTAAATTGTGAAATTTGCTTCCATTATGTGTTTACTAAGAGAATTCATTTTAGTCACAGATAAATGTGTATTAAATCTGTTAATGTTAGGATTGGTGTTATGACATTTTTCTTAACATATCGTTTTCAAGAAAATGTCAGAACAAATGTCTTGACATTTGGGCTGACATTCTGATAACAGTTTTGCCTATCTTCTCGGATATTTTTTTTTCCAGGAAATTGTGATTTTTGTGTCACATGGCAAATTGACTTAGCAATGAGTCTTCAAAGCAGATTAGGATCGATGAAGACCAAGTTCAAGAGGTTGCATAACTTGAGGAACAATCCATGCAGTTGGAGATTTTTCAGCCTTAAGCTACTGCCCATGTGCTCCATATTTGGCTCAACCTCCACAACCAATTGAAGAGTCTTTCAAGGGAACTCTCTACTATAAATAGAGAGGTCACTTCAAGGATTCGATATCCAGAAAATTACAAGAGAAAATATTGAGAGAGCTCTCCAGATTTTAAGATCGAAAATTGGATCAACAAGTGTTGCCTGTATTTGTGACGACATTCTGTACGATATTACAAGTGCTGCCTAGATTCTAGATTTGTTCTTTCATTGAAACAATTGTAATGAGGTGTTGATCACTTCTATTTAGATAGATTTTTCAGGCATAAGTCATCTGCGACTTAACCTTTTTATTCCTTTTGTATCAACTTGTAATATTGTAAGAAAATGAATTTATTCAATTGTATATACATATATACAATACATTTGGTCATTGACCATCATGAGTTATATTAATATATAACCTATGAAAATTAAACATTTGTGTTCTTTATTTTATTCCGCTGCATTTTAAACTCTTTCAAAGGTTTGTCTTAAGTTTTTATCTTAGTGTCGCCACTTGTGTCAGACGACATTTCTGATGACATTCGACACTGTTCTGCATACTGGTTAAATCTGTTTTGCTATTTATTTTTAATTAATCCATAGTATAACTACCTGGACCCAACAAGTGGTATCAGAGCCGACACTTAACATAATAACTGCTAAGGTCCTTTTACTCTTACTTTAACTATGGATCCGGCAAATCCAACAATTGGTAGACTTCCTATTTTAGATGAATCAAATTATGCCTATTGAAAAATTCGTCTGCGCTCTCATATCAAATCTATTAATGTAAGAGCTTGGAGATCTATTACCAATGGATATTCTGTTCCTATGCTTCCAGAGGACGAGGAAGACGACATTCTACCTAAGCCTGAGGCCGAATGAAGTTTGGAAGAAACCAAAAATGCTAGTTTTAATGAAAAAGCCTTAAATGCTATTTTTGGATGGGTCGATCTCTACATGTTTAAACTTATTCAAAATTGTTCCACGTCAAAGGAAGCTTGAGATACTTTGCAAAATCATTGTGAAGGTAGCTCAAGTGTTCGTCGAACAAAACTTCGTATGCTTATGAGTAAGTATGAACGCTTAAGGATGGAGGAGACGGAGGAGATCAAAATCTATTTTGAAAAGTTGATCGACATTTCCAATGAATGTCAAGTACTTGAGTCTCCATTGACCAATAGTCAACTTGTGGAAAAGACACTCCGCTCTCTTCCTGAAAAGTTCAATATTAAGATATATGCGATTGAAGAAGAACATAACCTTGCTACAATGGATCTTCATACGCTAATGATCATTCTTAAAACATATGAAATGAATATGGAAAATCAAATATCATTGTATAAAGGCAGAGATGTTGCACTTCACGCAAACTCCTTAGAGACTCCAATCAATGAAGAAGATGAAAATCTTGAAGAAATCGGTGATGGTGCTAATGTTGCTATTCTTACTCGAAAATTCAATACGATGCTAAGAAGGTTCAACGATGATAAAAATAGATCTAAACCCAAAGAGCACCAAATCCAAGGCTTCAATCCAAGATTCACTAAATCCTATTCTACAACAGAAAAAGGAAATCAACTTAGGAGAACCAATTCAGATCGTACCAAGTTTGATCTCAAGCATCTCGAAAATATACAATGCCATGCATGCTCGGGATGGGATCATTATGCAAATGAATATGCTAATACCCTAAAAAAAATTGGTAAAAGTTTGTGGATTTTTCTTAGTGATGATGAAAGTGAAGAGGAAGAAGATCGAAAAATTGAGACACAAGCTATGCTAGCCACTGTTTTAGCATTCACTGTCAGATGATGAAAACATCGCTGACTGCACCGTTCCAGTTGTCACAACATTTCCGACGACATCAGCGGTGACATCTGCCAATCCAGTAACATCCGACAGATATGAATTCTTTGATTATCCAGATGTTAATTGCTTCAGTGGTTTCGTCTCTCTTTGTGAATCTAACTCTGAGTCTCAAGTTGATCCAAAGGATGACATGATTAAAGAATTGCAAAAACTTGGTGAGGAATTAATTGTTGAATCTCAGCAACTAGACTCAAAGTTAAAAGCTTTAACTCTTGAGAATGCATGTTTGAAAAGGACAGTAACCCGATTAGAGATCACCCTCACCAAAAAAGATCTTGAGTTTGAAAAAATTAGTGCTAAGTTGGATCTTGCCGAAGCAGCCTTCCGTAAGCTCAACACAAGTACTTCCAAATTAGATGAGATACTAAGTGTTAGTCAACTACAATATGCAGGTTTGGGCTACAATAACTGTTACACCCCGTAATTCCAGGGCGTTTAATTGAGAACATGATTATGAAAATAAGATTTTAATATTGGAAGGAAAGTATAATTATTTTTTCTTATGAAAAAAAATTTGGAAAAATGTGAAGACGGAAATTTATTAACTTGTAGTTGGATTACTTCCAATACAGATATGGACTTAGTGTGGATTAATTAAGTCTTGACATTGATAAAGTAGGGCCCACCGAAAAATTTCACAATTTTGAGGGGTGAGTCCATCGAAAATTTTAAGAAAATTGCTAAGTGTGGGAGATATTTTATGAGGTGAAGACAAGCGGATAAATGGGGTTCAAGGGTCCCCCATCCACTTGTGCTTGTACACCTCTTATATATTACAAGTCTTGCAAGACTTAAGCTCACAAATATCTATATTCTTCAACCTCTCTTATTCTTTCCTTAACCTTCAAGTCTCGAAAATCTTGAGCAAAAGTGAAGAACAAAAGTAAGTTATTTTCCAAGATTAAGCTCCCTAATCAAGTTCTAAGCCAAGTTTAGTGATCACGGGTTTGGACCAAAAAATATCTTGAAACCCTAAGCTTGTTTGAACTTTATGAAAGAAAAACATGAAAGTAATATGGATACAAGCTTGTAGAGGATACATGTGTGTGATTGGAACTTGAAGAAGTGGTGCAAAAAGTGAGGTGTTGGCCGAGATTAAGGAACTGTTTTGTGCCAAGATTAAGGTAAGATTTCTTCTTCCTCTTGAAGTAATTGGAAGTTATATGATATTGTAATTGATAGATGAACTTGTGTTAAGTAAAAAGGAGAATAAGAAATATGTGTCACAGTTTGACATGCTAGCCGAAAACTGGACAGTTTTGGTGTTGTCGAATTCGTTGGTTATTGTTGTTATTATCATCACTACTTGCATGTTAAAATGAAGGAAATCTTGTTATTACAAGTGGATGTGTTTTATATATAAGTGTTGGAATGTGAATTGGATTATAAGAAGTTATGGAAAGGGTTGTAGTAGTTGGCCAAAAAACTGAATGAAACTGTGAGACGTTGTTGTGCTGTTTTAGGGGATATTTTATACGTGTTATATGCTGGAGATTTAGCTACCATTATGCATGTTTAAATGTGGTAATTGCTAATGCATGTCCTAAAGGAATAAGGTTGTAGAAAGGTGTAGAAATGCTTCATATTCTACCCTCATCGTTGATGAAGTATGGACTGTTTTTAGTGGATTGTTTTGTATGTATTAAGAGGCCGGATTTACATAAGAAGTAGGTGTGTGAATCACCTTGGTTGTTGTTTTGGTTGTTCACTTAATTGGTGTTTGGTTATTGATGTTATTGGCCTTATTTATAAGGTGGAAAAATATGTATAAATAGGGGAAGTGCTGCCCAAATTTTTATAAGAAAAGAGATTCATTATGTGGTATAAACGTACACTAGTATCATGAAGTAGATAGACGTGTTATTGTGGTTATGGGTTGAAGTACTAATGGTGACGTATTCTACTTATCATGTTGGTTAGTCTTCAATAAGGTATGTGAACCTCTTCCTTCTTTCTTGTGGCATGTTCTACGTATGAACCATAACTGTAGTATTGTTTCAAAAGTTATTCTACTATTAGAAGTTAAGGAGTATTCATGTTATTGATTTTATACTGAAAGTATGTCTAAATTATTTCTAAGTCCTTACCAAGTCTTATGAGAGATGTTGGTAAGAGTTTTTAGTAAGCATTGGTGTCGAGTTGACCTTGCTAAGTTACAACACTAATAAGTATTAAGCGTTGAGACTGATTTTGATAAACGTGTTAAAACAAGTCATTGCAGCGTTAAATGAAAAAGGTATCGAAAATCAATTATATTGAAATGATTAGACTTACATCTGCATAGAAACTAAGATATAACCAAATTGTTTTACATTTTCTAGTTCACAGCTGATTAGATAAAATCTCATGATATAATTACTCATGGCCCATATAAGGATTAATTAGGCGAATTCGGATCGGTTATCACCATTCAGATGTTTCCATAATGTTAGCCAGAAGAGCGAGACGAATTTAGATTATCAAGTGGTACAACGACAAGCGGTATGTGAACTATCCTTCTTCTTTTGGCATGATTTATATGAAGTGAATGTACGACGGACGTACATAGTTTTATTGGATCTTCATCCTAAAATGAAATATATGATAGTATCTTGGGTGTTTCTAAATGAAAGTATAAGTGACTTTATTTAAAAAGTATAAGTGACTTGATTTGAAAAGTATAAGTGATTTGATTTGAAAAGTATAAGTGACTTGATTTTAAAAAGTGAAAGTGCCTTGATTTATACAAGATGTGATATTGCCTTAGTATTTTTATAAAATGGATGTACGGTGAACGCACATAGTACTTTTTGGTTCAAGTCCCTAATATTACATGATATGACTCTTTTCATAAAATGAATGTATGGTGAACGTACATAGTACTTTTGGGTTCAAATCCCTAATATTACATGATATGACTCTTTTCATAAAATGAATGTACGGTGGACGTACGCAGTACTTTTGGGTTCAAGTCCCTAATATTACATGACATGATAGTGCTTGGATTTTCTAAAAGAAAATATATGACTAGTGCCTTTGGTTTTACAAGTGAAGTTCATTATATAAGATTGGTAGATGATATGTGATGCGCGATTTAATGCACACACTTTAATGCAAGTGCACGTTGTCGACTCAAGTAATATAGTCTTGAAGACCGAGTTATCGTCCTCAGGGATTAGTGCTCAAGTACCAATTATCTATCCTTTGTTATCTATTTGGTGACCGATATTTGCGTTTGTTGATTATAACTAACAATTATAAAGACTAATTAACTATGTGTTTACTTCAGTGATGATGGAAATAGGGCTTCCAAGTCTCCTCAACTATCCACTTATATTACTTATTAATACAATAAATTATGGTTCTTCTTCTTTTGGAGATAGCAGGTTTACTAATCCATTTTATACTCCCGTTAAGGCTATATAAACACTCAACCCCAGTAGCGCTCCTTTCTACCTTTCGGTGATAAGGATGACTCTATAGGCGGATTAAGAACAAAAACCCATGTTTAACGCTACACAAGTAATTGAGGTATTTTCATCACCAATTCGACCTATGATTACCCAACTACAACATAGTCACAACCTCCTCCTTTCAAAGTTTGATTAGAAATCATATAAATAATGATAATTAATGATCAAGTAATTACCAAGCATTCAAAATAATTATTGGATAAATCTCAACAATAAGAAGAACAACCATAAACATGCATTAATTCATAAAATAAGGTTCAAGTGAATTGACATGGAAAGCCCTATAATAGAATTAGTTCCTAGCCATTGACATGACAAGAACTAATTCAATATCCAACATAAAAACTGAAATAAAGTAAAAGAAAGAAAGAAAATTACAATAGAATGGTCTCCAATCTTGAACTCCAAGATGTGTTGTGAATTGGCAAGAAGGGAACCCTTGAAAACTGCCTAGGGTTCTCTTTTTATAGCTTCAAAACCGCCCTTAAGGTTTTCCTTCAGGCCTGGCCCATAAATTCGTCAAAAATCTGATTTTTCCCGCGTCGGCGCCGCCACACTCTGGCGCGGCCACGGAACTCTGAAACTCTCGATGATGAGCGCGGCTCTGCAACTTCGGTATGCAGGCGCGCGCCTGGAACTCTGTAAGCCTCTGGATATTGGCGCCGGGCGCCGCCTGATATTTGGGCGCGCGTACAGATGGTGTCTTTGCCTGGTTCGCCACTTTCTCGCATTTTAAGCTCTGGAACCTCCGTTTTTGCCCTCTTTTCGCTCCTTTTCCGCCAAAGAGCCATTTTAACCAATTTGACTCAAAAGAAAGAAAATCTATCCTAAGACGACACGTATTTGTACAAAAATGGACAAAAGACTTACTAAAAACGACTCAAAAAGTGTATATAAAATACACTGATCAATATGTTGGTACCTTGGTTTTCTAAAATTAAAGTTCATTACAAAGGTTTGGTACATGATATTTTGGTACCTTGGTTTGTATAAAATGGAAGTTCATTAGAATGTTTGGTACATTATATATTGTTACCTTGGTTCTACAGGCAAAAAGACACTGAGTCCCACAAATGGGCCGGGATACGTTATGTGATACACCGAGTCCCACAAATGGGCCGGGATATGTTATGTGATACACCGAGTCCCACAAATGAGGCGGGATACGTTATGTGATACACCGAGTCTCACAAATGGGTCGGGATACGTTATGTGGTACACCGAGTCCCAGAATGGGACGGGTGATGCGCGATTTAATGCACACACTTTAACGCAAGTGCACGTTGTCGAGTCAAGTAATATAGTCTAGGTAAGACCGAATATCGTCCTCAAGGATTGGTTTTGAAGTACCGATTATCTATCCTATGATATCTATTTGGTTAACGTAAATTTAATTGGAAATCTAACTAATAATGCAGGAAATAAACTAATTATAAAATTACTTTGATTTAAATCAGTTATGATGGATAATTAGGGCTTCCAAGATCATCAACTATCCACTCTATTTAATTCTTAATACAATTAGATTGACTTCTTCTTCTACGTTAAGATAACAGGTTTACTAATCCGTTTTATACTCCCGTTAAGGCTATATAAACACTCAACCCCAGTAGCGCTCCTTTCTACCTTTCGGTGATAAGGATGACTCTATAGGAGGATTAAGAACAAAAACCCTGTTAATCGTCACGCAACTCGCGTAAAATTAGGTATTTAAACCTCTATTAACGCTACACAAGTAATTGATGTATTTTCATCCCCAATCCGACCTATGTCTACCCAACTTACAGCATAGTCACAACCTCCTCCTTTCGAAGTTTGATTAGAAATCATATAAGTAATGATAATTAATGATCAAGTAATTACCAAGCATTCAAAACAATTATTGGGTAAATCTTAAATAAGTGAAGAAGAAATCAACTAACATATTAATTCATGAATAGAGTTTCAAGTGAATCACAAGGAAATCCCTAATAAAGTAATTAGCTCCTAGCCATTGTCACGCTAAGAACTAATACAATCTCCATACATGAACTGAAATAAATAAAGCAAAAAGAAAGAAAAGAAAAATACTCAAGAACGAGTCTCCAAACCTTCTAGCATCCAAGGGTTGTGTTGTGGAATATTAACAAGATGAATTGGTGGATGGATGGATGTAGAATGATGAATGGTAGAATGGAGAATAAATTTTTCTAATGATGTAGAGACTATTTATAGACCAAGAATCCTTTAGGTGAAAGGTTAAGGATTTGTAAGTAGGAAAAGTTATTAGAATCCTTTTAGGTAAGGGTTTTAAAGTAGGAAAAGTTATCCCTTTAGGTAGGAAAAGTTATCCCTTTAGGTAGGAAAAATTATCCCTTTCGGATTCAGAAAACATGTTAAATTCGACCCAGAACTTCAGAATACTGCGTCGGCCATGGCCACAAAACTGCCACTTTCGGACTTAGCGGCACAATGGGCGCGGCTACGCTGCGGCCAATGGCCGGTGACAATTTTCTGGTGAATTTCCGTTTATCGTCTTTTTCGTCCGACTTGTCGATTCCTCTATAATTCCCGGAATTTCGTAGACTTCATTTCTTGGCCATTTTTGTGTGTAATTCCATCTCATTTATGCTCATTTTATCTTCTTTTCGCCATTTCTCCATTTCTGACCGATGTGACACAAAAGAAAGGAAAACGACACTAATACTATACTAAACATAAATGAAATGAGTAAAATACTAACTAAAAATGACTCAAAAAGTGTATATAAAATACACCGATCAACGGGATATGTTATGCGCAAACAGTTACATGATTCCACCGAGTCCCTCATTAAATGGCCGGGATACGTTATAAGTAAATAGATACGATGACTCCATGGACAGGCATCCACGATTTTGTTATGACTCTCATTTTGTTTAAAAGGCACAGTTGACTCTCACTTTTAAAAAGGTACATTTAGCTCTTATTTTATATGGCACGGTTGGACCTGGTATTTCATTTTCATACTTGTCCATGTCATCCATTGGCCAGTTATGATCTTATTTACTGTACTCATGTTTACATACTTGGTACCTTATTATACCGACCCCCTTCGGGAGGCTGCGTTCATGCCCGCAGATATAGGTACACAGTTTGGTGATCTTCGAGCTTAAGATCCTTGCTCAGCATTTTGGGATAACTCCATTTTTCCGGAGCCTAGTCATTTTGGCACAGGTCTTCCATTATGACTTATGTATCTTCAGGGGTACGTCGGGGCCTTGTCCTGTCATAGTTCACTGTCTTATTCTTAAAGGTCTGTAGTCATGTGTGGGTTGGACATATGTACAGTTGTAGTGGTTTGAATATTTTTATGTACAGTGACGGCCTTGTCGGCTTGCCTGTTTTATTATACGAGTTTGATATTAAAGTTTAGGGGACAGGATCCATTTGTTTTGAGATTATAAGTTTGTCTTAAGCTTCGGCTGGTTATATGTAATGTGTGAGTATAAGGGTCCCCAAGTAGGGCACCAGTCGTAACAAAGGTGGTATCAGAGCAGTTAGTCCTCGGAATGTCTACAGACCGTGTGCAGTAAAGTCTTGATTATCGGTGTGTTGTGCACCACACCCATAAACAGGAGGCTACAGTACATTTAGGATTGATTTCTATTCTTCTTATTCTAAGATCGTGCGATAGAGCTATGTTGTTAGGGTAGTCCCTCCATAACGTATTATTGTGGTTGCAGCTATGCCTGCAAAGAAAGTGACAGCGACCCAGAAGGGGAATATATGAACTTTGTATACAGGTAGGTAAATTTGTTGTATAGTTGGTATGATGATGAGGTACATCTATACGAACATATTTATTAGAGTCATGTTTGTGTTGCCTGAAACGATTATGTGTTATCATGAGTTGGTTAAGCTTTGATAATGACTTGGAAGGTATAAAACCGTGTTATGAATCCACATCAAGGCTTTATATATGTGCTAATTTGGAACACTTAGGAGGTGATGAGCTGTCTAAGATGGTGATGAACTCTTGAAGGATCTTGTTGAAATTGACTTAATGGCATACCATGTTGTTAGATGAAGCTATGTTGTATGCTTAAGTGATATGTGGGGATAATAATTGTATGTAGTAAATAGGGTTGTTATGGTTAAGACAACATGATTTGAGATTATGAGGAGTTGTCTTACCCGTATACGGGGAGAGATAATGTAAGCTTGAGACATGAAATATTTGAGGATCTTAGAATATTGGATAATCGTTGAGACTTTAGGTATACAAGGCCTTTTTGAGTAAAATATTTTATGTTTGATCTTGATTGGAGTACATGGTATATGTGAAGTGTATTAGTGTGATGATTCCTTGGGTTGAGTATAAACCCCTTGTGATTTTTGTTGATGTTGTTGAGCTGATTGGAAATGGTATTACCAATTTTAAAGGAACAACAATAGGACCTTATGAATGTGACTTTGATTACAAAGAGAGTACAATGTGCTAAGGACTATCAGAGGTAGAATGAGATTGCGTTATATTGTGTCCATGTGAAGAATCTTTGTGTTGCTGAGTATAGGTTGATAGGTGTAGTTAAAGGGGACTATGCCGAAATTTGTATAGCTTGAGACCGTTGACGAACATTCGGTGACGAATGTTTCTAAGGGGAAGGATGTTACACCCCGTAATTTCAGGGCGTTTAATTGAGAACATGATTATGGAAATAAGATTTGAATGTTGGAAGGAAAGTATAATTACTTTTTCTTATGAAAAAAAAAATGGAAAAATGTGAAGACGAAAATTTATTAACTTGTAGTTGGATTATTTCCAATAGAGATATGGACATAGTGTAGATTAATTAAGTCTTGACATTGATAAAGTGGGGCCCACCAAAAAATTTCACAATTTTGAGGGGTGAGTCCATCGAAAATTTAAAGAAAATTGCTAAGTGTGGGAGATATTTTGTGAGGTGAAGACAAGTGGACAAGTGGGATTCAAGGGTCCCCCATCCACTTGTGCTTGTACACCTCTTATATATTACAAGTCTTGCAAGACTTAAGCTCACAAATATCTATATTCTTCAACCTCTCTTATCCTTTCCTTAGCCTTCAAGTCTCGAAAATCTTGAGCAAAAGTGAAGAACAAGAGTAAGTTATTTTCCAAGATTAAGCTTCCTAATCAAGTTCTAAGTCAAGTTAACTCTCTAAGTTTAATGATCACGGTTTTGGACCAAAAACTATCTTGAAACCCTAAGCTTGTTTGAACTTTATGAAAGAAGAACATGAAAGTAATATGGATACAAACTTGTAGAGGATACATGTGTGTGATTGGAACTTGAAGAAGTGGTGCAAAAAGTGAGGTGTTGGCCGAGATTAAGGGACTGTTTTGTGCCAAGATTAAGGTAAGATTTCTTCTTCCTCTTGAAGTAATTGGAATTTATATGATGAACTTGTGTTAAGTAAAAAAGGAGAATAAGAAATATGTGTCACAGTTTTGGCATGCTAGCCGAAAACTGAACAGTTTTGGTGTTGTCGGATTCGTTGGTTATTGTTTTTATTATCATTACTACGTGCATGTTAAAATGAAGGAAATCTTATTATTACAAGTGGACGTGTTTTATATATAAGTGTTGGAATGTGAATTGGATTATAAGAAGTCATAGAAATGGCTTTGGTTGTAGACTTGTAGTAGTTGGCCGAAAAACTGCATGAAACTGTGAGACGTTGTTGTGCTGTTTTAGGGGCTGTTTTATACGTGTTATATGCTGGAAATTTAGCTACCATTATGCATGTTTAAATGTGGTAATTGCTAATGCATGTCCTAAAAGAATTAGGGTGTAGAAAAGCTTCATATTCTACCCTTATCGTTGATGAAGTATGAACTGTTTTAGTGGACTGTTTTGTATGGATTAAGAGGCCGGATTTACATAAGAAGTAGGTGTGTGAATCACCTTAGTTGCTGTTTTGGTTGTGCCCTTAATTGGTGCTTGGTTATTGATATTATTGGCCTTATTTATACGGTGGAAAAATATGTATAAATAGGGGAAGTGCTGCCCAAATTTTTATAATAAATGAGATTCATTATATGGTATAAACGTACACTAGTATCATGAAGTTGATAGACATGTTATTGTGGTTATAGGTTGAAGTACTAATGTGGACATATTCTACTTATCATGTTGGTTAGTCGTCAATAAGGTATGTGAACCTCTTCATTCTTTCTTGTGGTATGTTCTACGTATGAACCATCACTGTGGTATTGTTTCAAAAGTTATTATACTCTTAGAAGTTAAGGAGTATTCATGTTATTGATTATATGCTGAAAGCATGCCTAAACTATTCCTAAGTCCTTACCAAGTCTTATGGGAGATGTTGGTAAGAGTTTTTAGTAAGCATTGGTGTCGAGTTGACCTTGCTACGTTACAACACTAATAAGTTTTAAGCGTTGAAACTGATTTTGGTAAACGTGTTAAAACAAGACATTGCAACGTTAAATGAAGAAGGTATCGAAAATCAATTATATTGAAATGATTAGACTTCCATCTGCATAGAAACTAAAATATAACCAAATTGTTTTACATTTTCTAGTTCACAGCTGATTAGATGAAATCTCATGATATAATTACTCACGACCCATATAAGGATTAATTAGGCAAATTCGGATCGGTTTTCACCATTCAGATGTTTCCATAATGTTAGCCAGAGGAGCGAGACGAATTCAGATTATCAAGTGGTACAAACGACAAGCGGTATGTGAACTATCCTTCTTCTTTTGGCATGAATTATATGAAGTGAATGTACGACAGACGTACATAGTTTTATTGGATCTTAATCCTAAAATGAAAGATATGATAGTATCTTGGGTGTTTCTAAATGAAAGTATAAGTGACTTGATTTGAAATGTATAAGTGACTTGATTTGAACAGTATAAGTGACTTGATTTTTAAAAGTGAAAGTGCCTTGATTTATACAAGATGTGATAGTGCCTTAGTCATTTTATAAAATGGATGTACGGTGAATGTACATAGTACTTTTGGGTTCAAGTCCCTAATATTACATGATATGACTCTTTTCATAAAATGAATGTACGGTGGACGTACATAGTACTTTTGGGTTCAAGTCCCTAATATTACATGATATGACTCTTTTCATAAAATGAATGTACGGTGGACGTACATAGTACTTTTGGGTTCAAGTCCCTAATATTACATGACATGATAGTGCTTGGGTTTTCTGAAAGAAAAGATATACAAGTGCCTTTGGTTTTACAACTGAAGTTCATTATATAAGATTGGTACATGATATGTTGGTACCTTGGTTTTCTAAAATGAAAGTTCATTACAAAGGTTTGGTACATGATATTTTGGTACCTTGGTTTGTATAAATTGGAAGTTCATAGAATGTTTGGTACATGATATATTGGTACCTTGGTTCTACCGGCAAAAAATACACCGAGTCCCACAAATGGGCCAGGATACGTTATGTGATACATCGAGTCCCACAAATGGGTCGGGATACGTTAGGTGATACCCTGAGTCCTACAAATGGGTCAGGATACGTTATGTGATACACCGAGTCCCACAAATGGGCTGGGATACGTTATGTGATACACCGAGTCCCACAAATGCGCCGGGATACGTTATGTGATACACTGAGTCCCACAAATGGGCTGTGATACATCGAGTCCCACAAATGGGCCGGGATACATTATGTGATACACCGAGTCCTAGAATGGGACGAGATATGTTATGCGCAAACAGTTACATGATTCCACCGAGTCCCTCACTAAAGGGCCGGGATATGTTATAAGTAAATAGATACGATGACTCCATGGACAGGCATCCACGATTTTGTTATGACTCTCATTTTGTTTAAAAGGCACAGTTGGCTCTCTCTTTTAAAAAGGTACAGTTGGCTCTTATTTTATATGACACGGTTGGACCTGGTATTTGATTTTCATACTTGTCCCTGTACCAGTTATGATCTTATTTACTGTACTTCATGTTTACATACTTGGTACCTTGTTGTACTGACCCCCTTCGGGAGGCTGCGTTCATGCCTGCAGGTTGGTGATCCTCGAGCTTAGGATCCTTGCTAAGCATTTTAGGATAGCTCCATTGTTCCGGAGCCTAGTCATTTTGGTACAGGTCTTCCATTATGACTTATGTATATTCAGGGTACGACGGGGCCTTGTCCCTTCATAGTTCACTATCTTATTCTTAGAGGTTTGTAGTCATGTGTGGGTTGGACATATGTACAGTTGTAGTGGTTTGGATAT
This sequence comes from Przewalskia tangutica, assembly GCA_029844215.1. Classification (NCBI taxonomy): domain Eukaryota; kingdom Viridiplantae; phylum Streptophyta; class Magnoliopsida; order Solanales; family Solanaceae; genus Przewalskia; species Przewalskia tangutica. The sequence continues at coordinate 103,342,394 of CM056736.1, read as the reverse complement.
TTTTATGTACAATGACGGCCTTGTCGTCTTGCCTGTTTTATTATACGAGTTTGATATTAAAGTTTAGGGGACAGGATCCCTTTGTTATGAGATTATAAGTTTGTATTAAGCTTCCGCTGGTTATATGTAATGTGTGAGTATAAGGTGCCCAGGTAGGGCACCAGTCGCGGCCCGTTGGTTCGGGTCGTGACAAGAACTCTCTCAATGCGATATGCTCCAACGTGTTTGACAAAAATGAGACAATGGACTTCATAAGAGAAAAGAATTACGTGTGTCATCACTGTAAGAAGGCTGATGTCACGACCCGACCTCGGGCCCGCGACTGGTGCCCCATCCGGGTACCCTTACAGGTATACATCAGATATAACCAACAGCAGCTAAATAAAACGCATATACATACATCAATGTGAAGTAAGAAACAGGCTAGCCGATAAGTCCACCTTTCTGCATATATACATAATCAAAAGAGCTACATCTTTTACAAGTCCAACCCACATACATGACTACAGACCTCTAAGAGTTTGGACCCTATCTAAGATGGGACATGGCCCCGCCATACCCCTGAATGTACAAAAACTGACAATACCAGGGATCCGTACCAAAAGATAAGCATTCACAGTAATTGAGCTTCCCAAAAGGTGAACAGTGATCCTAAGAGCGAGGATCAGCAAACCGTGTACCTCTACCTGCGGCATGAACGCAGCCCCCCGAGGAAATGGGGTCAGTACAAAAGATGTACCAAGTATATAAAACTGAAAGTACTGTAATGAAATCATAATAGTCTAAAATAGAGCAGGAGACATGTATGATAACCAAATTAACAGTACAATGTGTCTTATTAACAATGAGAATAATAAGAGTAAACTTTACCATTTAAAATAGGAAGCTTATGATTAATTCAGGTCCACCCGCCCGTAGTATCATTATGCAATCCTATTCAAGGGACTATTTCACCCGCATAGGTCATGTGGACCCGCAATGGAGCAATTTGCCCCGCATAGGACTATTTCACCCGCATAGGCCCTACGGACCCGCAATGAGCATATAGGCAATACTCGCATCGTGGAGAGCAAGTCCACGGATATGTATAATGTCCCGGGGATTGGCCCCGCAATAAATAATATAACACTAGCACTAATGACTATCATGAACAACTTAAGCAAGTTAAGTAACCCTTAACTCTTATTAGAACAAATAGGATGTACTCTCATTTTATTAAACTCAAGACACTATCATGTCATGTAAAATCCGGGAATTTAACCCCCAAGTACTACGTACTTCTTCTCTTTCTTTTTTAAAAAAGAACCCTTTTCATGTAATAACCACAAGACACTAACACCCGTAGTATCAAGACATGTCTACTTTTCAAAACAAGTTACTACACCTTTAGAAATTCAATTTAAGGCTTTAAGATCAACTTTCTACTTTCAAGACTCAAGTAACTTATACCTTTAAATCAAGTTACCCTTCTTTAAATCAAGTCATTTATCCTCTTTTAAATCAATCAATTAAACCACTCTTTTAACTTTCCATAAAGTCATTATAACTGACCTCCCATAAAGCCATTATAACTAACTTTATGTTTAGAAAACTAAGACATTTATATCCTTTAAAATCAAGTGAGCTTAACTCTCCAACTCAATTAAACTTGTACATTTTAAATCAAGTCAATGGTACCAAAAATGAAACCGAATTCATTTAAAATATGTACGTCCACCGTACTATACAATTATAAGATTCATGCTCAAGAAGATAGGGAAAGTTCCACATACCTCTTCGGCTTAATCCACCCGCTAAGTTGAATACGCCGCACGTAGAATGTCAACCTATAATGACCATAATACGTCTATCAACTTGTAGCTTTCTATGGTAGAATAATACTAAGTATAAGGTCTCTTGTTCTACGAAAAATTGGACAACACTTCCCCTGTTTCTACGTACTTTTCCACCTTTTTCAAGGCCCGAAATCAATAATCAATACGCCACATTTAAGGCACAACCAACAGCTAACCAAAGAGGATTACTGTCACGCCCCGACTTTTCCTAAGTCTTTACCTAGGGCGTGATGGCACCTGGACAATTATTTTCCACCAGGAGCACCATTTAATTCTCTTTATTTAGAAATTTAAACTTATATTCAAATACGGAGCTATTAATAAAAATAACAATAAAAAAATCTGTTTATGACTTTATAAGAAAAACATAACGCGAGCCCATGCTCGTGCAAATATTGTTTCTACATAGACATACTGACAAAGATTATTCTAAGTTGGAAGGGAGACCATTCCACACAGGCATTTCCCGAGACATTGAAACTGACATTCTGAACCTGACGAGTACCAAGCCCGGAACAATGGACTTGGTATGACAAGAGGCTGCGGGACGATCGCTAGCCTTGGCGTGGAGCCTTTCCTCTATCACGCTTTCAAAACATGTTAAATAAAGTCATACCATCCAAATGGTGAGAACCTTACCTGCAATTCAAAGTAACACCACAATATTCCAAGTGCAATCATATTATAACGTAATAAGCATATTGCAAAACATATCAAAGTTACAACATCTTTAAATATGCAACAACTCCTCATAGGAAATTCTCGCTTAACTAACACTTCATTTTATCTCGTATTATACGTTAAGACATTCCCTGCATTTCCACATGTTTATTACATTTATATATTTGTGAACGCGTATTCACTTTTCATATTTATATAGGTGAACACGTATTCATCTTTCATATTTGTTGCGCGCAACCCGATCCATTATATTTACGTATTTGTGAACACGTATTCACTTTACGCTTTGTTGCGCGCGCAACCCGATCCATTATGTTTACGTATTTGTGAATGTGTATTCACTTTACGCTTTGTCATGCGCAACCCGATCCATTATATTTACGTATTTGTGAACATATATTCACTTTACGCTTTGTTGCGCGTGCAACCCGATCCATTATGTTTACGTATTTGTGAACGCCGTATTCACTTTACGCTTTGTTGCGCGCAACCCGATCCATTATATTTACGTATTTGTGAACATATATTCACTTTACGTTTTGTTGCGCGCGCAACCCGATCCATTATGTTTACGTATTTCAACGCCAGATTCACTTTACGCTTTGTTGCGCGCAACCCGATCCATTATATATTTATATATTTATGTGAACACGTATTCACTTTTCATATTTTTTCAGAAGATCGAATAAATACTATTCTCTTTTCTAACATTCTGTCATTCATACTTGTAGCGATTATAACTTTTTAACCATAACTCCAACTAAGGTGTTTCTCAAGCGAAAACTAAGGTAAGACGGGGATCTTTCACTGTACCAAATTTCATTTAAAACTACTTTGGGTAACTAACACAAATTTATCCTCAAAACAGCCACATGAAATTCGTTTCGGCAGAATTTTTATTAAACAACACCCAATCTTAGAATAGTCATAACTCCTAATCTGTAAACCCGTTCAAGCCCCATAAAATCTCAAAACGACGAGAACAGAGAGATACACGTCTCCATGTGAACCATTCTTTCATATTCTGTACCATTTAGTACAGTTTTACACTTTTATTCGCTGCCCTTCCTGGATCTCGATAGATCCGAGGCAGAAACTTTAAACAGCGATAACTCTCAATAAGTAAGTCGGATAGACCCCCGTAAGGTCTCAAAATGTCCACAACAAAGATATATAGAACTTTCATTTAGAAACAATTTTCATATTCCCCACAAATTAGTACAGTTTTACGTTTCAACGTCCTGCCCTTCTGGATTCCGACGAATCCGAGGCAGCAACTTCAAACTACAATAACTCTCAACTCGTAAGTCCGTTTTAATAAATCTTTATATATATCTGTCCGTAACAGAGAGACTTACAACCATGTAAATTTTCATATAATTCTAATAAGTAAAACTCAATAAAAACAGTCCGTAATTATGCCTTTCCGAATTTCGACCAAATCTAAGGCAGGAACTTTGAACTATGATAACTTTCAAACCGTACGTCCATTTTACCTCATTTTTGATTCTATATGATCATATTAGAGAGGTGTACAATTCCTCCGAATTTCATCAAATTCTAACAATTATAACTCAGTGAGAACAGTTCGTAAAGTTCATGACGCAACTAGTTGTCTAAACAATCAAAAGTTCAATATTTCTTTTCAACACTCAATTCTTATTCTAACATGTATTGAACTAAAAATAAAGGATGTTACCAAGAATTTCTGAGTGAGAAAACTCACCTTGTAAGTGTGAAAAAAATTGTGGTTCGGTTGCTACAACCACCCTTGCTCCTTAGTGTTCCCTAATTTTCTTGTTCTCCTTCCTCCCTTGATATTTTCTTGATTTTTTTCCTTCTTGTTCACTTGTTTTTTTTTCTGATTTTCTAACCTTTATGTTATGTACTTTGTTTGTGTGTAAATACAATGTATAAGTGGAGAGTTTTCTATAACCTATGGGAGGTGAAATGACAAGAGTTGGAGGGGAAATGAAAAAGGGGGAAGGGGGGAAAGCACACATTTACGTGCATGCTGGCTGCTACACTTTTTTTTTTTTCTTTTGTTTTTTTTTTCTTATTTTCATTTCATCTATCTATTTATCAAACTTTAACACTAACTCTATCTCATGCAATTTATTCTTTGTTTTCTTATATATATATTTTTATTAACTCAACCACAACTATATATATATATATTTTTTTTTCAGATTTCACATTCTCTCCTCCTTAAGCAACATTCGTCCTCGAATGTGAATAAGGTCGTAACATAATCACATAGACACAATAATGTTTATTTTTATTAACCCAACCACAACTATATATTATTTTATTTTTTTCCGGATTTCACATTCTCTCCTCCTTAAGCAACATTCCTCCTCGAATGTGAATAAGGTCGTAACATAATCACATAGACACGCAAATGACACACATATGAAGTACTATGTAATGCATTTTTTTTTACCTTAGTCAAATAGGAATGAATATTTGACTTTCATCGCATCTTCACTTCCGGTGGCTTCCTCTCAGGAGTGATTCCTCCATAGACCTTCACTAAGCAATATCTTTATTTCTAAGGCGTTGGACCTTTCTATCAAGTATTTCCACCGAACTTCTTCATATCAAGCTCCTCATTAAGAACTATCTCCCGGGAAGGATGACGTGACTTGGATCGTGCAAATATTTTCGTAACATTGACATACGAAATACCGGATGCATCGCCCATTTCTTGTGGAAGTGCTAATTCGTAAGCCACATTCCCACTCTTCGCAAGATCTCATATGGCCCAATAAACCTTGGGCTCAATTTCCTTTCTTACCAAAACGCATCACTCCCTTCATCGGGGGACACTTTTAAAAATACCTTCTCCCCTCTCGAATTCAAGATCTCTTTCCGATGATCCGCATAGACTTGTGACGGCTATGAGCTGTTTTGATCCGCTCCCAATCATCTGTACCTTATCATTTGTTTCTTGAATGACTTCAGTCCGAACAATTGCGTCACCCACCTCGAACCATCCAAGTGGAGACCTACATTTTCGTCCATATAATGCTTCAAACGGGGTCATTTGTATGCTAGAGTGAAAACTATTATTGTAGGCGAACTCAATTAGACATAGATGGTCCAACCAGCTTCCCTGGAAATCTAACACACAAGATCGCAACATGTCCTCAAGTGTTTGAATTGTTCGCTCAGCTTGCCCATCTGTTTGCGGTGGAAAGCCGTGCTTAACTTAACTTTTGTCCCGAGACCCTGCTGGAAACTTTGCCAAAAGTGTGAGGTGAACTGGGAACCCTATCTCAAATAATTTGTAAGGGAATACCGTAACCGCACAATCTCCTTCAAATAAATGTGTGTACTGTGTGGCGCGATACGTAGTCTTGACCGAAGAAATGGGTTGACTTTGTAAGCCGATCAACAATCACCCAAATAGAATCATACCCTTCTCGAGTTTTGAGACCGCCATAAAATTCATATGAATCGCCTCCCATTTCCACATGGGGACTCCAATGTCTGAAGTAATCCGCCTGTGTTTTGATGTTCATTTCACCGCCACATATAAGACATCTCCGACAAACTCCGCAACGTCTTTCTTCATCCCGCCCCACCGCAATTTGCCTTGAGGTCCCGATACATTTCTGACTCGGATGAATGGAATATCTTGTGTTGTGACCCTCATCTAAGATTTTCCTCCTTAGATCCTTTACCTTAGGAACACATAACCTACCCTTATACCGGGCGGTTCCACATTATCTCCCAATGTAAATAGTGAAGGTTTTCCTGTTGATCCTCTCCGAAATCCAACAAACTCCGTATCCTCAAACCGACTTTCTTTTATTTCGGCCAAGGCGCATCGCGAGGTATCATGTACCACCACCCTACCTTCACCGATCTCGCTTAAGCTAACCCCGAGGTTTTCCAATCTTTGTACCTCACGAACAATAATTTCTTTGTATTGCCAAATGGACCAAGTGCCCATCGATCTCCCATCGAGTCGCCACCACCACGTTGGCTTTCCCAGGATGGTAAAGAATACTAAGGTCATAATTCTTAAGCAACTCTAACCATCTTCTTTGTCGGAGATTCAAATCCTTCTGCGTGGTTATGTACTGCAAACTCTTATGATCTGTAAATATGTCCACATGCACACCATACAAATAATGTCTCCATATTCGTAAGACAAACACCACCGCAGCTAATTCCAAGTCATGAGTTGGGTAATTCTTCTCATGTATCTTCAATTGTCTAGATGCATATTCCACACTGCATCAAGACACATCCTAACCCAACTCTAGAGGCATCACAATAGACTGTGAATCCTTTTTGTCCCGATGGTAAGGTTATGACTGGTGCAGTAGTCAACAATTCCTTTAGTTTCTGAAAACTTGCTTCACATGCTCCTGACCACTGGTACTTAACCGTTTTTTTGAGTCAACCGGGTCAAAGGAGCAGCAAGACTAGAAAAACCTTTTACGAATCTTCTATAATACCCAGCCAAACCCAAGAAACTTCTAACCTCTGTCGGAGTGGTCGGTTTTGGCCAGTTCTTCACTGCTTCTATCTTCTGGGGGTCTACCATAATTCCATCCCTTGACACAACATGACCCAAAAAGGCTACCTTTTCCAACCAAAATTCACACATTGAAAATTTAGCATATAGTTTCTCCTGTTTCAAGACTTGAAGCACTACCCTCAGATGCTCTTCCTGTTCTTCAACACACTTGCTGTAAATTAGGATATCATCTATAAATACAATTACGAACAAATCCAAGAATGGTTTAAAGATTATGTTCATTAGATCCATAAATGCTGCTGGGGCATTGGTTAATCCGAAAGACATGACCAAGAACTCATAATGGCCATATCATGTCCTAAAGGCTGTTTTTGATATATCATTCAGATTTATTTTCATCTGATGATATCTCGAACGAAGATCAATCTTGGAAAAAATAATTGGCTCTCTGAAGTTGGTCAAAAAGATCATCGATTCTTGGTAATGGATATCGATTCTTGATCGTGAACTTATTGAGTTGTCGATAATCGATGCACATTCGGAGCGATCCATCTTTTTTTCTTCACAAAAAGAACTGGTGCGCCCCAGGGGGAAACACTAGGCCTTATAAATCCTTTATCCGTAAGATCCTTCAATCGTTCTTTTAACTCTCTCAATTTAGCTGGGGCCATTCGATATGGAAGAATAGAAATAGGTCTTGTACCCAGAATTAACTCTATAGCGAACTCCACTTCTCTATCCGGAGGAAGGCCTGGGAGATCTTCAGGAAAAAAACCTTCGAAAATTTTCAAACAATAGGGACATCATGCACCGCTGGGGACTCTTTTTGGGTATCTACTATATTAGTCAGTTATGCGTACTCCACTTTGTGACTCCTTAATAACTTTTGAGACCTAAGGTAGGAAATAAGCTGACGTGAGGATATTCTTCGCATCATGGGTAGCAAATCCACGGAACAGGTGGTATAACGTCTTGGGGGTTTTCCCCTCATTTATATTCTTACCCTGAAGCAGGTGGTATGACGTCTTGGGGATTTTCCCTCATTCATACTCTTACCCTGGAGAAGGTGGTATGACGTCTTGGGGCTTTCCCCTCATTCATACTCTTACCCTGGAGAAGGTGGTATAACGTCTTGGGGCTTGCCCCTCATTTATACTCTTACCCTGCAGGCGTGGTATAACGTCTTGGGGTTTCCCCTCATTTATACTCTTACCCTGAAGCAGGTGGTATGACGTCTTGGGGCTTTCCCCTCATTTATACTCTTACGCTGGAGAAGGTGGTATAACGCTTGGGGGTTTACCCCTCATTTATACTCTTACCCTAGCTCAACCGGCTATCCTACATAACATAAGTAAGTCAAGAAATCCCCTAACTTCTTATTGACATTATTAATATATCCTCTCATTTTAGTTCACTTAAGGCACTAACATGTCTTAATAAAAGAATCCGGAAATTTAATCCCAAGTACTACATACTTCTACTCTTTTAAAACGAATGACTCTTTTTTTTTTATATATAAAACTTCCAAGATACTAATAACCATAGCATCAAGTCACTTGTCCTTACTTATCTTACTTAAAGTAAATCTCTCCTTTTAACTTTCCATAAAGCGAATATAACCAACTTCCCATAAAGTCGTTATATTAATCTTATACCTTAGTCAATTACATTTTCCTATTTCCAAGGGACTTAAACTTTTAAAACAAAACAAGTATCATATACTCAAAACACTTCAAGTCCCTTAACTTTGAAAACTTAAGACATCCTTAATAGTTTTAAAGAAGTGGGTTAACCTCCTAACTCGCCCAACTTGGCCATTCTTAAATAAGTAAAGGATATCAAAGTATCAGACGCTCACCGTACTATATAAGTACAACTATTCATGCTCAAGAGATAGGAAAGTTCCACATACCTTTATTGATCTTCTAAACGGTAAGTGGAACTCTCTCTGGATGGAGTTGACTATTTTCTATAATATGACTCCAATCGGATAGTTGAAAAATGTCAAGTCACATAAATGCCTCTTTCGTGAATACTCTCTTTTTGATTTGGCAAAACCTTCTACCCTCATTGTCATGTTGACGATCCAAGGTACGTCCGATCATAGGCTAATGCCAATACCTTCTCTACCAAGTTCGGGTTTAAACCCTCACAAATCTTTTGACCTTCTCCCTTTCTGTAGGAATAATATGTGCATTGTATGCTGACAATCGGATGAATTAGGTATTGTACTCTATCACATTGCGGTCTCCTTGTTTCAACAGTTCAAACTCACGTCTGAGAGGCATCTTTTCGGGAGTTAGGCATGTACTTTTCACTGAATGCAGCTCTGAACTCCCCCCACGTCATCGGTGGTGACATCGGAAAATGATTTCTTCTAAAATTTCTCCACCACACCCGTGTGTCGTCCACTAACCGTGCGATTACCAAATTGACGTCATGCGTCTCCACACATCCTCGTGTAAACAATAGGTTTTCTACCTCATCGAGAAATACTATTGGGTTAGACTTGTAGTCCTTCCCTGTATAGATATGTTCCCTTCTTCTCACAAAATTTGCCCCATAGTCTATCTGGTACCTCTCCTACCTTTTCGGTCGGTGGTGCAGTCACATCTGGTTATTTTATCGTTGTACACTCCCTTCCACAATCCTTTGAAGGAGGTAGTACGAGAACCAAGTCTACGAAAAGACTCAAGATAGGCACGAGAGGAGTATGAAAGAAGTGAAACTTTAGGATGTTATTCTGTTTACTTATTACTAAGGTGGCGCGCACACCGTCGCAATAAGTAACCGTTCAAACACCCAACTCGAAGAAAACTTCCTAGAATCTCTTAACCTGGTTTAGCTTTGATACCAACTTGTCACGCCCCGACTTTTCCTAAGTCTTTACCTAGGGCGTGATGGCACCTGGACAATTATTTTCCACCAGGAGCACCATTTAATTCTCTTTATTTAGAAATTTAAACTTATATTCAAATACGGAGCTATTAATAAAAATAACAATAAAAAAATCTGTTTATGACTTTATAAGAAAAACATAACGCGAGCCCATGCTCGTGCAAATATTGTTTCTACATAGACATACTGACAAAGATTATTCTAAGTTGGAAGGGAGACCATTCCACACAGGCATTTCCCGAGACATTGAAACTGACATTCTGAACCTGACGAGTACCAAGCCCGGAACAATGGACTTGGTATGACAAGAGGTCATGGACGATCGCTAGCCTTGGCGTGGAGCCTTTCCTCTATCACGCTTTCCTGAAACATGTTAAATAAAGAGTCAGCCCTACCATCTGGGGCTGAGTGAGAACCTTACCCTGCAATTCAAAGTAACACCACAATATTCCAAGTGCAATCATATTATAACGTAATAAGCATATTGCAAAAACATATCAGGTTACAACATCTTTAAATATGCAACAACTCCTCATAGGAAATTCTCGGTTTAACTAACACTTCATTTTATCTCGTATTATACGTTAAGACATTCCCCTGCATTTCCACATGTTTATTACATTTATATATTTGTGAACGCGTATTCACTTTTCATATTTATATATAGGTGAACACGTATTCATCTTTCATATTTGTTGCGGCGTGCAACCCGATCCATTATATTTACGTATTTGTGAACACGTATTCACTTTACGCTTTGTTGCGCGCAACCCGATCCATTATTTTTACGTATTTGTGAATGTGTATTCACTTTACGATTTGTTGCGGCGTGCAACCCGATCCATTATATTTACGTATTTGTGAACATATATTCACTTTACGTTTTGTTGCGGCGTGCAACCCGATCCATTATGTTTACGTATTTGTGAACGCGTATTCACTTTACGTTTTGTTGCGCGCAACCCGATCCATTATATTTACGTATTTGTGAACATATATTCACTTTACGTTTTGTTGCGGCGTGCAACCCGATCCATTATGTTTACGTATTTCGAACGCGTATTCACTTTACGCTTTGTTGCGCGCAACCCGATCCATTATATATTTATATATTTATGTGAACACGTATTCACTTTTCATATTTTTCGTAAGATCGAATAAATACTATTCTCTTTTCTAACATTCTGTCATTCATACTTGTAACGATTATAACTTTTTAACCATAACTCCAACTAAGGTGTTTCTCAAGCGGAAACTAAGGTAAGACGGGGATCTTTCACTGTACCAAATTTCATTTAAAACTACTTTGGGTAACTAACACAAATTTATCCTCAAAACAGCCACATGAAATTCGTTTCGGCAGAATTTTTATTAAACAACACCCAATCTTAGAATAGTCATAACTCCTAATCTGTAAACCCGTTCAAGCCCCATAAAATCTCAAAACGACGAGAACAGAGAGATACACGTCTCCATGTGAACCATTCTTTCATATTCTGTACCATTTAGTACAGTTTTACACTTTTATTCGCTGCCCTTCCTGGATCTCGATAGATCCGAGGCAGAAACTTTAAACAGCGATAACTCTCAATAAGTAAGTCGGATAGACCCCCGTAAGGTCTCAAAATGTCCACAACAAAGATATCTAGAACTTTCATTTAGAAACAATTTTCATATTCCCCACAAATTAGTACAGTTTTACGTTTCAACGTCCTGCCCTTCTGGATTCCGACGAATCCGAGGCAGCAACTTCAAACTACAATAACTCTCAACTCGTAAGTCCGTTTTAATAAATCTTTATATATATCTGTCCGTAACAGAGAGACTTACAACCATGTAAATTTTCATATAATTCTAATAAGTAAAACTCAATAAAAACAGTCCGTAATTATGCCTTTCCGAATTTCGACCAAATCTAAGGCAGGAACTTTGAACTATGATAACTTTCAAACCGTACGTCCATTTTACCTCATTTTTGATTCTATATGATCATATTAGAGAGGTGTACAATTCCTCCGAATTTCATCAAATTCTAACAATTATAACTCAGTGAGAACAGTTCGTAAAGTTCATGACGCAACTAGTTGTCTAAACAATCAAAAGTTCAATATTTCTTTTCAACACTCAATTCTTATTCTAACATGTATTGAACTAAAAATAAAGGATGTTACCAAGAATTTCTGAGTGAGAAAACTCACCTTGTAAGTGTGAAAAAAATTGTGGTTCGGTTGCTACAACCACCCTTGCTCCTTAGTGTTCCCTAATTTTCTTGTTCTCCTTCCTCCCTTGATATTTTCTTGATTTTTTTCCTTCTTGTTCACTTGTTTTTTTTCTGATTTTCTAACCTTTATGTTATGTACTTTGTTTGTGTGTAAATACAATGTATAAGTGGAGAGTTTTCTATAACCTATGGGAGGTGAAATGACAAGAGTTGGAGGGGAAATGAAAAAGGGGGAAGGGGGGAAAGCACACATTTACGTGCATGCTGGCTGCTACACTTTTTTTTTTTTCTTATTTTCATTTCATCTATCTATTTATCAAACTTTAACACTAACTCTATCCCATGCAATTTATTCTTTGTTTTCTTATATATATATTTTTATTAACTCAACCACAACTATATATATATATATATATTTTTTTTTCAGATTTCACAATTACACGCCTAACTGGACGTGTAAAATTCTGCCCCACAATTCATATATAATATTCCATTATTTAAGGCCAATCTCGACTACAACAATGACAACATATAGGCCTTTTTCAATTCCTTTTTAATCCAAATCGTTATTCCAACATGTTATATACAACTACAACATGTAATCTTCCATTACATTAAGAAGCAATCGATCCTTACCTCAATATGCCCAAATATTATCCAAGTTAAAAGTCGATCCTTAGCAATTCTTAGCTCCTTTTATTTACGTTCCAATCCACAATATGCAACCACTATAAGCTTATGATGAACTCCTCTTCAAGTTCCAACCCAAAATATGAAGAACACATTAGGGTTTCAAGGTGTGACTAACGGATTATCATAGTATTTTCGGGGTTTAAAGGGTTGGTTATGCTTAGTATACCACTAGGGATCTTTGGTTTGAATATGGGGATTTATCAACGTGTATTGAAGAATTTTTGTTCCTCAAGTGGGTACAAAGCCGAGAGCCCTTAAATGGTGAGCAAAAGTTTTCTTGAAATTTCACTACGTGTTGAAGTCTTGAACCTCTATGTGTGTATATATAATGTAGACAAGGGAGAAGAATAAAACAAGTGTAAGGTTGAGATTGTGGACAAGTGTGTGTGGGACCCACTTGTCCAACAAATATCTTGGCACACTTGGCCATCAATCTCGCCCAACATGGGCCATGTGGGGGTGACACGTGTCACCCTTCTATTGGTCCAAAATATTTCATCTCCCGAAATATCAATAATTGGTCGAAATATCGAAAACTTTGTGGGCCCATAAAATCATAAAATTTCCCGGGGTGGGCCCCACATGACTAAATCCAAAAATAAAATTCCATAATTCTAATAAATTCTGTAAGCCCCAAATACCAAATCTGAGAACCCAATTCTCATTACTAAACTTTTTTCCTTCACGAGGTTCGGAATTTTTTCCTTAGGAAAAATAAATCTTTCTTTTGTTCAAATTAAAAAGTCTTGTTTGCTCACGTACGCTCTCATATACATGTCGTAGAATTACGGGGTGTAACAACTGACCATTTAAAACCTTACTCCTTTAAATTGCACAAGTTCAGGAGCAAAATGTCGTCGAAAATGTTGTCTTACATTTCAGACAGCACTCGAAGCGACATTCTAGAAACCAGAAATCGTAAAAAGGTAAAGAAATCTTGGAGGCCCAGAATGAATGTGCGATGTAATGTTTCTTTAACTTATTTGAGGACTAACATTTCATGTTCGTGGTACTTCGACAGTGGATGTTCTCGACATATGACGGGGACAAAAGAGTGTCTAAAGAACTACGAGACTCTAAATGGAGGTAATGTTACTTATGGAGGCGGCGGAAAAAGTAAAATCATAGGCAAGGGAACCTTGAATGTTCCAGGGATCTTGGCCTTGAAGAATGTCTTGTACGTCGATGGTTTAATGGCTAACCTTGTTAGCATAAGTCAATTGTGTGATGACGATCTAGAGGTGATGTTCAATAAGTATGCTTGTACAATTATAAATGAATCTAACCAATATGTAATGTCAGGTACAAGAACATGTGATAATTGCTATCTCGTTGGAGAACAAGATATTTGCAATAATGTTAGGACGGATGACACGACCTTATGGCATAAAAAATTAGGGCATGTTTACTACCGTAACCTTGAAAGATTAATTTCTTATGAGGCTATACGAGGCATCCCTAAACTCAGTCCTAAAGATAAAATAATGATTTGTGAAGAATGTCTCAAAGGTAAGCAAACCCGTGTCTCCCATAATGTTGTCCAAAATGACGGGCAACATTAAGGTACGTTTCACTGTTTTCAACTTTTACACATGGATCAAATGGGTCAAATTGAAGTAGACAACCTAGGAGGTATGCGGTATTCTTATGTGATTGTGGATGACTTTTTCAGTTATTCTTGGATATTCTTCTTAAAGGAAAAGTCTCAAACGTTTGACATGTTCAAAGTATTACACTCTAGAATAAGAAATCTATATCATTCCTCTATTTGTTGGATCAGATCCGACCATAGAAAAGAGTTTGAGAATAGTCAGTTTTCTACATTTTGTGAGAAAATGAGTATTTTCCATGAGTTTTCTGCTCCCATTTGGCCTTTCTTACCACCTTCGTTATTGTGATTTTGGGTCACGTTGGCTGGATTTGAAGGAGTAAAACTGGAAGCTGTCATCATGACAACAGGGTTGGCCCCAATCTCCACTTTCTTAGCCAATCTGGCTTCTTCCAAAGTAAGCATAGAACGGGCTTGATAAAATTCTGGCAGAGGGTTACTCTGTCGAATAACTGAAGCAACACCGCCATAGGCCTCTGACAGGTCTGCAACCATCTGAAGAACTAGACGACTATTAGAAATAGGATAACCCACGTTGCTGAGCTGGTCTGCCAAGTCCTTGATGCGTTTGCAATACGAAGAAACTTGGAAAATTCGCCATAGAAACCTGAGAAAAATCCTGCTCAAGGATAACAATTCGAGAATGATTGTTATCTTGGAATATGTCTCGCAATCGATCCCACGCTGCCATAGCTGTGGAGTTGAGTTCCATAATCGTCTGTAAAAAATCTAAGGAGATAGTGGCATAAATCCACTGAAGAACCTTAGCATCAACAATGACCCATAATTCTGGATCTGCTTCTTTAGTGGGCATAACCGTCGTAGACGTAGCCGCCTTATCACCCTTCTTTGGAGGAGTTGGAGGAATGATGTGGTGGAGGACTTTATGTGCCAAAGCATGAATCTTAAACAATTCTTCTCACGTTCCATATTGGACGTTTTTAAGATCAAGAACAATAGGGATGTCGCTCTTGATGTTAGAAAATGTGAGGGCATGATGAAAAATGTTCTTATCAGCCATAGGGAATATAACAATAAGATTCAGAGAAGGGAATATGTGAGGAACAAATTTAGAGGGCTCGGGTTATTGAAGGAACTAACAAACCGAGAAGAAAATTTGAAGATCTCGGATTTGGTTGAAGAAACAAAACCGAGAATGTGAAGAAAAATATGAGAAGCGAAAACATGGTAAAGAGAACCTAGACTCTTAATACCATGAAAGAAATAATCCCTTGATTATTCTTATTAATGAAAGACATATATATACAAGTTACAAGGAAGGTCCTCTTCATATTCTATCTATAAATCCCTATTCTATAAGAATACTAACTTTACAATTATGGTAATATTACACTATTAATTAAGGTACAAACCTAAGTCTAATATTCACCAAATATACAAAGAAAAGGGAAAGGTAAAGGGGCCCACATGGTGGTCTCGGCTGGGCTATACGTTGGGCCCATATACACTTTAACAATAACGTTATCACCTAACTGTAAGTACTGGTGACAGATGGACCGTTTGGGATGAAATTGGCGGGTCAAGATGGGCTGAAATCACTCTTGTCAAAAGTCATAACCCATAAAAACTTGGGCGGATTGGGCTGGTCATTTGGGTTTTGTCACGACCCGAACCCGGACCCGTGACCGGTGCCTTAACCCGGGCACCCTAGTGACACAACATCAGAGAAAACCAGCGGAATATAAACTCAAGATAAACAACCATTACGATATAGAATAGTCTAGCCCAAAATGGCTAACCCAAAAGTACATAAACCAAACAGTTACATCCTTAACGAACCAAGTTCTGACAAGACTACAGGCCTCTAAGAATGAATAACACTATGACGGGACAGGGCCCCGCCATACCCCCTGAATGTACAAAAGTCTACAACCTCAGGGAATCGTACCAAAAGACGAGGCCTCCGGAGAAATAGAGCCTTCCGAGAACCGAACCGTGATCCTAAGAGTGCGGATCGCCAGTTATGAACCTCAACTCGCGGATGAACGCACTTCGGCGAGGTCGATAACATGTACCAAATATGCGAAATCGAAAATACCGTAATAATATCATAAGTCAAAATATAAGCCGGAGTTATAGACGAAAATCGGTTTACTCAGACTGTGCCTTACTAACAATGAGTAACAAATGTATATATATCGCGTAAAAATAGGAGGCTCATGATCAAACAGATACCTCGCCCGTAGTATCATTAAGCAATCCTACTCCTGGGACTATTTCACCCGCATAGGTCCTGTGGACCCGCATGAGGTCATCCGCCTCGTCATGGGACTGTTTCACCCGCATGGGACTATTTCACCCGCATGGATCCTATGGATCCGCATGAGTACCATCGCGTACTCGCATGGGACTATTTCACCCGCATGGATCCTATGGTCCAGATCCGCATGAGTACAAGCGCCGCACTCGCATCATGGGTAGCAAATCCATGGCATAAATAGTAAACCATCCTATTGGAGCATACCCGTGGGCCACCCATCGTGTCAGTATGTCCAAAGGAAATAACAAGAATAACCCGGGGTTTACCCGTAATAATATATATATAACATAGCTCATCCGGCTATCATACGCAACATAAGCACTACCGGCCTATCATATCATAACATAAGCACTACCGGCCTATCGTATCATAACATAAGCACTACCGGCCTATCATATCATAACATAAGCAAGTTAAGAAATTACCCTAACTTCTTATTAACATTATTAATATATCCTCTCTCATTTTAGTATACCTAAGGCACCAACATGTCTTTTAATAGAAAATCCGGGAATTTAACCCAAGTATCATGTACTTAACCTTTTAAGAAATAACTCTTTTTATACAAAAATTCCAAGATACTAATCACCATAGTATCAAGTTACGATTTCTTTTCAAAACAAGTCACGTTTCCTTTTAAAACTATCCCAAGCTTCTAAATTAAGTGACTTCATTTCTTGTAAAACCTTAGGCAATTCATACCTTAAAACCATTTTCCTTCCACAAGTTCAAAACATCAAAACCTTTCTCCATTAAACTTTCACAAACTAATATAACCAACTCCCCATAAAGCCGTTATATTAGAGTTAAACAATAGTAAAACACATTCCCTTAAGTCCAAGGGATTTTTATACTTTTCTTTTAAAACGAAGCAAGTATCAAATACTTATAACAAACGAAGATTTCCAAATCTTGTCGCTCACCGCATACACATGTGTACAACTAATCATGCTCAAGAGATAGGAAAGCTCCACATACCTCTTCGGTCAATCCACAAGCTAAGTCCAATTTACCGCACGTAGTATGTCAACCTAAAATGACCACAATACGTTTATCAAGCTCTAATTATAATGCAGAATTTTCCCGAGTTAAAGTCACCAATTTCCTACGGAAAATTGGGCAGCGTTTCCTTTGTTTCTACATACTTTGCCACCTTTTCCAAGATCGATTTTTAACGCTCAAATGCCATGTTTAAGGCTCAACAACCAACCAACACCAAGGGGATTACACACCTAAACTTTGGTGTGTAAAATTCAGCCCCACAAGTTACAACAACTAACCCAACAAGTCTAATGTAGTATTTAGGCAACAACATGCTCATAAAATCCCCCAAACCAATTCTTTCATAATCAAACCCCATTTCTTACATGCAACTACTCTAAGTGCATTTTCCAACTACAAGTTCTTCCTATTAAACATGCAACACCCAAAACCAACTACAAGAGAAGAAGTGTTACCTTGAGTTTTAGCCAAACTTAATCCAACACCTTGCTAGCCTTTTTCTCCAAGAACACCACCACAATAGTCTTCACAAGCTTGTAATAACCTTTCCTTCCTATTACACTTTTCAGATTTTTCCCTTAGGCTAGAATTCCTCTTGGGAATTTAGAGAGAAGGATGAGCTTTTTAATTTAGAGAGAGATGGAGTGTAAAGATGAAAAGTTGAAAGAAATGACCAAGCCTTGGTCAATATAATGCATGTGAGAAAATCGGATGGGGACACTTGTCACCCTCCCATGGCCTCTTTAAAACAAAATCGACTTTCTAAGTTTTTTTTCCGCCCAAAATTCGCCTCGGCATGACCTGCTTCCTGGCAAGGCCGCAACTCCCCGGACCCGGATCTTCGCGCGACCACCTCGCTGCTTCGGCTGGCCGCTGGAACTTCAGCCACCGCTTCACTCCGCTTGGCGCCGCCTCCGGCCGCGGCTCGAGGCCCCGAACGTGTTTCTAATTTCTCGACGGCCCCACACGCACGGCCCGAACCACGGGTATAACATTCTCCCTTAGAAACATTCGTCGAATGCCTTCTAGCCTTACACAAAACACAATACAAACATATCTTTCTAACTATTCCTTTGCAAATAAGAATGCTCCGAGCCACAACATTACTCAAGCATAATCAACTAAATTAACACCAATCGTAGGAAAAGGGGTTACCCGGAGGTATAGGGAATAAGTGTGGGTATTTCTTCATCATATCATCCTCCGCTTCCCACGCCATCTCTTCTCTGCTCGTTCGCCATAAAACTCGACGGAAGCCACCTCCTTCGTCCGAGTCGTCTAACTCGACGATCGAGTATCGCTATGGGACTCTCCTCATACGACAACTCCTCCACACCGGATATCCTGAATCGGGTGCACTCTAGACGGATCTCCAACGCATTTCCGTAACATAGACACGCGAAAAAACCGGATGTACCACCCAAGATCGGACGGCAGTCCAACTCATAGGCAACCTTGCCCACTCTTCGGACAACTGATACGCCCAATGTACCTTGGGCCGAGTTTCCTTTCCTCCCAAATCTCATCACACCCTTCATGGGTGACACTTTCGAAAGACCCAATCCTTGACCTCAAACTCTAAGTTGTCGACGCCGATGATCTGCGTATGATTTCGCCGACTGGCCGCTAATAACCGCTCTGGATAAGCTTCACCTTATCCATCGCTCACGAACCAACCGCCCGATTAATCGCACTTCTCCCACTTCAAACCAACCTATCGGTGACTGCACTTCTCCCGTATAAGGCCTCATAAGGCGCCATCTCGAACACTAGAATGGTAGCCGTTGTTATAAGCAAACTCCATAAAAGGTAAATGATCCTCCCATACCCCGAAATCAATAACACAAGCCCGCAAAGATATCCTCGTGTGCGGATAGTGCGCTACCGCCCGTCCGTCACGAGGATGAAACGCCGTCCGAGACTCACCAGTGTCCCTAATCCTTCTCGAAAGACCTCCGTAAGTTAGCCGTGAATCGGGCTTCTATCTGATATAATCGACACCGACTCGGCAAACTCACAATCTCTCTAATATATAATCCGCATAGTCCTCTACCAAAACGTCGCCCCGATCGGAAGAAAGTGGGCTGATTTCACACCACAACAATAACCCAAATGGAATCATGTCTCCTGCAGTGCGAGGTAACCTGTAATAAAGTCCATGTTGACCACCTCCCACTTCCACATCGAATATCAATACTGTAATAGCCCACCGCTTCGTGCTCAACCTTAACTCGCCGACAATTAGGACATCGGGCAACAAAACCGCCACGTCCTCTTCAAACCATCCCACCAATACATGCACTGAGGTCATGGTACATCTTAGTCGACCGGATGAATCGAATAACGAGCACCGTGCCTCCCAGACTGCCGACGAAGTCTGCTACATCGGGAACACACAACCGGCCCTCGAATCTTAGCACCCCATCCGGTGCTACCTCAAATAGACTCCTCTCTTCCTGGAGAGCTGCATCTCGATACCGTACCAACATCGGATCCTCATACTGTCGCCTCTTCACCTCCTCGACGATGGAAGACTCGGCAACCTCTCGAACCCGAATTCCGTTACTAACGGAATCAACCAAACGAACCCCAAGGCTTGCTAACTGGTGTAACTCTCGGACCATGTCCTTCTTCCCGGCCGCACTCGGCGGACTACCCATCAATCTGCGACTAAGGACATCTGCAACTACATTGGCCTTCCCTGGGTGGTATAGGATATCAATATCACAATCCTTAAGTAGCTCCAACCACCGTCTCTGCCGCAAGTTCAGCTCCCTCTGGCTGAAGATGTACTGGAGACTCTTGTGGTCTGTGTAAATGTCCACATGAACTCCATATAAGGAAATTGCCTCCAAATCTTCAAGGTACGATTAACTGCCGCCGACTCTAAATCGTGAGTAACGTAATTCCTTTCTTGCTTCCCTAA
This sequence comes from Przewalskia tangutica, assembly GCA_029844215.1. Classification (NCBI taxonomy): domain Eukaryota; kingdom Viridiplantae; phylum Streptophyta; class Magnoliopsida; order Solanales; family Solanaceae; genus Przewalskia; species Przewalskia tangutica. Next base: position 103,321,756 of record CM056736.1, on the reverse strand, counting down.
CCGCCGGGAAACATAAGCTCTAACCTTATCGTGTTGCGTCAGCACACAACCTAGCCCAACACCCAACGTGTTACAATAACACCCTAACCCTCTAGTCTCTCAAGAGGGGTTAGAACTGTAGTCGTGGTCAACTTCTCTTCCAATAACTGGAAGCCTCTCTTGTACTTGCAAAATATTCGAGCATCCTTAATCTCAGTTATGGTTCCTGTTTCCCTTTCTCTGTTGCAACCAAACTTGGTTACTATACTTGGATCTGATTCCTTTGCTTGCCGCATGGCTAAGACTTCCTGCCAATCACAAGTTAGGGGGAAGACTTCCTTGATCTTGTCAAGTAGTAATCCTATTATCCTCTCTCACTGTAGAGCTTATAGTCCGGTGTTCAACCTCAATTCACGGTATTACATAATCCAATGACTTGTCAAGATTTCTTATCGTTCGAGTGTCTACTCGTCTTTCCTTTATAAGTTAATTCAAGTTGTCCTGGGGTCCCTTACCTCTCCGTATTCTCTTACTATCTTTCTCGTCAGTACAGATGCTACTACCTTACCTCGAGGTGCTCCTACTGCCCATTACTTACTAATGGTCTTACACTAGTCCGGGGTAACTGTATCTCGTGCAAATTACATAACCATAGTTGTATCCTCTTTTATCCTTCTGGTCATAACCTACCTTATGCTCATTAATAGTAAAGTGTTTATAATTTGATCCATAATCGTACAGTTTCAAATATGCGTACTACCTGCATTTTTCTTACGACACTTCCCTGACCATTTCGTGACGTCGTTCTTAATTACCCCCAACATAATACTTTTTCCACGGTTATCTAAAACTGTAACTTATGGCATGACGATACTGAAGACCTACCAGTCTCCCATCCTTCGTCTAACTACATGGGTACACATAACCCCATAATACGTAAGACTATCCTTTTATGTATGGGAGAGAACTTATCTCCCTTCAATAAACTTTCCTTGGTGTCACAACCCTAATCACCGGGTCCTCTCGTGGTCCTGTAAATATCTAATCATTACGCACCGCCTTAAAATCGTGTAGATTTTCAAAACCTACCAAAGATGCCCTCAGCTTTCTGCAAATACTGCATTTATTTTATTCTTGCCTTGCACATTTCCTTGAAATTATCCGGAAGGTCGTGGCCCTGACCGCCACACCAAACCAACTCCAAGTACCTCCAAGAGCACTTAACATAAATTTCTTCAAATTCAAGTATTACTTACTTTCTGCGTCAATTTTTTTCCCAACGAACAAGTCACACCGACTTATTAAAACAAAATGCCAAAGAAGGAAGGATAATTCACTGGTTACTACTACTTCACTTCCTTTACCGAATCAATCTCTCTTCTGTAGTCCACGTTGGCATAACCAGAGGCCAACTAGTCCGTACTCATAATGACCTCAACGTCTGTCATAACAGTTCTGCTAGGTTTGCTAGGGTCCCACGACTGTATCGTTACTGACAATTATTATCTTCCCACTCAGCTACCACCCAACACTCACGGGTGTGGTTACCTCATAAAGGTTCTCATGGATTCTGGCTTCATTTCTTTCACACTTGGTTGCTCACTTCCTTACCGGTCGTACTCTTTTCCGTACTTCCAAACTTATTCTAGCTTACGTACATAACTTCCATAATAAAGTTGGCCTCCAATCTTGGAGTTACTAAGTTAAACAATATAAGGTCATTTCCGGCTCTCACAACCTGGTTCCGGTGGAATGCGTCCATGAATCAGTAAACGATTAACTAGACTCGCTTGTACCGTGACTCGCCACGTGGCGGGACTACTATCAATCGATCCCACCCCATAAACGGGTATACTAACTTCTCATAATACCATAGTCGTGTCGCCTTGGTCACAACAACCATTACTTACTCCACACCGGATCTCATCTCAGACTATCCTCTTAAGCATACCAGGTATCTCAATTTACAAACATAGTCTACCATTGGGCCCATTAATTAAGCTTCTTAAGGTTCCATTACTTTTCAATACAACTCATCATCTCCTAATTATCTCAAACTTGCACGTAAAACCTCGATGAGAGTTCCTTAACTGCTCACACCTTCCCTATCTATTTAGTCCTTACCAAATCACGGTAATCTAAAATCATTCTAAGCGACACATATGTGACTCACACAAATCCGTATAGTTGTATGTCACAATACCAACTATACTACAAGTATTACCAACCCGATACGCAATCCACATAATCTTCCCTGGTCATCGCTCCTCAGTGCAAACACCATAACTCGTTGAGAGACGACCCTAACCACACGCCTCTATCGCACGATCTAGAGTGAGAAGAATGAAACCAATCCTAAATATCCTGCAGCCTCCTCGATTATAGATGTGGTGCATAACACACCGATAATCAAGACTTACTAGATACGGCTCAGACTCTTTCCGAGGATTAATCGCTCGATACCACTTTTGTCACGACTAACCCGACTCGTGGCCAGTGCCTTAACCCGCACCCTAGTGACACAACATCGAGAAAACCAATGAATATAAACTCAAGATAAACAACCATTACGATATAGAATAGTTCAGCCCAAAATGGCTAACCCAAAAGTACATAAACCAAACAGCATATCCTTAACGAACCAAGTTCGACAAGACTACGGCCTCTAAGAATGAATAACACTATGACGGACAGGCCCGCCATACCCCGAATGTACAAAAGTCTACAACCTCGTGGAATCGTACCAAAAGACGAGGCCTCCGAGAAATGAGCCTTCCGAGAACCGAACCGTGATCCTAAGAGCGGATCGCCAAGCTATGAACCTCAACTCATGCGGATGAACGCAGCTCGGCGAGGTCGATAACATGTACCAAATATGCGAATCGAAAATACTGTAATAATATCATAAGTCAAAATATAAGCCGGAGTTATAGACGAAAATCGCTTTTACTCAGACCGTGCCTTACTAACAATGAGAGTAACAAATGTATATATATATCGCGTAAAAATAGGAGGCTCATGATCAAAACAGGTACTCGCCTGTAGATCATTAAGCAATCCTACTCGGGACTATTTCACCCGCATAGGTCCTGTGGACCCGCGTGAGGTCATCCGCCGCCACGTGGATCGCTTTCACCCGCACGTGGGACTATTTCACCCGCATGGATCCTATGGATCCGCATGAGTACCATCGCGACTCGCACGGGACTATTTCACCCGCACGGATCCTATGGTCCGGATCCGCATGAGTACAAGCGCCGCGCTCGCGTCATGGGTAGCAAATCCATGGCATAAATAGTAAACCATCCTATTGGAGCATACCCGTGGGCCACCCATCGTGTCAGTATGTCCAAAGGAAATAACAAGAATAACCCGGGGTTTACCCGTAATAATATATATATAACATAGCTCATCCGGCTATCATACGCAACATAAGCACTACCGGCCTATCATATCATAACATAAGCACTACCGGCCTATCGTATCATAACATAAGCACTACCGGCCTATCATATCATAACATAAGCAAGTTAAGAAATTACCCTAACTTCTTATTAACATTATTAATATATCCTCTCTCATTTTAGTATACCTAAGGCACCAACATGTCTTTTAATAGAAAATCCGGGAATTTAACCCAAGTATCATGTACCTCTAACCTTTTAAGAAATAACTCTTTTTATACAAAAATTCCAAGATACTAATCACCATAGTATCAAGTTACGATTTCTTTTCAAAACAAGTCACGTTTCCTTTTAAAACTATCTCAAGCTTCTAAATTAAGTGACTTCATTTCTTGTAAAACCTTAGGCAATTCATACCTTAAAACCATTTTCCTTCCACAAGTTCAAAACATCAAAACCTTTCTCCATTAAACTTTCACAAACTAATATAACCAACTCCCCATAAAGCCGTTATATTAGAGTTAAACAATAGTAAAACACATTCCCTTAAGTCCAAGGGATTTTTATACTTTTCTTTTAAAACGAAGCAAGTATCAAATACTTATAACAAACGAAGATTTCCAAATCTTGACGCTCACCGTACTACATAGGTACAACTAATCATGCTCAAGAGATAGGAAAGCTCCACATACCTCTTCTGGTCAATCCACAAGCTAAGTCCAATTTACCACGTAGTATGTCAACCTAAAATGACCACAATACGTTTATCAAGCTCTAATTATAATGCAGAATTTTCCGAGTTAAAGTCACCAATTTCCTACGGAAAATCGGGCGCTTTCCTTTGTTTCTACATACTTTGCCACCTTTTCCAAGGTCGATTTTTAACGCTCAAATGCCATGTTTAAGGCTCAACAACCAACCAACACTGGGGATTACACACCTAAACTTTGGTGTGTAAAATTCAGCCCCACAAGTTACAACAACTAACCCAACAAGTCTAATGTAGTATTTAGGCAACAACATGCTCATAAAATCCCCAAACCAATTCTTTCATAATCAAACCCCATTTCTTACATGCAACTACTCTAAGTGCATTTTCCAACTACAAGTTCTTCCTATTAAACATGCAACACCCAAAACCAACTCTGAGAAGAAGTGTTACCTGAGTTTTAGCCAAACTTAATCCAACACCTTGCTAGCCTTTTCTCCAAGAACACCACCACAATAGTCTTCACAAGCTTGTAATAACCTTTCCTTCCTATTACACTTTTCGATTTTTCCTTAGGCTAGAATTCCTCTTGGGAATTTAGAGAAGGATGAGCTTTTAATTTAGAGAGAGATGGAGTGTAAAGATGAAAAGTTGAAAGAAATGACCAAGCCTTGGTCAATATAATGCATGTAAAATCGGATGGGGACACTTGTCACCCTCCCATGGCCTCTTATAAAACAAAAATCGACTTTCTAAGTTTTTCGCCCAAAATTCGCCTCGGCGCCATGCAACTCATGACCGGATCTTCGCGCGGCCTGCTTCCGGCGCCGCTGGAACTTCAGCGCCTCACCGCACTTCACCCGCCTTGGCGCCGCGGCCCTGCCTCCGGCGCCGCGGCTCTGAGGCCCCTGAACGTGTTTCTCTAATTTCTCGCACGGCCCCACACGCACGGCCCGAACCATGGGGTATGGACTAATTTTATCACCCCAACCTGTAAGTAAATGATGAGCGGATTAGTCGGATGAATATCCATGTTTATCACCTTAATACTATAATTCGCATAACCAAAACCCCACGGACAATTAAGTTGTGCATTACTGATATTTGCAGCATACTTCCAGACCCATATTCCATCCTGACTGCGAATATTGCTCTCGAGGCACCACACAATAATCTCTGTCTCTTCACACATCGCATAATAGAGGGCCTCACCCGATACTCCAAGAGCTTCAACATATATGTTCTATATTTCTTCAGTCAATTCCAAAGCCCAGAAACGCCTATTGACACTATCATAAAGAATGACCTGTGAGTCTATGTCAATCCAACATAACACTCCATCTATTACCCCAAGTGATGCTACTTTTGCCCAACTAAAAATGGAGACATTGATAGGTGTATCTAGTACGAGATCAATTGTAGTCCACACGTTAGTCTCAGAAGAGCAGCTTTCAATTGTTACACTCGAATGAAGATCAAAATGAACTATAGTAAAGGCACGTCTTTTTCGGGGCCATCTAATTTACAATGAAATCCAATAGCTGCAATGCTTATGCAGGACGTTTGAGTTACATGGACGACCAAATACTGCCTCGTTGCAGAATTATAAACATAGTAAACCCCTTGATCTTCTAAATCATCAGCGATAAGAACGAAACCATTAGAGGATGCAATAATATACATTCCCCTGCCAAGAAAATTGACTGACTCATCTAAACTAACATCAACGACTTCTGATGATTTCCTTGACGAGAAGAAAAAATCAATTTCTGAAGGACCGTCATCTCTACCTTGACAAAAGAAATCCATCACGTAGGGTGAGGACTCCATCGTTGAGAACGACAAGTATAAACCAAAGATGGATCAACAATACACTTCCGTCAATGCTTACATACACATTCAAATCGTGCCAAAGATTTTGAAGGCAAACAATGTAATATTTTGATGATAATATCCTCATAAAACTCAAGAATACGTTTGTTAAACAGTGTCCGAAAATCTGAGCTCAGCGCCGCGGCCCTTGACTGTGAAAAGTATTTCGGTTTTGTGTATATTTGGTATATATTAGAATTAGTCTTTTACCTTAATTACTATTGTAATATTACCATAATTGTATTGTAGTCTCCTTATAAAATAGAGTTTTAGATGTAAAGTAGAAATAAGATTCTCCTATTGTAATTTGTATATATATGTTTTTTATTAATAAGAATAATCAAGGGATTATTTCTTTCATGGTATCAGAGTCTAGGTTCTCTTTACCCTGCTTCCGCTCCTCAAATTCTCTCTCTCTCGGATTTTTTTCTTGCACAACCGCGACCCTCTCTGATTTCTTACCCTCAGTCGCGACCCTTCTCTGCTTAAAAATCCTATCTCACAAATTTCATTCTCCGAATCTTGTTGTTCTATTCCATATGACTGATAAGAACACTTTTCATCTTGCCCTCACAGTTTCTAACATCAAGAGTGTTCTCTCTATTGTTCTTGATCTTGAAAACGTCCAATATGGGACGTGGGCGGAGTTATTCAAGATTTATGCTATGACACATAAAGTTCTTCATCACATCATCCCTCCAACTCCTCCAAAGGAGGGTGATAAAGTGTCTACGTCTACAACGGTTGTGCCCACTAAAGAAGAAGATCCAGACTTATGAGTTATGCTTGATGCCAAAGTTCTTCAGTGGATTTATGCTACTATCTTCTTGGATCTTTTGCATACAATTATGAAACCCAAATCCAGAGCTATGGCGGCGTGGAATCGATTGCAAGACATCTTCCAAGATAACAGTCATTCTCGAATTGTTATCCTTGAGCAGGAATTTTCACAAGTTGCTATGGCCAATTTTCTAATCGTTTCTTCTTATTGCAAACGCTTCAGGGACTTGGCGGACCAACTTAGCAATGTGGGTTCTCCTGTTTCTAATAGTCGTCTAGTTCTTCAGATGGTTGCAGGCCTGTCAGAGGCCTATAACGGTATTGCTTCGGTTATTCGTCACAGTAACCCCCTGCCAGGATTTTATCAAGCCTGTTCTATTGTTACTTTGGAGGAAGCCGGATTGGCTAAGAAAGTGGCGATTGGGGCCAGTCCTGTTGTCATGATGACTGCTTCTAATTTTTCTCCTTCCAATTCAGCCAACGTGACCCAAAATTACAACAACGAGGGTGGTAAGAAGGGCCAAAATTGGAATAATAATGGCAAGAATCGCGGCGTTAACAACGGGGGCAACCGTCACAAGAATAACAACAGCTGGGCCCTCGGATCGTGGCGCTGGTCCTCGCACCACATAGCGCGGCTCACTTACAACGCCGCGCCCACCTTTCTTCTCGACATACTTGTGGTTCGCACTAACGACGTGGCAAATTTCAGCAGCCGTATACTTGGACCTATCCCCCCTAAGGCCCACCACACAATGGGCCCCACTCGGACCGATATTGAAGCAACGATGCACACTCTTGACTTGACTCAATCGGATCCTAATTGGTACATGGACACATGTGCCACTACCCATATGACATCTGTAATCTCTCGTCTTATTCTAATTTGAGTAGTAATCGTGGTATAATTGTTGGTAATGGTAGTTCTATTCCAATAAAGGGTTATGGTAATAAAAATGTCCCATCCTCATCCACCAGTTGTCCTGAAACATACCCTTCATGCCCCAAAATTGATAAATTTTTTGGTGCATGTAAGTAAATTCACCACTGATAATTGGGTCTCTATTGATTTTGATCCTTTTGGGTTTTCTGTGAAGGATTTCAAGACTGGAAGTCCTCTAATGAGGTGTGACAGTAGGGAGAATATTTATCCAATCACACTGAGTCTCAGCATTTCGCGTCAAGCTATGTCATCCACTTTTGCAGCTCTTGCTCCTTCCTTGTGTCATGCTCGTCTAGGTCATTCAGAGTCATCAATTTTATCTATTTTAGATAAAAATAAATTTATTTCTTGTAAGAGCACGCGTAGTACTCCAAATTGTCAATCTATTTCTTTAGGAAAAAATATTAAGTTACCATGTGTAGCCTTGAATTCTAATACTCCAATGCTATTTGACATTATTCATAGCGATTTACAGACATCTCCGGTTCTCAGTTCTATGGGTCATCGATATTATGTTTTATTCTTGGATGATTACTTTATTTATTTTATGGACGCTCCCAATTGCGAAAAAATCACAACTTTTTCCATCTTCGTAAAATTTAGAGCTTTCATAAGAACCAATTCGAACGGAAAATAAAGAACATCTAATGTGATAATGATAAAGAGTATGACAATGGGGAGTTTAGGGAGTTTTGTGCTCAAAATGAGATAAATTTTCGTTTTTTCTTGTCCTCATACGTCTTCACAAAATGTGAAAGTTGAACGAAAAATTTGTACCATTAATAACAATATTCGGAATTTATACGAAAAATTTGTACCATTAATAACATTATTCGGACTTTATTGATTCATTCTTCAGTCCCTCCATTATTTTGGCATTATGCGCTACAAATGGCTTCCGATCTACTTAATATTATTCCCTCTAAAGGTTTGACATTTTCCTCCCCTCTTAATAATAAGACTCCTACGTATTCTCATCTTAGGATCTTTGGATGCTTATGTTATCCACTGTTTCCATCCACCACAATCAACAAATTTCAGGCATGTTTTACCCCGTGTGTATTTTTGGGCTATCCGTCAAATCGGTGTGTTTATAAATGCTTTGATTTGTCCTCTAAACGAATAATCATTAGTCGTCATATTCTTTTTGATGAATCACAATTTCCATTTTCTAAAGTAAAAAAACTCGTGCCCGGTTCTTATGATTTTTTGGATGATGATGTCTCTCCATATTCTATGTCATTTTTTAGATTTTTCACAAAAAATGTCGTCAGCGCCGCGACGCCAGCCATCCAATGGACAATTAGATTTAAACTCGTCATTAGCGTCGCGACGCCAAAACTTCAGAAAGCTATACGGTTCTTCCAGGGCCGCTGCACCTCCGACGGAAATTTGTGACACTTTCGAAAATTCTCAAAATTCACCCAATCCAGCTCAGAGTCATGGTCCAATCACTCATAGTCAAAGGGGTATTTTTAAATTAAAAATACATTTTAATTTTAATTCTAATGTTCTTAAATCACTCTTACCCCGTAATCATGTGTCTGCCTTAAATGACCCTAATTGGAAAATTGTCATGACTGATGAATATAATACTCTTATTGATAATAAGACGTGGGAGTTGGTGTCACGTCCATCTGGTGTTAATATTATTCGGTCTATGTGAATTTTTGCTCATAAAGAGAATTCTGATGGTTCGTTTGCAAGACATAAGAATCGTCTTGTAAGTGATGGTAAGACTCAGCAAGTTGGTGTGGATTGTGGTGAGACTTTTAGCCCGGTGGTTAAGCCGACGACTATTCGTACTGTACTCAGCTTGGCTCTTTCGAAATCATGGTTCATTCATCAGCTAGATGTGAAAAATGTTTTTCTACATGGTGATCTTCAGTAGACAGTGTATATGCATCAGCCCTTGGGGTTTAGGGACACTAGATATCCTAATCATGTTTGTTTATTGAGGAAGTCATTGTATGAGCTTAAGCAGTCTCCACGGGCTTGGTATAAGAGGTTTGCTGACTATGTTTCGACTATGTGTTTCTCTCACAGCAAGTCCGATAACTCATTATTCATATATCGTCAGGGATCTTCCATGGCATACATTCTATTATATGTTGATGATATTATCTTGACTGCCTCGTCTGATGCTTTGCGAAAGTCCATTATGACGATGTTCAGTTCTGAGTTTGTCATGAAGGACTTGGGCCCATTGAGTTATTTTTGGAGATTGATGTAACTTGTCATGCAGGTGGATTGTTCTTATCACAGAGGAATTATGCAGCAGAGATCATTGAGAGGGTTGGGATGTCATCATGTAAGTACACTTATACTTCAGTTGATACTAAACCCAAGTTGGGTGCTGCAGCTGGCTCTCCCTATGAGGATCTAACCCGCTATCGTAGTCTTGCAGACGCCCTTCAGTATTTGACGTTCACGCGATCTGATATTACATATGTCATACAACAAGTGTGTTTGTTTATGCATGATACCAGAGTTGAACATATGAATGTGCTCAAACGCATTATTATGTACATTCAGGGAACACTTGAGTATGGTTATGGATGTCAATGGGGTGGGGGCGGGGGAAGTGTACCCCATATCCGTACCCGCCACCTAAAACCCACCCCCACCCCCGCCTCACTTACCCTAGCGGGTACCCATCACTGATTGTAAAAAAAATTATATAAGAAAAAAAGAAGGTCCAAGAAAATCGAAAAAAAAAAGAATTTTTTTTCACTATGGTGTATCGAATATCAAAGCCTGAAACTTTATCAAAATATTAGAAATATTAAAAAGTTAAAATAAAGTGTGAAATTTATATAGAAGAAGACAAGAAATTTTATAGTCCTTTCAAAGGATCACAACTGTAAAAAAAGAAAAGAGAAACTTTAATGTCATTACCAAAGTTGTCACATACACACAAGTAGAGTTGTTGCTTTGTACCATACATTTTCACACAAAAATATTTAAAACATTGAAGGGTACGGTACACTTTATTTTAAATAATAATAATAAGTTGATGACTTGACAAGAATCAGGGAGTATTGACAAGAATAAGGAATTTCAAGTCCTTGTCTAGTTAAGAATACCATAAAATCAACATAATTAAAGAATCCAACATATGTACGGGCCGGGTAGCGGGGCGGGTACGGTGCAGATTTTATATGAAATCCACCCCCGCCCCACTACCCATGGCAGGTAGCACCAAACCATCCTCCATACCCGCCCCATCACCCACCAAACCATCCTCCATACCCGCCCCAACTGGAGCGGGTGCGGGGCAGTACCCGCATTTACCCTCCCCACTGACATCCCTAAGTTTGTATCCTTTGTCGACGTCTACACTAGCCTCTTATACAAATGCTGATTGGGGTGATTGTCCTGACACCAGACGGTCTACGTCTGGTCTCATGGTCTGTCAAGCGTCAACCCACGCTTTCACGTTCAAGTGCAGAGGCGGAATATAAAGGGGTAGCCAATGTGGTTTCTAAGTCGTGTTGGTTACATAATCTACTGTTAGAGCTCCATTGTCCTATTGACAAAGATACCTTGGTGTATTTTGATAATATACCAGTGTACTAAACACATAGAGATGAATATTCACTTTGTTCGAGAGAAGGTAGCTAAAGGACAAGTACGTGTCTGCCATGTCCCTTCCAGATATCGGGACGTACATCTTTACAGCGGTCTTCCTCACCCTTTTTAAGATTTTAGAGACAGTCTCAGCGTACGAAGACCGCTCGCTATGATTGCGGGGGTGTGTTAAACAATGTTCAAAAATCTTAGCTCAGCGTCGCGGCCCTTGACCGTGGACATCCGGTTTTGTGTATATTTGGTATATATTAGAATTAGTCTTTTACCTTAATTACTATTGTAATATTACCAGAATTGTATTGTAGTCTCCTTATAGAATAGAGTTTTAGATGTAAAATGGGTATATAATTCTCTTATTATAACTTATATATATGTCTTTCATTAATAAGAATAATCAAGAGATTATTTTTTTCAGATTTGTATAGACGTTTCATACTGACAGTACTCGTGTGCTCTCAGACCCCTGAAAATACAACAAAGAATACTTCAACATTGTTAAGCTCAAATTTTCTAGTAGGTCTTTGATCTCTATTCATAGGCACCGAGGATTCAAACATTCCAAACTAAAATTCATATAAAAAGCCAAATCTTTTCTGTCAACCCAAGCAAAATACTAAATTATGAAACAAGTTATTATTAAATACGAAACTACAAGGAAATCAGAACTCTTAATTCAATACAAAACAAGCACAAAGGTGAGATTTTTATGTACACAATGAAACTCCAAATTTCTCTATTAATCCGTGCAGGATATAGGATTTTTACTAAGGAGAATCAAAATACAAAGAAGTAAGGACACGAAGAAGCCAAAAGGATTAAAGATGTTCGAATGAACCCTCCTAGTTCTAACTCTGCAAATAATAGGAGCCTTGGAATCAAGTAAATAACAAGTTATTTAACTTTAATACAAGACTAAGGAAATTATAACTCTTAATTCAATATAGAGTTGGCACAAAGGTGAGATCTTTGTATACACAAACCAATTCTTTAACTTCCCTAGTAATAGGAATCTTGAATTCCTCCCATGAATTGGAATTTTATCAACTAAAGAAATTCAAGAAAAATTAGCAGTGATCGTATAGTTTAGCATAGATGATCATGAAAACTAGGGGAAGAAGTAAAACATAACATGTATATAAAACTAATATTTTAAGTCAAAGATTAGATGATAATTAATACCCATGATATCAAATATAATAATCTCAAACGTGCGTCACAAGATAAATACTTGAAACAGAAGCCTTTGTATAGTAATGAGAATAACAAGGAAGTTTGTGATAACTCGAAATACACTAACCCTAATAATAAAGAGATGATGAATACATAGAGTTAGTTTAATTTTATGTTATGTCAAATCAAATAACCATAGAAAGGACGAGAATGTTTGTATTATACCTTTAAATGTAAAGAATTTATTTTGGGCCTAACTCAATTCCAAAAATTAGCTTATAGGGTGAGTATTGTCCAGGTCCATATAAGGAGTCGACGTTCTCATTTCATATTCGATGTGGGACTCTTAACATTACCCCGCACGTCCAAACCTTATTAACTGAAGCGTAGATAATATAATTTGGGGGTCCAACATCAGTGAACAAAAAATTTGAATGTGTCTAGCTCTGATATCGTATAAAGAATGGATCTTTATACTAAACCACAAAAATTATGCTCGATCCATTCTTTACCTTAAATTGTAAGGGTCTTTGGTTTGTGGACAAGTTATACTAGAACTATAACGTGGGAATTATAAAAGGGAGTAAGTAATGAAGGAATTATTTAGTGGGTATACATTAATTATAACATGAGGATAACGAAAAATAATTTTGAAGCCCTTTGCCACTAGAATCTACTCTTATGTCCAGGGAATCCAAAAGTTTATACATAATCAAAAGATTCGTTTTTACTCTATTTATGTAGTATAATATTCCATCAAAGGAATTCAACTGAACCACTTGGCATTAGTAGTAGGTTAAACTCCACTAATTGTGCAAAAGATCCTTATATTATCGTGCATATATAACTTAAATTCGATGTTTACCCTAAATTAATCAATGATAGCATGACATATGTCATCTGCGTACTCTTTTAACCTAATTATGATTGATTATATTTTTCACCTAATTTATTATTTAACTATGATAAAGTACATTGAAGAACTTAAATAGTGGTTAGGACAAGAGTGATAATTATTGTATTTTAAATAGTGGTTAGGATGAGAGTGAACTTAGATTTCCATTTGGTTAAAATACAATTACTAAGTGTCATTTTTCAGTATCTTCGATATAAACATATCCTGAACAAACATATTGTTTGAGAATTAGAATATTTATTAGAACGAAAGTAAGTCTCCAAGTAGGATTTTTATGATTCATGAGAAGTGCTGCAGAAATCTGAAATAAAATGGTTAATTTGGTACTAAGAATAACTTTTGTCAGCTTTAGATCAAAAGTAAGGTTAAGCTGAAATCCACAAATAAAACCAAACTAGGATTTCCAAAACTTAATTCCAAAAAACATTCATAACTACTAGTATAACCTTGTTAAGAACTTTATATTCGAGATATCACCAGTTTCTCTACAGGACTAAGAAAGTTAAATTTTAGATAATCAACTATGTGTAACCAAAATCGAATACATGTACTACAGATACATGCTTTACATCCAGTACATCCGCGAGTCCAAACGAAACACATATGAGATAGATATACTCCAAAAAATGAAACTAAGAACTGAGTGAGGACCTACTCATAAACTAACATGTATGATTCCTTCGTAGAACTTTCTCAGAAATAACACTACAAGCTCAGTATCAGCAACGCTTTAAGAAACTACTTGCAGCAGGATCTATCTTAGTTCCAAGTCAAGCACCAACTGGGCATTCCATTGTTAGGAAAGGGCAGTCATGTTTGACAAGCCGGCCTCTTGTTCCAGTAACTTGATTTTCAGTTCATCGCCCTGGTATTGCAAGTGTTTACCTTCGCTTGTACCTGCACATTCGAATGATGTAAGAAAATCTGATACAGAAATATGAAAAATATAAAAACTGGAGTCTACATCACCGTTGCCTTCAGACGTAGATTTAGCATTTTTCAAATAGACAAATAACCTGCACTTCCATAGCTAATATGGTACTAATTTATCTTCTAATAAACAATGAAACTCACGTTATAATTGTGAACATTAACATGATATCCATCGGAGCTTAAAAGGGGGAAAAGTTTTTCAGTTTGAGTTATATACCGTGACTTGCTCTTGAATGAGGACTTCTTCTTTCCACCGGCATGAAGTGGTTTCCTTTGTTTTTTGTCACTCATATCATTTTGAAAAAGATCCTTCATCTCATCTGTTCTTGACTCAGATACTCTGCTTTTTGGTTTCGGTTTTTTTCCTGCCTTTCTGACAATCTTGCCAGCATCAACTGCCTTGTTCACAGCCTTGACTGCCTTTGCACGACGATACGCAACATCAACTAGGGAAATTCCAGATTTCTCTTTCTTTGTTTTCTCTTTGCCCTGAAATGATTTAAGGAGATAAATAGGTAACAATTCAACAGAACTGTATTGTATGTTAACAACAGCCAAAGCACTAATCAAATTGCCTAGTTCATGAATATGCGACGAGTAGAGTGTTAAGTTTCGCAATAGCCCTCATTCAGGAACGTTTTTTTCTCTTCAGCCCAACAGCTCCAATTTTCTCTGAAGTATTTCCACAGGAAGGAAGTTTTCATAGAGAAAATGTCAATATTTTACGACAGCGAGAAGCGCTTACAGAAACAGTCAACCAACCAAAAAAAAAAATGCAACATACAGAATTGTGGAATAATACCATAATATGATTGGAAAATGCAGCAGCATGTCTTCCAGATATTCACATTAAGGAAACAGATATGTATAGATTACTAGAGACGACAGTGACCTGACAGTCTTTCTCATTCGAGATAACAGGAACTACGCAACAAGGTAAAAAATTAGGGAAGAAGCAGAGATGCTTACTTCATCTAAGTCATCCTCATCTTCTAATTGCTCCCGGGCAGCCTCCAACCTCCTCCTTTTCTTCCTTGGCATATTTTTCTATAACAATCAGCTCAACAGTGAGAATGATGAATGAGAAGTCAAACGGAATTTTATACTCAATTTTACAAAAAGCACACAGGATGACTAGCACCTCTCGCTCTCGCTTCCTCTTTTCCTTCATCTTCAGGTCTTCCGCTTGTTCGGCACTCATTACCTTACTC
The DNA here is from genome assembly GCA_029844215.1 of Przewalskia tangutica. Lineage (NCBI taxonomy): Eukaryota > Viridiplantae > Streptophyta > Magnoliopsida > Solanales > Solanaceae > Przewalskia > Przewalskia tangutica. The sequence goes on along the minus strand of CM056736.1, from coordinate 103,306,248 downwards.
TCAGAACCATTTTCTTTGGCTGCTGCTGATTCCTGGAAATAGCATTTGGCCATTTGCATGTCAGCTAATATTTTAATCAACCAGAAGCGTTGCAGCACAAGTTATATTAAAAAAAGTATGTCCATATATATATATATACTTCACTTATGTTTAAATTTTACAAGGATTTCCGTAAGAAGGTCAAGATTTAGAAAGTTCTGAGAATTGTCCTATAGCACTTCACTGCAAATTTAAAAGGTATGATCATTGATCCATCAAAAAATCCAAATTTACAAATTATATTAATAAATTACTATAACAAATCAGGATATTTTATCCTATCCAAAAAGAAAAATCAGGATTTTCTTTGAATACAATGTGAAGGAGTGCAAGGATTATTTTCCACCACACTGTCCTCAGATTTCTTCACAAGTCCTTTTCAATACGCCTGGTCAATTATGACCGAGCTTGCTATTCCTTATTTTTACTATTGGTACAATAGCCAATCAAGAATTTAATTATTTTTAAATCAAGAGCCTTACCAATATATATCCTGAAACAATGCAACTAGTTGTGCTATGACAAAACCAACAATAGATTAAAAGACTAACAAAACGAACAAGCATCATAAGTAAATGATAGAGCAGGATTTCATGTCATCATATAAGAACGTCCATGCAGTCCAGATGTACAACAAAGTGAAAACTCACCTTTGCTGCCTTTTGAACAAGCTTTTTTTCCTTTTCTGTGACAAACCATGTTCTTTTAGGCCGTGAATAAATCTCATCCCTGTGGGCTATCATATTCTCTGCCTGCAAAGTCAAAACACAAAGTCATACTAAGCCATGCAGCATTTATTTAATGAATTTATTATTTCAGGAAGGAAGGTCTTCAGACTTCTACAACTAGAGGCAATTGTTCATCGTAGGGTTCCCCAAACTCTAATATAATACATTACCTTATTTGCTTCCATTTCAGCTTTTCTTAATGCCATCTCTTCCCTGCAGTAACCAAAATTCTAGTCAGTTAATAAATAAATTTTAGTTATCAAATTCAGTACAAAGTTAAGGTGACAAAATAACACCTCTCTTCTTGCATGATTGCAGCCACTTGATCTTCCAGCTGTTCAATCACTTGTGCCCACTTAGTTATTGATTGCTCTGCTACAATTCGACTCTTTAACCTTGAACCAGCTCGTTTAACCTGTAACATATTTTTAGGTCTTTATGCACATTTTTTTGTGGGTGGGGGGGTCTCCATGCACATCTTTACATCGAGCAGCCATAGAAATATTTACACTTTGTGGGCCTAGATGGTTCTTGTACCAGATATTGCACAGACAGAAAAATGATTATTTCAATTTTATACCCTTAATGATAACCAATGCAATTGAGATTAAGAGAACGGTCAATAAGGACTTATTCTTAAGAGAAAATTAAACAGTCACTATGTTGTTTTAGCCAGAGACCCAAAAGAAAGGCTAACAGAACAAACACAACGAATACATCTAACAAATCACTGGTTCTTAAAAACAGTTTTGTTTTGATAGGTAAATGGTGCTAAAAATACAATTTCATCGAACTGATCTAAAATACATTTCCATAGAAAAAAAAAGTACAACTATTTTAATTTTGAACTGTAAATAATATTCCTAACTAACATTTATGAGATTAAGTAAAGATCAACATGGACTTATCTCCCAAAAAACAAAAGAAAAGACTGAATGGTCAACATGTTGCTAGACAGAGAACTAAAAAGATATTAGATACTTGAAACAACCAGGCATCTAATTGGTCAATGATTTTAAACATAAAATATCCCACCAGTCAAAATGAAATGACTCATGGACTAGGACACATCAACTGAGTGAACAGCTAAAAGATGTGTGAACAGAGAGGACATAGATACTCACAATGGCTTTTAGAAGAGACCTATCATTATCTGTGACAAATGTAACAGCATACCCTTCTCTACCAGCTCTAGCTGTCCGGCCCACTCGATGAACATAACTGAAAAGAAAAAGAAAATCAGGACTGCATAAAGTACATAAAGAGTTAACTTGCACAAACTACCAGAATTAAAAGACATAAAAAGGAAAAGAGCACTACAAGCCAGACTTGCAAGAAAAGTTGCAACTTACCTAGTAAGATCACGCGGGCACGCAAAATTTATAACAGTTTGCACGCCAATAATGTCAAGTCCCTGAAAAGGGAAGAAAAAAATGAGTCAACTGTAAAATAAGAGAAGACAGTTGTAATTCTGCTCCTGACAATAACAGCCAAAATACAGATATCAGCAGGACACAACAGGGGAACACTACATACTCCATAGAACTTCATGCTTAGAATAATCATACAAAATCAATTGGATAGAATCATCTTACACGAGCTGCAACATCAGTTGCAATCAAAAAATCCACTCCCTGTCTTCTGAAAAGTTCCAAAGCCTAAAAAAATAAAAAACAGTAAGAAACTTCTCGACAGAATTATTAATATGATTCCAGAAAACACATTTGATGGAGCATACATCTAGACGCTGGGCTTGCGTAAGATTTCCATGTAGCTCAGCTGCTTTGAAACCAAGTAAACCAAATATAATTTTCAACCGATGTGCTGCTTGCTTTGTACCACTGTCAAGATAACCACAAAATTTAGCCTTCTGGACCAAAAGATAAGGCAAGTGGAGGTCTAGAAGATAGATCAAAGAAGAGAAACTTAAATTTTGCAAAAAATCAAAACGCATGCTGCAGTCTCCTACATCAATCAAGAGTCACACCCCAAAAGATAATGTACATTAGAGGGCATGAAATTGAATATCCGGCAAGATATACCATACCACAATAGAAAATGCAACTTTAGATACAGTTAGCTGGAAACCTGAAAACAATCACTTTGGAAGTGAAGGTCTTGGTGCACAATGCAAGAAGAACAGCTTCGTGATTTCCTTCACGCATGCGCCGTATTCTAACTACCCTGCAGACAAGGTTTCATCAGCTTTCACACTTGCGAGCTTAATATTGAGATTCCATTTCAGGAAAAGAACAAATATTAATTGCAAAGTAGAGGCTGCCGATGCCTTACTCTTCAGTCAATCTTGCAGGCCGTTTCGCAGATGGATCAGCTGCCAGACGCAAAGGTTTATTCAGAGAGAGCTTGATGAGTTGATCAACTTCCTCAGTCATCGTCGCAGAAAACAGCATGGTCTGTCTCCGCTTAGGACACAATCTAACCTGTGTATAGGCCAGGTCATATTATTTCAAGAGCAGAAGCTATGTTCATAGGACAAATTCCCCACCAGAACAAAAACAGTTATTCGCAGAAGTAGAAAGTGTACACCTTACTTCTTAATCTTTTATCTGATTCGTTAACTAATTTACTTCAGCGTGATTAGAAATAGAAGTGGGAGGAACTTCTGGACATCCTTTCTATAGATTAAACAGTTAATGAGGTAATATTCTAAACCTTGAAGGTTCTTATAGTAAATGAAATTACCAAAAGTGCCCTTGCAGAATTGAAGGTGTAGCTTTGTATTAGAGTATAAACTTATTGACATAAGTACAATAATGTTTTGTAATAAGATAGTTATGATTTCATGTGCATACAGCACAAATTTGTCACACAGCTACCTTTGTTCTATAGAAAAGGAAACCACGATGTTGAAGACATACCAGCTCACGAATTTCAGCACTGAAACCTAGCTCCAGTAGACGATCGGCCTCATCAAGAATCAATACTGCAAGATCATCCAAATCAACTGACATGGAGTTTCGTAGATGATCTATCATACGTCCTGGAGTGGCCACGACAATATCAGGCATTGATCTCAAGGCTGCCTCTTGCACCTGAAATAGAGCACGACATTTCCATAATTGTTGGAAGCAGTAGCTGAGATACAAACTCAACCTTCAAGCTTTCCCTAGGAATGATCAGGAAAGCTCTAAGCATACCTTGGTTGACAGACCACCAACAACCAGACAGCATCTGATATCTGGCATAAATTGGGCAATTTTACCGATCATACTATGAACCCTGGATGGCACAATTAAGACATAGCCCAGTCAATCACTATTATAGTTTGAGAAGGATCAATTGACATACAAAACAAAAAAAATAGTAGCTGGTATATACATGAGAGGCAAAGATAGTGTATAATTTTCATTCAAAGGCGCAAATAATTCCAAGCTTTAAATTTTTAATAAAATTACGAGTTTGGACATAGAAACCTTATATAATTATTGGAGAATCAATGTTGTCTGTATTCCTGGATTAATTTCATTCTGTGGGAATAATTATTTCCAATTTGGAACAAAATAAGTTCTTATTCAATCAGTTCAGCCATCTGATGCAAAAAACTTAATAGTTTCAGTTTCACAAAAAGGGGACCTGCTTTGGCACACAGGTAGAGAAAAGGCAGCATTCATGATTCACACACACATTTCTTTTGAAAAAGATAAGGAAACGTACTGAACAGCCAACTCTCTAGTTGGAGTAAGAATAAGAACCCTGATTGCTGGCCTATTTTTTGGACGGTACAACAGTCTCTCCAGTGTCGGTAAGGCAAAGGCAGCAGTCTGAAGAGGCAAAAGGAAGAGAGAATGAGCAAAAGTCAAAACATAACCAACTAAAACAACTAGCTAAATATGATTACATTTGATTTAACATCACAAAATTGTACCTTTCCAGATCCTGTTATAGCACTACCGCATATATCTCGGCCAGTTAAGGCCAGTGGAATGCAAGCGGCCTACATTGAAGTAATAATGCACATTAACACAATAGTTAATAAATTACATTTAGGGTGTTATAGAAGGCTGGCAAAGAGAGACACCTGAATTGGGGTGGGCTTACTGTAACCCAATGCTTCACAAGCTCTGAGCAAGGGCCTTGAGATATGGAGCTCCAAAAACGAATTGGCATGAAATGAAACTCCTGATGATGAGGCAAAAAATGGTTTTTTCTCAGCAACATTGGTATCTACGTCATCATCACCATCCTCAGGTCTGTACTCTTCCTGAAATTATCCAAGGAATATAATCAAACAAATTAACCAACTAGCGGCCCGTTTGGCCATGCATAATTAATTTTTTCCAGAATTTTATTCCGGAATCATGTTTGAACATAGAGTTGTTACAATTTTCCAGAATTACAAAAACTCCAAATACATGTTTTCACATTTTTCGCTCCAAATCACTCACAAAAATTCATTATTTCCCCCCGTTGTATTCATGTCCAAACACAACTCCAATTTCCAAATATCATTTTCCAACTTTTTTCCAAATACTACTTTTTTCAAATTTCACATTTTTTATATCCAAACGCCCACTTTCAATCCCAACTAGTTGAGTCTCTATATGAATCCCGTACACCCATTCTGCTCTATTCACGCCCATTTCATTCCAATAATAAATAACTTAACTTTAAAACAAATTAAACTCAGCCCTTTCGTTCCAATAACAAATAATTTAACTATAAGAACAAATTAAAGATCAGCCCATTTCATTCCAATAACAAATAATTTAACTTAGAACAAATTAAAGTTCAGCCCATTTCATTCCAATAACAAATAACTTAACTTTAAGAACAAATTAAAGTTCAGCCCATTTCATTCCAATAACAAATAACTTAATTTTAAGAACAAATTAAAGTTCAGCCCATTTCATTCCAATAAAAAATAACTTAACTTTAAGAACATATTAAAGTTCAGCCCCATTCATTCCAATAACAAATAATTTATTATTAAGAACAAACTAAAGTTCTCTGACATTCACTAACCACACTAAATTTTAGCACCAACTAGTTGATATTTCCTATACATTCTGTCCTAACTAGAGTAAACCATCTATCAATAAATAGATAAAACATAAGCAGTTTTACTTGGCGGTGCAGTTCTGATCTATTCAGGCTCATTTCATTCAAGTAATAAATTATTTAACTTCTAAATCAATTTAAGGCTCTCTAACACTAACATTCACTAACCAGACTAAACTTTAGTCTCAACTAGTTAGATGTTTCCTATACACTCTGTTCCTACCTAATCGTATCACAAATTATCTCGAAACACTTCAAAAAAAACATCAATCGACAAATTGATACTAAAACGTAATCAGTTTTACTTGGCGGTGCAGTTCTGATCTATTCAGGCTCATTTCATTCCAGTAATAAATAATTTAACATCTAAATCAATTTAAGGCTCTCTAACACTAACATTCATTAATCAGATTAAATTTAAGTCCCAACTAGTTGATATTTCCTACACACTCTGTCCTAGCTAAACGTATCTCGAAACACTTCAAAAACCGGAAAAAAAAGACACATCAATAAGCAAATAGATAAAACTTAAGCAGTTTTACTTGGCGGTGCAGTTTTGTACTATTCAGGCTCATTTCATTCGAGTAATAAATCAATTTAAGGCACTCTAACACTAACATTCACTAACCAGACTAAATTTTAGTCCCAACTAGTTAGATATTTCCTTTACACTCTGTTCCTAGCTAAACCTATCAAAAATTATCCCGAAACACTTCAAAAAACAAATCAATTAACAAATAGATAAAAGGCAAATAGTTTTACTTGGCGGTGTGGTTCTGAATCATCGGAATCAGAATCTTCCTCGATTGGTTTAGCTATTGGAGCAGAGAGTTGTTGACGAGCTTTTGATATTTTGAAATCAATTGACGTAGTGCTACGGCGGCTATGTTCATCGGCGACGGATTCAGAATAAGCAGAGAAGTCCCATGGAGATTGCGCCTTCTTATTTGTTCGAGGTTTGGGATCTGCTTCCTCTACTTGTTCATCTTCTTCGTCTTCATTGTCGTTCTCCGAGTATTCTACTTCTTCGTCACTGGGTTGTTCGAACAAAAAATCTGTAGCCATTGGAAGACCAGGTGTAAGGATGATTCGTTTTTGTGAGGGTTTTAGTAATTTGTTTTGAGTTGCTGGGTTTTAGAATTTTGACCCGAGTTCGTAAAGTCGTAACCTAGACATTGATATATTTTACTTCTTTTTTATTTTTGTTGTATTAATGATTTCGTTAAACCTCGCAATTCCCCCTATATCTTTGTTAAATCAGGGAAGAGCCACTCTATCTTTTGAATACTACCCTCCACCCCTCTCTTTCATGATATACCAACTTAAATTTGTGAGGAACACATCTTAAATTAGCAAATTTCATTTATGATTGTGTCCTTTATTTGCCAGGAAGTTAGCATATTGAATGGTTTCTCTCTATATTATTATGTATCAAAAAAATAATTACAATTAAGACTTTCTATTTTCGAATAGCTAGCGTATGCGAAATTGGTAGAAAACAAGAATGAGGTGGATACGTGGACGAATGGCAAATTATATAAGATGGCGAGGATGGAGATAAAGCTAGCGGTTACAGCGGCGAAAACGACGGCTTTTGAACGCATGTATGTGGAATTAGAAGGGGAAATGAGGATAAGAAGTTGTACAGACTAACCAAGGTGAGTGAGAAGAGGACACGTGACTTGAATCACGTGAGGTACATCAAGGACGAGGACGGCAAAGTACTGGTGGAGGACGCGTATATGAGATGGAGATGTCAGTCTTACTTCTATAAACTCTTGAATGGAGAATGAGATAAAGACGTTTTGTTTGGAGATCTGGAGCAATCCGAAAGGTACCGATATCTTGGATATTGTAGAAGTATCAAGGTTGAAGAGGTTAAGGGTGATGTTCGCAAGATGCGCATGTGACGAACGACCGGACCTGGTGAGATCCAGTTGAATTTTGAAAGAGTGCATGCATGGCAGGTTTGGAGTGTCTAACTGCGTTGTTTAATGTCATTTTTAAGACGACAAGAATGCCCGAATAATGGAGGTGGAGTACAATGATTTCTTTGTATAATAAAAAATATGACATCCAGAGTTGAAACAACTATATGAGTGTCAAGCTGCTAAGTCACACTATAAAAGTTTGAGAAAGGGTCGTGGAGATGAGGATGAGAAGAGGCGTGTCTATTTTTTAGAACCATTTTAGATTCATGTCGGGGCATTCGACTACATAATCAATTCATCTTATTAGGAGGTTAGTGGAACAATATAGGGAGAGGAAGAGAGACTTACATATGATTTTCATCGACCTCTAAAAGGCATACGACAAAGTCCTTGAGGAGGTTTTATGGAGATGTTTGGAAATTAGAAGTGCACATATGACATACACTAGTGCGATCAATGATATGTATGATGGAGTCAATACCAGAGTACGAACTATAAGATAAGAGACTCGGAGCACTTTTCAGTGATGATGGGGCTGCACCAATGATCGGCTCTTAGCCCATTCTTATTTGTCTTGGTGATGGATGGACTAACGTGACAAATTCAAGATGGGGTGACATGATGTATGTTATTCGCACATGTCATAGTCATGATTGATAAGACTCGCAGTGGAGTGAATGTTAAGCTGGAGGTTTGGAGACACTCTGGAATCTAAAGGATTCAGGCTGAGTAACCAAGACAGAATATTTGGAGTGCAAATTCAGTAACGGGAGCGACCCTGAGACATGTGTGTTGGTGAAACTTGATACTCAGGTCATTCCAAAGAAATGAAACTTCAAGTACCTCAAGTCTATTATCCAGAAAATGAAGAGATTGATGACGATGTCACACATCGTATTGGGGCAGGGTGAATAAAATTGAGGCTCACATCGGGAGTCTTGTGCGACAAAAAAGTGTCGCAAAAACTTAAAGGCAAATTCTATAGGACGGTGGTTAGACCGACTATGTTGTATGGGGTGAAGTGTTGGCCGGTCAAGACTGCGAATATCCAAAAGATTATCAAAGGACATAAAAAGTTGTACACAAGTTACATACTCGGGTTATTTCAAACAAAAGTTTTATCTCTGTATGACTATTTGCAAAATCAAAAATCATACAAAAGTTATTCAACAACAACAACAATAATATAGCCAGTGAAATTACACAACGTGCGTCTGGCGAGGGTAGAGTGTACGCATACCTTGTCTTTACCTTGGTAGGTAGAGCGGTTGTTTTCGAGAGACACTCGGCTCAAGATATAGTATAAGCACAAGCAAAAAAAAAATCAAAGCAAGAGTAAAGTAAGCAAGAGCAACAATTATGAAAAAATTAGAGTAGTATGAAAATTGTTGGTATCAAAAGCGAATAAGCCATGATAGCGCATTCTAAAAAAAACAGTAACTAACGCAAGTAAATAAGATAAACAAAGTACACTAAAGAACACATAACAACGAAAATAAAATGGCAGGGGACTATAAAAGCAATATTGCGCCTACTAGTATGATAGACTATAATAAGAACGCTACAACTGTCAGTTTATAAGCGTAAGTAGGACTACGCTGAACTACCTACTACCCTAATTCGTGTCCTCCACAACCCCCTATCTAAGGACATATCACGTATAATCATCTCTCCACAATACTTATTCGGCCTACCTCCACTCATTCTTAACCCGTCCATATCATACCTCTCACACCTCCGCACTGGGGCATTTATGTCTCTCCTCTGCACATGCTCAAACCATCTCAACCTCACTTCCGACATCTTATTTTCCATAGAGGTCACTCTCACTCTGTCACATATATCATTATTTTTAATTATATCCCTCTTTATATGCCCGCACATCCATCTCAGCTTCTTCTTTTCGAATTTTCTTTTGTTATTTATAATTACTAATTTAATATTTACTAATTTTAGAATCCTGTGCTTAAAGAAATTTGATGTGTTGTGCTTAGAAGTGACAACGAGTTGTATGTAAGTTTGGCATAGTATGTCATCAGATTTTAAAGCCGAATCATCAACATTCATTTTTCTCATTTTAATATATTTACTAGATTGAATGATTACTAAACAACTCCGATTGTCGATGCATGTTAGGCAAAATGGCCTATACCACCCTAAACTTGCACAGGTTTGATTTGATGCTATTAAGGAGCGGTTTCGACCTAATTTAAAATAATGAGATGAAATTATAATGATTTGAAATTAAAATTTTATTTAGATATGCAATTTGAATTTCTTTAAGTTGTATTTTTTCTCGTAGACATAAAAATTCATAAGTGGTGAAAACAATCAAAATTTTCTCAATTCTTTATATATTCTTTACCAAATGAGCAAGTCATAATTCATAATAAAATTAATACACTACTAGAAGACATTTCTAAGAAATACAACACCAATTGATCAAACTTTAGTTCAATAAAAAGAAAAGTTGAACATGAGTTGTGGTCTAACTATTCATTAATATAATTATCATACATGATTGGTAAAAATGAATTTGTTAAAAATATACTACCAACTTATAAATTTTTTAATATTTGATATAAATGATTGGTAAATATATCTATCAACTTATGAATCTATTTTTACAAACTATACGCTTACGAGTCAATTTTTACATTTTAAAAATTTAAAATCATAATTTAAAATTTTAAATTATGACTTTTTGGAATGATTTGGGATTTCATCGGTGTAAACCACTAATAAAATGATTAAGATAGGAATATGTAGGTCAATATGAAAGCGAAAAAAATAAACGTAAGATTTGAGTGGGAGAAAAATCAGGTCGTCGTTCGAGTCTTCCTTTGAAGCTTTAGAATTTTCCAGAAAAAGTATTTTTATCCACGTCCCCTGAAGCGCGAGGAGCCAATAAAAACCCCCCACGTAATAACAAACTCACCATAGCCGGCCGATCCTCCACGCTGGCAACATTCGACCAATCAGAGCGTACGATCTCGTAGTGATACTTCACACATCATTACTGAGTCCCCACCTATCGAAGCTCACTATATACACACTCTCCGGATATTGATGCAAAACACAGATCGACGCACTACTACGAACGCCGTTTGTAACTCATCGGCCGGCGAGCTTTGAGTATAAATTCCGGTGACCGGAGACAATGAGGAAGTGGACGATCCCGTTCGTTCTGTTTCTGTTATGCCTGATTTTTCTCGTTCCAGATCAAGGTAAGTTAGGGATTTATATCTTCCTTAATTGAAGCTTCCTGATTTAAATCAAGGAAGATTTAGTACTTTAGTCGAATGATTTAGATTCATTAAAATTGCGAAGCTTTTATATCGTGAGTAGTCACATTACGTTGAGATCTTACTGAACTTTATTGCAATGACTGCATTTTGTTGTGCAAATGCTTATATTATGATAAGCTTCGAGAATCGTTGCATTTTTTTATCGAATTTGTGAGCTTTTATGTGTTGAGTAGTCACATTATACATTGAGATCTTATGAGACTTTGTTGCAATGACTGCATTTTGTTGTGAAAATGCTTATATTCTGGTAGATCCAGCATTATGCTGTTGATTTTGTCTTAATATTTCTCAGATTTAGCTGTTTTGATTTAATAATTTTGTGAGGCTTTAATTGCTCTGGTGCTACATAAAATTTGGTGTAGACCGAGTCCGGTCGATTTTTTATTTTTCCAATTTTTGTGCAAAAAACAAAAAAAAAGACGACTTAGCTCAGTAGTTTTTATTTAAAATTGGAAAAGATTTGGAATCAAACTGACCGAGTCAGTCAATTTTTCGGTTGATTCAAAAGTTTGTCGATTTTTGCTGTATTTTTAGTAGTGATTTTTGGTAGTCACGGTTAGGTTTTAAGTCGATTCAAAGGTGCTCCACTTTAGCAAATTTAAGGGACTAAAGATGCTCAAGGTTATATTTGAAGGATCAAAATAGACCTACTTCTTGTTACCATTATATATAAAAAAATAGACCAACTTATTTGCTTTGTCAATAAAGTTATGTGATTTGCTTACACGGATGTGTGTGTTCCTACTTGATAGGTAGAAAGATACACGCAAATGCAGAAGCTGATTCGGATGCACCAGTAGATCCACCAAAGGTTGAGGAAAAGTTTGGTGCTGTTCCAAATGGTTTATCTACTGATTCTGATGTCGCTAAAAGGTTCGTGAACTGCTGTTGAATCATTTCATTTGTTTACTCTAATTTCATTTTTTCATACATTATTAAGTGTCGTATCATTACATGATTTAGGGAAGCTGAGTCTATGTCAAGGAAAACTCTCCGAGCTAGTGCGGAGAAGTTTGAGTTCCAAGCTGAGGTCTCTCGGCTTATGGACATCCTTATCAACTCCCTTTACAGTAACAAGGACATTTTCTTGAGGGAGCTGATTTCCAATGCTTCCGATGTAAGTGTGCATTTCAGTTTTTGGTGTCTGTTCCACATTATCTGTAAAAGGTTTGTTCTGAAATGATTTGCTGTTTGAGTCAGGCATTGGACAAGATCAGGTTCCTTGCACTCACTGACAAGGAGGTTCTTGGTGAAGGTGATAATACTAAGCTCGAGATTCAGGTTAATGATTCGTATCATATTGAATTTCTCAATGTCTGTTGGTTAAATGTTGATAATTTCTTTTTGACCTCCTATAATTGTGGTTATTTCATGGATTGCAGATTAAACTGGATAAAGAAAAGAAAATTCTTTCCATTCGTGACAGAGGTGTTGGGATGACTAAGGAGGATCTAAGAAAGAATTTGGGAACCATAGCTAAATCTGGAACTTCAGGTACTTTCCTATTTTTGACATATTGTCCACCTAGTTACCCTGAGATTGTGAACTTCTATTTACAGTTATTATTGCTATACAGCGTTTGTCGAGAAGATGCAGACAAGTGGTGACCTTAACCTGATTGGGCAATTTGGTGTTGGGTTTTACTCTGTGTATCTTGTGGCTGACTATGTTGAAGTCATCAGCAAGCACAATGATGACAAACAGTATGTTTGGAGCGAATGCATATATTTTCTATATGATTGAAAGTTACTGGCGATGTAATACTTGCTTGTTAATATCTGCGTACAGATATGTCTGGGAATCAAAGGCTGATGGGGCATTTGCCATTTCTGAGGATACGTGGAATGAACCTCTTGGTCGTGGAACTGAAATTAGACTGCATCTAAGAGATGAAGCAGGGGAATATGCGGATGAGTACAAACTAAAGGTGAGTAGACCAATGCACATGAAGGAAACTTTCTCCATATATTTTTAACTAATTGGGGCTTGTCACAGTTTACATCTTTTATGAGTCAACAATAACCCCCTTATTATCTGTTCTTATTGCTCTTGTATCTGGAATAGTAGGTCATGAATTTCTTTACTGCTGTAATATTTACAAATAAATGATCTTGACCTTGATGTGACTTAAAATATATCTTATTTATTTGTCCTCTAATATCTGAACACATATTTTTAGAACTTTCTCTGAACAACTCAACAACTGTATTCTGCAACTCCTTACATTTTATCATTTTTGTCAACTTTAGCAATAGCACAGTCTAACAATATGGTTGGGGGTCAATCATGCTCCTTAAGTCTTGGGTCATGATGAGTGAATGGAAAAGTTTATGGCTGATGGTAAATTTTCATTTGTTGAATTGAACAAAAGTACCCTGATACTTTGGGATGTTTCTGTTTTTGCACATTCTATTTGTGCTAATGTATCTTGAACTACATTGTTAGCCCCGTGTAAACGGGAAAAAGAACCCCGATTTCTGTTGCCATTACCCTCTATTGGATTTTATAAATGTACTAGTAGGATTTTTTTTTCTGTCTAATTTGGTATCTGATTGCTGTTCTAGCTTCCAGCTTTTCATACTTTGAAATACTATATTATGTTTTGAGGTTACTCCTGCTTCGGTTCTTGAAGTGGCTTAATCTATGATGCCATGATTTCAGGAATTGGTGAAAAAATATTCTGAATTCATCAACTTCCCTATAAACTTATGGGCAAGCAAAGAGGTTGAGAAGGAAGTTCCTGCTGATGAGGACGAGTCAATTGATGAAGAGGAAACATGTATGCATGATTCTCCTATCTTGACTTGCCAACTGTTGTCTTTTGTTATTTATATAAAAGAAGCATTGTTTCAGTGTTAATACCAGTCTGAATGTAGCATATTTGCTGAATGAATACTTTGCTATTCCATCTTTTCTTTTCTCCATGTATGGAAAAGAGCAGGTTGAGGACTGGGGAAAACCGACAAAGTAAACATATTAAGACTAGGAAAAGAAGAAAAAGTCTGCTCTTATTTCCTATCGTTGTACTACTTCTTCTTTCTCACTGGTCTTATTGTCTGTCAATGATGTGAACAGCTGAAAGCACTTCTTCTGAGGAAGAGGGAGAAGAAGAAGAAGATGCAGAGAAGGCCGAAGATGAGAAAAAGCCTAAAACTAAGAAAGTGAAGGAAACCACATATGAGTGGGAGCTTCTAAATGATGTGAAAGCTATCTGGCTTCGGAACCCAAAAGAAGTGACAGATGAAGAGTATACAAAGTTCTATCACTCTCTGGCAAAGGTAAACATTCATATATTTCCTTCTAAATGCATATGTGGTGCAGACACTTATTAAAGTTTCTTGACCATTGTTTTCATTTGCTGAAAATCTATTTGTTATTTTTCCAGGACTTTAGTGACGACAAACCCATGGCTTGGAGTCACTTCAACGCTGAAGGTGATGTAGAGTTCAAGGCTGTTCTGTTTATCCCTCCTAAGGCCCCTCATGATTTATATGAGAGCTATTACAACACAAAGCAATCCAACTTGAAGTTATATGTCAGACGGGTCTTCATCTCAGATGAATTTAATGAATTGTTGCCCAAGTACTTGAATTTCCTGATGGTAATTTTGTCCATCTTATACTTCACTGACATTATAATAAAAACTGCTTGGTCTTTCAATACATAATGTCATAACCGATTCTATTAAAATTGATGTCTGAGTCTTAATACTGATTGTGGTGACTATTGCCAGGGTCTTGTTGATTCTGACACCTTACCCCTCAATGTCTCAAGAGAAATGCTACAGCAGCACAACAGTTTGAAGACAATTAAGAAAAAACTCATCCGTAAGGCCCTTGACATGATCCGCAAACTTGCCGAAGAGGATCCAGATGAATCTAATGACAAGAAAGGTAATTTATATTCCTAAATTTACAATTGTCTAATCAACTAAAAGTATCTAATTCTCATTCTTTGGGTATGCCATTACAGATGTTGAAGAGTCCAGTGATGACAATGAGAAGAAAGGTCAATATGCCAAATTCTGGAATGAATTTGGAAAGTCGATCAAGCTTGGTATTATAGAGGACGCAACCAACAGAAACCGCTTAGCTAAACTTCTCCGATTTGAGACGTATGTACTCTTCTTTTCTCCTAGTTAACACTTTATCAGTTTGTTTTCAGTTATTGATTTGTTGGTTTAATGTGCATATTTACAGCACCAAATCAGATGGTAAATTAACTTCACTAGACCAATACATCTCAAGAATTAAATCAAGTCAAAAGGATATCTTCTACATTACTGGAGCCAGCAAAGAGCAGTTGGAGAAATCTCCTTTCCTTGAGAGGCTTAATAAGAAAGACTACGAGGTATGACTTCAATCTCAATATAAATGATAAAAAATGACTTCAGTGATTTATAGTTGAAGGGACAATCTTGTTTTGTGCCAATGTTGTGTAACAAAATTACTAGTGATATTATATTTTAGATAACTAAGACTGCGTACAATAGACCCTTGCGAGATCGACCCTTCCCCGGACTCCGCGCATAGTGGGAGCTTAGTGCACTGGACTACCCATTTTTTTCTTCGTAAATGTTTTTCTTCATCATTGAATTCTTATTTATTATACATTAATAAAGTCTAGCCATAAAATTTCGTTCTCTAAATTGCCTTTCTCATCTTCTAGGTCATATTTTTCACGGATCCAGTAGATGAATACCTGATGCAGTATCTTATGGACTATGAGGACAAAAAGTTCCAAAATGTGTCTAAAGAGGGATTAAAGCTTAAGGATTCGAAAACCAAAGAGCTCAAGGAGTCATTTAAGGGGCTGACTAAGTGGTGGAAGAATACTCTTGCTAGTGACAACGTTGAAGATGTCAAAATTAGCAGCCGTTTGGCTGATACCCCTTGTGTAGTGGTGACATCAAAATACGGTTGGAGTGCATATATGGAGAAAATTATGCATTCACAAACTCTGTCAGATGCAAGCAAGCAGGCATACATGCGTGGTAAAAGGGTGCTTGAAATCAATCCTAGACACCCAATTATCAAGGAGCTTCGGGAGAGAGTAGTAAATGACCCAGAGGTGCGTAACACACTCTATCTTTGGTTAAATTCCAACTTCCTTGAGAATTTCGTGGAGTTTATCTCTAACTGATTTATTTACTTGGTTTACAGGATGAGAATGTGAAGCTGACAGCAAAACTTATATACCAAACAGCTTTAATGGAGAGTGGCTTTGAACTTAGTGATCCGAAAGATTTTGCCTCCCACATCTACAGCAATGTTAAGAGCAGTCTGAACATTAGCCCTGATGCAACAGTTGAGGAGGAAGAAGAAGAAGCTGAAGAACCTGAGACTGAAACCAAGGCAGAAGATTCTGCAACCGAAGATTTTGAAGTCAAGGATGAGCTATAGATAGTCCTAAGAAATGTTTCTTTTTCTCGGGAGGAATACGTTATCGCGCTAAATTTATCAGCACGTGAAGAATGTAGTAATAGTTTAGTTCATAGTTCAAACTTTTAGAATTTTGTCAGTCTTGCATTTTCGTTGTTTTAGACTTTAGTGTATGAGCTTGTCGCTATTTTGCTTCCGTGTATCAAATCTGCAAGGTTTTATATTTCCTTGTAAGAACTGGTAGTCTTCAAAAAGGAATCCAAGGTACTCGAACCTTTTAATGTATGATCCTTTTCCTTTCTAAATTTTGCTCAGAAATAAATAGTGCTTAACCCAGGATTCGATAGCATCATTTTAGGAATTGTATAATGATTCAAACGAATAAGGGATACATTGGAGCAGTTTATACTTTATATGCGATGGTCCTGTCATTCGACGAGGCTTCAGGTTTGGCCCATTGGGTCCTGGGTATGAATAAAAGCCAGAGTTTGGGCCGAATTATGTGGTGGGAAAGAAAGCGGGCCTTAGGGAATTCTTCACTGTTGTTGGGCTTATTTATACAGATTCCGTTTTTAGGTCACCATTTAAAATTTGTCTCGGTGTGAGTTACATTGAGTATGTTATATTTAAAATATGTCCTACTTTAAAAATTGTGCAAATACAACTCTTGAAAAATCACCCACTCGTACACGTTTAGACTTGAGTCTAATGTTTGATCATATATTGTTCAACCTTAAATACAAAATATTATATTATTGTCTAATATTTATAATAAATTACAATGTTTTTTACCGTGATCTTATTCTCATAAAATTTTAAATTTGCTCAAAAGAGTCTTTAGACCACAGTCTAAAAGATCAATATATTGCAACAGAAACAGCTATCACAAAAAAGGATAATGGGTTGAAAATTTGTGCTGTCGCCGGTAGTCTGAACCAAATTACAGTTCGAATCTTCTGAGCCGCTCCGGATATCATTCTTAAAAAATAATTCTCAATCAGCTCATAAGTAATGGGTAACTTTTTCATAATGTAGCTGTTAATTAATCCTCGAATTGTTCCTCTTTTGCACTAGATAATAAAGCGAAAAGATAAAATTCCACACAAAACATGTTGAATTTTTTAACTTGTTCTATAAGAAGGTTGAAAGTAATTATTCATTGACGTGGGAGGAGATTTAGCTTGCTTTTCGCTTATAGATAATATTGATAATTTAATATATATATTTTTAAAGCTTATCAATAATTTTAGATGTTGGGAATTGAAGTAGTTTGATTGGTGATGCTATAAATTTAAGGGGAAAATGACACCGAAAGTGAAAAGTGTGATGCTGCTAGTGTACGATCAATGTAGAGCTGGAAGCTTGGTTCTTTTTTGTGGTTCTAATATTTTCCAATATTCATTCATTAATTGTATTAATGATATATCTCCTACCCGGTGTGGGCCGTTTGGGCCCATCGTCATGAGCCTTCCCTCCTTGCCCATATACGACATTATTGTAGACTCTACCTCAGAACCAACAGACACAACCTGACATACTTGACCCACATCCACAACAGGCCTACACAACACATGCCCGCCATCGACTTATACACCGACTGATAGGGGTGCACAATTTTCGGTCCGGATCGAAAAATCGGACCGGACCGACCCTCTTTGGACCGGACCGAACCGGACCGAGATTATCGGTCCGGTCTTCGGTCCTTTAAAATTTTTGTTTTGCTTTCATTCTGACCGATTTTTTAAATTTTTTTATAATATATATATATATATATAATTTATATAATTCCTAATATATATGATATATTTAATATATATAATTCCTAATATATATAATATATATAATTCCTAATTTTCTAAATTCCTAATATATATAATATATATAATTCCTAATATATATAATTCCTAATTTTCTAAATTCCTAATATATATAATTTATATAATTCCTAATATATATAATTTCTAATATATATAATATATAGAATTTCTAATATATATAATATATATTATATATTCTAAATTCCTAATATATATAATTCCTAATTTTCTAAATTTCTAATATATAATATTATATAATTAAGTGTCAGGAGAGTTTTTTTTAAAATTGAATTACCAATCCTGAAATTGAAATTCTCGGACGCGGTGTCACGAAATTTTTACGTTGAAATCTATTGTACATCGCGAGATATTTAGATTTGAAAATGGGAAAACGAATGCGTTTGGGGAAAAGAGAAATTGAGGCAAGATGGACGTTTTTGGAGAAATCCGGTGAAGCAAACTGACTTTAGTCGGTTTGGAATTATTCGTCTCGAAAAAATACGCAAAATCAAATTTTTTTTTAGATCAAACGGACGTCCGAGCGCAAAGTTATGACCATTTAAAGTTTCACTAATTTACAACTTATATTTGATATGTCAATACGTATGGGGGGCCGGCGGGGGGCTAGGGCTGGTAGGGCTGAGGGCTGGCGCGAAAGTGGCGGGGCCGGAGGATCGTGGAGTGGGGATTCGGTCCATTCGGTCCAAGAGACCGACCGAATGACTCGACCGACCGGACCGAGAAATTGGCCCGGCCGGTCCGAGAATCAATGTTCGGCCTCGGTCCGTCGGTTCGTCCGGCTAATTTTCGCGCACTTCTACCGACTGACATTGAGGCAGATATGAACATAATGTCACTCAACACTCCAGATGAAAATTGGTATATGGACACAGTCGCCACATCTCACATGACAACATCACAAGGTACTCTTTCGTCTTATTATAATTTGAGTAATTTAAATCAGAATATTATTGTTGATAGTGGACAAGACATTCCATCTGTGGTTATGTTCATTCCTCTCTATCACCACCACATCCACCACTAATCTTAAAAAATATCCTATGTGCCCCTAAACTCATTAAGAATCTAATCTCCGGGCGACGTTTCACAATTGACAATTGAGTTTTCCTTGACTTTGATCCTTTTGGTTTTACTGTAAAAGATTTTACGACAGGGAGACGAATAATGAGATGTGACAGCACCTGAGATCTCTACCTTATTTCAAATACCGTCAACAATCCAGCCTTAGTCCCTCAACCTTTGCTACTTTTTCATATTCATTATAACATTCTAGATTAGGACATCCGAGAGACTCTATTTACGCTTCCTTAGAAAAAATAATTTTATTAATTGCAACCGTATTTCTAGAATTTCTATATGTGAATCTTGCGTTTTTGGGAAACATGCCAAATTACCATTTGTTACATCCACAAATTGTACTTTAATGCATTTCGATATCATACATAGTGATTTGTGGACATCTCCTATTTTGAGTATGACTGACCATCAATATTATGTGTTGTTTTTGGACGATTATTCCAACTTTATATGGACTTTTCCAATTGGAAATAAATCTCAGGTCTACCATATTTTTTATCCATTTAGTGCTTTCGTAAAAACACAATTTGATAAGAGCATTAAATGTTTTCAATGTGATAATGACAGAGAATTCGATAATAAACAATTCAAACAGTTTTGCTTCAAAAATAGTCTTATCTTTCGTTTTTCCTGCCTTCACATATCCTTCAAAAATGGTAAAGCCAAACGAAAAATTCGAACCATAAACAATTTCATTCGTGTCCTACTTGCTCACGCCTCAATTCCCCCATAATTCTGGCATTATAGACTCTTCATAGCCACCTATCTCCTAAACATAATCCCAAACATGTCTCTATCTCAACGGTCACCCAAGTTCTGTTTTGTAGGAACCCCTCCTATCAAAACTTGTGTATTTTTGGATGTCTTTGTTACCCTCTCCATCCGACCACTCACAAACTCCAACAACGGTCTTCCTCGTGTGTGTTTCTAGGTTACCCTGTCAATCATCGTGGTTACTCGTGCTATAATTTGTCGAGTTGTAAGATTATTATTTCACGTCATGTCCTATTTGATGAGTCTCAATTTCCTTTTGCCTCTCTACACTCGTCACCTCGACATTCCTATGACTTCATATATGATGGCCTAAACCCTATTCTAATTTACCATTTACATAGTCCGTCCTCCCAAACCCCGACACCCGCCACCACCTCGGCTAGTACGGGACTAGCTGGCCACCCGATTCTACCGATGGTGGCCTAGAATATCCCGCCTCAGGGTGATTTCATAGCCACCTATTGGAAAATCGAGGTTTGGCCAACCAGTATCGTCACCCCTGCCGTTCCTCTTCTTCACGACAGTCTCACAGTAAACCCCATCCCGTCCCGCATCACGTGACACACTCTTGGACCATGAAAAATCATGCCATGCACATAATTCATAAACCTAAATGACTATTTAACCTTTCTGTTTCAGGTGCCCCTTTACATGTCCCTCATAACCCGAAGGATTCCTTGTCTAACCCTAATTGGAAAGTCGCAATGATTGATGAATATAATGCTCTTATTGATAATAAGATGTGGGACCTAGTATCCCATCCACATGATGCTAATATTATTCGTTCTATATGGATTTTTAGACATAAAAAGAAATCTGATGGTTCTTTTGAGAGGTACAAGACTCGTCTTATAGGTGATGACATGTTTCAACAGGTGGGAGTGGACTGTGATGAAACGTTCAGCCCGGTCGTAAAGCCTGTAACCATCAGGACCGTCCTCAGCATTGCTGTTGAGTGTATTTTATACACTATTTTGAGTCATTTTTAGTTAAGTATTTCCCTTTTTCCGTTTGTGTTTAGTATAGTATTAGGTTTATTTTTCTGTCTTTTGAGTCACAACGGTCTTAAAGGAGAATTACCACTTTTGAGGATGAAATGATCATAATTGAGATGAAAATTGCACAAGAATGAAGAATGAAGAAGTGCGCGAAGAATAGAAATCGCAAATTCGGACGAAAGAAGAAAGGCACCGCGATTCGGCCAATCGAAGCAGGTGTCAAGAATCGCGGTGCTGGCAAAGAAACCTGCAAATTTCAGCCAATTAGCACCGCGGTGCTAGACAGAGGGACCGCGATGCCGACGCGTAAAAATCAGATTCCGAGTCAATTTTTGACAAGGATAAAATGGTCCAAAGCAATATTTTTCTCAGCAATAAAATTCCTAAACCCTGACCTTATTTGCGGAATCTAAGGTTATCATATACCATACTTTACATCATACTTTTGGGATGCAAATGAGGCCACAAGATTGGAGACATCTTTGTTCAATTTCTTTTTCTTTCTCTTTTATTTCAGTTTATGTTGGATTGTAATTTAGTTCTTGACATGACAATGTTTAGGAGGTAATTACTTTAGTAGGGTTTCCATCGAATCTTCTTGAAACTATTTCATATAGGTAATGCATTAGTTATTGATTTCTTCTTCAGCGTATGAATATCTATTCAATATTGTTATGATTGCTTGATAATTAACTAGCTATTAATTGTCATCACTTATATGATTTCGAATCAAAAGTCTGAAAGGTGAGATTTGAATATGCTGTAATTGTCTAGACATAGGTTAAAATCGTGGACGAAAGTACCCCGATACTTGTGTAGTATTTAAAAGTTATTGTTCTTAATCCTCCCGTGTGGTAAAACTTATCATAGAAATATAGAAGGTTCCTGCACTAGGTTGAACTCTTGTATGTCCTAACCGAAATATAATGACAGATTAGTTAACCTGCTATCTTAATAAGAAGAAGAATCATTAGCAATTGCATTAACACGTGAAATGGTGGATAGTTGAGGAGATTGGAAGCCCTATTTCCTTCATAACTGTTATAAACCCAAAGTATTATAATCTTTAGTTTATTCTTTGCACTTAGTCATAATTCGTAGTTATAACTCTCAAACTAAAGAACGTTTATCAAATAAATACCATAGAATAAATATTCGGTACTTGTTAAACCAGTCTATGTGGACGATAAACTCGGTCTTACAGACTTTATTACTTGAACGATACGTACACTTGCGTAAGCATCTAGAAATATCGCAATAATTTCCATATTCAAGCCTTGACCTGTTCATCAGCTTGATGTCGAGAATGTCTTCTTACATGGAGATATTCGTATATATGCATCAACCTATGAGTTTTTATGGATCATATTCATCTAGATTATGTGTGTCTGTTGCGAAAATTGCTCTATGGATTGAAACAGGCTCCTCGAGCATAGTACCAGCGGTTCACCGATTATGTTTTCTCTATCAGTTTTTCACACAGTAGATCTGATCATTCCCTGTTAATCTACAATAAGGGTACATACATGGATTACCTATTATTATCTATTGATGACATCATCCTCACCACATCATCTGATGTTATCCGCCGGTCCATTATGTCTCTCATTTCCTATGAGTTCGCTATGAAAGATCTGGTCCCTCTGAGTTATTTCTTTGGAATCTCTGTCACTCGATATTCTTGCGGCATATTTCTATGTCAGAAGAAGTGCGTCGAAGAGATCCTTGACAGTGCAAGCATGACATTGTAAAATCCGGAAAAAAATAATAATAATATATAGTTGTGGTTGGGTTAATAAAAATATATATATATAAGAAAACAAAGAATAAATTGCATGGGATAGAGTTAGTGTTAAAGTTGGATAAATAGATAAATGAAATGAAAATAAGAAAAAAAAAAACAAAAAAAAAACATGCTGCATGCAGTACGTCCCACTCCATCCCCTTCCCCCCTTTTCATTTCCCCTCCAACTCTTGTCATTCCACCTCCCATAGGTTATAGAAAACTCTCCACTTATACATTGTATTTACACACAAACAAAGTACATAACATAAAGGTTAGAAAATCAGAAAAAAACAAGTGAAAAGAAGAGGAAAAAATACCAAGAGGGTAAGAAGAACAAGAAGCAAAATACTAGAGAGTAAGGGTAATTTTAACAACCACACAACAATAATCTTCACACTTACAAGGTGAGTTTTCTCACTCAGAAATTCTTGATAACATCCTTTATTTTAGTTCAATACATGTTAGAATAAGAATTGAGTGTTGAAAAGAAATATTGAACTTTTGATTGTTTAGACAACTAGTTGCGTCATGAACTTTACGAACTGTTCTCACTGAGTAATAGTTGTTAGAATTTGATGAAATTTGGAAGAATGGTACACATCTCTATTATGATCATATAGAACTAAAAATGAGGTAAAATGGACATACGGTTTGAAAGTTTTCAAAGTTCAAAGTTTCTGCCTTAGATTTGGCCGAAATTCGGAAAGACATAATTACGGACTGTTTTTATTGAGTTTTACTTATTGGAATTATATGAATATTTACATGGTTGTAAATCTCTCTGTTATGGACAGATATAGATAAAGAGTTGTTAAAACGGACTTACGAGTTGAGAGTTATTGTAGTTTGAAGTTGCTACCTCGGATTCGTCGGAATCCAGAAGGGCAGGACGTTGAAACGTAAAACTGTACTAATCCGTAGGGAATATGAAAATTTATGCTAAACGAAAGTTCTATATCTCTCTGTTTTGGACATTTTGAGACCTTACGGGGGTCTATCCGACTTACGTATTTAGAGTTATCGTTGTTTAAAGTTTCTGCCTCGGATCTATCGAGATCCAGGAAGGGCAGCGAATAAAAGTGTAAAACTGTACCAAATGGTACAGAATATGAAAGGATGGTTCACATGGAGACGTGTAGCTCTATTTTCTCGTCGTTTTGAGATTTTATGGGGCTTGAACGGGTTTACAGATTAGGAGTTATGACTATTCTAAGATTGAGTTATGTTTAATAAAAATTCTGCCGAAACCAATTTCATGTGGCTGTTTTGAGGATAAATTTGTGTTAGTTACCCAAAGTAGTTTTAAATGAAATTTGGTACAGTGAAAGATCCCCGTCTTACCTTAGTTTCCGCTTGAGAAACACCTTAGTTGGAGTTATGGTTAAAAAGTTATAATTGTTACAAGTATGAATGACAGAATGTTGGGAAATAAAATATTATTTATTCGATCTTCTGAAAAATATGAAAAGTGAATACGTGTTCACATAAATATATAAATATATAATGGATCGGGTTGCACGCCGCAACAAAACGTAAAGTGAATACGCGTTCACAAATACGTAAACATAATGGATCGGGTTGCACGCCGCAACAAAACGTAAAGTGAATATGTGTTCACAAATACGTAAATATAATGGATCGGGTTGCACGCCGCAACAAAACGTAAAGTGAATACGCGTTCACAAATACTAAACATAATGGATCGGGTTGCACGCCGCAACAAAACGTAAAGTGAATACGTGTTCACAAATACGTAAATATAATGGATCGGGTTGCACGCCGCAATAAATATGAAAGATGAATACATGTTCATCTATATATAAATATGAAAAGTGAATACGCGTTCACAAATATATAAATGTAATAAACATGTGGAAATACAGGGGAATGTCTTAACGTATAATACGAGATAAAATGAAGTGTTAGTTAAACCGAGAATTTCCTATGAAGAGTTGTTGCATATTTAAAAATGTTGTAACCTGATATGTTTTTGCAATATGCTTATTACGTTATAATGTGATTACACTTGGAATATTGAGGTGTTACTTTGAATTGCAGGGTAAGGTTCTCACTCAGCCCCAGATGGTAGGGCTGACTCTTTATTTAACATGTTTCAGAAAAGCGTGATAGAGTAAAGGCTCCACGCCAAGGCTAGCGATCGTCTCGCAGCCTCTTGTCATACCCAGTCCATTGTTTCGGGCTTGGTACTCGTCAGGTTCAGAATGTCAGTTCCAATGTCTCGAAAAATGCCCGTGTGGAATGGTCTCCCTTCCAACTTAGAATAATATTTGTCAGTATGTCTATGTAGAAACAATATTTGCACGAGCATGGACTCGAGTTATATTTTCAATAAAGTCATAAACAAATTTCTTTATTGTTATTTTTATTAATAGCTCCGTATTTGAATATAAGTTTAAATTTCTAAATAAAGAGAATTAAATGGTGCTCCTGGTGGAAAATAATTGTCCAGGTGCCATCACGCCCTAAGTAAAGACTTAGGAAAAGTCGAGGCGTGACAAGTTGGTATCAAAGCTAAACCAGGTTAGGAGATTCTAGGAAATTTCTTCGAGTTGGGTGTTTGAACGGTTACTTATTGCGACGGTGTGCGCGCCACCTTAGTAATAAGTAAACGGAATAACATTCTAAAGTTTCCCTTCTTTCATACTCCTCTCGTGCCTATCTTGAGTCTTTTTCAAGACTTGATTCTTATACTACCTCTTTCACGCGGGTTAGAAAGAAGCTTGTACAACGTTATACTGACCAATAATTGTTGTGTAGATGGTGATTATAAGGCGAGTTCCAACAAAGAGGGAAGTACTCGAGGAACAGGCAAAGGAAATGCAAGCTCAAAAGGATTTCATGCGTCGTAAGATGAACTCGGGAGATGATTTTAACGAGTATATGTGCGACACAATCGTACTTTGTGCGTATTTGCTAAGGAGTAGATAGAAGGGGCGTTCCTACGACCCAACCTTCTTCAACTTTCCGATTGGAGTCATATTACAGATAATATTCAACTCTGTCCCAAAAATTCGATCCTCATTCGAGCGGCATTCATTGAGAAATTTATGCCTAATACGCGCAAGGATGCGCTCGACGGAGTTTGAACAATTGAAGCGAGGTGACCGCGATGTACAAGAATATGATACACATTTCGTGAGGTTATCGGCATACAACACACATGTCGTCTCTACGAAATGGATAGAGTCAGCGATTTGTAGAGGTTTAAACCCAACATAGCGAAAAGGTGGTGGCGTTAGCCAACGATCGAACTTACCTTCGATTATCGATATGGCTTTGAGGGTGAAGGTTTCGCTAAAGCAAAAGAGAATATTCGCAAGAGATTTGGACGTCGGGATCATTTAACCGAGTCAAAATCGAAGCGGGAGTTTAGTAAAGGATCTTCGTGACCAAACCAATCGTAGGTCGATCTTATTTCAAGCCTAAGGGCACAGTTGGTCTAATTACCAAGGTAGCAAGGACAAGGCCACCAACCCTAACACGCGAGGTGACAAACCGATTTGTAAGATTTGTCAAAGGAAACACAATGGAGAATGTCGGCTCTAACGGAGACATGTTATAAGCGTGGAGAGTCGGGCCACTATGCCGAGGATTGCGAAGAGGACCCAAACTCAATCTATTCGGGAGGTCGAGCAACCACAACGCCACTGTGGAAATCGGAAACCAACCCCGCCAGAGTCGGGAGGTCAACAACCCAACAATTTCTATCGGCCTACGCTTTGCCCGGAGGAATGAGGCGAAGCATCTAACGCGTGGTCACGGGTATTTTGCTAGTCTCGAGTATTCCAAAGATTTGTATTGTACGATCCCGACTCTACATTTTCATATGTGTCAATGGGCTTTGCTAAGAATTTACACGTAGAACCTTCTTATTTAAGTGAACCTTTGAGGTTATGACACCGATGGGGCCTCAATTTGGGCCTCTCGGGTGGTAAATAATTTTCCATTAGAAGTGAATGGCGGGGAACAATGGTGAACCTAGTACTACTTGATATGGTAGACTTCACGTCATTTTGGGTATGGATTGGTTGTCGGCATGTTATGCCATGTTAGATTGTCGACGAAAGATAATGAGATTAACTTTTCTGGAGAACCGTAAGTTGTTATAAGGGTAGGTTGGAATATCCTCGAGTTAGTTTATTTCCTACCTTGGGGCTCAAAAGTTATTGAGAAGTCACAGTGGAGTATCATATCCGCTAATATAGTGGATACCCAAAAAAATCCCAATGTGAATGATGTTCCTATTGTTGAAATTTTCCGGAGGTTTTTCCAAGATCTTCCGGGCCTTCCTCCTGATAGAGAAGGAGTTTGCTATAGAGTTAATTAAGATACAAGACCCATTTCTATTCCTCCATATCGAATGGCCCCGGTGAATTGAGGAGTTAAAAGAACAATTGAAGGATCTTACGGATAAAGACTTTATAAGGCCTAGTGTTTCCCGCGAGTGCACGATCTGTTTGTGAAAAAGAAAGACGGATCGCTCGAATGTGCATCGATTATCGGCTCAATAAGGTCACGATCAAGAACCGATACCCATTACCAAGAATCGATGATCTTTTTGACCAACTTCAGGGAGCTAGCTATTTTTCCAAGATTGATCTCCGTTCGGGATATCACCAGCTGAAAATAAATCCAGATGATATATCCAAAACAGCCTTTAGAACCCGATACGACCATTATGAGTTCTTGGTCATGTCTTTTGGGTTAACCAATGCCCCAACAACTTTTATGGATTTAATGAACAGAATCTTCAAACCATTCCTAGATTTGTTCGTGATCGTGTTCATAGATGATATCCTAATTTCTGATGAAGTGTTGTGAACATGAAGAGCATCTGAGGGTAGTGCTTCAAGTCTTGAAACAGGAGAAACTATATGCTAAATTTTCAAAGTGTGAATTTTGGTTGGAAAAGGTAGCCTTTTTGGGCCATGTTGTGTCAAGGAATGGAATTATGGTAGACCCCCAGAAGATAGAAGCAGTGAAGTACTGGCCAAAACCGACCACTCCGACAGAGGTTAGAAGTTTCTTGGGTTTGGCTGGGTATTATAGAAGATTCGTAAAGGTTTTCTAGTCTTGTTGCTCCATGACCGGTTGACTCAAAAGCGGTTAAGTACGATGGTCGAAGCATGTGAAGCAAGTTTTGAAACTAAAGGAATTGTTGACTCTGCGCATCCTAACCTTACCATCGGGACAAGAAGGGTTCACGCTTTTGCGATGCCTCTAGAGTTGGGTTAGGATGTGTCTTGATGCGATTTGGAAAGATTATTGCGTATGCATCTAGGCGATTGAAGATACATGAGGAGAATTACCCAACTCATGACTTGGAATTTCTTTGCGGTGGTGTTTGCCTTACGAATATGGAGACATTATTTGTATGGTGTGCATGTGGACATATTTACAGATCATAAGAGTTTGCGATACATAACCACGCGAAGGATTTGAATCTCAGACAAAGAAGATGGTTAGAGTTGCTTAAGGATTATGACCTTAGTATTCTTTACCATCCCAGGAAAGCCAACGTGGTGGTTGGCGCTCGATGAGATCAATGGACAGCTTGACCCATTTGGAAATACAAAAGAGGGGTATTGTTCGTGAGGTACAAAGATTGGGAAACCTCGGGGTTAGCTTAACTGAGATCGGTGAAGGTAGGGTGGTGGTACACGCAGTCTGCCTTAGCTTCAGAAATAAAAGAAAGTCAGTTTGAGGATACGGAGTTTGTTGGATTTCGGGAGAGGCTCCAACAGGGAAAACCTTCACAGTTTACATTGGGAGATAATGACGGAACCGCCGGTATAAGGGTAGGTTATGTGTTCCTAAGGTAAAGGATCTAAGGAGGAAGATCTTAGATGAGGTCACAACACAAGATATTCCATTCATCCAGGTCAACAAAAATGTATCAGACCTCAAGGCAAATTCGGTGGGGACGGGATGAAGAAAACGTTGCGGAGTTTGTCGGGAGGTGTCTTATATGTCGCCAGTGAAAGTGAACATCAAAAACTGGCGGATTACTTCAGACATTGGAGTCCCCATGTGGAAATGGGAGGCGATTCATATGGATTTTGTAATGGCCCACCAAAAATCGAGAAGGGTATGATTCTATTTGGGTGATTGTTGATCGACTTACAAAGTCGCCAATTTCTTCCGGCCAAGACTACGTGACGCGCACCACAGTACACACAGATTTATTTGAAGGAGATTGTGCGATTACAGGATTCCCTTACAAATTATTTCAGATAGGGTTCCCGATTCACCTCACACTTTTGGCAAAGTTTCAGCAGGTCTCGGGACAAAAGTTAAGTTAAGCACGCTTTCCACCCGCAAAGCAGATGGGCAAGTGGCGAACAATCCAAACACTTGAGGACATGTTGCGATCTTGTGTGTTAGATTTTCGGGAAGTGGTTGGACCATCTATGTCTAATTGAGTTCGCCTACAACAATAGTTTTCACTCGAGCATACAAATGACCCGTTTGAAGCATTATATGGGACGAAAATGTAGGTCTCCACTGGATGGTTCGAGGTGGGTGAGACATTTATTCGGACTGAAGTCATTCAAGAAACAAATGATAAGGTACAGATGATTCGAGGCGGATCAAAATAGCTCATAGCGTCATAAGTCCTATGCGGATCATCGGAAAAGAGATCTTGAATTCGAGGGGATAAGGTATTTTTAAAAGTGTCCCCCGATGAAGGGAGTGATGCGCTTTGGTAAGAAAAGGAAATTGAGCCCAAGGTTTATTGGGCCATATGAGATCTTTGCGAAGAGTGGGAATGTGGCTTACATTAGCACTTCCACAAGAGTGGCGATCATCCGGTATTTCATGTGTCAATGTTACGAAAATACTTGCACGATCCAAGTCACGTCATCCTTCCCCAGGAGATAGTTCTAATAAAGAGCTTCAATATGAAGAGGCTCCGGTAGAAATACTTGATAGAAGGGTCCAACGCCTTAGAAATAAAGATATTGCTTCCGTGAAAGTCTTATGGAGGAATCACTCACGAGGAAGCCACTGGAAGCGGAAGAGCGATGAAAGTCAAATATTCATTACTATTTGACTAAGGTAAAAAAAAATGCATTACATAGTACTTCATATGTGTGTCATTTGCGTGTCTATATGCGTGTCTGACACCTTATTCTCATTCGAGGACGAATGCTTCTTAAGGAAGGGAGAATGTGAAGCCCCAAATTTGTTACAATAACAATAAATATTATTGTGTCTATGTGATTATGTTATTATTGTGTCTATGTGATTATGTTACGACCTTATTCACATTCGAGGACGAATGTTGCTTAAGGAGGAGAGAATGTAAAATCCGGAAAAAAATAATAATAATATATAGTTGTGGTTGGGTTAATAAAAATATATATATATAAGAAAACAAAGAATAAATTGCATGGGATAGAGTTAGTGTTAAAGTTGGATAAATAGATAAATGAAATGAAAATAAGAAAATAAAAAAAAAACAAAAGAAAAACAAAAAACAAAAAAACAAAAAAAAAACATGCTGCATGCAGTACGTCCCACTCCATCCCCTTCCCCCCTTTTCATTTCCCCTCCAACTCTTGTCATTCCACCTCCCATAGGTTATAGAAAACTCTCCACTTATACATTGTATTTACACACAAACAAAGTACATAACATAAAGGTTAGAAAATCAGAAAAAAACAAGTGAAAAGAAGAGGAAAAAATACCAAGAGGGCAAGAAGAACAAGAAGCAAAATACTAGAGAGTAAGGGTAATTTTAGCAACCACACAACAATAATCTTCACACTTACAAGGTGAATTTTCTCACTCAGAAATTCTTGATAACATCCTTTATTTTAGTTCAATACATGTTAGAATAAGAATTGAGTGTTGAAAAGAAATATTGAACTTTTGATTGTTTAGACAACTAGTTGCGTCATGAACTTTACGAACTGTTCTCACTGAGTTATAGTTGTTAGAATTTGATGAAATTTGGAAGAATGGTACACCTCTCTATTATGATCATATAGAACCAAAAATGAGGTAAAATGGACATACGGTTTGAAAGTTATCATAGTTCAAAGTTTCTGCCTTAGATTTGGCCGAAATTCGGAAAGACATAATTACGGACTGTTTTTATTGAGTTTTACTTATTGGAATTATATGAAAATTTACATGGTTGTAAATCTCTCTGTTATGGACAGATATAGATAAAGAGTTGTTAAAACGGACTTACGAGTTGAGAGTTATTGTAGTTTGAAGTTGCTACCTCGGATTCGTCGGAATCCAGAAGGGCAGGACGTTGAAACGTAAAACTGTACTAATCCGTGGGGAATATGAAAATTTGTGCTAAACGAAAGTTCTAGATATCTCTGTTTTGGACATTTTGAGACCTTACGGGGGTCTATCCGACTTACGTATTTAGAGTTATCACTGTTTAAAGTTTCTGTCTCGGATCTATCGAGATCCAGGAAGGGCAGCGAATAAAAGTGTAAAACTGTACCAAATGGTACAGAATATGAAAGGATGGTTCACATGGAGACATGTATCTCTCTGTTTTCGTCGTTTTGAGATTTTATGGGGCTTGAACGGGTTTACAGATTAGGAGTTATGACTATTCTAAGATTGAGTTATGTTTAATAAAAATTCTGCCGAAACCAATTTCATGTGACTGTTTTGAGGATAAATTTGTGTTAGTTACCCAAAGTAGTTTTAAATGAAATTTGGTACAGTGAAAGATCCCCATCTTACCTTAGTTTCCGCTTGAGAAACACCTTAGTTGGAGTTATGGTTAAAAAGTTATAATCGTTACAAGTATGAATGACAGAATGTTGGGAAATAAAATATTATTTATTCGATCTTCTGAAAAATATGAAAAGTGAATACGTGTTCACATAAATATATAAATATATAATGGATCGGGTTGCGCGCAACAAAGCGTAAAGTGAATACGCGTTCACAAATACGTAAACATAATGGATCGGGTTGCGCGCAACAAAAGCGTAAAGTGAATACGTGTTCACAAATACGTAAATATAATGGATCGGGTTGCGCGCAACAAAGCGTAAAGTGAATACGCGTTCACAAATACTAAACATAATGGATCGGGTTGCGCGCAACAAAACGTAAAGTGAATACGTGTTCACAAATACGTAAATATAATGGATAGGGTTGCACGCCGCAACAAATATGAAAGATGAATACATGTTCATCTATATATAAATATGAAAAGTGAATACGCGTTCACAAATATATAAATGTAATAAACATGTGGAAATGCAGGGGAATGTCTTAACGTATAATACGAGATACAATGAAGTGTTAGTTAAGCGAGAATTTCCTACGAGGAGTTGTTGCATATTTAAAAATGTTGTAACTCGATATGTTTTGCAATATGCTTATTACGTTATAATGTGATTACACTTGGAATATTGAGGTGTTACTTTGAATTGCGAGGTAAGGTTCTCACTCACTTGGATGGTAGGTGACTCTTTATTTAACATGTTTGAAAAGCGTGATAGAGTAAAGGCTCCACGCCAAGGCTAGCGATCGTCCATGACCTCTTGTCATACCCAGTCCATTGTTTCGGGCTTGGTACTCGTCAGGTTCAGAATGTCAGTTCCAATGTCTCGAAAAATGCCCGTGTGGAATGGTCTCCCTTCCAACTTAGAATAATATTTGTCAGTATGTCTATGTAGAAACAATATTTGCACGAGCATGGGCTCGCGTTATATTTTCAATAAAGTCATAAACAAATTTCTTTATTGTTATTTTTATTAATAGCTCCGTATTTGAATATAAGTTTAAATTTCTAAATAAAGAGAATTAAATGGTGCTCCTGGTGGAAAATAATTGTCCAGGTGCCATCACGCCCTAAGTAAAGACTTAGGAAAAGTCGAGACGTGACAGACATCTTGCAAACCATCCCCCATGCATATAAACACCAATCTCAAGCTTATGGTTGATTCTGACCCTTCATATTCAGACCCGACTCACTATCGTAGCTTGACTAGGGCACTGAAGTACCTCACCTCCAATATCAACGCACTAAACACATTGAGATGAACATTTATTTCGTTCGCGAAAAAGTGGCTCGTGGTCAAGTTTGTGTCCTTCATGTTCCTTCCAGATATCAGATTGTGAGAGTGTAATAGAATGTTTCTCATTAATTATATTAATTGTATATCTCCTATTTTAGGTAGAATTATAATCCTTTTATAATTAGGTTAATTAATTATCTAATTTGTATCAAAATAAATATTCTTGTAACCTTCTATATATTATAAATTTTGTCTGCCTTTTATTCAATTATTTTACTAGTGGTTGACCTGTAATTTTCTTTTTTGGACTTCCTTTTTGTATTAATAAGTGGAGTTGACTTGAATACTTTGATTCTTGGAACTTTGTGTTTTTCGTTTACAATTATGGGCCGGATTAGCTTATTTGTACCTCGATTAATTTTATAAGAACATTTTCTATCTTTCATCAATATAAATACCGAATAACTTTGTAACTTTGTCATGTTTTAATGAGGAATAATCAAAGTCAGAAGCATTTTTAGGCTAGGAGTATGATTCAGTACATGTTACCAACTAATAGTAGTTAGCAGGAGCTTAGTCACTAGATATAATCTTTCATGATTAACAAGCATAATCACAATCAATAAAGGGCAATTCGGGGCACTAAGCTTCTGCTAATCATATTTTAAAAATATACGTAGAAACTCGATGAGTTCACTATGATTTTATAAAAAAAATAAGAAACATAAATCGCGCATCTCCTTACTTTATATATACTAGCAGCTACTCATTCGTTTTCAAAATGTATAGCTTTTGCCTAAGCTTTTTCTTTAATATCGAAAATTGTTTCAATTTCTTACTGAAGTAGGCAAACAAAGAGAGAACTAGACACACTTTTTACTAGACAAAGATGGTATAGTAAATCCAATACAGAGTAGAGCATGTGCATGTGTCTCTAAATGATAACCTTAAATTCCGGTCACAAGATTGGAGACATCTTTGTTCAAGTTCTTTTTCTTTCTTTCCATATTCGATGTTTGGAGGAAAAATTAAGAAGTAAAAACTACTCATACATATAGTGTTTTTCCCTTTAATATGTGTAGTACGGACATGAGTTTAAATTAACTGTCAAATCAATGAATTTTGAATACTGAAGGGTTATTAGGAAAATAGGGCAAATATTATTAATATCTCATAAATTGTTTAATAAGCATTTAATTCAAGATTTGGTATATTAACATATTATAGAAATTAAAATGAGAGCAGCATGGCAACTGTGGCAGGCAATAGGATTCCATCTTATATATTTTGTTATTTTGTAGCCAAAAATCACACTAACAAGTAACAACTACCAAGCTTGCATTTTCAGTAAAGTAGCTGGGTCAGTTTAACCAACAACCAACCAACCAATGATTGTCCTTAAGTAAAGCAAAATGGTATTTCTTTTCTCATTATTCTTAATCAATTCCCAATGTTTATATATCCCCAGTCCTCACCTAGTGTTTATTTTAGTTATCGTGGTTACTAAAAATAACTGATTCAAAATAATTGTCATTTTAGAAAATTAAGTTGTAATCAATTAGTATTAGTTGTTGAAGTTATTAGTGGCTGATTATAATTGTTAGGAGTCATTAGTATTGTTAGTTTGTTAGTTGAGGGGCATTATAGTCATTTTCCGTTGAGGGGTATTTTCGTCTTTTCCCATTTTCCTCATTTTGCTTTGTAACGGTCATATAGCATTCTGTTTTGGTTTCTTCTTCATTATCAGTAATAAGAAAACACAAGCTCTGTTTTGGAGCCCAAATTGAGTCTTCTTCGTTTTCCCTTGATTCATGGGCAATTAACATGGTATCAAAGCCATAGGGAAGATCTGACGTTACATCACAGGAAGAAGAGGACAGAAAGCGCAGGAACAACATCGAACAAAATCGATTCAATCTGCGATTCAAAGTTTTTGACTCAATCGGGTCTAAATTGAGGTGATTCTAGCTCATGCAATACCAATCGGTTACAGATCGAGGTACACTCAGTTCATGCAATACATTCTCGTCACAGTTCTGTTGAAATCGAGGTGGTAGTCTTATCATTTGTTATTATGCGAGTCAAAACCATATAACCTGCTGCAAATCGATCTATCTATGGAAAACATTTCGCCGAACATACAAGTTATTACAAATGAAGCTTCAAATATGAGTTTAAATGTAATGGACCACAACCATCCGTTATATTTGAGTTAAATCGGACACGCTGAGCCGTATGCGTGTAAATACGACTACAGGAATGGAGAATTATACACTATGGAGTCGCGCGATGCAATTGAGTCTGTTAACTAAGAATAAAATTGGTTTTATTGATGGAACAGTGAGAAAGGACATGTACGAAGGAAATATGATGAAGCAATGGGATCGTTGCAACGCAATGGTGATTTCGTGGATTATGAAGAATGTCAGCAGAGATCTGTTGAGTGGAATACTGTACAGATCTACGTCTCTTGCAGTTTGGCGAGATTTAAAGGAGCGATTCGATAAGGTTAACTTGTCAAGGGTATATCAATTGAAAAAGGAGCTTGCTATGCTCCAACAAGTGTTACACATGGCCACTACTCTAAGATGAAAGATTTATGGGATGAGATTGATTCAATAATACCTCCACCGGCATGTGAATGTGACAGTCCTAGAGCCTACATCGAACATTTGGCTAACCAGAGGTTACTAGAGTTTTTGATGGGGCTGAATGATGGCTACAATCAAGCACGAAGCCACATTCTACTATTAACACCTACTCCTAGTGTCAACCAAGCATATGCTATGATTGCGCAAGATGAGAGTCAAAAATCGATTACTGGAAGATTTGGAGGCAATGACTCGGTAGATTCTATGGTGATGTATGGAAAATCGACCTATCACAAACAAAGGAAGCAAAACTACACAAGTTTTTGTGACTACTGCCAAATGAAGGGGCACACTAGAGAAAATTGTCGTAAATTGTTGCTGTTCTGTGATTATTGCAAGAAACAAGGACACATCGCAGAGAAGTGCTACAGATTGGTTGGGTATTCTGCAGATAATAAAGAAAGGAAGAAGGTAAATGTGGCAGTAACAGGGATTCATGTTGATGAACTATCCAAGGACAGCGAGTTCATTTCGTGGTCGACAAATATCGAGTCACGGTAGAAGAGGGCGGGACAGGCGATTGATGCGAGGTCCATATGGCAGGTAACATTGCAACTCCTAAGCCTGCACATTGGATTGTTGATTCAGGGGCCACTGACCACATGGTCAGTAGCACAACCATGATTGAAAAGGAAGATAAAAGAGGCCTAGGTCAGGTACAATTGCCAACAGGTGGTGTTGCTGAAATAACACAAACAGGAAACTGTAGGCTTAAGAATGGTGATGTTATTGAACATGTGTTATGTGTTCCTACTTTCAAGTTTAACCTATTGTCAGTTTCGAAGCTAACCAGGGAATTGAACTGTTGTGCAATTTTCTTCCCTGATTTCTTTGTGCTGCAGGATCTATTTACTGGGAAGGTCAAGGAGACTGGTAAAGAGGTTGATGGCCTATACATATTGGAGTCTGGAAGGAGTTATGGAGAATCGGTCGAGCACGTCTTTGCTATATCAACTGCAGTGACCAAAACTGAGTTAGAAGCAGAATTATGGCATAGAAGAATGGGCCATGTGCCATTGAGTATGCTTAGAAAGTTAGCTGTTTTTAAGAATAAATCAGAATTTTCAATAAGTCATTGTGAAGTGTGTCCCTTGGCTAGACATACAAGAAAGGTATTCCTTAATAGCAATAGTAGCACTGATTTTGCTTTCCAGCTTTTACACTTAGATGTATGGGGACCATATAAGGTGTCATCTTACAATAATATGAGGTACTTTCTCACTGTCGTGGATGATTATACTAGATGGACATGGGTTTTCTTGCTGCATATGAAATCTGATGTAGTTACTATGCTTAAGAAGTTGTTTGTAATGATCAAAAATCAGTTTGACCTCACTGTCAAGGGAGTTAGAACAGATAATGGAACAGAATTTCTGAATTTTGCCTGTTCTGAGTTGTTTGATCAGTTGGGGATTATACATCAAAAGTCTTGTCCATATTCCCCACAACAAAATGGGGTAGTTGAAAGGAAACATAGGCACATATTGGAAATAGCTAGGGCCATCAAGATACAAAGCCAATTACCAGATGAATTTTGGAGTGATTGCATTGAATCTGCTGTTTATGTGATTAATAGAGTACCTACTGTTACACTAAAAGGTATTACACCATATGAGAAGTTATTTGGAAAGGCACCATCCCTGTCCCATTTAAGGGTAATAGGGTGCCTTTGCTATGCTTCCAACTTGGTAAGAAAAGACAAGTTTGAACCTAGAGCCATTAAGGCTGTCTTACTTGGGTATGCTGTTCATAGAAAGGGGTATAAGTTACTGGATTTGACTACTGGAGCAGTGTTCATCAGCAGGGATGTGACATTTCATGAAGCAATATTCCCATATAAGCAGTTTCCAGAGAGTAGGAGTCCAACTACACCTTCTCCAAATTGTAATTCTGACTTCTATATTGATAATGAGCAGGTACTTCATTGCATTGTGCCAACAGCAAGACAGCAGTCTGCAATTCCTAATATTCATGCTTCTGAGTCCAATGCTCCTATGATTGCTGAGCCTGTTCGCTCTGTCTTACGTTTCACGTGCTTGCTGAACCGGTTCACTCAAGATACTGATGGGTCAAAGGACTCAGAGGTTGAAGATGCAGATACCACAATAATGAGAAGAAGGTCTACCAGAGAGAGGAAAACACCAATATGGTTGAATGATTTTGTCCATCCAACCAACCAATCTAGATGTGCATATCCAATGTCAGATGTGATGAGCTATAGTGGCTTGGCTGCTTCTTACAATTGCTTCCTGGCCAAGATTTCAGCTGACCATGAGCCAAATTCATTTCATGAAGCAGTCAAGGATCATAGATGGGTTGAAGCTATGCATTTAGAGATTAAAGCTCTAGAAGACAACAAAACTTGGGAGATTGTGGATTTGCCTAAGGATAAAAGACCCATCGGTTGCAAGTGGGTATTCAAAATCAAGTATAAAGCCACTGGGGAGGTGGAAAGGTTTAAGGCAAGACTCGTAGCCAAAGGATACAGTCAGAAAGAAGGCATTGACTACCATGAAACCTTTTCCCCTGTGGTCAAGATGGTAACAGTGAGGAGTGTGATCTCTGTGGCGTGGCAAGCTGGATAATTCAAAGAAATGGATGTGTTCAATGCATTCTTACAAGGATCTTAATGAAGAGGTGTATATGAGTTTGCCGAGGATTGAACACAAACAAGGCAAGGTATGTCGACTGCTCAAGTCCTTGTATGGACTCAAGCAGGCATCTCGACAGTGGAACATCAAATTGATTGCTGCATTGGTGTCATCTGGTTTTGTTCAAAGCAAGTTTGACTATTCTTTGCTCATTAGAAGAAATGGAGACAAGATTGCCATGGTCCTGATTTATGTAGATGACCTTCTGTTAACTGGGAATGATAAAGAGACTATTGATGAGACAAAGAGCATACTGCAGCACCACTTCAAGATTAAGGATCTTGGAGAGTTACGATACTTTTTGGGCTTTGAGTTTGCTAGGAGCAGAGAAGGAATGGTAATGCATCAGAGGAAGTACTCCTTGGAGTTAATTGAAGATATGGGCTTCACAGGATCGAAACATGTCTCTTCACCAATGGAAGCAAACTTGAAGTTCACTTCCACTGCTTATGATATTCATCTCCAGAAAATGATGCCTACACAAGTCGAGAATGCTGGGACAGATGATCAGTTGCTGCAGAATCCAGGGGAATATCAGAGGTTGATTGGCAGATTACTCTATTTAACCAACACCAGGCCAGATATTGCCTTTCCAGTTCAGTGCCTGAGTCAGTTCTTGCAGGCTCCAAAAAGATCTCACTTACTGGCAGCTGAAAGAGTGGTACGATACATCAAAGAGGCCCCAGGTATGGGAGTGTTTATTGCAGCAGCAGAAACCTGCACACTGTCGGCATATTGTGATGCGGATTGGGCTTCATGTCCAAATACCAGAAGGTCAGTCTCGGGGTACCTAGTCTACTTTGGATCTTCTCTTATCTCCTGGAAGTCCAAGAAGCAGCAGACTGTTTCGCGTAGTTCCGCAGAAGCTGAATATAGAAGTCTCGCATCAGTAGTGGCAGAAATTGTTTGGATTACAGGGTTGTTTTCAGAACTTGATGTGTCTATACAGTTGCCTGTTTCAGTCTCGTGCGACAGCAAATCAGCAATTCAAATTGCCAACAATCCAGTCTTTCACGAAAGGACTAAGCATATCGAGATTGATTGTCATTTCATTCGGGAGAAGATTCAGCTAGGATTGATCTCCACCCGACACGTCGGACGATCAACACTGATATTCTTACTAAGGCTCTTCTACCTGGACACCATTCGCACCTTACTTGCAAGCTTGGTTTGAAGAACTTGTTCTTACCACCTCGCTTGAGGGGGGGTGTTGAAGTTATTAGTGGCTGATTATAATTGTTAGGAGTCATTAGTATTGTTAGTTTGTTAGTTGAGGGGCATTATAGTCATTTCCCGTTGAGGGGTATTTTCGTCTTTTCCCATTTTCCTCATTTTGCTTTGTAACGGTCATATAGCATTCTGTTTTGGTTTCTTCTTCATTATCAGTAATAAGAAAACACAAGCTCTGTTTTGGAGCCCAAATTGAGTCTTCTTCGTTTTCCCTTGATTCATGGGCAATTAACATTAGTTTTTATTTTTATCCTTAATAAATGTATAGGGAGATTAATGTGATTAAAAAGAGAATAGTATTAAACTGTAATCATTGAATAATTTAGTCAAATTACCCTTTACGTTAATATATTCTTAACAAGACGTATAAAAAGCAAACATGACAAGTAAAATGGATTGGAGGGAATAATACAAAAAAAATTAAGGAAAAATAAAAACATCAAATTCAATAAACTTCTCTCCTTTTATGAATCTATAGATGTTAAATACAAATACAAAGCAAAAGTGAACACTGAAATAAAAATTAGTACATTGAAAAATTATAAATCTCTATACATGTGAAACTCTGAAAAATTGTGCTTTACTAAGGGAAACAAATCATCAGCTCCATGAATGTGGAAATGTGCATGAAAGTGAATTGGAGAAATCAAGTGACTATGAAAATGTTAATAAAAAGTGAAGAAAAGAAAAGATAAAAAATGAAATTGTTGAGTTAAAATAAGAAAATGTTGTTCGTGATGAGTTCCCCGTCATAAAATCCGGTAGCCATGAACTGCCAAAGGGAAATGGACCCTCCTGTGGACTAGAACCCGAACCCGACCCACCATTTCCGATAGAAAATTCATTCCCAGTGCCGACTGAAGAATCTCTTGACGATTTCTGACTGCAAGTAAATATAAAGTCGCATAAGATTCAAATCATTATTAAATGAAACGATATGTATAATAATAATAATAGTTGATATAGTCGATTTTTTATTTATTTGAGATTGAGACATAATTATTGTTATATAATATTCAAGTCATCAATCATGCAATATTAACTTAATTAATTCGACATTTATTACAAATTCTTATTAACATATTTTAATACTTATTTCAGGAGCGAATAAACAGTTTTTGTACGGATTCGACATAACTTAATAATTTTAGCTCAAATTTTATAAATATTTTCATATATGTATACTCCATATAATAAGCTGTGAACTTAGTAGCATAGGGATTCAGCGACAAGCAAAGTATCACAAAAATTTATAAACTTCAATCTTGAATGTGCGTCTCCTTATTCAATATGATGTACACTATTTTAATTTAATGAATATTAGTTGGTCATATGACATCGAAAACTTTATAGAAAATCTGTTCAAGAAAATTACGTCGATTGATGTGATGCAATACTAACAAGTTTATCCGGTGAAAAGAATAACGTGCAAATAGACCTATGAGAAAAATATAAATCAAAAGAATAAACTATTCATTTGTTTGGATCAATCTAACACCCTGGAACCAACTATTCATTTGTTGTGCGGAAGAAAATTAAAGGTGAAAAAAGAAGATGTTTAATTAAGATAAGATTACAAAATGAAGCCACTAAAAGATTCTCTCTATAAGGAATTGCCAACCAATACTACTATTATTACTCTCTGATACTCTTAATAATACATTAATTTTCTTAATTAAAAGCAGCAAGTCGCCTAACAACCACGAAAATCATTTATCTTAGGGCTTGTTTGGTACGTTGCACTGGACTGTATAGTTATATATTGGACTGTACTGTATTATAATGAACTGAATATTATTAATATATAATGGACGGTATTAGAGTATTAATATATAATTGACTGTATTTTTTTTAGATTTAGTACAATCCAGGAGAGACCCATGATGAGTCTAAAAAATGGCAGTTGTAGTGTACTATTTTTAAAAATAAGATCAAATTCGTTGAAAACGCCCATCAAACGTCAGATTTTTTTTGTCAAAGATACCAACAGAATGCAAAGATACCAAACGTGCCCCTAACTTAAGATTTCTTTCTCTCATATTTTTTTTCGCAATTCTTGCTATATCTATTTATTCGAATGTCTAATTTATTTTTTTGCGGAGAAATTAACACCATCTAAAAAAGTTTGTGGATATATAATATCTGTATATTGGGTTAGAGGCTATATATATTTTTGGCTAAGCAGCCAACCGTGTAAATCCCCCTAATTTTTGTTATATAGTTTACCGAGAAATAGAAGACGCTACCTTTTTGAATGGTTTATATAGCATGACTAGCAGATCACATCAGTGATCATACTCAATCAAATAATAGACGTTGACCATAATTTAAATTGTCTCCCCGACAAAATAAAAAGACAACACTATTCTTTTTTTTTCCAGGTTCCTGGCTAGATTAGTCCTAAAGGTAGTAGTACCGATTTTTCAACACTACTATCAGTAAATCACGAGATATGCATCAATAACTATTATTTGAGAACGGACAACTGATAACACCTACAAATCAATCCAAGAAGAGAACATAATGCTCCTACTGAGAATCGCTCCTCCTTTGTCATTGGAGTGTGCCCCTGGGACTACACTTCATACGGACGAAGATCAAAAGTACAGCTTGATGCTCTAAAGAAGTACAGTAATATCTACTCAGCCTTGTGCTACAATGAGCTAAAAGCTAGTTAGGGGGAAAAAAGCATTATATTTCCAGTACAAAAAAGCGATTTTGATCCAGAATAACACGTCATTATTACATACTTTTATTACTTTATGAATAAATGAACGGACAACGACAAGGATAAAAAAGATTATAAAGTAGCAGAATAAAATTTGAATAATAATATTACTATAAAAAACAAATGAATCAAAAAAAACAAAAAACAAAAAAGGAATTCTTTTTACCTTGTTAATGAAGGGCAGAATGTAATCGTATAATCAGCTCCTGTACACGTAAAAGTACTCGTAGCATCATCGTACGCGTAACTATATGATTTCGGGCACGCGTTTTTGAACATCACCGAATACGTCGACGGCTTACAGGTGGAAGGTGAGCCGTACGCGCCGCTGCAACAGTATTCCGGGGTACCAAATGCTTCACATGCACTCTTGCATGCTTGCCCATCCCCGACCCGCAATTCATTCGGGCACATTTGGTTCAAATTCTTCACGCAACCCGTCGTATCGCACGTACCCGACCCGCCAACCGCCTGGATCGCCATTGGCAAATTGTATCCGTCAACTAAGCTAACGTCGTAAAAATCTTGCTTTGTACCTGTTAAAAATATAATTAAATAAATTAAATTATATTTTATCTAACCGTTTAAACTTAAATAAATTAAATTATAAATGATTACATAAATCAGTGTTGTAAAGAAAGATATCCTGAATTCAATTGTAACAGCCATTATTATGAAATTTCTTTACGTGCTTGGCCCATGCACACGAGTTTTGAGATGAAATGATCATATAATTTAATAGTACCTGAGAAAATAGTGAACTCTGCAAGGGTAGCTGGAGGAGTTGCTCCGGCACCATTGCATTCCATTTGGTTCGATCCACAATCGCCGGTGGCACAATTTCCTTGACCGGTGTTGGCGTCGAAATTACAACCGGTTCGACCCCAGATCCGACCCGACCATTCTTGTGGAGCTTGGAATACCCGTGAATCACCCGGAGCAAGCATGAAACCTGTACTATCCAATTTATCGCTACCTGCATTAGGTAATATTCCGGGCCATACGTTGTAGTCGCATCTGTTTATTAAATTTAAAGTAGTACAAAAAATGCCTGAGAAAAAAAAAACATAATTAGTACGTATTATTAATAATAATTAGACGAAACACTTCATATATAATAAAGTTACATATTGTACGTACCTTTATTGATGGAGAAGAAAATGAAGATGATGAGAATGGAGGAAGAAGAACATAATTTTGAGAACATTATAATATTGAAAGATAAGAAGTGGATATTTTGTGTTGTGGTTTTTATGTAGAGTGATATTTTTAGAGGAGGAATTAAGGAGAGGGAGAGAGATCAGGGGTTTATGAGATGATCGTAAAAGGCTTTAAATAGAAGAAGAGTGATGGGATTGGTGTTAGTTGTCTTAATTAATTTTCCATATAATAAACAAGTATTCTCATCGTCCCAAAAAGATTATCTTATTTTTTTTATTATCTTGTCCAAAAATATGGACATATTTTTATATTTAGAAAGAATTTACCTTTATAATTGTGATTTAAAGTCACAAATATCTAAAACTTATTTTGAATCACATATTTTTTTTAAAAAAATCTTTACTTTTTAATTTTTGTGTCAAATCAAACTAATATAATCTTTTTAAAAATATTTTATGTTCATAAACTAATTAAAATAAAGAATTCATATATGAAAATAAGTAGGATCTTGAAAATCTATCACTAGATATTTGTGTAACTGGTCCAAATTTAAGTAAAGTGAGTATAGTAACTTTTATAGCAG
Organism: Przewalskia tangutica; assembly: GCA_029844215.1. Lineage (NCBI taxonomy): Eukaryota > Viridiplantae > Streptophyta > Magnoliopsida > Solanales > Solanaceae > Przewalskia > Przewalskia tangutica. The sequence goes on along the minus strand of CM056736.1, from coordinate 103,262,340 downwards.
GCTAAATCACATTGTTTAATTTCTCACTTTGAGCAAGCATAACAATGTCAGCGGACAAAAACAACAAGTTACGAACCAAATTTATAGATTATTATCACATGCGACGTAAAGTTTTCTATATAGATCGATCCTTTTATGAGTAAAATATAAGCTAAAGTTTTCAAGATTTGTAGCTTAAATAGAAGGGTAGTTATAATGTGTTTAACTAGAAAGGGTAAAAAGCTTTGGTAGCTCTTGAAATTATAATAATGAAATCCCACATTATTAAGGATATATTCTTGGGCTCATATATAGGCCCTTGAACTACCAAATTGAATCATTTAGAGTTCATCTCATTATTTTACTAAATTGTCACTTTATTATTACCGTGAGTAAAATTTAGTCAGGATTCCACGTTTAGGCAATTATATTATTCCCTTATCTATACACTAAAAGTAATTTGTTGAAGAGAAATAGATAGGTGAGGGATGAAATTTCTGGACTTCTTATAAAGTTTGAATAATTCTCCTTCATTTGAGCTAATTTTTGGGGTGTGAGTTAGGCACAATGTCTAATTTGACATGGTATTAGAGCTTCTACGTTCTTGGGAGAATTAATGAGCTTCCACTGCCAACGGACGGCTATAACCAATATACCGCTCGTCTGACCAAGAATTATGTATGCATATGTCGGGTCAATAATATATGCATGAAAAATAATCATGCTGAGAAGGAATGACAAAGTTACCATGTCTAAAGAGGTGCACGCAAATATAGCACAAGTTGAAGGAACAATCTTCTTTAAAAGTTAGAGAAATGGGTTAAAACAAAATTGAAATGTTGGAGAGGAAGTACTCCAACGATTGTGAAGGTTGAAAGAGAAAGTACTTCAACAGTGAAGGGTTGATGAGAAAGTGCATCAACAAAATTTAAATATTGGAGAGAAAGTGCTCCAACGATCGTGAAGATTGAAGAAAAAGTGCTTCAATAATTGATGAATTGAAAACAAGTGCATAAAAAATTAGATATACAAAACATGTACGCAACGGAAGCATACCATATTTTTTCATGAGCATAATATGGATTTTTTTTATAATTATAATAATATGTAACGATAATAAACTCAAATATTCTATCTGATCTAATTTTATATAAATTATATAATTATCTATTTATTTAATTATATTTTCAACACCTAAAATATGGTATGTAAATGACACTCATCACATAATTTTGTCAATTATAGGGTTGAGAAAATCCAATAGATTGCGCTTTTCGCGCGTATTTTAAAATAAAATCATATTAACATTCTTGAATCGAGATGTACCGGTTTATGTCAGGTCCATGCTAAGGTATGTACATGCTGTCGTGGAATGCACTCTGACAAGAATTGACCCACACGATCAAATTGGTCATTTGGAGACTGGAGAATTCTTTAGGAAAAGAAGAAAAGAAAAAAGATATTAAGGTGAAATTAATTAATTAATTAAGAACATATCAACATGTGAATGTAACTTTATAATTAGATCAATCTTGTTAGTCATCAACCACAAAATTACAAACTTTTTTTTTTGTGAAAGAGCCATGGCCATTTTCTTCGAGTCTGTGAAGTGCTTGACCGGTGTATGATAGCGCAAATCGCGTAGGATTAAAGCGTGCGCCAGGTGTGAATGACTCAAGAGGCGGCGTAGGCGTTACTCGAGGTTTCGAACTTGTGACCAAGGCTCTCCAAGACTGTGCGTGAGATACCTCCGCCCGAGATCAACCTGCAGGGCTTCGGATACCACAAAATTACAACTTGTTTCTACGATAAGAAGAGGACTAACTTTAATTATTTTAATTTAATTGGAAAAAACAAAGGGCTCTGTGGTCTGCGTGCATATAAAACAATTATACAAAAGTTTATAGTAGATAAGTATCCTCACTATAAGTATGGATGACTAAGTTACACTAATCGTGTAATTTTTTTTTATATCTTTAGTGAATAAGATTTAAGTTCTTTTTCTTTTGAACATTTTGAAATTAGAATACTCAGCCACTTGTATATAAAAACAACATTTGATTTTTCCATCCATGGTAACATTTTCGATTTATCTTTCGAATTTAACTATCAAAAAGTCATGTTTAGGAAGTTTCATGTAACTAACATTTCAAGCAGGATAACGACCAAGTTAAACTTAATATAACGTATTATTACCGATAGATGTGGTAGGATGAATGAATCTCTTCATTCTTAATAATAGGTTTTTAGTTCGAGTCCTAAAAATTGACAAATGCCTTTTAGGAAGTGTATTATTCTCCCTTAAACAGACACTATGTGGCGCAGATTAAGATTAATGTTGGACCTAATAAGTATCCAATACCAGATAGTTAAATCAAGAAATTGTTATTAAGTGCTTCCAATGTAGGCTAAAATCAGCTACCTATAGAAGTGGAGTTAGAGTTCTAGCTACGAATTCGGCAGAATTCAGTAACTTTGATCAAAATTCTATATTTGTGTTTAAATTTTTTATTGAATATATATAAATAATTTAGTCATTCCCCAGTAAATCACTTTTAAAAAAATTCAAACTCTATAAACTCAATATTTTGGATCCGCTTCCAACTGTATATAATCTAGCTATCATGAGTTTTCTCCTTATCATTATTGGGCAAAATTCAAAAATGACGAAACCAAAACATCTATCATGAGCACCAATTTTCTATAAGAAGTTTTATTTTATCAAAAGAAAATTTTGGTGTTTAATTAGGATAAGATTGTGAGAAAAGAAGTTGAAAGATGACAACTAGAGAGGTATACAAAACACTTCACATGGAGAAGATTTCAAAGTAATTTGACTTTGCTAAACAAATAAAAAAGAAATTAGACAAAACAAAAAGCTGGGTTGATGACGAGAAAAGTAGCTATTCCCACGTAGTCCACTTTTTCTTTTTGGCTTGCATTGAATTGTACCACAATATATTCTATCAAATACTGTCTAGAGATTCGCATGAGGGTGTAGGAGTTAATTATACGATGAAGCGCGGGGCCATGGCCACGAGTTCGATCCTGCATCGCCTTCTTGGTTGGCGCATCGCATGGGCTACAAGTGTGGTTTACGCAGGTGGCGTGGTTTCGCGTCTTTGCGTCGGTCAGGGGTTCACATGTCTTGTATTTCGAAAGAGTAGCGGCTGCCATTCGCCTTCAACAAAAAAAAAAAAAAAAAAAAAAAAACTGTCTAGAGATCTCTATTGTTTTAAATAAAGGCATTTCTATTTAATCATACTTCGAAAATAGAGGAGGGAAATACTACAAAATACAGTATTTTGCCCCACGTAGTCCTCTCCTTTGCATGTATTTGACTTTGTACTCATAATTTGGACCTAACACTTTGATCAAGAACACAAGTGATAAGAATTATATTAGAGTCGATAACTAGGATTAATTTACTACGCGTTTAAGTTATGTTAGTCTCGATATAGTTATACCGAACTAGGGTTAGTTTACTACATGTATTATGTATAAGTTATATATATATCGTTAGTATAAGAAATTTTTATACATCATCATTATATAACTATTTTATTTTTGGATGTACAAATCCCACATATGGCCTGATAGTATATACTTTTTAAAAGATTGGTAGTGTGTGTAATTTAAACCCATTTACTATTAACTACATGTAATTAAATTTCAGCAACTAGATAGTGTTAAATTTCTTTACATGCTTTGGTATAGAAGTCAAATTGAAGTATATACTTTGTCACTCTCCTTATCTATCACTTAAAAGTTGAGAGGAGATATTCGATATACACGTACTTTGAAATCTAAATTCAACGGGATTTGGGATGAAATCAAGTAGGATTTAGAAATACACTTGCAATAATTAGGATAAGCTTTGTTTTTTCTACCTAATGCAATTGGCTAACCCGCCATCTCTTTTCTTTTATATTGTCTTTGCTTCACTTTAAGACTATTTATCAACGCAATACTATCTTTAATAAGAAAAATGACTATCCTAACGAGAGTAAAAAAAAAAGAAAAATTCAAGTTCATTGTCTCCTGTCCATCTCTAATGCCCCTAACCCCACCCCTTGACCACCGACCCTCCAATCCCCTCCCCACAATGATTTTCTAAATCACATATAAATGATCTTGAATTTTTTTAATCACTTACCAAATATTATTTTCCAGAAAAATATTATCCATGAAACTATTTTCGTTCGTATCAGTAATCAGACACCCTAAGGCTTGTAGAAAATAAATTAAAGTTCCCTAAGCATTGCTGGTTATCTAAATTTTACATGCAAATTCCAAATAACATTAATTGAAAAGAGTACAATGGTCACGATCAGTCTTTCCTTAGCTCACCACCAAACAAGATAATGTTCGTTAAAAATAAGCATTACTTTTGAGTGTTACTAGCAAATCATAATGGGTCACCAAGCATATTCCAAATATACCAAAATGGACAGTCTTTTTGGTGGATACTTCTTTCTAACAACCAGCAACGTGCATTAACGTGTTCTTTGTGTCGTGTAAAGGTCCCTTTTTTGGTTTGGATAATTTCACCTTAGCTTTTTCATTCGTTATCCTGTCCTCACCTTAGATAGAGCTACTATATATTTCATAAAAGATTCAGTAGAGTCACTACCCTCTCAAAAGTTTGGGCTCAACTTTGAAATTTCTCCTGAGAGAGATTGTTATCCCACATTGGTCGAGGGAATATGTCATCACTCTCAATTTATTTGTGGCAATTTGGATTTCAGCCGACAAACTTCTTAATTTTGACAGAGAGTTAAAACATAAAATCTTAAGTTTTTTATATAACAATTGCATATTTAGAAATTATATAAAATTAATATAAAACATAATAATTAAGAATTAATTTTTTTAAAAGGCATATGAAAAAATAACAATTAAAAAAAAATAGTTTGACTCTCGAAATACGAACATCACCGTATTAGGCTATTAGGACATAGGGAGTATCATTTTTTTGGGGTAATACTTGATTTATGAGTTAAATTTTGAGGTTGATTAGACAAAATGTCCATTTTCTAATTTATATCGTATACTAATATAATAACCAAACTCGTCCTTATTCTTGGTTTATGACTTTATTCATGTTGATTTATGCAAATATCCCTTTTATGCAACCATTTTGATTTTGTCCTATTTTAAAAAAATGTGCAAATATAGTAGTCGGAACTAACAAAACATCAAACTATCGTATAACATCTACAAAAGTTTAAAACACAAGGCAAATATTTTCTTATAAGTTTTACAGTTTTCTCGAAAGAAATATGTAGTGTTCTAAAAGGTATACAAGTTGCAAGAAAACTAGAAAAAGTCATTTGCTAAACAACTATCTCAAAAAAGGACATCAGTGAATTTTTTTGATTTGTTTATTATCAGGGTCCTATTGTTGGAAGATCAGATCAATGCCAAGTTAGTTAAAGAAGTTAGTTAACAAGTTAGTCAGTTAATTGTAAAGGCTATTAACAAGTTACAACTTATTGAAGGAAACTACATTAACTAAACAAGAAGAGATTAGAGCTAAGATTAAAGTATAAATTCATGTACTTCAGATTGTAAATCCAATAATTCATTAATGAAAATCGACTCAACTCTACTTCTTCTTCTTCTCTTTTCTTTCTCTTCTCTTTTCTTTCTCTGTTCCTCTGTATATTTGCTGAAACAACTTATGTATGTTAGTGTATATCACAACATATCTTGTGTATATTTCATGATCTTGAATGCATCAGATGAAGAAAGTTTATCAACATGATATCAGAGCATTCGATCAACACTGGATATTAACATCAATTCCGCGATATTCTGAAGTCAAATTACTGATCTTTGGTTACTTTTATATCTCTGTCTCTGAAATTCTGCATTTCTGTTCTGTAATTTTGTTCCTCTCTGATTCTATATATACGTGTTTCTGAGATTCTGGTGTAGAGTCTTGTTCATCCTATATTCTTGTTCTTCATCTTCTATTCTTGTTATTATATACTTCTGATTGGAATCTTGATAGTAATATCAGTCTTGTTAAGTTCTGAAAATTCTACTATCACATTCTTGTTAAAATCTGGAAAATTCTACTATTGATTTCTTGTCATACATCTGTTAACTATCATGGATCCTACTTCTACTACAACTGAGAACAATCAAGATACCGCAAATAGAGTTGGAATCACAACAACTATTGTTGAGATTCACGAGGATACATAGTGTATATGCTATATATACAACAGTTATATAGTTGGGGTTATTATTGTAATTTATTAGTTACTAATAATTAGTAGTATAAATAGATGTAGTAACCGACGTGTTTAGGTTACCAGTTTATTTTCTCTTCTTCTGCGATTTTGCTCTTGTAACCGATTACGTTCTCTCCAATTGAGGAGTTCGATTGAATGCAATTCAGTTGGGTTTTCATATACAAATTGCTGCTGCTGAATTTCTTTATGGTATCAAAGCCAGCGCAGATCGAAATTGAAGAAGAAACTGAAGAATCGAAGGAGCGAAATCAGGATCTCACTTCGAGGAAATCAAAATTGAACATGCACTGACGAAATCTATGTTTGAAGTTGAAGAATTGTTAAAATCGAAGGATCGAAGGAGTCGATTTAACAATTGAAGTAGAGGAACTGTCGAGATTGAAGAAATTGACGGAAACTATTGAAATTGAAGAAATCGAAGGGTATCTCTGGAGAAATTGACGATTCAAGGAACAGAGGAAACAAATCGTGATTTTCCCCCAAACAGAATGGGAACAATAGAGGATCTCACAGCATCAACATCTACAATTACGATCGATCACAATCATCCGCTATACCTATTTTCCTCGGATGCGCCAGGATCGTTGTCGATTGGAGTGATTCTTACAGGTATGGACAATTATACTTTGTGGAGCAGGGCTATGAAACTAGCACTGCTAGGTAAGAACAAGATTGATTTTATAGATGGCACCGTGAAGAGAGAGTCATATCAGGGATCTTTGGTTGGACTATGGTAAAGATGCAACGCCATAGTCGTCTCATGGCTTATAGGAAATGTGAGCAAAAATCTACTCACTGGAATGTTGTATAATTCGGATTCCTACACAATTTGGAAAGACTTGAAAGAAAGATTTGATAAAATCAATAGTTTCAAGGGCTTTCCAATTGCATAAGGAGATAGTTTCACAAAGACAAGAGACTATCAGTGTCAATGTATTTTTCGAGATTAAAGGATTTGTGGGATGAATATGACTCGATCATTCCACTGCCAACCTGCTGCAACAAATCGAAGGAATTTGTGGATCATATGCAATATCAAAGACTACTTTAGTTTTTGATGGGGTTAAGTGATAGCTACAATCAGGCAAAAAGTCAGGTGTTGATGATGCATCAAGTACCTAACATAAATCAAGTCTATGCCATGATTAATCAAGAAGAGAGCCAAAAATTAATGCAAGACATGTTGGAACCTGCAGCTATGTTTACTGCAAGAAACATGACTGGACCTGCAAGGCCTATGCAGCAAAGAAAGTCATATAATCCAAATGTCATTTGTGACTTTTGTCATGTGAAAGGACACTTGAAATTAGATTATTTCAAGCTCATGAAGTGCGACTATTGCCAAAAGACTGGGCATGTAGAAGCTGGATGTTACAAACTACATGGTTATCCTGAAGATTTTAAGCAGAAACGAAGAAAGGCTAATTTTGTAATGCGAGGTGATCCATATTTTGAAGATACTGGACAGGGTGGTAGTTGCACTCGAAGACCAGAGGACATACAACAGGGGGATCATAAAGTGTATGAACTCCTCAGAAATCTCACACCAAAGCAACAACAGAGGTTGTTGATGATGCTGGACAGTGATGATATACCATGGAATGCTAGTGGTATTGCTGCAAACATGGCTAGTGATGACAATATGACATGTATTATCAAGTGGATTGTAGATACTGGTGCTACAAACCACATGATTAATAATCAGAAGTTACTAAGGCTTAAACATATGATGGAAAGTGCAGGTAAGGTGCAAATGTCAACAGGTGATTCAGCCAACATTACACATGTTGGAGATTATCACTTAGGAGGAGGTGATGTGCTTAAGAGTGTTTTGTGTATACCTACATTCAAGTTCAACCTTATGTCTGTCTCTAAAGTAACCAAGGACCTACATTGCAGTGTTACATTCTTTCCTTAATATTGTGTATTTCAGGATCTTGTGTCTGGGAAGGTGAGAGCGATTGGTAATAAAGAAGGGGGACTGTATGTGTTGTCTATAGACAATACATCAACCAATAAAGAAGAGATGATTAGGGCAATGACATCCTCACAACATGCTGATGCAGCTCTTTGGTATCTAAGGATGTGTCATGTGCTTATGAGAGTATTGAAGAAAATTCCATGTTTTAGTAGTGATGATTCCTTTACATTGAATAATTGTGAAATATGTCCATTAGCTAGGCAAGTTCGAATTCCCTTTCCAGTCAGTAGCAGTAGGAGATTGGAACCATTTGAATTGTTACATATGGATGTATGGAGCCCTTACAAAGTTGAAACTTTCAATGGAATAAAATAATTTCTAACTATTGTGGATGATTGTTCAAGATGGATTTGGGTGTTCTTATTACGATTGAATTCAGATGTTGTAACTGTACTGAAAAACTTCTTTACAGAAGTAAAGACTCAGTTTGCTGCACAAATTAAAGGAGTGAGATCAGACAATGGTTCAGAATTTTTCAATACTAACTGTAAACAATTGTTTCAGGTACATGGTGTTGTTCATGAGAGTTCTTGTCCATATACAACTCAACAAAATGGTGTTATGTAAAGGAAACATAGACACTTGTTGGAGACAACCAGAGCTATCAAAATTCAAGCCAACATACCATACAAATTTTGGGGTTTTTGCATTGAGAATGCTGCCTATATCATTAACAGAATACCTGCCACTGTTTTGAAGAACAAGTCCCCCTATGAAATGTTATACAATAGGACACCTTCACTCAATCATTTGAGAGTGATAGGGTGTTTATGTTTTGCCACAAGATTACCCAAGTTGGACAAGCTCAGTCCCAGAGTTGTGAGGGCTGTGTTGCTGGGCTATGGCACCTCAGAAAAAGGCTACAAATTATATGATATGGAGAATAGGATAATCTTCGTGAGCAGGAATGTGGTGTTCATAGAATCAATTTTCCCCTTAAAAAATACAATAGAGGGAAGACTTGGTTTCATGACACTGCATGAGCATTTTTGCTATGAGGATCTCACAATGCCATCTCATAGGAGTGGGGTTCAAGTTGCAGATGAACCATCATAGAAAAATATAGTTCAAGCTGAAGATACCCCAGGAATGGAGGCTACAGATTGTGGAGGTAATCAGGAGAATGCACTGGAATGTGGAGATGATCAGGAGAATGCACTGGAAATAACTCAGGCAGTATAGAATGAGACAGTAAGAAAGTCTAGTAGATCATGTAAATCATCTATTTGGCACAAAGATTATGTTACAGATCATGGTTCCTCTAGATGTTTATATTCCATTACAGATGGAGTCAATTACAATGGTTTGTCATCACAATATCAGAAATATGTGGGGCAAGTCTCTAAGGAAATTGAACCACACAGTTACTTAGAAGCAAAAGGTGACACAAGATGGATAAAAGTAATGAAGGATGAGATCCAAGCTTTGGAGGACAACAAGACATGAGAAATAGTGAATTTGCCAAGAGGAAAGAAAGCCATAGGGTGTAGATGGGTGTACAAGATAAAGTACACAACATCAGGGGAAGTTGAGAGATTTAAGGCCATGTAGTGGCCAAAGGATATAATCAGAAAGAGGGACTTGACTACCAGGAGACATTCTCTCCTGTGGTTAAAATGACGACAGTGAGATGCATTACTATTCTTTGCAAAGCGATGGATGATATATCAAATGGATGTGTACAATGCATTCTTGCAAGGAGATTTGTATGAAGAAATTTATATACTGCCATCAGAAGGATTCAATGTCAGGGAACAGAAACAAGTATGTCGATTATTAAAGAGTTTGTATGGTTTGAAGCAAGCTTCTAGACAATGGAATATAAAACTCAGCTTTGATGGAGGCAGGTTTCAGACAGAGTCATAGGGACTACTCTTTGTTTGTCAAACAAAGAGAGGAGAAACTGGTGGTAATACTTGCATATGTTGATGATTTACTTATCACAGGAAATGACTCAGAATTTATCCAACACACTAAAAGGACACTGCAGGCAGCATTCAAGATTAAAGATTTGGGAGAACTTAGATCCTTCCTTGGGATTGAATTTGCCATGAGTACAGATGGAATCATTATGCACCAAAGGAAGTACACATTAGAGTTGATATCAGATATGAGCTTATCTGGAGCAAGGAGTGCATTATCCCCAATGGAGGTCAATCAAAAACTCACAACTGCAGGGTATGACCGACACATATGCAATGCTGCGGAAGAAGGGAAAACTACTGAATGCAAGACTGCTGAAGAAGGGAAGACTATTGGAGATGATGGTTCTCTGCAGGATTTGTTACTGGAAGACCCTGGAATATATAGACGATTGATTGGGAGATTGCTATATCTTACAAACACGAGGCCAGATATTGCATTTGTTGTTCAATATCTTAGTCAATTCATGAAGGAGCCCAAGACATCACATTTAGAAGCAGGGATGAGACTAGTTAGATATTTGAAGAAAGCACCAGGTTCAGGCATATTCTTATCCAGTAACAGCAGTTCCACACTCCAAGTCTTTTGTGATGCAGATTGGGGATCATGCATCAACACTAGGAGGTCGACAACTGGTTATTTGGACAGTCGCCTATAGCCTGGAAATCGAAGAAGCAGACAACAGTGTCGCGAAGTTCTGCAGAGGCAGAATATAGGGCAATGGCAGCATCAGTCTCGGAAGTTGTTTGGCTTGTTGGTCTATATGAGGAGTTGGGTATACAGATACAACAGCCTGTAACAGTCTACACAGATAGTAAGTCAGCCCTACAAATTGTCGCTAATCTTGTTTTTCACAAGAGGACAAAGCATATTGATATTGATTGTCATTTCATTAGAGAATTGATTCAAAAGAGTTGATACACACTACGTATATGCCTACGAGTGATCAGCCGACAGATGTGCTCACTAAGGCACTTGGGAGTCCTCATCATTGTCGAATGCTTTCCAAGCTTGGATTGAAAAATGTTTTCATAGATCCTAGCTTGAGGGGGATGTTGAGATTCACGAGGATAAATAGTGTATATGCTATATATACAACAGTTATATAGTTGGGGGTTATTATTGTAATTTACTAGTTACTAGTAATTAGTAGTATAAATAGATGTAGTAACCAGCGTGTTTAGGTTAGCAGTTTATTTTCTCTTCTTCTGCGATTTTGCTCTTGTAATCGACTATGTTCCAATTGAGGAGTTCGATTGAATGCAATCCAGTTGGTTTTTCATATACAAATTGTTGCTGCTGATTTTTTTTAATTATAAACCATAATCACCCATTATTTTTCAAGATTATTAGGTGTCTAACTTAATTTTCCTTAGGGGAAATATGTTAGACGTATTAGTTCTTATCAACCACTTTTGCTCACTAAACTAGAGGCTCTAATCTAAATGTATACCAAAGGGATAAGCCATAAATCTTGACTTTGTTAGGTGACCAAATAATAGCATAACTAACAAGTATGATCAATTAATTGGTTCCTGAAACTTTAACCATCTATTGCATAGCTAGAAATTATGGACGACAATGTGCCAAACGTTAAAGTTAATATGCAACTAACGAATTGAAGGACCAATGATACATTTCCATATATTAATTTATAATTTATATATTACTCTTAATATATTTCTATGGTTTTTGTTTGAATAACTAATCAAATGTACGTAAAAGCGAAAAAGGATGAGGCATAATGAGCATTGGCTGATGTGGCGACAGATTAAGATGATAGTTATAGGAGACATGAAAAAAGATTATATCAAAGTTCCAAAAATCAAAAGAAGCTTCTTTATAAAATGCACCACCCTCTAAGAGGCATGATAGAAAAATAAAAAGTAATATAAAAGATGATTGTCGGAAAGGAAATTTATCTGTTTGAATTGTTTAGCTAATTAAACCATAACATATTTACAAGGTGAATTTAAGTTATATATATACTACTAGGTATATAATTTTTTACTACATATTGATCTAGCTAGTTTGACTTGTGATAGCAACTTAGTTGTCGTTTTTATTATTTTATTGATTTGTAGTTATTGTCATAGAAATTTATTTGTAACTACTTTGTAATGACTTGATTATGTAAATATTTATTATATTGATGCAATATATATAACTTAATCACTATATAAACTATGAGCTTATGCAGAGGCAGAGTTAGGATTTTAAGTTTATTAATTTTGATTTCTAGAAAAGACAATTTATTGGGTTTTAAATAAATTATTTATACACATTAAGTGAATCTTTAAACACAAAACTACTAGAAAACAAGAAATCAGCAACTGACAAAATTTTGTAGTTAAACAGTAAAAATCTCATACTAATCCCATTTAGCTACGGATTAGCGATAGATTATAAGAAAATCTAATTAGCTAGAAGCTATTTAGCAGTGAATTAGCTGAGAATTACCGATAAATTCCTTAACTAATTCTATTTTTTCTAGTAATGCAGTGTTATTAGACCAAATCTATTAGATTAGGTCAAACCGTTAGACGACAAGCCTGTAGCTTGCTCTGCCTTGATCAATTTATGTTATATAAACTGTCACTATAATTTTTTTACGCTATAATCAAGTCACCAAATAATATCCACCTCTAAATCTTTTTAAAATATAAAATATTAATATTGAAAATAAAATAAATTACTCATGGCAATCAGAACTGTTTCAATATTTTGGGGGTCCTGTTCTAATTCGTAAAAGTGAGCTCTTAATTGGGCTAAGACCTGTGAATTATGAGTATTTACAGTAGATTTTGACTAAATACTACTTAATAAAAAATGAAAAAATAAGTTCTAATTTTTTTTATTTTTTGGAAGTCTTGTGCGGTAGCACATCTCGAACGGATTCAAAGACGGTGGTGATGACAACATATAAAGTGACATGATGGTTCACAAATTCCTTAAACTAACCATGCATACAATTTAAAGGCATTAAATATAGGTAGATTTTAATGAGTCCAAAGTTATCTTGTCTCGTCCCATTGAATAGTAAAAGAGAGAATATCCATTTTGGGTAGTAGCTTGTTAGCTAAGTTTCTTGTCCTCTTGTTAAAGAGGGCATTGATGATAACCTTTAGGTTAACTTTAAGCTAAAGGGTAATTAATTAGAGCCATATCCATGGCCTACCAAAAGTATACTTATCAATTCATCATCACAAATTAAAGCTGGTCATCTTTTATTATTTGTTAAAAGTCAATTTGTGCAGCGAACTCTAAGTCTCTAACAACATTGTATCGTGTCAACTGTCAAGGACGCTTTGTCGCAAACCTTGTAGGTTAGGATAAGTTTGCTTCTTAAATTTTCTATAAAGATAACTTACTCCTCAATTTAGAAATGTTTTCGATTCTAAGTATTATCATGTCTTCTACATTAGCAAAAGGATAATATTCCACCAAAATGAAAATAAATTTCTCTTTACTATTCCAGTTAGATAACTTGTACATTATGCAACAATATACATCTAATAAAAATTGTACGTATGTTATAAATGACTGATAATCATATAGATGAAACATATGTAAAAGTTTACTAGCTACTTTTCGATCATATCTTTAAAAAATAATCATTATCATGGAATTTCCAATCCCACAAATAAAATCATGAAGTTGTCATAGAATATCAAATGCAAATTAGGAATTCCATAAAAGTAGTTGTTTTTCAACTATAACGTCGAAAATGGCCTCTTAGCACATTGTTTTTAGGAAACGACACAAAATAACAACAAAAGGCAAAAATTTTACCCCGCCATACCAACTCATAAACTAATTTCGCTTTTACCGGTCAATGATATTATAGAGTTTTTTTTTTAGAAAAGTACATTTTTTAAATAAATGAAGTATATTATATATACCGTATGAGTTTCATAGAATATTGATGAGTGTTTTTAAAGAAATTAAAGAAGTTTTATGTGATATCAATATATAAGATATAAGACTATACCACGGTGGTATCATAGTTTGAGGGAATTCGAATAAATAGTTTTTGGGGCATGAAAGTAATGGGCATTTTCATGCAGTGGACATTTGTGTTCTTTCCCCCAATTTATACATTTTTTGCCCGGATTATTCTTCATTTGTGTTGGTCTTTTCTTTTTGTACCTCAAATCGGTGGTCTTTAATTTTTACCCCTACTTTTCATTTAATGAAAAATTATGAGCTAAAATAACCTAATTCACGCATCTAAAAAATCAGAGATTCGAGTTCGAACCTCAGCTTAGTAAAAAAAAATCGCAAGGCAAAGATTTGGCAAAACTTATTGTCACACCCCGACCTTTGGAGGGGCCCACGATCCGAGCGAACCATCTGGATATCATCATACATACATGTTGACACCCAATTTTGACCCTCCCGTCCAGCCATTTACTATAAAATTACACTAATTTTGTAAATAATTCCTCATAATTTTTATAATAAAATGCAGCTATAAAACATTAATACATGCATAAATAAATAATTTAATAATGGCATCGCGTCTTACGTAGAGTTTTAAGCACTTAGAGTCCCGCGCCCGCATTAATTAATTTCAAAGCCCTGTCACGATTCTTGATTAATAATAAATACATAAAATAAATAATTTAGCAATGACGTCGTGTCGGGTAGCATAGCCGCATTTATTAATACGCAAGAGAATTTCATAATCATTTGTAATTTAAAATCAATTTTTATCTAATACATGCATTTAATAGCATCGCATTTATAAAAGCTTTAAACAATTCTTAAAAATCATGCTTGCATTTAGCATTTAAATAATTTAATATAAACTCAATTCAATTTTAATTTAACTTCGCAATAATGCATAATAATAAGATTTTAAATAATAGCGCCGCATTTCTAAAATATTAAGCACTAATTAAATGACACGCCCGCATTTATTATAACGATTAGACTAATTTAGCACCTAAATAATTAGACTAATTTAGCACCCAAATAATTTAACTAAATTCATTAATCTAAATTAATTAATTAAAAGCCTAAAACTAGTAATTATAACACTAACCTAATTTAATACTACCCTTAATTCGCAGCCCACTAACGCAGCCCAACCCCCGACCCGTTGCCCCGGCCCACGCCTCTTTTCTTATCAGAGGCCCAACGCCCCAGCCTTTATTTTCCCTTCTCTTCAGTAGCCCTTTCGATCGTCCTCAACAAAACAAAACGAACGAACCCTAAACCTAAAAACCAGCCTCCTCGCTCTTCCTCCCCATCGCAACACCAAGAAATTTCCAGATTCTCGCGAGAATCCGAGCCTTCCTTACCCACGCACTCCTAGCCGCCTCTTCCTTCCATAACCAAACGATTTCTTACCATAGAATCAAAACCTGAATCACTTACTAATCAAAGACAAATCTCTTACGAAATCTCAGCCTAGAATCTCAGCCCTAATTGCCTACCAAACTTAGAATCCAAGGGAGGGCTATAAGAAGCACATGCAATAGAACAATTAGAGGCAGACGAATTCTGAGGGAGTCAGGGGAGCAGAAAAGACAGGGACCCATAGCATCGACGGGAACACCCTTAGCATCAGTCGAGCACAGTTAAGAACCCCTAGCGTAGCAAGAACTCGTGAGAGCATCGACTCGGAGGATAGGGCGAAAGCGAGACAGCGATTAAGAAAGCGAAACGGGGCACGGTCGAACCGCCTCTTAATTCCACCAATATCAGTGAGTAAACCTTCTCCCTTTTATTCGCATCGCAAAAACCAAAACCCGTCGATTGGACCGACACTTGATACGCTGCCTCGGTTCGCCGCCGGAGAAGGTAAAATTCCACTCCCTACTGATTTCGTCGCATTGCTGAATTTCTGCATTTTTTCGTGTGTCTCGTGCTAGTATAATGTTAGAATTTATTTGCTTAGTTCTGCTTGGATTACGATAAATGCAAGGTTATTTCGGCGAATAGTGAAGTCCCGGTTTGGTGAATATCTGTTTGTTTGATTGTGATGGCAGATACTTATTTGCGAAATGCTTTGTGATAGATGTTGTTCTAAGATTCAGTTTAGTTGTTCCAGTTTGTTAATCAGTTTAGTTGTCTCCATAATCGAAAGAATTCTACGCGAAATAGGATCCGCTTTAAGTAAATCCAAACTCCTCTTAGTTTTTTTTCTCTTTATAGGATTATGTTTTTAAATGCTTGATTATAGCAGGTTATTATGTCTCTAGCATGTTTAATTCAGTTTAGAAAAATGTGGGAGTATTTTATTAAATAGTTGAAATCGATTAGTTAATGCATATCTAAAGGTCACATGTTATATGGCGCTGATCCCAGTTTGGCTAACATGTTTTTTTAGAATAACTTCGCTAGTTTAGATTGACATGTTTACTTGCTGAAATCAGTGTTAAAAGTGCTTTGTTGAATACCTGCAATGGATGGAAATTAAGCTAAACTATGTATGTTGACCTAAAGAGGTAGATAAAGGGGGTAATTTGGTTGTTTGCATCTAAGTAAAAATGATCATTTAGTTTGTTTAGTCTAAGTTTGAAATCATGTCTACCCTGCTATGATAAGTTCCAGCCATGTCCTTTAGGATTCTACATCTTTTTTATGTCATGATATCTTAAATGTTACTATGTTTGTAAAATGACTTGAGATTAAGCTTTAATTTGATTGTCCTTCAGTAATTGCCTTGTATGAACTTATTTTGTCAATATGATTAGACTTAGGCTATAACTATATAGTACATGCCCTGCCTCTGTTCTGTTAATCTGAAGTATGCAGAATAGTCGTATGAACCATGGCTTAAGTTTCCAGTAAGCTGGAGTACAAAGCAATAGCAAGGATTAGTATGTTGCCTCTCCTGCCTCTCCTGTTAAATACAATTGTGTCCAGCATCTGTTGATTACCCCTTCTCCTATGTGTTAAATTGCAACGTATGATCTAGACTCCCCCCTGTGGCTAGTTGCATGTCTGTTTCTCCTTAAAATTTGGTAGTCACGTTATGGGCCTAACATATCTGGATAAACTTTTGCTTGTTGTTTCTTCATAAGCTAAGTGACGGGCCTGGCCCACTGTTTGCCTTTCCCCTGTTTTCTCCCTTTCCTGTGTGTTGCTTGTTTTGGGCCGACCGGACTTGCTGATTCGCGTAAGTTATCATTTAGCATGTATTATAGACATAGATATAGGTTTAGCGTTTAATTATCTATATCGAATATTATTGGGCATTTACTAATCCTTATCTTCCTTTGTTTTACATGGCACGCATTGGAGCAAAAATGAAGAGTCTCATGGCGAGACTCATCGCGAGCTATTTCAAATGGCAACCCGCATCTGCATCCGCATTCCCGTTCCCGCTTCAGGAATTCCTAGAAAAACAAATAGGACGTCGTCATCCGTCGTAAAGAGCATTCTTAAATCCCATTCTCTCTCTTTACTTGCTATCCATTTATTCATTTGTTTATTGTAATTTAATAACTCTATTTCTGTAATATTTAGGATATCTAGAACAATTAAGTTTCAAACATATAAGGGAAAGTAATTCATAATTAGAAACGCACTTCCGACCTGCTTGTCTTTTATGCTTGTCATACATATCTAAACCTTACTAAATAATTTAACTCGCGACTAAAGTATTATTTCTTTATAAAATTCATGATAAAATAAATTAATTTTCTCATAAGCTCTTTCATTAGCATAATATAAATAATTTGTGTTGAACAATCTTATTATCGGAAAACTATAAAATAATCATCTTTTGCACTACGTCATACATATTTGATTCTAAAAGCTTGTCTTTGATCATAAATCAACATGGCATATATCTATAAACAGTATAAAAGCACACTTTAAAACTTTATTTTTTATAGTATTAGTCTTGCAAACTTTTTATCAACATGCCCCTTTCTATAAAACATTTTTGAAAGCACCCTTTATATTTTTAAAACATGCATTCTTTAAATATAATAATTACCCTAGGTTTGGCAGGACAACCGCAAGTTAGCGGATCTTAGAGGGTGTCTAACCCCTTCCCTCTAGATTAATAAAGAACCCTTACCCAGAATCTCACTAAGTTTAGCAGACCATAAAGAATGGAGTTAGTGTTGACTAAAACCTAAGTTGACATTTAGGTGTCCTAATTCACCAAATTAATTAGGTGGCGACTCCGCGAACCATTTAGCATTTAAGCACCCTTTTGCACTTTTAGCACCCTTTTATATTTTAGCATTCTTTTAAATATTTTAGCACTTTTATTTTATTTTCTAACACTTTTCTAAGCAGGAGTTTAGAAAATAAATGTCGCGGTCGAAATAGGGCGTGACAGAAATGGCGACTCCGCTGGGGATTTTAGGTTCTTAACCATAACAGACATAGGGTTATTATTTGGCAATTATTTTTGCATTTAATTTTTGTGTGTTGTATTTTGTTTTATTTATTTTAATTGCTACTTGCTTTACTGCTTTCCCTAAACTGGCATTCCGCTCATATTTCTTCCACTCTGGAAAATTTACACAATCACACACTACATGCGAGGTGTGCTGGGTGCATCAACAAAATTCTTTCTTCAAAATCCAAATTTAGGAGAGTCGGTAATATACGTGGAGTGCCCGGTCTAACCGGTGGCCGCGTAGCCTTCTCACTCGAGTTGTCCGCTCGGGAACCTTGCGTCCAGAAAAGCCAAATCTTAGAAACTTAAGATAGAGCTATACCACCCTTATTTTAGGGCATGCATGCATGTTGACAGTCAATTTTGACCCGTTTTTTGTATATTTCGTGCAATTTTAAGTATTTTAGCACATCGATTTTTAATCGTTATTTTTGCATATTTTATATAATATTCTATGTTTATTTATTCACAAAATGACATTGCATCTTTTTATTTTTATTTAAGCATTATGTTTTTGTTAATATTATGTTTCTATTATAATAATATTTTGCATCTCTTTAAATAATTAATTGACATCCCGTTTTGATTAATATTGCATTTTTGCGTCGGCATTTGCATTTTAATAATTTTGCATCTTGTTAAATAATCTTTCTTTTAAAATAATTAACCCGCGTTGCATTTTGTCAATCCAAATCGATGCAAGATTTAACCCAATCCGAATCATTCCAATCCAACACCATTTTTATTTCATCCAAACACCCCTTTTTATTTCCCCCTCATTTTGAAATTTCAAACCCACTTTTCATTTCCCCCCTAAATCCTTACCCCCCCTTTATTAAAAGGAGGGGGCAGCCAACGTTTAAAGGGAGAGCCCACAACGTTCAATTTTTAAAGGAGAGCCCACGTTCATTTTTTTTAAAAGAGGGTCCAACGTTCAGTTTTTTAAAAAAGAAGGGAGAATCATTTCTCCCTTCGCCGCCCTTCGCCGCCCTCCGCTCTTCACGGAGTTTTAGAACTCCGGCAACCCCTTTAACACCCCGCACTACCCGCCTCTCTCTCTCTACTGCCGAACCACCCATCACCGCCGCCGCCGCGGCATTTAACACCACCATCACCACCTCGCCTTTCCCACGCCTCAAAACCCTAACACCCGTCGACCACCACCATGCGAACCAAACCTCCGCCACAACCTTGTATCCCTTCTTGTCGTCTCTGCCTCGCCGGAGCCGATCACGGCCGATCGCGGACGCCAGCTTGGTTTCTTTTGTTATGATTATGTGTTGATTCGTTAATTGATTTTCGATTTTTTGCGTCGCGTCTTACCGGAGTTCTGAAAACTCCGGCGACGTCGCTCTTGACTGCATTTCGGGCATCGGTTGTTATCTTGGTTAATGGGCTGGTTTTATGTTTTTTGGGGCATCTGCCGGAGTTTTAAGACTCCGGCGACGTTGGTTGTTTCCACTGTTCCGGCGAGCCACAATCCGTGGTTTTGCTCATCGTTTCCGCTCGCTGCACTCCGGTGACCACTGTTTCGCTCATGGTTGTCCATTTTATACTGCTTTTGCTATTGTTCGTTTGGGTATTATTGTTGGCTTTAGTCGACACTTCAGGCGACCTTGTTGGCTTCATTTTGTATCTGTCGACTGCTGTTGTCGGACTGATTTTCCAACGATGTTGTTATTTTTGATTGTGCTGGACTGACTTTTTGCTATGGTGGACTGTTTGTGGGTATGTGGGGCTGCTTTCTGGACTGGTTTTTGTGGGTTTTATCACTGCTATGATATTCTGATTTTCGGGACTAATTCTGGACAGTTTCGCCCCTTTATTTACTTTGTTAAACTGATTTTAGAACAAATATTACACTTGGTATTTACTGATTTTGAATTTGATACTACACTGGCCAAAGAAGGATTTATCCGTCGATCTGGAGGCCTCCGTGGTAAGCGAGACGGAATATGTGGGCGAGGAAAGTGAAAAGATTAGACGAATGCATAGTATTGTTCACGGAGGTGAGTCGACCATGCCAGAGCGATATTGGCTTCTCATGTCTTAGTATTCTTGGCATAACACTAGCTGAGCCCACACTATATAAAAATATATCTTTTACAATATATTTTACATATATATCTATATATATACATATATTGTGTTTGTTTGGTAATTTATTTATCATTTACTAACTCTTCTACTAAGTGTCTTTGCAGTACTGAGGCGCTTCAAAGTTAAATCATTCGCATAAAATGAAATAAAAGCAAAATGTTGCTAATTTATCTTCATTACATCTTTTATGTTTATTTGCTTTCATTACTATCTTGTTAAATACATATCTATATTAAATATTTGCATGCCTAGTTTAAATATCTCTTGGTTAGTTTAATAATTAGAACACTTTTAGAATTGTAAATTGCATGTTAGCACAATAATTGTAAAACCTAAGTTTGAACGGATAACCGCAAGTTAGCGGATCCTTTAGGGTGCCTAACCCCTTCCCTTTAGGATAATAAAGAACCCTTACCTAGAATCTCACATAGTTTCGCAGACCTTAAAAAATGGAGATCATTCGTAGTATTTTATGCTACATTTTCAGTGTCCTAATTCACTATAATAATTAGGTGGCGACTCCTAAAAATGCAATTTCAGGAATCAATCCATGCGTAGCGGTAATCCCGTTTCCGACTCCGGTCGAAATGGGGCGTTACAATGCATTTACCTTAGGTGGGTCAATCCTTGGCATCGACACCACAATTAGGAGGACACCAAACTTGTCGACGGGTTTCTCAACCCAACGACTAACCAGCATATTATGTGTAGCGTGGCAATGACAGACAAATCCAAGCCCAATCATGACATGCTAAAATTGGAAAAAGTGCACCGTCATTTGGTCGCCATTTCCAACAAAGGCATTATAGTTGGAAGACTTGGACAAATCCGTCATAATCTCGCATAAGTGACGTTTAGGCTTACCTCTGGCATAAAGAGGTCCCCCCTGCATGTTAGGAGACGTTTGAATGTGCTATGTGCGATATATCTGCTACATACCCGCAAATTATGTGTTTTATGCTAACACCGTTTGTTGCATTTTTTAGAAAGATTTATCATCTCCCCAAAGGTCGATTTGTATTTGACTAAGCAATGACAGAGCATCAATATTTCACAAGATCAAAGGCACGGTCCAGCGACATGACCGATTCAAGGGCATTTGAGCAGAACGAGTCGGAACCTGTTTTGGTTCCTATAGGCAAAACAGGGGTCGCAGAAGAGAAAAGTAGCATAGATCCGATCGAGCAGCTCGCCCAGTTACCACAGCAAATGGCAACCCTGCAGATCAAAATCAGAAGGCCCAGAAACATCACTACAAGCAACTACATTAAGACCCACTTTAGGCCAAACGCCCTTTGCATATTCAGAATCGACAAAGCAGAAACTGCATGCGGTTGCAAGTCCAAACAAAGCGCACGCCGATATCAAGAAACAAGCGCGAAGTCAAATGAGAATCGACCACACCTTAAAACTCACAAATTTTCTTTGAGCGCAGGTCTTTTCATATTAATGTATGCAAAGTGCAATAGCCGGCGTAAAATACGCGAAAAATTTCTTCAGATAGCGTAAGGCAAAAAGCAAAGGCGAGAATGACAACAATCCAAAATCCGCAGAAAAGCAAAAGCAGCAGAAAGGGCATCAACAATCGCAGCCAAAGTTCAAGTTCCGCGACAAAACCTAGCGATCAACTCGCATAAAGTCAAATTGGCAACCCACGATCGCACACAAAGAAAGGCATCATGGCAATGACAGCAGAACGCTTAGCACGCCCACGCAAGGACAACATCTCAAGATTCACCAGCGATCGTGATTTACATCTCTACCCATAAAATTGCACTTCTCGTGATGTACTTATCATTTCGCTTAAACAGTATACACTAACGCTTTTCTCGCTTAGCTTGCAGTGAGCATTTATTCTACGAGCGAGCAGAACACGCCCAGTGCAACGACGCGATCAAGACAAAGAAGTCTACGCAACGACGCCAAAGAAGAACACGCCCAGTAACGACGCGTTATCAACACAACAAGTCTACGCAACGACGCCAAAGAAGAACATCGCCCAGTAACGACGCGATCAAGACAAAGAAGTCTACGCAACGACGCCAAAGAAGAACACGTCCAGGCAACGACATTATCAGCACAATAAGTCTACGCAACGACGCCAGCAGCAACACGTCCAGGAAACGACGTTATCAGCACAACAAGTCTACGCAACGACGCCAAAGAAGAACACGCCCAGTAACGACGCGATCAAGACAAAGAAGTCTACGCAACGACGCCAAGAATAACACGCCCAGTAACGACGTTATCAACACGAGAAGTCTACGCAACGACGCCAAAGAAGAACGCCCGTGCAACGACGCGATCAAGACAAAGAAGTCTACGCAACGACGCCAAAGAAGAACATCGCCCAGTAACGATGTTATCAGCACATCAAGTCTACGCAACGACGCCAAAGAAGAACGCCCAGTGCAACGACGCGACAAGACAAAGAAGTCTACGCAACGACGCCAAAGAAGAACGCCCAGTGCAACGACGCACAAAGACAAAGAAGTCCGAACGACGCCAAAGAAGAACGCCCAGAAACGACGTTATCAAGACAAAGAAGTCTACGCAACGACGCCAAAGAAGAATATCGCCCAGTAACGACGTTATCAAGACAAAGAAGTCCGGAACGACGCCATCATCAACATATCACAGGGACGATTTTCTCTGTTCTCAAAATTGCATTTTTTTTCATTCATGCTTTATTATTCTGTCTTAGCAGTTATGCACTAACTCTTTCTTGAGCTCTAGTCTACAGGGGCAGTTGCAGCAAGGACAACATATCCACGTTCACAATCGCAACACGTCTGTGCAAGGACAAAATCACAGCATTTGCAGCATCGCATCAACGCAACAGGCACCACATTTTGCAGGATAACATTTTCTACTCACAGTCACATTACTTTCAAAATTATGTGTTGACACCCAATTTTGACCCTCCCGTCTAGTCATTAACTATAGAATTACACTAATTTTCAACAATAATTCTAATAATTTTAAAATAATAAAATGCAGCAATAAAACATTAATACATGCATAAATAAGTAATTTAATAATGACACCGCATCTTACGTAGAGTATTAAGTACTTAGAGTCCCGCGCCCGCATTAATTAATTTTAAGCCATGCCATGATTCTTAATTAATAATAAATACGTCAAATTAGCAGTGACGTCGCGCCAAATAGCATAGCCGCATTTATTAATACGCAAAGCAATTTCATAACTTATTTTAGATAATAATGCACAATAAATAAG
This sequence comes from Przewalskia tangutica, assembly GCA_029844215.1. Classification (NCBI taxonomy): domain Eukaryota; kingdom Viridiplantae; phylum Streptophyta; class Magnoliopsida; order Solanales; family Solanaceae; genus Przewalskia; species Przewalskia tangutica. The sequence goes on along the minus strand of CM056736.1, from coordinate 103,238,486 downwards.
ATTTTAGCGCCGCATTCTAAAATATTAAGCACTAATTAAATAACACGCCCGCATTTTATAACAATTAGATTAATAAAGCACCTTGATAATTTAATCACAATTTATTAATTTAATTTACCACTAATTAAATAATACACCTAAAACTCTACCTAAGCCCCACTAATTAAATGACCCTTCAACGCTCATCCCACAGCCAAATTCAATACAAGCCCAAAACCCAGAAATTTCAAATCCCTTACCCCTTTATCGCTCATCCTCTTCACCTTCACCTAAAAGACTAAACTAACCTAAACATAAAATTCCAAACCATGATACCCCAAAACTTACCAAAAAACCTTTCCATTTCCTAAAATCTCGCCCAAGATCACAAAATTATCATACCCAAATCGTGCACCTCTAATTTTCCATACCAAAACTTACCATATATCTCTCCATTAGGTAACAATCAACACTAATTTCAACCAAAATCCTCAAATCGAATTACCACCCGTAATATTAATTTTCCTTAACCAAATCATACACCAAAAATCATTACTGTAAATTAGAATCAAATCATCCCAAATCACGTAAGAAAATCGATCTAAAACTTACCAAAAGAGGAGCCTAAATCAAGGCTACAAATACCAATCGATTTGCACATCTAAAGGCATTCGAAAATTAGCATCCTAGGGGAAGAGCAAGAACAGAGTTTCAAAGCCTTTTAATACTAGTCCAGAAATCGCACAAAAACCTGCTTTTTAATTCGCATAGCAATACAACCCCGAATGAACCGACGACTTGATATGCTGCCCCGGTTCGCTGTCCGGAGAAGGTAAAATCAACTCTCTCTCTCGATTTCACAGATCTTTGTATTTTTGCATTTCGTCTTGTGCGATAAACATGTGTTAGTCAGGCTGTTTTTATTATTGCGTTCATTAAGGCATAAATGTAGTCTGTCGTGTACGTGTGTTGTCGCGTATGTGTGTGAAACTAGTTCAAAGCGAATTTTGTAAGGATTATTGGGGTTGTTTGAATCGTTAGTATGTGGTCAATATTTTGCACAAGGTCTAAATGCTAGCAGATTAGAGGTATTAGTAATTGAATTGGTTGCTCGAATCAGCCTATACGCTAGTGTTGTTCTAAATATCAAAGAATTTGAGCGACATTACTCTTATTACTCCTCGCTTCGAAATGTCCAAATGCTTTAGGAGATCTGCCTATATGAATGCAGTTGTTTGTATTCGATACACGCTATATAAGAAGTATGTCGTTAGAATAGTATAATGCCCAACAAGAGTAAAGACGAAGTTGCTTAGAACACCCTTCCCCACTCCTCTCCTTATTTATTGGATGAACCTCTTGGTTGTGGGACTGTCTGGTTGCTGTTCTTTTCTGATATGTCTATTTACATTTTAAGATCAATCACGCCAACTGACTTAGAATGACCGTCTTAAAATCTTTAAGTTCCCGTCAAGTTTGTGAAACTATCTGCATACCAAAAATAGTCTCTCCGAACGGTGGCCTATCCTTCATATTTGTCTAATGAAACTGACTGTGTTTACTCCATCTGCTTTAAGTGATAGAACTGGTCACATTAATGCTCTTCCAAGTCATTCTACATTACACTTGTTGTCGATTCACTGAGAGATATACACACTGGCATTATATACATGTTTGCATTCCACGTTTAAGTTGCAGTCCCATCTTATGAGGTATGTTTCTTCTCGCCTCAGCCTCTTTTTTAGTTCTGTGATATCTTGGACATGTCTTTCCTTCCCTTGAGTTGTCGAAGGCATCTGCCTTTCTAGGAGACCACTTTAGTGTGATGAATTTGCCACATATGACTTGGTTTGGCCTTAAAATCTGCAGGATCGAACTTAAGACTGTATTTGTCTAATTCCCATAATTATGACTAGTATACAGAAGAGATTCTATTGTTTAATTAGACCTGCACATGTAAAGAATGATCATGACAAGTTATCATGTCTTGAGATTATTTGAAGTAGGAATATTAGTTGGAGTTTGTGTGCATTTCAAAGGTATTGGTTTCAAAGATTATCGTTATTCTAAGTTATCATTATACTCACTGCAATCTTTGTTTACCATGTCAGTGAATTTATATTCCCTTAGCATGTGTCTAATATGACCTCGTCGTCCTTGGTTTAAGTTCTGTGTTTATTTGATTACAATTGTTGAATGAGAACAAAAAATCTTTCTTTTTTTTTATGCAAATTAGGGATACAAGGAAACTGTCAAATGCTTTTTTTTTGTAGAGTAAAAATGTGTAGAGTGGCTTTGTAGGATTATTTGTGTTATATAGTATGAATCCATACTGTTGACAGTCAATTTTGACCCGTTTTTTGTATATTTCGTGCAATTTTAAGTATTTTAGCACACCGCATTTTAATCGTTATTTTGCATATTTTTACATAATATTCTATGTTTATTTATTCACAAAATGACATTGCATCTTTTTTATTTTAATTAAAGCATTATGTTTTGTTAATGTTATGTTTCTATTATAATAATATTTTGCATCTCTTTAAATAATTAATTGACATCCTGCTTTAATTTTAATCAGACATTAAACATGTCTTAAATATTGCATTTTTGCGTCGGCATTTGCATTTTAATAATTTTGCATATTTTTAAATAATCTTTCTTTTAAAATAATTAACCCGCGTTGCATTTTGTCAAACCAGTCCAGTACGGAACCCAATCCAAATCATTCCAATCCAACACCATTTTTATTTCATCCAAACACCCCCTTTTATTTCCCCCTCTTTTTCTTAAATTTCAAACTCACTTTTCATTCCCCCCTAAAATACCTTACCCCCCTTTATTAAAAGAGGAGGGGGCAGCACAACGTTTTTAAGGGCAGCATAACATTAAAGGGGGCAGCCCAACGTTCAATAAGGAAGGGCAGCAACGTTCATTTTTTTGGGAAGAGCCCACAACATTCAGCAATTTTAAAGGGAGGAGGAACTTTTTTCATTTTTTTTCAAGGGAGAACCCTTTCTCCCTCAGCAGCCCTCAGCCTTCCCGTCGCCGCCCTCCGCCGCCTTTCGCCGGAGTTCTAAAAACTCCGGCGAAACCTCTTGAAACACCTGCAGCCACACGTCCCCTCTCTCACCCTCTCTCACCATCTCGCCGCCGCCGACCTCGCAACACCTCCACACCACTGCCCGCCGGAGGTGATGACCGGCGGGGTCGCACACGCACTCCCATACGTCGGCAACCTCTGTTGGCTGTTTATCTTGAGCCATTTGTCGATTTGGGTTTATTGGACCGATTTTTGTGATTTTTGGTTACTTGCCGGAGTTTAAAAAACTCCGGCGACCAGTTCGGTTCTGCTTTTTATCCGTTGCATATCCTGTTTATTTTGGACTGATTATTTCGACTGTTGGACTAGCCGGAGTTTTGAAACTCCGGCGGACTGGGCTCGATTCTATTTAAGCTCCGTTGCATTTTGTGGTTTTGATATCTGTCGGAAGTTATATCTCCGGTGACCTTTGTTTGCTTTTATTTGTTCGGTTGATATCTGTTCTGTTGTCCAATGGACTGATTTTCTGATTTTGTTTGGGTATCTGGCTGGAGTTTGCCTTGTTCTGGTTTTTCGGCGACGTTGGTTGGATACTGCTTATGGTTTTTGGCTGTTTCTTGGATCGGTTTTTGACGATTTTACCCCTTCTGTTTTATTAAACTGATTGGAAAAGATTCTTATTCCGAATGAACAGTTGCTACATTTAAATATTGGGTATTTACTGATTTAAACATAATACTACACTTGATGGCCAAAGAAGGATTTATCCGTCGATCTGGAGGCCCGTGGTGCGAGACTAATATGTGGGCGAGGAGGAAAGTGAAAAGATTGGACGAGAATGCATAGTATCGCTCACCGCGAGGCGAGTCGACACAGAGCGATATTGGCTTCTCATGTCTTAGTATTCTTGGCATAACACTAGCTGAGCCCACACTATATAAAAATATATCTTTTACAATATATTTTACATATATATCTATATATATATACATATATTGTTGTTTGTTTGGTAATTTATTTATCATTTACTAACTCTTCTACTAAGTGTCTTTTGCAGGTACCCGGAGGCGCACCCCAAAGTTAAATCATTCGCATAAAAATGAAATAAAAGCAAAATGTTGCTAATTTATCTTCATTACATCTTTTATGTTTATTTGCTTTCATTACTATCTTGTTAAATACATATCTATATTAAATATTTGCATGCCTAGTTTAAATATCTTTTGATTAGTTTAATAATTAGAATGCCCTTTAGAATTGTAAATTGCATGTTAGCACAATAATTTTAAACCTAAGTTTGAACGGACAACCGCAAGTTAGCGGATCCTTTAGGGTGCCTAACCCCTTCCCTTTAGGATAATAAAGAACCCTTACCTAGAATCTCACATAGCTTTCGCAGACCTTTAAATGGAGATCATTCGTAGTATTTTATGCTACATTTTCAGTGTCCTAATTCACTATAATAATTAGGTGGCGACTCCTTTAAAATGCATTCGGGAATCCAACCATGCGTAGCGGTAATCCCGTTTCCGACTACGGTCGAAAATGGGGCGTTACACATACACTGCATAATATTTTATTTGCACATCAAGTAAGAGCGGTTGATAAGGCTGGAATATATATTAATCTTTTTCTTTTCTTATTTTTTTTACATGAAATGCTCCGGAGCTAAACGAAGAGTCTCCCGGCGAGACTCATCACGAGCGACTTCAAATGACAACCCGCGTCTATGTGCATCCGCATTCGCATTCCCGCTTCAGAAATTCCTAAACAAAATAGGATAAGATGACGTTGTCATCCGTCTCAACTCCTCTTACTCTTTAAGTCTCGTTGCCTCATTTTATGTCTTTATTTGTTTATTACAATTTTATTATCTAACTTTGTAATTAATGGGAGACATGGAACCTTTGGTCTTGGAATAAATAAATTGGGCGGGTAGTTCTAAGAATATGAAATGCACTTTTAAACTACTTATTTTAAAGGGCTTGTCATGCATGTCTAAACTTTTTACCAAATAATATTAAATCTCTTTTGCATTATGCCACATATAAAAAATATTTTTTAAGTAAATGCATACCTTTAATCAATAAATCAACTTTAAAGATAAATGCATACTTTTTTCATATGCATTTATAATGCTTTACAAATGCATGCCTTCATTCAAAAGACTAATTTTACAGGTATACAATAAGTCTTATAAATCCTTTTATGTTAGCAAAAAATGTACTCTTTTATAAAATAATTGCATCATCTTTTAAAACATGCATTACACTTTTAGCACAATAATTAACCCTAGGTTTGAACGGACAACCGCAAGTTAGCGGATCCTTTAGGGTGTCTAACCCCTTCCCTTTAGAATAATAAAGAATCCTTACCCAGAATCTCATTAAGTTTAGCAGACCATTAAAATGGAGTTAATGTTTTACTTTAAACTAGTTAAACATTTAGGTGTCCTAATTCACCCAACTAATTAGGTGGCGACTCCCGAACCCTTTAGCATTTTTTAACACTTTAGCAACCCTTTTAAATTTTAGTATTCTTTTAATTTTAGCACTTTTAGCATTATTATTTATTTTCTAACATCTTATTTAAGCAGGGTTCACTTTTAGAAAGTCGCGGTCGAAATCGGGCGCGACAGAATGGCGACTCCACTGGGGATTTTTAGGTTCTTGACCATAACAAACCTAGGTTTATTATTGCTTAGCTTTATTTGTTTGTTTTAAATGCCTTAAAATTGCTCGCTTAATTTTGTATGTTTAACTGTTTTAATTGCTATTTGTTTTACTGCTTTCCTTAAACTGGCATTCCGCTCATATTTCTTCCACTCTGGAAAATTCACACTATCACACACTCACGCGCTGGTGTGCTTCGCGCACCCGCAAATTTCTTTCAAAAAAAAATATATCCAAATTTTAAGAGAGTTGGCGCTGTGAGTTAGATCGGTTTCGTCGATCAGCGTAGCCTTCTCACTCGAGTTGTCGCTCGGGAACCTTGCGTCTAGAAAAGCCAAATCTTAGAAACTTAAGATGAGCTATACCACCCTTATTTTAGGGCATGCATGCATTTACCTTAGGTGGGTCGGTCGCGGCATCGACACCACAATTAGGAAGACACTAAACTTGTCGACGGGTTCTCAACCCAACGACAACCAAAGATATTATGTGTAGCGTGGCAGTGATAGACAAATCCAAACCTAATCATGTCATGCTGAAATTGGAAAAAGTGCACCGTCATTTGGTCGCCATTTCCAACAAAAGCATTACAGTTGGACGGCTCGGACAAACCCATCATGACCTCGCATATGTGACGTTTAGGCCTACCTCTGACATAAAGAGGTCCCCCTGCATGTTAGGAAACGTTTGAATGTGCTATGTGCAATATATCTGCTACATACCCGCAAATCATGTGCTTTATGCTAACACCGTTTGTTGCATTTTTAGAAAGATTTATCATCTTCCCCCAAAGGTCGATTTGTATTTGACTAAGCAATGGCAGAGCATCAATACTTCACAAGATCAAAGGCACGGTCCAGCGACACGACCGATTCAAGGGCATCTGAGCGGAACGAGTCGGAACCTGTCTTGGTTCCTATAGGCAAAGCAGGGGTCTCAGAAAAGAAGAGCAGCATGACACCTTTTTCAAAACTGGGACAATGTAGGAAACTGCATAGGATTGCAAGTCCAAATGCAGACTGCACGATGTCGAGAATGGCGGCAAAGTCAAATCTTAATCGACCCCAAAACTCACAAATTTTCTTTGGCGCGGTACAACAAAGTTACGCATACTAGCGAGCGAAAATACAACAAAATTCTTCAGAAGCAGCAGAAGCAGACAAACATCAACAATCAGAGTTCAAATCCCGCAACAAATTATAGCGCATCAGCTCGGGTCTAGAGTCAAATTGCAACTCATGCAGTGCACAAACGCACAACAAAGACATCATGACAATCCACATGGTTCACAAATGCATCACAACAAAGACATCATGGCAATTCGTCAGCGGCAGCATCCAGCATGTCCGCCCAAGGACAACATCTCAGCATTCACAACACCCCACATATCATACAGGGAAGACATCCTTATTCACATAATTGCATTTCTCATATATTTATCATCTTATTTTACCAGTTATACACTAATTTTTCTCAAGCTTAGCTTGCAGGAACATTTATTCTACAGGAACAGGCAAAGACGCGTCCGCATAACGACGTTATCAGCATTATGTCCAGGCGACGATATATATCCGACTCAGTTTCGTCAGTCAAAACTGGGACAATTTTTAAGGACTTCGCCACGAAAGGACATTGACAAATATGATCCCATATGCTTGAAAGATCGACATAAACTGGGACAATTTTAAGGACTTTACTACAAATGACATCAATGGACATGGTCAATTTACGCGAAGGGTTCCATGTCCCAAAACTGGGACAAAATTTTAAAAGAAAGCCTGACGGCAGCGGAGCACCGAGAGTATGAGAGAATATACCGCCGATTTCGGATAAGGATGCTCGCTCTGTTTCATGACATGTCGCTATTCAAAAATCGACATAATTTCCTACTAGTATTTTCTCAAGATAGAATATTTTCAACAAATGTTTTCGACCGAGACTCGAAATCGCATGGGGTTACATGGTCGCACAAGACAACGCGTGCAAATATCAAGAGCAACACAAATCGGCCGACCTCCCGAACTCACAATTTTTCTTTGAGTGAATGTTGCAGTCAACAGAGGCGAGGAGGACAATAAATACAACATCTACATTTCGTCCATACAACGGCGAACATCTACATTTCGTCCATACAACGGCGACATCTACATTTCGTCCATACAACGATTTAACATCTGCATTTCGTCCGCATAACGGCGAACATCTACATTTCGTCGTATAACGACGAACATCTACATTTCGTCTATACAATGACGAACATCTGCATTTCGTCCATACAACGACGTACATCTACATTTCGTCCATACAACGACGAACATCTACATTTCGTCCATACAACGATGAACATCTACATTTCGTCCATACAACGACGAACATCTACATCTCGTCCATACAACGACGAACATCTACATTTCGTCCATACAACGATTTAACATCTACATTTCGTCCATACTGACGATGACGTCTGCATTTCGTCAAAACGACGCCAAGTCGAAACGACACCAAGTCCGAAAGCGACACCACGACGCCGAGTCCAAAACGACTCGAGTCCGAAACGACTCGCGTCCAAACGACGCCACGTCCAAAACGACGCTAAGCCCGAAACGACACCACGCCCAAAAACGACGCCGAGTTCGAAACGACTCGAGTCGGAAACGACTCTACGTCCGAAAACGGCGCCACGTCCAAAAGCGACGCTAAGTCGAAAACGACACCACGCCCAAAAACGACGCCGAGTCGGCGACTCGAGTCGGCGACTCTACATCCGAAAGCGGCGCCACGTCCAAAACGACGCTAAGTCGAAAACGACACCGCCCAAAACGGCGTCGGTCAACGACTCGGTCGAAACGACTCGCGTCGAAAACGACGCCACGTCCAAACGACGCTAAGTCCAAAGCGACACCACGTCAAAAAGACGTCGAGTCGGAACGACTCGCGTCCAAAACGACGCTAAGTCGAAAGCGACACCACGCCCAAAACGACGCCGAGTCCAAAGCGACACCACGCCCAAAAACGGCGCCGAGTCGAAAATGACTCGAGTCCAAAGCGACTCGCGTCCAAAACGACGGCTAAGTCCAAAACGACACCACGCCCAAAAACGACGCCGAGTCGAAACGACTCGAGTCGGCGACTCCACGTCCGAAAACGACGACAAGTCCGAAAACGACGCCAAGTCCGAAAAAGACGCCAAGTCCAAAACGACGCCAAGTCCGAAAACGACGCCATCATCAACATATCACATCTACGCAGGGACGATTTTCTCTGTTCTCAAAACTGCATTTTTCTCATTTCATGCTTTATTATTATTCTGTCTTAGCAGTTATGCACTAACTCCTTCTTGAGCTTTAGTCTACGTGGCGGAACACAACGACGTCATCAACACAACAAGTCCAAAAACGACGACAAGTCCAAAACGACGCCAAGTCCGAAAACGACGCCAATAACAACATTCCAATACAACAGATTCGCTCACAAAGTCAAACTGCAACAAGTCTACATCAAATACATCTTGCAAAACCACAGGCTACATCATTTACACTTTAATTATTTCATCTTGTTTCGATTGTGCATGAATTACAACACAACTCCACATATAGAGTTGAGAACAATTTTATCTACACCTTAGAAGGCGTCATTTGCATTTCGTCCATACAAGACGATAACGCCCATACAAGGCGTCATTTGCATTTCGTCCATACAAGACGATAACGCCCATACAAGGCGTCATATGCATCTCGTCCATACAAGACGAGAACGCCCATCTGGCGTCATTTGCATTTCGCCCATACTGAAGCGAAGAACGCCATACATAAGGCGTCATGCATCTCGCCCATACAAAGCGAACGCCCATACAAGGCGTCATATGCATCTCGTCCATACAAGACGAGAACGCCCATACAAGGCGTCATTTGCATTTCGTCCATACAAGATGATTCCGCCCATACAAGGCGACATTTGCATTTCGTCCATACAAGACGGCGTATCATCACATCATTTCATATACGATTTGACTACAACCACAACACAAAATTTACATTCTTACATTATTTTGTTTTAACAGTTATGCACTAACCGTTTGTTCAAGTCTTAGCATGCAGGAGCAGGAGCACAACGTGGATTTTCTCTTACAGCGAACCGGGGCAATTTGTTGGGGGGCCAACCTTCCCAATGAATGGCAGAAGCGGCCTCAAGCGTCGGTCCACTCGCTCCACATCACCATAAAACCCAGCACCATAAGCCATAGCGGTACACCCCAGGTTCAAGCCAGTTACTTTTATTTTTATTTTTACACCATAGCCCAGTGTCGTCATAACTCGACACTGGGACAAATTTTGAGTCCGCGTTATCCCGCCTTGGTATTTTGACCATGGTAGCCCAGTGTCGTCATAACTCGACACTGGGACAATTTTAAATTTTGCATCAGCCTTGTCTTTTTCCCAAACCTTTCAATTCTGAGTATCGAGACAAAATTGGCTATGAATCAACGTCGTTGTCCGAAGATTCTCCCGTCATCTCCATACAAAGAGGGACAACTGTTGACACCCAATTTTGACCCTCCCGTCCAGTCATTAACTATAGAATTACACTAATTTTCAACAATAATTCTAATAATTTTAAAATAATAAAATGCAGCAATAAAACATTAATACATGCATAAATAAGTAATTTAATAATGACACCGCATCTTACGTAGAGTATTAAGTACTTAGAGTCCCGCGCCCGCATTAATTAATTTTAAGCCATGCCATGATTCTTAATTAATAATAAATACGTCAAATTAGCAGTGACGTCGCGCCAAATAGCATAGCCGCATTTATTAATACGCAAAGCAATTTCATAACTTATTTTAGATAATAATGCACAATAAATAAGATTTTAGCGCCGCATTCTAAAATATTAAGCACTAATTAAATAACACGCCCGCATTTTATAACAATTAGATTAATAAAGCACCTTGATAATTTAATCACAATTTATTAATTTAATTTACCACTAATTAAATAATACACCTAAAACTCTACCTAAGCCCCACTAATTAAATGACCCCAGCCCAACGTTCATCCCGCCGCCCAGCCCAATACAAGCCCAAAACCCAGCAGCCCAAATCCCTTACCCCTTTATCGTTCATCCTCTTCACCTTCACCTAAAAGACCTGAAACTAACCTAAACATAAAATTCCAAACCAGTCGATACCCCCAAAACTTACCAAAAAACCTTTCCATTTCCTAAAATCTCGCCCAAGATCACAAAATTATCATACCCAAATCGTGCACCTCTAATTTTCCATACCAAAACTTACCATATATCTCTCCATTAGGTAACAATCAACACTAATTTCGAACCAAAATCCCTCAAATCGAATTACCACTCCAGAATATTAATTTTCCTTAACCAAATCATACACCAAAAATCATTACCAGAAATTAGAATCAAATCATCCCAAATCACAGAAGAAAATCGCATCTAAAACTTACCAAAAGAGGAGCCTAAATCAAGGCTACAAATACCAATCGATTTGCACATCTAAAGGCATTCGAAAATTAGCATCCTAGGGGAAGAGCAAGAACAGAGTTTCAAAGCCTTTTAATACTAGTCCAGAAATCGCACAAAAACCTGCTTTTTAATTCGCATAGCAATACAACCCCGAATGAACCGACGACTTGATATGCTGCCCCGGTTCGCTGTCCGGAGAAGGTAAAATCAACTCTCTCTCTCGATTTCGTTGCATCTTTGTATTTTTGCATTTCGTCTTGTGCGATAAACATGTGTTAGTCAGGCTGTTTTTATTATTGCGTTCATTAAGGCATAAATGTAGTCTGTCGTGTACGTGTGTTGTCGCGTATGTGTGTGAAACTAGTTCAAAGCGAATTTTGTAAGGATTATTGGGGTTGTTTGAATCTGTTAGTATGTGGTCAATATTTTGCACAAGGTCTAAATGCTAGCAGATTAGAGGTATTAGTAATTGAATTGGTTGCCTGAACTGTCTATATGCTAGTGTTGTTCTAAATATCAAAGAATTTCAGGGCGACATTACTCTTATTACTCCTCGTCGGTCGAAATGTCCAAATGCTTTAGGAGATCTGCCTATATGAACAGATTGTTTGTATTCGATACACGCTATAAGAAGTATGTCGTTAGAATAGTATAATGCCCAGTCAGTAGTAAAGACGAGTTGCTTAGAACACCCTTCCCCACTCCTCTCCTTATTTATTGGATGAACCTCTTGGTTGTGGGACTGTCTGGTTGCTGTTCTTTTCTGATATGTCTATTTACATTTTAAGATCAATCACGCCAACTGACTTAGAATGACCGTCTTAAAATCTTTAAGTTCCCGTCAAGTTTGTGAAACTATCTGCATACCAAAAATAGTCTCTCCGAACGGTGGCCTATCCTTCATATTTGTCGAATGAAACTGATTGTGTTTACTCCATCTGCTTTAAGTGATAGAACTGGTCACATTAATGCTCTTCCAAGTCATTCTACATTACACTTGTTGTCGATTCACTGAGAGATATACACACTGGCATTATATACATGTTTGCATTCCACGTTTAAGTTGCAGTCCCATCTTATGAGGTATGTTTCTTGCTGAAACTGCCTCAGTCTCTTTTTTAGTTCTGTGATATCTTGGACATGTCTTTCCTTCCCTTGAGTTGTCGAAGGCATCGGGCCTTTCTAGGAGACCACTTTAGTGTGATGAATTTGCCACATATGACTTGGTTTGGCCTTAAAATCTGCAGGATCGAACTTAAGACTGTATTTGTCTAATTCCCATAATTATGACTAGTATACAGAAGAGATTCTATTGTTTAATTAGACCTGCACATGTAAAGAATGATCATGACAAGTTATCATGTCTTGAGATTATTTGAAGTAGGAATATTAGTTGGAGTTTGTGTGCATTTCAAAGGTATTGGTTTCCAGCATTGTCTGTTATTCGGAAGTTATCATTATACTCACTGCAATCTTTGTTTACCATGTCAGTGAATTTATATTCCCTTAGCATGTGTCTAATATGACCTCGTCGTCCTTGGTTTAAGTTATGTGTTTATTTGATTACAATTGTTGAATGAGAACAAAAAATCTTTCTTTTTTTTATGCAAATTAGGGATACAAGGAAACTGTCAAATGCTTTTTTTTTGTAGAGTAAAAATGTGTAGAGTGGCTTTGTAGGATTATTTGTGTTATATAGTATGAATCCATACACTGCATAATATTTTATTTGCACATCAAGTAAGAGCGGTTGATAAGGTTGGAATATATATTAATCTTTTTCTTTTCTTATTTTTTTTACATGAAATGCTCCGGAGCTAAACGAAGAGTCTCCCGGCGAGACTCATCACGAGCGACTTCAAATGACAACCGCGTCTATGTGCATCCGCATTCGCATTCCCGCTTCAGAAATTCCTAAACAAAATAGGATAAGATGACGTTGTCATCCGTCTCAACTCCTCTTACTCTTTAAGTCTCGTTGCCTCATTTTATGTCTTTATTTGTTTATTACAATTTTATTATCTAACTTTGTAATTAATGGGAGACATGGAACCTTTGGTCTTGGAATAAATAAATTGGGCGGGTAGTTCTAAGAATATGAAATGCACTTTTAAACTACTTATTTTAAAGGGCTTGTCATGCATGTCTAAACTTTTTACCAAATAATATTAAATCTCTTTTGCATTATGCCACATATAAAAAATATTTTTTAAGTAAATGCATACCTTTAATCAATAAATCAACTTTAAAGATAAATGCATACTTTTTTCATATGCATTTATAATGCTTTACAAATGCATGCCTTCATTCAAAAGACTAATTTTACAGGTATACAATAAGTCTTATAAATCCTTTTATGTTAGCAAAAAATGTACTCTTTTATAAAATAATTGCATCATCTTTTAAAACATGCATTACACTTTTAGCACAATAATTAACCCTAGGTTTGAACGGACAACCGCAAGTTAGCGGATCCTTTAGGGTGCCTAACCCCTTCCCTTTAGAATAATAAAGAATCCTTACCCAGAATCTCATTAAGTTTAGCAGACCATTAAAATGAAGTTAATGTTTTACTTTAAACTAGTTAAACATTTAGGTGTCCTAATTCACCCAACTAATTAGGTGGCGACTCCCGAACCCTTTAGCATTTTTTAACACTTTAGCAACCCTTTTAAATTTTAGTATTCTTTTAATTTTAGCACTTTTAGCATTATTATTTATTTTCTAACATCTTATTTAAGCAGGGTTCACTTTTAGAAAGTCGCGGTCGAAATCGGGCGCGACATTATGCATCATCATTTTACCTTAACAGTTATGCACTAACCGTTTGTTCAAGTCTTAGCATGCAGGAGCAGGAGCACAACATGGATTTTCTCTTACAGCGAACCGGGGCAATTTGTTGGGGGGCCAACCTTCCCAACGATTGGCAGAAGCGGCCTCAAGCGTCGGTCCACTCGCTCCACATCACCACAAGCCATAGCAGTACACCCCAGGTTCAAGCCCGTTTATTTTATTTTATTCTTTACACCACAGCCCAGTGTCGTCATAACTCGACACTGGGACAGCTTTGAGTCCGCGTTAGCCCGCCTTGGTGTTTTGACCATGGTAGCCCAGTGTCGTCATAACTCGACACCGACAACTGAGTCCGTTAGCGCGCCAGTGTTTTGACCATGGTAACCCAGTGTCGTCATAACTCGTGTCGCGCCCTTTTCCGGCCGCGGCTTTATTTTCTAAACTCCTGCTCAAATAAAAAGGTTAGAAAATAAATAACAAAGCTAAAAATGTTTTAAAAGAATGCTAAAATTGCAAAGGGTGCTAAAGTTTAAAAGGGATGCTAGAATGCTAAGGGTTCGCGGAGTCGCCACCTAATTAATTGGGTGAATTAGGACACCTAAATGTTTAACTAGTTTGAAGTAAAACATTAACTCCATTTTTATGGTCTGCTAAACTTAATGAGATTCTGGGTAAGGGTTCTTTATTAATCTAGAGGGAAGGGGTTAGGCACCCTCTAAGATCCGCTAACTTGCGGTTGTCCTGCCAAACCTAGGGTAGTTATTTTATTTTAAAAAAAAATGCAAAGTAAAAGATCTATGAAAAGTGCAATGTTAGAAAATAAAGTGCTAAATGTTAAAATAATGCTAAGTAGTTAAAAAGGTTTTAAAATGTTGGAAGATGTTTAAAGGTGCTAAGATGTTAATTTTAAAAGTAAAGGGTGTTAAATATTAACGTGGTGCTTAAAATGCTAAAAAGGGTGTTAAAAATGAAGGTGCTAAAGGTATGAAAGGGTGCTAGAATATGAAAGTGCCAAGAGATACTAAAAGTGCAAAAGGTGCTAAATGCTAAGGTTTTAAAGGGCTAGAAATAGGCTAAAGTATGCTAAGGTGCTTTATGGACTAATTATGTATACTGCTAGCTAAACTAATCTTGCTTAACCTACGTGTAGTATAAAATGTTTAAGATGAATTTTTATTGAGAGTTTAGGAAGACAATTATTATGGGTTTAATAAGAAACAAATTGTTGATTTTATAAGGCAAGTTAAATCATTTAGATTGCTTTGGTAAAATTTAGATATAATAATCGTAAAAGACGCGCAAAGTAGAAATGTGTTTCCAATTATAAATTACCTTCCCCTTATGCGTTCGAAATGCTAATTGCTCTTGGTTTCCTATTGATTACAAAGTTATAAATTACAAATAACAAATAAAGTAAGATAAGGAAGAGATAAAAGAGCAAGGGATTGAAGCGGATGACCCCGTCCTATTTGTTTGTCTAGGAGTGGCCGAAGAGGGACTCGATGGATGTATATGCATGCCTTTACGTTTGCCACGACGAGTCTCGTTATGAGACTCTTTGTTGCTCCGGTGCGTGCCATGTAAAATAAGAGAAGATAAAGAATTAGTATATGTCCAAATTTATCAAATAATACAAGTAAAAAAAAACATTCATGTGAATTTAAACCTATATATATAATTTGACTATAACAATCCAAAATAAAGTGGCAGACACAAGCAAAGAAGATCTCGAGATTGTTCATATAAATATTGGGCCTCAGATGCAAATAACACGCAAAAGATATGAAGCAGGCCCAAGACGTGCAATTTTTCAATTTTCTTGTTATAGAATAGAGAACAAGAAGGTAGGCCCACATAATCAGATAATTAAAATGAATGGTCTTCTGGACAGTAATTCAGAGCCAAACATACACAACAGACCAAGAAACAATCAAGCCCAGCCCAATAAGCGGCGGCCCAGTATGAAAATGGACCCTAATGAAGTCACTGGACTTGGCAGATGAGAAAGGAAAAACGGAAGAAGACAGACAAGCATTTTTTTTTTTTTTTTTTCAATTGAAAGTCAGCTTCGGTGTGATTTAAACGAAGCAATAGCCTTTGACAAACCCAATAATTAAAGCCAATTTGTTAGCACACAACATACGTGAAGACATGTTGCAGTATATAAGTTCTCAAATATGTTGTACATATACTAGAGTTATGTGCATACTCTGACAAATGATGGTTAAAGGCAGGAAGGCTCAAAATGCTACATATTGGGATAAGGAAAACTGAATACTAACATTCTTCATGTTCAGTTATTCTAAAGAAAAGGGAGAACATCTTTACATGTTTTACTACATTTTTTACTCAGGGTAAACATACAAGCATGAAATTAGTTAACGACATCATTCTCTGAAACTTTTAAGCGACCTCAGTTATCCTAACTACCTCCATTGCTCCACACATGTTTGTAGAAGAGAAACAAGATTACAAGTTGAACTATATGCATCATATGACTAAAATTAATTTGTAATAAATATGATTTCATCAGACAGGCTGCTAATACAAATGCTCTTAATCAAACTCACTTGTTCTTTCATTGTATGAGAGGAAGTGATAGACATTGCAAACCATCATAGTGACAATTTTAAGACTAGAACAGTTAGGCGGCATGCAAGCAACTTGACAATCAAAGTATAATATTATTTTAGAGTATTTAGCATGTTGGCATGGAGGCAGTTTACACTTAACAGGAAAATGCATAAGTGTAATCAACTTTTTAGTCATAGCCAGCATACAGAAGTATTTAGGTGACTCCATACACTCACGTTAACCAAATGTACATGAATGAATTCAAACGTGCTATTCTTACCCAAAGACCAACTGAGACTGATTCATATTAGAACATGTTGGATGGTCTCAATACTTGGACTAATTTCCTTACTTCATCTATTTCGTAAGATACTAGACAGGCAATTAATCTTAATAAGATCAAACTAACATGTATTTAAGCGAACCACCATCACAGCAGTTACACAGGACATGATGATGTAAATTTTTAAAACTTACAAATAAACACACAACTGAGTAATTAAATCAAGATTCGACTAAAAAGTTATACATCACATCTCAACACCAGTATGCTAACATTTAGATATTATACATCCATACTAATTAAAGCAAACTTATTCAATGCCATATTCATACATTAATGAATACGACAACATGAAGGAACTAAATTAACACGCGTTTAACATAAGAACACAGAGATAAAAATGGTAGAGAATCGAGTTTAACATAGAACACAACAAATGCCTAATGGGACATGGAATATGTGATTCAGCGTATTTAGGCATCAATAATCCGGCGAACAGATTAACAAATAATGTAACGATGGCCAGCATCGTCTTTATGCCTTGATGAACCGAATACAAATGAACCAATACAAGTTTAACCACAAAAGACAGAGCGATACGAAATGAACTGAGAAGGATTCGATTTTACCTTCTCCGGGCAGCGAACCAGGGCAGCGATTCAAGTCGTCGACTCGCTCGGGTTTTGGCTTTGCGATGCGAATAAAGCGAGGTTTGTTTGCTGATTTCTTGACCGGAATTGAAAGAAAAAGGGGTTCCAAACCTCCTGTTCTTGTGAAGCTAAAGGTCTGGATGCTGTGTTATACTTGTGTTCACTACTCGTTTTCTGATTCAGTCCCCTTTTGCATGTGTAAAATACTCAATTTATAGTTTCCATCTCGGGTTCTAAACTTGGTAAATAATTAAGGTGCGATTTTGGCTAGTATTTGGTGCTGATTCGTGCGATTTGGTTATGGTAAGTTTTCGATTCTGGAAAGATTTTGCTAGTTGGCTTATGGTAAGTAAATAAAGGTTTGGGTGTGTGCAGGTAAGGAAGGTAAGTGATTCGTATCGATTTGCTACTGATTCAAATGGGTTCTGATTTGTTACTGATTCGTGCGATTTTGTGCAGGTTATGGTAATGATACGTTGACTGGGTGTACGTGGTTAAGGAAAGGCCCCGGATTCTCGGTGAAATCCGGTGTCTTTGGTGTTGTGACGGGAGGGAAGGTCACGAGTGCATTGCTTTTCTAGGTTTGGGCTTAGGTTTGTTTTCTTTGTGGTGAGGGAGAGAGACGATGGGCGTCTGTGGGTAAAGGAAGGGAAATGAAGTGCTGGGCGATGGGCCACCTGATAAGGGGAAAGGAGTGAAGTGGGCGACAGGTATTGGGTGTGAAGCGGGAGTAATTTAAGTGAAAGGGTCTTGGCGAATTTGGGTAGTTAGTTAAGGGTAGAGTTTAATTAGGTATTTAATTAGGTAGTGTTTAATTATTTAATTCTAGGCTTTTAATTAGTGACAAAGTAATTAATTAATTGTGATTAAATTATCTAATTGTTATAAAATAAATGCGGGGGTGTTATTTAATTAATGCTTAATGCTCTAGAACGCGGCGCTATTAAAATCTTATTATCGCATTATTGCGAAGTTAAATAAAAATTAAAATTAAGTCTAGATTAAATTACTTAAATGCTAAATGCGAGTATGATATTTAAGAATCGTTTAAAGCTTTAAAATTGATTTTTAAATTACAAATGATTATGAAATCCTCTTGCGTATTTCTAAACGCGACTATGTTACTTGATACGACGTCATTGCTAAATTATTTATTTTATGTATTTATTACTTACTTAAGAATTACGACAGAGCCTGAAATCAACTAACGCGGACGCGGGACTCTAAGTGCTTGAAATTCTACGTAAGATGCGATGCCATTATTAAATTATTTATTTATGCGTATTTATGTTTTATTATTTGCATTTTATTATAAAAATCCTAAAAATTATTTTACAAAAATTAGTGCAATTTTATAGTTAATGGTAGGCGAGAGGGTCAAAATTGGGTGTCAACGGTGTCCTCTTTGTATGGAGATGATGGAAGAATCTTGGACAAAGACGTTGACTCATGTAATTTTGTCTCGATCTTGAGTTGCAAAATGTTGGGCGGATAAACAAAGTGGCCAAAATCAAAGCGTCGATGTCGAGTTATGGCGACCTTTGGGCTACATCAGTCAAAACACGAGCGGGCTAAAGCGGACTCAAAATCTGTCCCGGTGTCGAGTTATGATGACCTTTGGGCTACCATCAGTCAAACACCGAGGTGGGCTAAAGCGGACTGAAATTTGTCGATGTCGAGTTATGGTGACTTTGGGCTATGGTCTGAAGTAAAAGAATATAAGCGGCTTGAACACAGGGTGTCTTGCTATGACTTGTGGTCTTTGGGTTCTACGGTGATGTGGGCGAGTGGGCCAAGCGGCTTGAGGCGGCTACGCGATCGTTGGGAAGGTTGGCCCCGACAGTTGCCGGTTATTTGTAAGAAAATCCACGTTGTGCTCCTGCTCTGCGTGCTAAGACTTAAACAAGCGGTTAGTGCATGCTGTTAAGGCAAAAAATGATGATGTATAATTTTAAAAGTAATGCAAGCGTGAGTAGAAAAGGTTATCTGCAAAATCGATGCTGTTGTGTTGATGCGATCTTGCAAATCTTTGTGGCTTTCGTCGCACGCAGGCGATGTTGCGATAGTGAATGCGGATATGTCGTCGCTGCTTTGCGATGTGCGGATGTGATATCTTTGATGAAAGCATCGTTTCGGACTTGTTGTCTTTGATAAGCGTCGTTGCTGGGCGTGTCATTCTTTGGCGTCGTTGCGTGAAACCAATCTTGATGGCGTCGTTACTGGGCGTGTTCTTCTTTGGCGTCGTTGCGTGAAGCCGCAATCTTGATGGTGTCGTTGCACTGGACACGATCTTTGAATCGTCGTTACTGGGCGTATTCTTTGAGGCGTCGTTGCGTGGGCGTAATCTTGATGGCGTCGTTGCACTGGGCGATGTTCTTTCTTGGCGTCGTTGCGTAAACGCAATCTTGATGGTGTCGTTGCTGGACCACGATCTTTGAATCGTCGTTGCTGGGCGTATTCTTTGAGGCGTCGTTGCGTAGGCAATCGCGATGGCGTCGTTACTGGGCGTGTTCTTCTTTGGCGTCGTTGCGTGAAGCGCAATCTTGATGGTGTCGTTGCACTGGACACCGTGCGGATAATGTCGTTACTGGACATGTTGCCACGGCGTCGTTGCGTAAGCGCGATCTTGAGAGTGTCGTTGCACGGACCAATCGTCGCGTCGTTGCACTGGGCGTGTTCTTCTTTGGCGTCGTTGCGTGAAGCGCAATCGCGATGATGTCGTTGCCTTGACATAATCGCGATGGCGTCGTTACTGGGCGTGTTCTTCTTTGGCGTCGTTGCGTGAACGCCAATCTTGAGTGTCGTTGCTGGACCGCAATCGCGTCGCGTCGTTACTGGGCGATGTTCTTCTTTGGCGTCGTTGCGTAGCGCAATCTTGATGGTGTCGTTGCTGGACACGATCTTTGAATCGTCGTTACTGGGCGTATTCTTTGAGGCGTCGTTGCGTAGGCCTTGTCTTGATGGCGTCGTTACTGGGCGTGTTCTTTCTTGGCGTCGTTGCGTGAAGCGCAATCTTGAGGTGTCGTTGCCTGGACACAATGCCGATAACTTGTCGTTACTGGGCGTGTTCTTGCTCGCGTAGAATAAATGCTCCTGGTGGCGAATACTGAGATATTGTCCTTGCACGGATATGCTAGATGTCGCAGCTGACGAATTGCCCTGATGTCTTCGTTGGGTGCGATGCCTTGGTCGCAAATTTGACTTTATGCCCACGCCGGTGTGCTAGACTTTGTCGTGCGTTTTGAACTTTGGATTGTGGATCGTTGTTGCCCCTTTCTGTTGCTGCTGCTTTTTGCTGCTTCCGCCAATATGAAGAAACTTTTCGCCGTATTTTCTGCTTTGGCTATTGCGCTTTCTGCTTCTGTTAACATGAAAAAAAAACCTGCGCTCAAAGAAAATTTGTGAGTTTTTTGGGGGGGGTCGATTCGTATCTGACTTTGCCGCCTTGTCCCTTGATGTCCGCGTGCCTGGCCTGTTTGGATTTGCAACCCCTGTTTGACCTCTTTGAGATGTTTAGTAGTGTTCCAAAAGCATTTTCCAAAATGAAGTGTTTTTATGAAGTATGCACAAAACATCTTTAGAAATAAACATTTATATGACATGCGTAAAAAATGTAAAAGCCTCGTCTAATTTGCCGAATATGACATGTATTTCGACCAAACGAACATCTTTTGGAGTCCTTGTTATTGCCTTAACTGCAGTGTAAAGGTGTCTCGATTATGTGTCACGCGTGTGAACTTAACCGTGATGAATTGCTCGTATCGCTTTTGGAATAACCCGAGCCGCTGTTGCACTGTAAACAAATGGGAGATTCTAACGGTGTGGCCGAAGCGATTTAGGCGCTCGTATCCCATGAGAATCGGTCATGGCGTAGTTCATTACTGGCGAAATTGGGTAAAATTCTAAAAGTGGGACCGGCGATATGGCGCCTACGTATCCGTGAGGGAATCAGTCATGCGTAGTTGATTACAAGTAAAGGGCTTTCTAATTTGCGTGGCGAGACCATATGGGCTCTGGCGTATCAGCAGGAATGCGGCTTTTACAATGTAAAGGGATTACATGGAAAACAAATACTCTAGGCGTAATATCTCTTCTTGCATCTGCGTTGATAGCCTTGGGCGTACTTCGCCGTCCGTCTCGGCTAAGATCGAGCCATCCACTTAAAACTCGATGAACCGTGTAGGGCCGCGCGATTAAGGCGAACTTTCCTTTAGCTTCACTTTGATTCGGAAATATCGTTTCAAAACCAATTGTCGGTTTGAATAACCTTGGCCTTACTCTCTTGTTAAAAGCTCTAGCCGTTCGCTTTGATATAGCTGCCCGTGATTGCATTGACGCTTTTCTCGTCAATCAGCGTCAATTGCTCATGCGATCTTGTATCCGCCGGCCGCTCGGCTTCGGCTTGGATGATTCTCAGCGATGGTATTTCCACCTCTGCTGGTAGCACGGCCATTCCATACACCAAAAGATACGGCGTTGCCGGTAGAAGTTCGGATTGTGGTGCGATAACCCAGCGCAAAAGGCAAATTCGTGCCAATGTTTGTAGTTCTTGATCATCTTGCGCAATATCCTCTTGATGTTCTTGTTGGTGCTTCTCTTGCTCCATTCATCGAATTGATGCAGTGGAATTACGGTGAGTGATCTTGAAATTTCCACATATCTCACGCGTCAAATTCTGTTGAGATTGGTTCCGTTATCGGTTACAATTGATTCGGGAACCCCGAATCGGCAAATGATGTTGTTGCGACGAAGTCGACCACCACCTTTTCGTCATGATGCGTGTGATGGCGGCTACCCGTTTAGTGAAATAGTCAATTGCTACGAGGATGAATCGTGTCCATTTGAAGCAGCGGGTTCGATGGGGCGATGACATCCATTGCCAGCTGCGAATGGCGAGAGAACTTGTCACATTAAGCTCACTTTGAGGCACTCGAATCAAATCTCCGTGAATCGGCATTGCGACATTTACGCCAGCGGATACAATCTGTTTCCATCGTCGTCAAAAATAACCTTTCTTCGCGAATCTTTTCGCCAAAGTGAAGCCGTTCGTATGAGGTCCACACGTCCTCCGTGTATCTCTTCTAGCTTGCACGCCTCTTGAGCATCGACACGTCTCAATAAACCCGGATCTGGAGTCGCCCGGTACCAATTTCCCGTTCAAAAGAAATGATTTGCTAGTCTTGAAGTGTCTTCTTACGGATGTTGGTTATGCCTACGGATATTCTCACCTTTGAGGTACCTTTTGATGTCATGGTACCATGGATTGCCGTCTGTTTTCTCGTCTATATGGGAGCGATAAGCGGCTGCTCAAAGCACTACTTTGTGATTGGATCGATGTAATTCTTGTCAGGATCTTTGAATCATGGAGGATAAGGTTGCCAATCGTCGGTATTCGTTCTGGATCCTCGGAACATGCCTAAATTCTATGTGGTGAACCTCTTACGTAATTCCTTCACGCAAAATAGGTAGGAAGTATTTTCATATTCTTGGTTGCCCGTTCGCCATGTACTTGATGGATCGATGAAGTGCGAATCACCTATGACCCGGCGGCTCTTGTATGTCGTATCTACGGCCGTTCGAGCCCCGATATGCAAGCCGTATTCCGCCATATTGTTGGTGCATGGAAATCGAGCTTAGCGGAAATCGGATAATCTTGACTGTTTACGAAACCAAAGCGCTCCAATGCCGACTCGCTGAAATTTGCCGCTCCGTGAAAAACATCCTCGAACGGGTAATCCTGCGAGATATCTTCTCCGACAAACAATACCTCTTCATCGGAAAATAGGTTCGAAGGGCTCGTACTCATCGTCATTGGGTTCTCGACAAGATGATCGGCTAATGCACGCACTTTCTGGCTCTGCGTGGCGTGAAGCGATGTCAAACTCGCTCGACATAATCTGCCATTTCGCTAGTTTTCCGGTGGGCATGGGCTTAGAAGGATATACTTAAGCGGATCCGTCCTTGAAATAAGATAAGTAGTGTATCTTAGATAGATAGTGCACGAACTTGGCGACCCAGTTAATCGCGCAACAAATGCGTTCGGTGAGTATAACGAGCTCGTATGCGTGAACTTCTTACTCAAATAGTATATGGCACATTCCTTTTCCTGTTTCATCGTGTTGCCCAACACGCGTCAAAGCATTTTCTAACACGGACAAATAGAGTAGCAAAGGTCTCCGGTTACGGAGGTACTAGCGGCGGATTAGAAAGGTATTCTTTGATTACGTCAAAAGCCCGTTGCGATCATTTGTCACTTGGTAGCTGCATCCTTTTCAATAATTTGAATATCGGCTCGCGTATCACGGTGGCGGGCTATGAACTGTTGATGTAGTTGAGGCGACGAGAAACTCATCACGTCCTTTTACTTTTGGAGGAGGTAACTCTTGGATGGCTTTTATTTTCGAAGTCTAGCTCAATCCTCTCACGCTCACTATAAAACCAACTTCCTGCGGGAACGCCAAATCGCACTGCGAGATTGACTTCAAGTTATCTTTGTCTTAGTCGTTGGAAAAATTTCTTGAGTTTGCCAAATGGTCCTCCGCTTTCGCGATTTGATGATGGCGTCGTCACATAGACCTCAATTTCTTTATGAATCATGTCGTGGAAGATGGTGGTCATGGCTCTCATGTAGGTGGCGCTGCGTTCTTGAGACCGAGCGGCATAACTCGATAATAGTACACCACGCGGGGTAGTGAATCTTTGTCTTTTCTGCGTCTCTTACGCCGTAAGGATCGATGATAGCGTGGCGATCGACGAGCAGCGTAGTTCATGCTTCGCACAATTATCGATGAGTATATGGATGTTTGGAAGAGGAAAGTCATCCTTCTGGCTCTGTTGAGGTCTCTGTAATCCACGCGGACTCGGACCTTTCCATCTTTCTTCTTTCTGCGCGATATTTGCTAACCAAGTAGGATACTTTGCAACTCGAATCACCTTTGCCTCAAACTGTTTGAACACCTCTTCTTTGACCTTCAAACTCGTATACGGTTTGATCTTTCTCGGCGCTTTGTTTTCTGGGGAAATAAGATGGTTCAATAGGTAGCTTTGTGTGCGGCGATGTACGTACTCGAACTGGCGTGTCCTCGTATGACCAAGCAAACACGTGATTATCTTGTTTGAGCTCGATTAATTCTTCCTTCGTGTGACGTTTAGGTGGCGCGACTCTAGTCTCTTTCACGGTTCCTCATCGCCTAAGTTTATTAACTCTGTTTCTTCCAAATTTGGTTTAGGCCTATTCTCAAAGTTTTCGACTCTTGGCTAAGTTACATTGCGGACATTCCTCTTGTTCCTCGGGGTTATGCTCGTCATTTGAACTTTGTTCGTTGGTCTCATTACATGTCATATTAGCGTTATCAACGAGTTTATTAATATGATCATTGAAAGAAAAATGCTTAAAGAATTTAATTTTAACACAAACAAAATCTTTTAAAAAGTTGCAAAAATGTCACGGAATTTATGATGAAAGTAAAATTGCGAGATTAAAAACATATTAAGAATCATAAATGCATATGCATTTTCTTTCTAGATAAAAAGGTCACCGCTAGAACTAATCATAAATTCTACCAAGCTTCCGGACGGTCGGGGCGAGTGCAAGTCGATTATTCAGTGTATCCATGCTGCATCCCCGAATGGTGAGCTCTCCTTGTGATCTCCTGCGATCGTGCAACAATCGCCTCATCATCACCTATGAGCAGTTACGGAACCCTGCGCAAGATCATCAGGTCATCTTCTCTCGGCGTCTGGATGGTGTAGGCTTTGACGAATGGTGACTCGAAAGGCGGAATGGGCGCGAGCGAGGAATGTATCCGCCTTCGGAGGTTCGTGGTCACCAAATCCTTGAAGTAGGTGGTACCCCAAACCAAAAGTGTCTCTCTTCCCGAACAATGGATAGGCTCTGTGATCCCCTTCATCGACTCCAAGACCTCTGCGGGCTCGTATCCATTTCTTAGCATTTCGCCTTGGCCACCATTTTGAGAGAAGCGTGGCGGTGCAGGCGGACTCTACTTGCTCTCTTGATCTCATTAATATGAAAAATGAACCATCCGATGTTTCACGTCTTCTATGGCGAGGATTGCATGTCGGTGTTGATGTTCCCACTTTTATCTCCAAATACTACCACTTCTGTGATTCCATATAAACTTGAGCGATGCAAGGTGGGCGGGCGCACGGCCTCGTGGATCCACGGCCTTCCTATCAGCGAGTTGTAACATGTAGCAATATCCGGTATTTGAAATTCCACAGCGAATTCTGCGGTCCGATCCGCGGTGTGAGGTCCATCACGCCGACTCCACATGGACTCGTCGAAACCTTTGACTCGATATGACTTTCACGAATTTTCTTACGGTGCGCCCCATTTTCAACGGTGTCGTCGTGGGACAAATGTTGGTGGTGAGCCTCAATCGGCCTTTGTTGAAACAATCTTGTATGCGACTTGGATGGTGATATTCGGTGCAGAGTTGTGTCGGCGCCCTCGGCGGGTAACTCATCATCGTGAAAGGTGATTCTGCGGGCCTCTAGTACTGTCAGGACCAAAGGCGCCAAGTTCCGTCTGTTGTACCCTCGGGCGTATGCATCCTCAACACCTCCATCAATGCGATCCTGTGTGAGGCGAATGCATTAACAATGAAAGTGAAATATGCGAGGTCTTTCTTTAAGCGCTCTGACGGAATATTCTTTAGTGGGCATCTTCCTCCAAAACTCCTCGACTTGACCTGCATCACGGGCTTCTTTTGCGGTGCCTCGTGGCTGCCTCTATAGGTGTGTAATACCTCGCGACTGGTTATACTGCGGCGGTGACCATGACCGCTTCCACTTTCTGCGATCCGTCTTGATCGGTGGCCCTTCGGGCGCTGAACAAGCGTGATTGAACCTTTATGTCTCGGCGGTGCCGCTTTCCAACTCAAATCGCTTTCTTTCGAGGATTGGTGGCGGGGCGTGGCGAAGGTTCGACTCTTCCCTCACTTCGAACTGATCGGATGGTTCCCTCCAAATTGTATTCCTCATCTAGGGTTATCAAGTGCACATTGGCGTTGCCGTGGTTTGGCAAGGGATTATCATGCGTTTGGGCGAGATCCTTGGTGAATTACTCGCTTTGATAAATTCTTGATTTTGTCCCACGAGGTGTAGCAACTTCCGGTGTCATGCCAGGCTGCTCAGTGATCTGTGGCGCTTATTCTCATCATACCATCTTGGGATAGGGCTAGGAATCCTCACAGGTGGTTGGATCAAACACTGCGGCTCATGATCTTTCGTATATCGGGGTATGGGTTCGGCCCGGTGGGAGTGCGGGTTACGGATGGTCTTCCTTCAAAATTCGTATTTAGTGCAGGCGCGTTGGGTGCTCTATGTTGTTGGCGGGCTTGATGGGCGGGTTGATGCGGTAGGATAAATGGGTGCTTAGGAAGCGTTATATATGAGTGTGTGTGGTAGGCTGGGGTTTGGGGTAGGTGTATAGTGAGGTGTGAAGTTTTGGGTCTTTGGTGTGGTAGTATGGGGTTTGATAGGGTGGGTTCTGGTATGTTATGAATGTTTCGGGTTTGCGTTCTTGTGCAAACATGGAAGGGGAAACTGTCTCCTTCTTCCTTGAAGTACCCCCGATCGTCCCTGACTGAATCGCCTTATTGGTTACTGCAATCCGCTTGGTCGTAATCTGCGGTTTAATACCTTAACCTGCGAAGTCACCCATTCGACGACCTCTGCAAAATTTCGCGATGGCGCTTATCATCCGCTCATAATAGGTTGCATCCTTCAAAGATTGTACAAATAGTGTGGTCATCTCACTCTACCATGGGTGGTTGTACCTTTGTTGCCTCTGACGCCATCATGGCGTACTCGCGAAAGTCTCCGTAGATTTCTTTTCCAACTTCATTAGATAGAACACATCGCGCGGTTTACGTGTTGAATCGAACCGCTTCCAAAGTCTTGGGCGATGCATTCCACTATGCCATTTCGCGGATCTGGCTAGTGTACCAATCTATTGCCTCGCCGGTTAAGCTTGAATGAACAACTTCATGATGGCCGTGGGTTCTTCCTACCGATTAACTTGTCGCAATATGATCTCAAGTGTGCGAGGATTTCCGCCCGTCAAATAAATCGAACTTGGCGCTTATATCCCATGGCGGTTCCACGTCGGATGCGTGCAAAGATCTTCATAATCTAGTCGCCCGTGACCTTTATCCGATCGCGTACCACGACGCTTCTTTCGGTGTGAATCTCTCGGGCTACGTCGTCGTCCATTTGGCTCGGACTTCCCTTTCCATTTCTTCGTAATGATCCACTTCTTGGTGAAGTGCGGGGACGGTAAAGGTTGGGTTTTACATTGTGTAAGTTAGGTATGCGGGTGGTTTCTTTGGGGTGGTAGTGGGTATGGTGCGTGGGCATTGGTTGGCTTGGCGATTAGGGCTGATTATGGTGAAGTGAGTAGGCGGAGGCGGAGTGCGTGGGCGATGGGAGGATCATTTTGAAGGTGAGGTTGATGATTGGCGGGCGGGCGATTGGGTCGATGGCGGCGGCCTTTGTGGGGAGTTTTGGGGATATGTGGTGGTGGAGGTCGATGCAGGGTGGTGCGAGATAGTGGCCCTTTGCTCACGCATAGGGGTATTCAAGCGATGGATAGGTTGGTCGATTCGTAGCCTCTCCATCTCAACTGCGTATCGACAATCATTGCGGCCGGTGAGCAATACATTCTTCCCGATGGTGATATTCCTCCTTACGAAGTTTACATTTGTTGACAGAACAATTCCCAAACCATTCGGCTCGGGCGCCCAGGCGATCATATCGTCATTTCTTGCCTTGGATGCGGTGAAGTGTGGATGCTCAGAGCATTGTTGAGTCAAATCTGAACCGACCTTTGGGAAAATGATAAATCTTTCTAAAAATGCAACAAGCGGCGTTAGCATAAGAACATAATTTGCAATTATGTAGCGGATATATTACACAACACATCAAACGTTTCCTAATATGCAGGGGGCCTCTTTGTGCGGTAGGCCTAAGCGTCATATATGCGATAATGATGGATTGGTCCGAGCATCGGAGAAATGCTTTTATTGGGACTAAAAATAATTAAATTGCAACAATGAAATGTTAAAACTAAAGATCTATTCCTAATGCTATATTGTGCTGTTGGCGAACGTGGCGGTGGTGTTGCTAGGCCCTGCTCTGCGTCTTTCAAATATTGCATGATGTTTTGAAGTTGGTCCCACCTCTCGGGAGCGGTGTTGTTCCTAAACTGCACACTTTTACACAATTTTTCATGTCGATATCCTCGAAACCTTGCTTGCCTTTGGGGCTTGAGTACTTCTGATCTTCCTTGAACCGTGCACGGTATTGAGCGTACCTCGCCTTGCTCGTATTTGACATCTATTTTCTCAGCGTTGTTCCATTCTTCAAGGATTTGCTTCTTCTGCAGGAAAGTGCAATTTGCCCCAAACGCGACCTCTGAATCCTTCATCCGTATCGATTGGGCGGGATTACATTCTTGACCAAATCGCGGAGTACACTCAATGGAGCATATGGCTGAAGTCCCCTTAATCCGATGAGCTCGATGTAATAACGGTCCTTGCTCCTTACATAGGCTTTGTTGATACGGGATAGCAGTGGGTACCTCCATTGCACTTGGTTGCTAGTGCGGGATGCCAGAAATTCATACCAATCCCTAGTACCGACGGGTGAAACAAACCGCTTCATCCTGTCGTAAAAACTTACAATCCTATAATCATTGCTAAAACAAATGTCTGTCATATTCGATCGCTGATAAAAGTGTTCCATGGCCCACATCTGTAAGATGAGATTGCATCCCTCGAAGAAATTGGTTTCCCTTCGCTTGCATTTTCCTAGAGCTCGAAATATCTCAGCTAGAATCATGGGAACGAAGTAAGTTGCGTGCCATTAATGCCTTCAAAAACCATCCGGGTCACAGAACATATGCAAGTACTGATCCGTCCATGTTCAAGGGGAAACACTAGAGTGCCTAATAGAGCAACGGTGAATGCGGTATGTCGTCTAGTTTTCCATTGTCCCAAACTGCAAGAAAACTCCTTTCGGAATGACTGATAGCTATCTTGGCGACCATATCTCTCGTACAGATAATCTAGGGAAACCCAATTTTTCGAGAAGAAACGGAGTTCGTTTGTGTTTTTTAGGCCCATGTAATGAAAGAATCTCTTTCAGTTGATTATAAGGGATGATTTGCCCTCTGTCTTGGTAAGCTAGGCTCGTGAAGTAGTTGATCTCCTCAGCGTGGGGTGAGTTGAAGTCTCGAAACACGAACAACTGCACTTATCCGGATCAGGCGAATTAAGGCCCTAACTATATGTTGATCGGGCGATGTCAAACAAAGCGGGTGAGACAACCTAATTTGCTTCGATAATCATTTCTAGCTGCCGTCGAAATTCTCCCACCAAACCTTTAGCTTTGTCGAACACCGCTTACCATTCGACCTCGGGATTATTGGAATCTTGCTCATCCTACACATAAAGCAGTAAAATGCAAAAATTTCCCAATGTTAGCATGTCACGTTGGGCTCGGATTCATCCATTAATATCACGTAGCACATAATATGTTGTTGGTCGTTGGGTCGTGAGAAACCGCCCGACAATTGGCGAACCTCTAATTGTGGTGTCGATACGGGCCAGACCCACCTAAGGTAAATGCATGCGTGACTTAGTATGAAGGGTGGTATAGCTCATCCTAAGTTGCTAAGATTTGGCTTTTCTAGGCCTTGAGTTCGAGCGGACAACTCGAGTGAGAAGGCTCTGCGACACGGTTAGGCCAGGGCACTCACGTATATTACCAACTCTCCTAAATTTGGATTTTGAAGAAAGAATTTTCTTTGATGCACCAGTAGCGCACCTCGCATGTAGTGTGTGATTGTGTGAATTTTCAGTGGAAGAAATATGAGCGGAATGCGGTTTAAGGAAAGCAGTAAAGCAGGTAGCAATTTAAAATAAATAAAACAAAATACAACACACAAAAATTAAATGCCAAAGTAATTGCCAAATAATTATCCTAGATCTGTTGTGGTTAAGAACCTAAAATCCCCAGTGGAGTCGCCATTTCTGTCGCCCTTTTCCGTGCGGCTTTATTTTCTAAACTCTGCTCAAATAAAAGGTTAGAAAATAAATAACAAAGCTAAAAATGTTTTAAAGAATGCTAAAATTGCAAAGGGTGCTAAAGTTTAAAAGTTTGCTAGAATGCTAAGGGTTAAGTGAGTCGCCTAATTAATTGGGTGAATTAGGACACCTAAATGTTTAACTAGTTTGAAGTAAAACATTAACTCCATTTTTATGGTCCGCTAAACTTAATGAGATTAGGTAAGGGTTCTTTATTAATCTAGAGGGAAGGGGTTAGGCACCCTCTAAGATCCGCTAACTTGCGGTTGTCCTGCCAAACCTAGGGTAGTTATTTTATTTTTTAAAAAAAATGCAAAGTAAAAGATCTATGAAAAGTGCAATGTTAGAAAATAAAGTGCTAAATGTTAAAATAATGCTAAGTAGTTAAAAAGGTTTTAAAATGTTGGAAGATGTTTAAAGGTGCTAAGATGTTAATTTTAAAAGTAAAGGGTGTTAAATATTAACGTGGTGCTTAAAATGCTAAAAAGGGTGTTAAAAATGAAGGTGCTAAAGGTATGAAAGGGTGCTAGAATATGAAAGTGCCAAGAGATACTAAAAGTGCAAAAGGTGCTAAATGCTAAGGTTTTAAAGGGCTAGAAATAGGCTAAAGTATGCTAAGGTGCTTTATGGACTAATTATGTATACTGCTAGCTAAACTAATCTTGCTTAACCTACGTGTAGTATAAAATGTTTAAGATGAATTTTTATTGAGAGTTTAGGAAGACAATTATTACGGGTTTAATAAGAAACAAATTGTTGATTTTATAAGGCAAGTTAAATCATTTAGATTGCTTTGGTAAAATTTAGATATAATAATCGTAAAAGGCAGCAAAGTAGAAATGTGTTTCCAATTATAAATTACCTTCCCCTTATGCGTTTGAAATGCTAATTGCTCTTGGTTTCCTATTGATTACAAAGTTATAAATTACAAATAACAAATAAAGTAAGATAAGGAAGAGATAAAAGAGCAAGGGATTGAAGCGGATGACCGTCTGTTGTTTGTCTAGGAGTGGCGAAGAGGGACTCGATGGATGTATATGCATGCCTTTACGTTTGCCACGGCGAGTCTCGTTATGAGACTCTTTGTTGCTCGGTCGTGCCGTGTAAAATAAGAGAAGATAAAGAATTAGTATATGTCCAAATTTATCAAATAATACAAGTAAAAAAAACATTCATGTGATTTTAAACCTATATATATAATTTGACTATAACAATCCAAAATAAAGTGGCAGACAGAAGCAAAGAAGATCTCGAGATTGTTCATTTAAATATTGGGCCTCTGTTGCATATAACACGCAAAAGATATGAAGCAGCCCAAGGCGTGCAATTTTTCAATTTTCTTGTTATAGAATAGAGAAACGAAGGTAGGCCCACATAATCGAGATAATTAAAATGAATGGTCTTACGGGCGGTAATTGAGCCAAACATACACAATGACGAAAACAATCAAGCCCATTGATAAGCGGCCCAGTATGAAAATGGACCCTAATGAAGTCACTGGACTTGGCAGATGAGAAAGGAAAAACGGAAGAAGACAGACAAGCATTTTTTTTTTTTCCAATTGAAAGTCGAACGGTGTGATTTAAAGCGAAGCAATAGCCTTTGACAAACCCAATAATTAAAGCCAATTTGTTAGCACACAACATACGTGAAGACATGTTGCAGTATATAAGTTCTCAAATATGTTGTACATATACTAGAGTTATGTGCATACTCTGACAAATGATGGTTAAAGGCAGGAAGGCTCAAAATGCTACATGTTGGGATAAGGAAAACTGAATACTAACATTCTTCATGTTGATTATTCTAAAGAAAAGGAGAACATCTTTACATGTTTTACTACATTTTTTACTCAGGGTAAACATACATGCATGAAATTAGTTAACGACATCATTCTCTGAAACTTTTAAGCGACCTCAGTTATCCTAACTACCTCCATTGCTCCACACATGTTTGTAGAAGAGAAACAAGATTACAAGTTGAACTATATGCATCATATGACTAAAATTAATTTGTAATAAATATGATTTCATCAGACAGGCTGCTAATACAAATGCTCTTAATCAAACTCACTTGTTCTTTCATTGTATGAGAGGAAGCGATAGACATTGCAAACCATCATAGTGACAATTTTAAGACTAGAAAGCAGTTAGACGGCATGCAAGCAACTTGACAATCAAAGTATAATATTATTTTAGAGTATTTAGCATGTTGACATGGAGGCAGTTTACACTTAACAGGAAAAGGCATAAGTGTAATCAACTTTTTAGTCATAGCCAGCATACAGAAGTATTTAGGTGACTCCATACACTCAGCTTGTTAACCAAATGTACATGAATGAATTCAAACCAGGCTATTCTTACCCAAAGACCAACTGAGACTGATTCATATTAGAACATGTTGGATGGTCTCAATACTTGGACTAATTTCCTTACTTCATCTATTTCGTAAGATACTAGACAGGCAATTAATCTTAATAAGATCAAACTAACATGTATTTAAGCGAACCACCATCACAGCAGTTACACAGGACATGATGATGTAAATTTTTAAAACTTACAAATAAACACACAACTGAGTAATTAAATCAAGATTCGACTAAAAAGTTATACATCACATCTCAACACCAGTATGCTAACATTTAGATATTATACATCCATACTAATTAAAGCAAACTTATTCAATGCCATATTCATACATTAATGAATACGACAACATGAAGGAACTAAATTAACACGCGTTTAACATAAGAACACAGAGATAAAAATGGTAGGCAGAATCGAGTTTAACATAGAACCACAACAAATGCCTAATGGGACATGGAATATGTGATTCAGTATTTAGGCATCAATAATCCGTGACAGTTAACAAATAATGTAACGATGGCGGCATCGTCTTTATGCCTTGATGAGCCGAATACAAATGAACGATACAAGTTTAACCACAAAAGACAGAGCGATACGAAATGAACTGAGAAGGATTCGATTTTACCTTCTCCGGGCAGCGAACCAGGGCAGCGATTCAAGTCGTCGACTCGCTCGGGTTTTGGCTTTGCGATGCGGAATAAAGGGGCAAGGTTTGTTTCTTGATTTCTTGGCCGAATTGAAAGAAAAAGGGTTCCAAACCTCATTCTTGTGAAGCTAAAGGTCTGGATGCTGTGTTATACTTGTGTTCACTACTCGTTTTCTGATTCAGTCCCCTTTTGCATGTGTAAAATACTCAATTTATAGTTTCCATCTCGGGTTCTAAACTTGGTAAATAATTAAGGTGCGATTTTGGCTAGTATTTGGTGCTGATTCGTGCGATTTGGTTATGGTAAGTTTTCGATTCTGGAAAGATTTTGCTAGTTGGCTTATGGTAAGTAAATAAAGGTTTGGGTGTGTGCAGGTAAGGAAGGTAAGTGATTCGTATCGATTTGCTACTGATTCAAATGGGTTCTGATTTGTTACTGATTCGTGCGATTTTGTGCAGGTTATGGTAATGATACGTTGACTGGGTGTACGTGGTTAAGGAAAGGCCCCGGATTCTCAGGCGAGAAATCCGGGGTGTGCTGGTGTTGTGACGGGGAGGGGAAGGTGCGAGGTGCGGCTGCTTTTTTAGGTTTGGGCTTAGGTTTGTTTTCTTTGTGGTGAGGAGAGAGCGATGGGCGTGTGGGTAAGGAAGGGAAATGAAGTCTTTGGGCGATGGGCCACTGATAAGGAAAGAGTGGGTGGGCGGCGGGTATTGGGTGTGGGTGCGGGGGTAATTTAAGTGAAATTTTGGTCTTGGCGAATTTAAATTTGGGTAGTTAGTTAAGGGTAGAGTTTAATTAGGTATTTAATTAGGTAGTGTTTAATTATTTAATTCTAGGCTTTTAATTAGTGACAAAGTAATTAATTAATTGTGATTAAATTATCTAATTGTTATAAAATAAATGCGGGGGTGTTATTTAATTAATGCTTAATGCTCTAGAACGCGGCGCTATTAAAATCTTATTATCGCATTATTGCGAAGTTAAATAAAAATTAAAATTAAGTCTAGATTAAATTACTTAAATGCTAAATGCGAGTATGATATTTAAGAATCGTTTAAAGCTTTAAAATTGATTTTTAAATTACAAATGATTATGAAATCCTCTTGCGTATTTCTAAACGCGACTATGTTACTTGATACGACGTCATTGCTAAATTATTTATTTTATGTATTTATTACTTACTTAAGAATTACGACAGAGCCTGAAATCAACTAACGCGGACGCGGGACTCTAAGTGCTTGAAATTCTACGTAAGATGCGATGCCATTATTAAATTATTTATTTATGCCCGTATTTATGTTTTATTCGCTGCATTTTATTATAAAAATCCCTAAAAAATTATTTTACAAAAATTAGTGCAATTTTATAGTTAATGACTGGACGAGAGGGTCAAAATTGGGTGTCAACAACTCGACACTGGGACAGATTTTGATTTTTTGCGTCAGCCTTGTCTACCTGCCCAATATTTTTGCAAATCTGAAGATCTAGACAAAATTGGCCATGAGTCAACGTCTTTGTCCGAAGATTCTTCCATCATCTCCATACAAAGAGGGACAGCTGTTGACACCCAATTTTGACCCTCCCGTCCAGCCATTTACTATAAAATTACACTAATTTTGTAAATAATTCCTCATAATTTTTATAATAAAATGCAGCTATAAAACATTAATACATGCATAAATAAATAATTTAATAATGGCATCGCGTCTTACGTAGAGTTTTAAACACTTAGAGTCCCGCGCCCGCATTAATTAATTTCAAAGCCCTGTCACGATTCTTGATTAATAATAAATACATAAAATAAATAATTTAGCAATGACGTCGTGTCGGGTAGCATAGCCGCATTTATTAATACGCAAGAGAATTTCATAATCATTTGTAATTTAAAATCAATTTTTATCTAATACATGCATTTAATAGCATCGCATTTATAAAAGCTTTAAACAATTCTTAAAAATCATGCTTGCATTTAGCATTTAAATAATTTAATATAAACTCAATTCAATTTTAATTTAACTTCGCAATAATGCATAATAATAAGATTTTAAATAATAGCGCCGCATTTCTAAAATATTAAGCACTAATTAAATGACACGCCCGCATTTATTATAACGATTAGACTAATTTAGCACCTAAATAATTAGACTAATTTAGCACCCAAATAATTTAACTAAATTCATTAATCTAAATTAATTAATTAAAAGCCTAAAACTAGTAATTATAACACTAACCTAATTTAATACTACCCTTAATTCGCATTCACGCAATTCAACCCCAGGCCGTTGCCTACCACGCCTCTTTTCTTATCAGAGGCCCAACGCCCCAGCCTTTATTTTCCCTTCTCTTCAGTAGCCCTTTCGATCGTCCTCAACAAAACAAAACGAACGAACCCTAAACCTAAAAACCAGCAGCCTCCCTCGCCTCTTCCCCTCCCCATCGCAACACCAGCAGCCCCGAGATTCTCGCCGGAGAATCCGGGAGCCTTCCCTTACCCACGCACCCTAGCCAGCTCTTCCTTCCATAACCAAACGATTTCTTACCATAGAATCAAAACCCGTTCGAATCACTTACCAATCAGCACAAATCTCTTACGAAATCTCAGCCTAGAATCTCAGCCCTAATTGCCTACCAAACTTAGAATCCAAGGGAGGGCTATAAGAAGCACATGCAATAGAACAATTAGAGGCAGTCGAATTCTGAGGGAGTCAGGGGAGCAGAAAAGACAGGGACCCATAGCATCGACGGGAACACCCTTAGCATCAGTCGAGCACAGTTAAGAACCCCTAGCCGTAGTCAGCAACTCAGGAGAGCATCGACTCAGAGGGATAGGGCAGAAACAGGGACAGCAGTTAAGAAACAGAAACGGGGGCACCAGTCGAACCCTTCTCTTAATTCCAGCCAATATCAGTGAGTAAACCTTCTCCCTTTTATTCGCATCGCAAAAACCAAAACCCGTCGATTGGACCGACACTTGATACGCTGCCTCGGTTCGCCGCCGGAGAAGGTAAAATTCCACTCCCTACTGATTTCGTCGCATTGCTGAATTTCTGCATTTTTTCGTGTGTCTCGTGCTAGTATAATGTTAGAATTTATTTGTTTAGTTCTGCTTGGATTACGATAAATGCAAGGTTATTTCGGCGAATAGTGAAGTCCCGGTTTGGTGAATATCTGTTTGTTTGATTGTGATGGCAGATACTTATTTGCGAAATGCTTTGTGATAGATGTTGTTCTAAGATTCAGTTTAGTTGTTCCAGTTTGTTAATCAGTTTAGTTGTCTCCATAATCGAAAGAATTCTACGCGAAATAGGATCCGCTTTAAGTAAATCCAAACTCCTCTCAGTTTTTTTTTCTCTTTATAGGATTATGTTTTTAAATGCTTGATTATAGCCTGTTATTATGTCTCGAGCATGTTTAATTCAGTTTAGACAAATGCGGGAGTATTTTATTAAATAGTTGAAATATGATTAGTTAATGCATATCTAAAGGTCACATGTTATATGGCGCTTGATCCCCAGTTTGGCTAACACATGTTTTTTTTTTAGAATAACTTCTTGCTAGTTTAGATTGACATGTTTACTTGCTGAAATCAGTGTTAAAAGTGCTTTGTTGAATACCTGCAATGGATGGAAATTAAGCTAAACTATGTATGTTGACCTAAAGAGGTAGATAAAGGGGGTAATTTGGTTGTTTGCATCTAAGTAAAAATGATCATTTAGTTTGTTTAGTCTAAGTTTGAAATCATGTCTACCTGTATGATAAGTTCCACCATGTCCTTTAGGATTCTACATCTTTTTTATGTCATGATATCTTAAATGTTACTATGTTTGTAAAATGACTTGAGATTAAGCTTTAATTTGATTGTCCTTCAGTAATTGCCTTGTATGAACTTATTTTGTCAATATGATTAGACTTAGGCTATAACTATATAGTACATGCCCTGCCTCTGTTCTGTTAATCTGAAGTATGCAGAATAGTCGTATGAACCATGGCTTAAGTTTCCAGTAAGCTGGAGTACAAAGCAATAGCAAGGATTAGTATGTTGCCTCTCCTGCCTCTCCTGTTAAATACAATTGTGTCCAGCATCGCTGATTACCCTTCTCCTATGTGTTAAATTGCAACGTATGATCTAGACTCCCCGCGTGGCTAGTTGCGTATGCTTTCTCCTTAAAATTTGGTAGTCACGTGATGGGCCTAACATATCTGGATAAACTTTTGCTTCTTTGTTTCTTCATAAGCTAAGTGGCCGACTGGCCCGCTGTTTGCCTTTCCGCTTTCTCCTTTCTGTGTGTTGCTTGTTTTGGGCCGACCGACTTGCGATTCGCGTAAGTTATCATTTAGCATGTATTATAGATATAGATATAGGTTTAGCGTTTAATTATCTATATCGAATATTATTGAGCATTTACTAATCCTTATCTTCCTTTGTTTTACATGGCACGTTGGAGCAAAAATGAAGAGTCTCATGGCGAGACTCATCGAGCTATTTCAAATGGCAACCGCATCTGCATCCGCATTCCGCTTCGCCAGAATTCCTAGAAAAACAAATGGGGCGTCGTCATCCGTCGTAAAGAGCATTCTTAAATCCCATTCTCTCTCTTTACTTGCTATCCATTTATTCATTTGTTTATTGTAATTTAATAACTCTATTTCTGTAATATTTAGGATATCTAGAACAATTAAGTTTCAAACATATAAGGAAAGTAATTCATAATTAGAAACGCACTTGACCGCTTGTCTTTTATGCTTGTCATACATATCTAAACCTTACTAAATAATTTAACTCGCGACTAAAGTATTATTTCTTTATAAAATTCATGATAAAATAAATTAATTTTCTCATAAGCTCTTTCATTAGCATAATATAAATAATTTGTGTTGAACAATCTTATTATCGGAAAACTATAAAATAATCATCTTTTGCACTACGTCATACATATTTGATTCTAAAAGCTTGTCTTTGATCATAAATCAACATGACATATATCTATAAACAGTATAAAAGCACACTTTAAAACTTTATTTTTTATAGTATTAGTCTTGCAAACTTTTTATCAACATGCCCCTTTCGATAAAACATTTTTGAAAGCACCCTTTATATTTTTAAAACATGCATTCTTTAAATATAATAATTACCCTAGGTTTGGCAGGACAACCGCAAGTTAGCGGATCTTAGAGGGTGCCTAACCCCTTCCCTCTAGATTAATAAAAAACCCTTACCCAGAATCTCACTAAGTTTAGCAGACCATAAAGAATGGAGTTAGTGTTGACTAAAACCTAAGTTGACATTTAGGTGTCCTAATTCACCAAATTAATTAGGTGGCGACTCCGCGAACCCTTAGCATTTAAGCACCCTTTTGCACTTTTAGCACCCTTTTATATTTTAGCATTCTTTTAAATATTTTAGCACTTTTATTTTATTTTCTAACACTTTTCTAAGCAGGAGTTTAGAAAATAAATGTCGCGGTCGAAATAGGGCGTGACAATACACATAATTGTCTGGGCCGACAAGGCCTCAGAATAAAAACTTCAACACAACTAAGTATAAAACCCTGGAAATCGAAGATCCCAACCCCATAAGACCTCACCGACAATAGTACAACATAAGATCGGTCTACAAAGCCTCTAAAAAGAATATCGATATAATCCATAAGTCGGGACAGGGCCCCCGACATACCCACAGTATCAATAGAACATAACATAACCCTGACTCGGATATACTCTGGAAGGAAATGGAGCTCACCAACAAAGCTGATATCTGAACACGATCTACAAGGGCGGGTCCTCTCCTCGCTGACCTGAACCTGCGTGGCATAAAATGCAGCATTCCCAGATAAAGATACGTCAGTACGAGATAATGGACCGAGTATGTAAGGTGGAAATAAAATACATTAGTACATAATCATAAAAGAGAGGGATATACGAACCAACCCGAACATTTGAAATGTCGATGAGTCATAATATGCATACCAAACATACCTATCCTTTAACCTTTTTCTATACTGCTACCTTAATGTCATAATCTTAACCGTTCATCTGCTTAACTGATATGTGATAAATAACGTGTCTGCCTAGCCAGTGGTAACCAATGATACGTAACTGCCCAACTGGTGGTAATTATATAATTGCCCATCTGGCCAAAGCTCGATGGTAGATACATATCTGCCCAAACATGATCAACATCATATCGTACCCACCCTAAAGAGGGACTCACTCGTATCCGACCCAATTATGAGACTTAGTGTTATCATTCCCAACTGCAGTGGTAATACTCGTCTGCCCAATAGGTTGTAGCCTGGCGGTGAATACATGTCTTCCCGACCGACCATAACCCGATGGTAAATAAATGTCTACCCAACTGGTCATAGCTCAGTGATAACACTCATCTGTCCAACCGTTCGTCTGGTGGTAAGCCATATTACTATGTGTATGCCCCTATAGGTATTCCATACATACGTCCACGGAGGGTCATAAGCGACTTCTAGATCTTCCATGAACTCATTGATATACCTTTGAAAACCATCATCAATAACATTAATCTTATCTTAACGGTAAGTGATTCCTTTTACCATGAATACATACATCATACGAGGCCTTAGGTAAGAACTTTGTAACCCATTAAGAATAGAGTTGTTACACTTCTAACTACTATTGTGAAGACGACATACTATTTCACTCCCCTCATACATAGGAACCAAAAACATTGCTCAATAACCTTGTCATTCTTTCATGCAGACTAACAAGTCATGACCTAGAATTTTTAGTGTTCATGAGACCAACAAGACAACCATGGGACATCAACACGAAAAGACGCTATAAACTACGGAAAGTACTCTCAACATTTCAATAAACATGCAAAGAAAATGAGTGAGCCTTAACATACCTTGAAATGAAATCTCCAATGAAAACGATGAGACTCGACTTCTTACAATCCATCTACAACCATAAACAACACCAATATCAATTAAAAGGCTCATAACGACTAGCACAAGCTTACTTTACGGTGAATCAGACAACACCTCTCGTGTTTCCTTACCTTTTACAGATTAAAAGCAATATCAATAATCACAACAACATCATAAATATATTCCATAAATCCCAGCTATCTCAATACCAAGGAAAATACACCTAAAGTATTCCAACAACAACAACATCATCTCACACAACCTCATGTGCTATCTTGTAGCTTATCATCCAAAAAAATTAACCAACACACAGATCATCTTAAACACACACCAAAGAGGCTTAAACTTACCTTGTACAACAACCATAAGCTTCAATATCAACCTTTCATAGTCCACCATCACCCCTGCTTACGTTACAACACTATAGAAGTGCTCTTTGATAGTTTACAAGATATTCAAGGTTGAATTTGAGTTGATACGCCTTGGAGTTGCCTTTGGACCTTCAAGATATGTTAGAGGTGTCTTAGAGAAGCTCAATGACAAGTTTGAGTAAAAAAAATGAAGCGTCCACAGAATTTATAACAACTTAAGTCGGTCACCACCTCAGGTATGTGAGCCCATCTACACCGCATATAGCCATATGCAGCCGCATCTCACTCCATAATTTTTCTAAACTTTTGCTCCTCTTTTGCGGCCCCATCTGCGAAACGGATCTCATCCGCGACGCCAAATGCTTAGCGTATCATTCTAACTTCGTCAAACGTTATCGAGAAATGGTTCCTTCAACCTTCCGTACATCCTCTTAACGTCCGTCTAAGTCGTAAGGGGCCTTTGTAAAGGATCTCAGATCACCGACTCACGTCGTCTAACCATGCTCTCCTTTGCGTACCAAACTACGGGGTGTAGCATTTATGCTAAAGGAATAACATTTGTAGTTATGAGTTATGCCTTAAGGCAAAAGTTATGTAGTTCTGGGTTCGAACCTCAACTTAGTAAAAAAAAGAAATATTTATCGCAAGACAATGCCTTAAGGGCATAACTTCTATATAACTTACCCGTATAGGCATAGTTTGCTCTGAGATTTTGCCTTGTAATTTTTTTTCTTTTTTTGACTTTGCTGGGTTCAAAATTCAAATCCAGAAACTCAAGAGTATTTTCGTCCATTTTTTTAGGCGAATGCCAAAAATTAAAGAACAACAATTTGAGAGGCAAAACTTGAAGACCACC
The DNA here is from genome assembly GCA_029844215.1 of Przewalskia tangutica. NCBI lineage: Eukaryota > Viridiplantae > Streptophyta > Magnoliopsida > Solanales > Solanaceae > Przewalskia > Przewalskia tangutica. The sequence goes on along the minus strand of CM056736.1, from coordinate 103,196,748 downwards.
CTGAAATAGGAGTATTTGTGCGAATGACCCCAATCTACACACTTTAAAGAAGATCCAATAACATTTCGCTTCAATACGTGGATCACTTAACCCAGAAACTGTCCAAAACATTTGCATTGGGCCGAATAGATAACATTTTGGCCTGCATGGAACTAAGTCGATCCATCTTGTCGAATTAGGTTTCGAGTCAAAAACTTGAATTCTGTCCAATTTATATCCCAGTTTGCAGAATAAAGATAAAGTAGCGGTGCAAAATTTAACAGGTAGATATAGATTGCTAGAAAAGATCAGAATTTCAATTTGGTGTTGACTTTATCTTAAATTAAATCTTGTAGAATTTTCAACTTCACTTTTCGGGTCAAAGTTATATGTTTGACGAACAAATTATTCTATTCAGTCATTTCCAAATAAAATTCAATGAACGAATACAAAATTCTACAGTATTTAAATACATGCTTAGTAGGAGTATTATTTTTTAGTAATTGTTAAACAATTATAGGCTAAAGTCTGTCTAAAGTTTGAACAATCTGACCAAATTAAGATCGAAGTAGTACATTTGAATTGGGACCAATTAATAAAGTTATAGTAATGACCAAATCATCCATTTTCTTCTATTTTCAAACTTACATTAAAATAATATTACTATAACCAAATTAATAAATAGGTTATTGGTGAGTTTCTCCTACTCAATGGGTCGTTTACCTAAAGAGAAACCATAATATAGTACAAATGCTATCCACTTACCCTAACCGATGACCAAAATATTAGTAGATTACAATTTACACATTATGTTAATTTAGGTTTGTTTTCAAGTACAATAAGAGGTCTTACAGATTGCCATCCAAAAGTACAAGGAGAGTAGTACTAACTACCATGTACTTCGTACTCCAATTTAGTTGGTAAGGTAGGTTTTTGAGTAATAATCAATTTCTTAGGTGATTAAGTGAAAAAACAGAGCAAAACATATTCAACATAACTACCAATTCATGATTATAATTGCCTACCAACTTAATATTGGTGGACACCAACACACACCCTCCTTAGGCACGCTCAAAACTGGAAATTTGGAGAATAAAATAATGTAATATGAGAGCTCAATATCGGGTAAATTAAGAATTGAGATAGATCCAACTAGTACAATGATAAGAATTGAATTTTGAGCCAAACTCAATCCAAAAGCTAAAAATAAAAATTGTCCAAAATTATATATTGAATCAAATTATCTCATTTCACACTGATGTGACACATACTAACACACACGTATTAAAAGAGGAAGGGATGATCTCTATGACCAGATATAATTCGAATAGAAAAAAATGATAACTCTACACAAATGTGTTATATTCAACCGATCTCTTGTGCTAATTAGGGCCATATAACTGATAGAACATTTATAAGATACCACACAATTGAGCTTCCCCGGTATAAAAGTAAGGAGAAAATGATATCTTTGATTAATTAACTAGATAAAATTTCCATTATTTATGAAAATAACTTTTTGAAGCTAAATTAAATTGGTTTTCTTTGATAGCTAAACTTATGTACGTACGAAAGAATTCTAATTGAGAATGTTTTTGTCATGGTCGTGAGTTTATTACATCATTATAGATTGCTTCATAAAAGAGCAGCACAGCTTTTTCCATACCCTTATCATTGAAAGTTCATTTAGATGATGTAGAGGTAAAAAAAATGTTATGTGAAATATGTCCATTTCATTGGTCTAAGGGAAAAATCTTTTTAAAGGATTTATTAGGTCAAAGGTCGATCCTGTTAATATTGGGTTTGATGTTATGTCATTTTACCTAACATATCATTTTCAGCACTAAGTTAAAGCCAGAAAATATTGGAACAAATGTCATGACATTCGGACCAATATTCTGATAAAGGTTTTGCCCTTACTTCACGGACTGGAGCTAATCTCGTGGGATTTTTACCACGATGGTAAAGTGATCTGTCAGGGAGCTTTGGAGCTGATTATAAACGTGGGAAGACCAAGTCCAAGTAGTTGCTAAACTTGGGGAACAAGTCCAAGAGGTTGGAGGAACTTGCTCCACATTCTTCTCCAACAAACCCTATCAAGCTGCCCACCTTTCTCTCAACTCCTACAATGATTCATTAAGCATTTCAAGGAAGACTCTCTACTATAAATAGCGAGGCTACATCAAGGAATCTACAATCCAGAAACTCGAAAAGAAATACATCAGAGAGAGCTCTCAAAGATCACGATCTGAACACTGGGTCATTGTGTTGCCTGAGTTTTTCGACGACATTCTGTCCAACATTATAATTGCTACTTAGATTCTAGATTTGTTCTTTATTGAAGTAATTATAATGAGATGTTGTTTATATCTATTTAGATAGATTTTTCAGGCATAAGTCATCTGCGACTTAAACCTTTTTATTCCTTTTGTATTATTGTAATATTGTAAAAGAAGAAATATATATATATATATATATATATATATATATATATATTTCTTTTGGTCATTGACCAACATAAGTTATATATTAATATAACCTATGTAAATTTAAACCTTTGTGTTCTTTATTTATATCCGCTGCATTTTACTTTTTAAAGATTTTTCTGTTTTTATCGAAGTGTTGTCAGTTCTGTCGGACGACATGTCAACGACATTTGCAAACTGTTTCAGCTTACAAACAATTTTACTTTCGATCTGTTTTTATTATTTTATAGTATTACCCCCGGGACCCAACAGATCCCATGTCATATCTACTAACGATTATGCACTAAATATGTGTGGCTATTTAATTTTTCATACACTATATATGTTTCCTTTGCAGTAGCCATTTCCCTGTCATGCTAGTGGAAGTGCCGAAGTGGACGTCCAATTCTGTGCAAAGTATGGATATATGATATTTGTATAGATCTTTTTAATGCAATTTATAAACCCTTCAAGGAGAAATGGTAAAAGAATATAGAAAAAGGGAAAAGAGAAACCCTACTGGCTTAATGAAACATTACATCAAACAACAACAGTTATGGGCCAGAACTAGAAAGGTTCATCACGTACTAGTAAATTTGTATCACAATTTAAATATGCCTTCTGGTAATACGAAATCATTGTTGATTTTACCACTAAGTGTGATATATACTATTATGGTACATAAGACAACACCAGGCTTTGAAGGAATAATGATGAATTTAAAATTTGTGATATGTTTGACAAATGTTTAAGCACAACAATAATGATGAATTTTAATAATACCATGCATATTGCATGACCATACTTCCACCTAACATTTTGTGATTTTAACTAAAAAAGTTAAGACGCCAAAAAGCTATTAATTAATTAATCCACTTGGACATTAGTACTCGGATTGCAGCTTCTATAATTAAACGTGACACACTATAATTCAGATATGCAAATCACGCTCCGTATTAATGCCTCACGTATATTATAAGGTACTCTTTTAAAGAAAAATAATGAGGTACTAATCATAATTCTCAACTAAAACCATTTAGTAGGACAAAAGGATAGTGGCTCAATTATGGAGATTGAAGATGACTGATTCAGCATCTTCTAACCACATTGGGAGAGAGAAACGATAATGAGACTATGAGATAGAATTCAAACTCATAACACCATAATTATAACGCTATGATCAGTATTATAATCTATTGAGATGTTTCTTGGTCACCGTTGCAAGTTGTTACATACTACTTTATTTATTTCAACCAATGTTATAAGTTGTACTACTACTATTTATTTCAACATTATCTGTAAGCGTGTAGGTATATAAAATAAAATCTCCACTTATAATTAGAATATTTGTGTAAATATAGTTATGGTAAAACTATGATTCTTCTTTTATATGAGACTAAAATTCTTATTGTAATTGAGATGAACATTGTACATATATATATATATATATTTGATATTAATGAAAAGACTTTTCAATAGAGATTAATATCATCTTACATTATCCGCTCCATCTTCTTTTCATTTCTTTTGATTCTTCCATAGACATAATATTTTAATCATTATTTATAATTTTGCGTTTCGCACATTAATTTATCGAATGCCAAATAAAGAGATAGAAACAAATTAAAGAAAAGATATACGGAGTAATAAATTAACAATCCATTCTAAGTGTATATAATTCCCACAACTGCAGTGGTTACAAATAACATATTATACATCATTTCTAGACCTACCTAACAAATGAATCTCACCCTCCTAAACCTAACCCCAATCTTAATTCGAATAAAAAATATAAAAATAAAATCTATAAAGAAAAATTTAAATAACCTCAAAATATAATCTGTCTAAATTTGTGACTATATAGCTCTCCCTTTCCTTTCACCAATTAAAAGGTGAGTAGGTGTTCGTCAAATAGCTTGACACGTAAGCCTTTTCGATGTGACTCATTTCTCCATCACATGGGCCATGATGTGGGTCTCAAGGCCCAATTAAATGGCCCACACGTGATACAACACCCCAAATTCCGACCTAATAAGATGGCCTCCGCCTAATATGTGAGTCAGCAAAAAGTCAAAAGAAAGTTAGAAGAGCTGACGATTCAACTGGAAAGTGGCGGTTAAGATGGCGACTGCACCGGCTATGGCCGGTGAACTAAACACATGTGTACACGTGGTTAAAGATGCACTGCTGATATCCCATGCACCATCATATACCATAGAGCCGTTGATTGTCGATGGTTCATTTTTGTTGTCGTTGCTTTGGTTATTATTATCTTCTGGTCCTTCATTTTGGTTTTGTCCACTTGATGATGATGACTTTTGGCTGCAACATATTTCAAAAAACATGTTAGCACGAAAATACAAGTTAGAGTGGAACAATTATGCAGTTCTGAGTCTGTTATAAAAATCTCGTACCGATTAATATAGATATCATGATAAATTATAAATTATAGATGATTTGAAATAAATTTAAATAAAATAACAATTCATCAGAATCTATATAGTTGAATGAAATGAATAATAATAGATGTATAGTCTAATTAAAGATAATTGCCTTTAATTTATTTTCACATTAGGCCATTTATTTATTTTTAGTTGAAATTAAGAAAATAAGAATTTACAGGTGGTGGAGGAATAAGTAAATTTACCTGGTGTTAGGAGAAGGACAAAAAGTGATGAGATAATTAGCGCCAGCACAAGTGAAAGTACTCGTTTTATCATCGTAAGCAAAGCTGTAAGCACTTGGACAAGCTTTCTTAAATAACATTGAATACGACGACGGTTTACATGTATTCGGATTATTATACGCGCCGGCACAACAGTACTCATCTTGCCGGAAAGCTTCACACGCGCTCTTACACGCGATGTTTTCGCCTCCCACGCTCAACACCTTCAGCTCCAACGGACACGCGCCGTTCAAATCCACCACGCATCCAGTGTTTGTACAGTTGTTACCGGACCCACCTTGTGGTACCTGTTGATTTTTTTAACAATGAGATTAGGGAAATAACAGAAAAAATATTGGAGAGTTATTTTATTTAGTTACGTTTAGCTCTGTATTTATTGAAACAAAAACAGTAAAAAGATAAACATAATCAAGTTAGAATATCTCTGCATAATTCTTAATGTATAATAGTTAAAAATACATCTAAAATATCAATTTTTTGCGAATTTTTTACTTGAATTATTAAGTGTCAATAGAAGACACTAACACTTAACAATTCAGTAGAGAGAATTCACAAAAGAAATAATACTTTAAGATATGACAAATAAAAAAAGCTAGCTAATAAATTATTAACTCCTCCATCGTGTCAATGTCAAAAAAAGAAAAGTAAAATAATTAAATTGAGATGGAGAGAGTAAATTTTACCAAAAAAATGAAATAGTAAAATAAAGTTACTGCTATTCAAAAGCAAATTTATAATCGTACCACAAGCATTGGCAAGTTGTACCCATCGACTAAGCTAACGTCAAAAAAATCCATCCCGTTAGAGCCGTCAAGGGTGAATTCGGCCAGCGTTGCCGGTGGAGCAGCGTTGCCGCCGGCGCATTCTAGTTTACCGGAACCACAATCGCCGGTGGCGCAGGTGAATTTTCCGGTGGAATCTTCGGTACAGTGTGTACGGGCCCAAAATCTACCACCCCATGAAGAGGGTACATTAATTGTCTTGGATTCGCCTTTTTGTAATACAAATCCAGTGGTGGAAAGTGGATCAATTCCAGCATTGGATAATATTCCTGGCCAAATTGTTTGCTGGCATTTGTTTACCATTGTAAATGTTGCTGATGAATGTACACCTATATTTCATATACCCAAAATAGAAAAATCAAATCGTGAACATTATTTGATCCAAAATAGAAAGCTCTTAAAAGATAACAAAAAATAAAAGGTTTTGTAGTCTCTTTAATCTTTGATTCTGAAATTATTACCTGTTATCGTTAAAAACAGAGCAAACAAACAGAACACTTTGACTTGCGCCATTTGATATGGAGAAGAAGGTGGGAATATTTAATTAATGTTGAAAACGGAATTGGAGAATCAAAATCCCAAGCCTTCTTCTTCTTCGTCCTCTTTGAGATAAAATAAATGGAAAATGAGAAATGTGAGTTAGTGATTTTCTGGTAAGAAGAAGTGGAAGAGCCATTTATAGAGGAATCGAAGGGGAAGTGTAACGTTGAAGGAGTGTGGGCCCAGTGAAGTGCTCGCTATTTACTTTTAATTATTTCTTTTTAGATCAGCAATAAAATGCAGGTGCTGTACGAGACATAACACGGTAAGCGCTAACCTCCTTAGTTGATTAGAGTTATATAGGTAAAGAGGACAGCATGTTGTATTAAGTTGAGTACGAGGAAAGATCGGATAATAAGAATCTATTATACCCAATTTTATATAATATTTTTGTAAGAGACTGTTTTTATGGTTTGAACTCATGATCTTCTAGTCACATGACAACAAATTTATCAGTTACTCTAATGCTCCATTCATTAGAGTTATATAAATATTAATAATATATAGATTAATTATGAATAAATTTATATATTATTTTATGTAGATATTAGTTATTTTATTTTTCGCCCTATATAAAATAATATATAAATTCTTTCATAATTTATAGAAGCACATGTTAATTATGGAGTTTTTTCAATTGTAAACTAAATATTATATTAATTTTATACATGATTAATTCATCTCATAATTAGTTATTAAATATAGTATTATTTATGCATGATTTTAATACAGTAGTAAAGTTTTTGTTTACGGAAAGAAGGCTGTAGGAAAGTCCAATTTGCATTTGTCTTTTTGTTTTTGCTATTAATTGCTTGCCTTTTACTCTCTTTTTTTCCATCAATTTTTTCAAAGGTGGATCTCTCACGCAGGAGCTCCCACACCTCGGTCCGACATGATTGTGAATGAGTTAATTATGGTAATTCAATTGATTTCAAAGGTTAGACCACTACCACGCTGCGCATAAGGGACCCTCCTTTATTTCAAGAAGTAACCCCCACTCTGCCGCTGACGGGATTCGATCTTGACCATTTTTCCAATTATCCCCCTTGAGAACCAGTTGAGCTGTCCATGCGGACTCTTTTTTTTCATCAATAAAGTATAGAGAAAAGGAAATGCACGTTCTCTTTTTAAACCGTTATCTTATGTATTCATGTCAACAGGTTTCATTTTCATTTTGCTTTTTTTCACAGTTCATGCAACAGTTTTTTTTTTTGGTTCATGTCATTAGTTCACTAGTTCCTCATAATTCTGAATAGCTCAAAAACTATTATATTGTGCCTGAGATGAAATTAGTAGTCCCATATTGATTGGTGGATGACAATTTGTCTTTATGGACGGAATTTTCTTGCAATTATACCGTAATTTTATTCAAGGATGAGTCAAAACATGTAAAGTCTGATCGGTTTTAATTTATGTTGATTAATCCTCAGCTCTTGAGATCATGTTTAGTATTTGAGTCAAGTCCAATCATTCTTTACTTTACATGTTAGCTCCTATATTATATTATTTATATTTTATTCGCAGGCCTATGTGTAGCGGAACGTTAATAGTTTCACATTAATTGGTGGGATGATAATTTATTTTCTTGTATATCCTCTGTGTTAGCTTTTGAAGTTAAGTTAGACCACGATTCATTCTATGATTTACCCTTCTCATTCGAGATTGGAATATTACTTCAGTCCTGAGTTATAGTAGGAATTTATGATAAGCAAATGTGTAGAAGAATTGAATACATGTAATCAAGATATTTGTTGATTAGATATTTGTAGGTGCTTAGATATTTAGTCCACAGACAGTTAGTTTGTTAGCTATAGTTAGTTGGCTATTGTGTAGATATAAATACACACACTTTGTAACAGTTCAACAATTAATTCATTCTCATCATTCTCTGGAACGTAAACATTCTCTTTCTTCCCCCTATTTTCTCTCGATCACATTTCTTTCTCTTCTCGCACTTCTTCTTCTTCTTCTCAGTCTATTCATCTCTTTCGTCTGCTTCTGTTTCTCTGTAGTTGTACATAAATCACTGCAACCAAATCATCAGAATGATATGTCTCTACGAAATAGAAAAAATTTAGAAACAGAAAAAGTTTGCCTTATCCAATTAATAGTAAATATTAGGTCGTAAAATGATTCTTCCACATTTCTTTCTTTATCGTAAAGTATTGGACTATCTAATTTCAAAAGAGGAATATATATGATTAGTATTTAGTAGTCACAATTCTGAGAGATCAATTTTAAAAAAGAAACAAAAAGCTTAAGTTACATCTATAATTTAGGCTTTCCCTTTCTCTTTATGAATTCTACGCTAATAATTTTAAAACTTAATTACTACGTGCAGACAAAGTTATCTTGCATCTTCATTTTCGAAGGATCTTAAAAGAAGGAAATGGCTTTTAAATATTCCCCCACAATTTTCTCTTTGCACTCTGGTTATGTAAACATCAGCAAGATGGAACTTCAAAAGTAAATACCGAATTGAAATGTCTGTTAATTTAGAAAGCAAATTACGATTGGTTTAATATTATTGTCATATGGACACTTAATTCGGCCAAGTTGTTCCATTTGAATTTGACACATATCGTGAACATTTTAAATAAAAATCATTTGGAAACCAATGATGAGACAATTAATGAATTATGGATTAAATATGTTATTGTAATCTATAATGAGTATGGGATACGAGTTTTATAGTCAGTAATAGTTTATTTCGTTTGTAACCAATTTCCAACAGTATTTTTATATATGAATACCCCCTAAAATTAGACATGTCTATCGGGTCGGGACCGGCCCAACATGAAAAATCAAGGCCAGGGTCAGCGTATTTCTGACCCGTGAGCCACCTGATCCGAAAAAGCGGTGACCCGATCTTATGTAGGGTTGGGCCAGGGTCATAATTTTTTACCCTCCCGACCCTGGCCCGGTCCGACCTCCGACCCGACGTCGACCCACCATTTAATTTTTTTTTAATATAATTTATATTATTTTTCCTTTATTAATATTTACACGTTTTAAGAATATATATGTGATGTAGACTTTATCTTTTAATGTGAAGCATAATATAGGGAGAGAAGAAAATAGTTGTAAATTGACGCAACTTTAAATTGTCATAACTCTGCGCTCGGATGTCCATTTTACCCAAAAAAAAATTGGTTTCGCGTATTTTTTTGAGACGGGACCATGCATCCAGTCAATTTCAGGAAAACGTTTGTCTTCCCAATCGATTTGACGCTTTTCCCAAATCGGTTTCTAATTTTTTCTTTTCTTCACTACAGATCTCGCGATATACAATAGATTTTAACGTACGAATTTCGTGGTAATGTTTCCGAGAATGTCAATTTCAGTTTTGGAAATTCAATTTTTTTTTAAATAATCTACTGGGCCCCCGACCCATCCAAAATTCCTTTTTTTTGTTTTGTAAGGCGGGTCAGGACCGACCCGAGGCCCGTAGGGTCCCCGAAGGGTCAAGGCCAGGGTCGGGCAAATAGGAAAAAAAAAATCACTCGATCCGATCCTGACCCGGCCGGTCCCGAGCTTTTGACATTTCTACCTAAAATAAAGGACAAATTTGTCATCTGAGTTCCTTGTATGTCAATATGTCATCCTCGAATTAACAATAACGTATACTACTTGGTATCGAAATATGAAATGCACGATCTATTATTACACATATAAATTGACAAATTGTTATGTGGAGTATAATATAGAGTAACAAATATTCGCCTATCAAATATGTTTAGTACTTTACATTATTTGTTGATGAATTAATTACAAAATGACAAATGCCGCTTCGTTTGTTATTTGATTGAAGATGACTTGCCAAACCTAATTATACACCGAACAAGAGAGTCTAATTCAAATAATATACTCTATTAATCAAGTGGTAGATAAACACAGTTCAACCTAGAAAATCGTTACTAAATACTCGTTGTGATCAGGGTCGTCTCAAACATTTTGGAGGCCCTGTTCTAATTCGTAAAAGTGGATCCTTAATTGGGTTAAGACCTGGGAATTATGAGTCTTTACAAGAAATTCAGCTATCTTACTTAATAAAAATGAAAAAAGTCCTAAAATTTTTCATTTTTCGCCCCTTGATGCGAAAATTAATTCGAGTACAAAAGAAAGACGGCCCTGGTTGTGATCAATGAGATACTTCAAAATTAGTTCACAACATTTATACACCCACTTGACGACTAATTAGGATCTCGTTCATTATAGCTCACACTATTTTTTTGATCTATGCCAAATTTCTAGTACCTTGTTATTCAGTTGATCACGACTGACATCTCATTTTCTTCTTCTATTTTGGGCTTATTGACACTCCTTATAGATTAAGCTCACAAGTCCGAGACATAGATTCAGTGCCCGTTTGGTTGGACTTTTGACCAAAAATTGGAGTGTTTGGTTCAAAATCGAAAAAATGTTTTTGGCTTCCAAAAACACTTTTGGCCTCTATTTCCAAAAGCTCAAATTTTGGGTTTTTGGAAGTAGAGGTTGCTTTTGCCTATTTTTAAGCCAAAATCACTTTTTTTTATTGACAACCAAACACTTAACAACATTTTGATAAAAAGCTCTACTCCTAAAAACTCTACTTCTAAAAGCTCTTTTTAATAAGCTTCTAGAATTATTATAATAATTACGATCTATTATTATAATAAATATAATAATTATCCAAAATATAATAAAATTTTCCCAACACTCGGATCTATTTTCTTCATTTATGTGCTCAAATTATTATTCAAAATTACGAGACGTTACAGCCTTCCTCCCTTAGAAACATCCGTCCTCGAATGTTTGGGTGACATATAACATAGCTGCATCGGAACTCTCATAGTCATTAAGCATTAATGATATAATTATACTTCATCTCCTCTTCTATTTCCCACGTCATATCTTTCACATTCTTATTTCGCCACAACACTTTCATAGAAGCTATTTCCTTAGTCCTCAAACATGAATCTCTTCACATGAAAGATTCTCTGTAACCTGCACATTCTCAATCGGTACAATCCGGGAAGGATCTTCAACACATGCTATTAACATGGAAATATGAAAAACCAGATGAACAAACTCCAACTCTGAGGTAAGTCCAATTTATAAGCTACTTGACCAATACGTCGAATTATGTGATATGGTCCAATATATCTTGGACTGAGCTTTCCTTTCTTTCCAAATCTCAGTATTCCCTTTATAGGTGAAATCTTCAGAAATACCCAATCATCTACCTGGAACTCTAAGTCTCGCCGTCGTACATCCGAATATGACTTCTGACGACTCTGAGCCGTTAACAATCGTTCTTGGATAAGCTTCACCCTCTCTATGGCTTAATGTACTAAGTCAGATCCAAATAACAATGATTCGCCTACCTCGAACCATTAAATAGGAGATCTACATTTATGTCCTTATAAAGCCTCATATATAGCAATTTTAATACTGGTGTGATAGTTGTTATTGTACGCGAACTCAATAAGGGGTAAGTGATCATCCCAACTTCCCTTGAAGTCCAACATACAAGCTCGTAATCATGTCCTCGAGCGTAAGAATCATTCGTTTTACCTGACCGTCTGTATGTGGATGAAAAGTCGTACTTAAATTAACTCGGGTGCCTAATTCTTTATAAAATGACCTCCTGAATTTAGGTGTAAACTGAGCACCTCGGTCAGATATAATAGAAATAGGCACACCATAGAGTCGAACAATCTCCTTAATATATAACTTTGCATAATCCTCTGTTGTGTAGGTAAAAAAAAATCCGGCAAGAAATGAGCTGATTTGGTCAGTCTGTCAACAATTACTCAAATAGAATCAATCTTCTGATAGGAACGAGGTAATCCCGTAATGAAGCCCATATTCATCATTTCCCATTTCCACATCGGGATCTCAATGTTCTGAGTCAAACCAACAGGCCTTTGGTGCTATACTTTTACTTACTGACAATTAAGACACTGAACCACCAATTCTGCAATGTTCCTCTTTATGTCGTCCTACCAGTACATACCTTTTGAGATCATAATACATCTTAGTAGATCCATGGTGAATGGAATATTGTGAACAGTGGACTTCCGTCGTAATCTTATCTCATAATCCTTCTATATCCAGAATACACAAACAAGCATTCCTTCTAATTGTCCCTCTCCCATTATACTCGAAAGTTGCAGTTTTTTTTTTGTACCTTCTGACTACTCGTAATTATAAACAACTTCATTCTTTTGACACTTGTTCACTCATTTTCTTACTTGTCGTATTCTTCATAATTCCAAATTATTCTGGTATACATACGTAATCTCAAACATTGCTCCCGATTCCTATCTTTGGCGTTAATACCCCTAAAAGGATGAATTGCTAACTTAGTCTTTTATTCAGTATGTAAAAGACTCTGAAGAATTGTATTACATGACGTTGGCATACTATCTCCAAACCTGGTCATTAAACTTCAATTCGACTTCTTCCACTTGCCTTATGGCTAACTCTTTCTGTCAATGGCGTTTTAGGAAAAAGTTTCCTTGATCTCGTTAGCTGTAAACTCATTACTTTACCTATCTTGTAAAACTCTTGGTCAGTTAAAAATGCTCATAGACATCTGTATTTGCCTGAAATTTTATTTGTATTATAATGTTATATCTTGACATATATCTTTAATGTCTACCTTATATCCATAGGTGTCATTGACCCATGTTCACATGTTTAGGTGCTAATCGTGAGCTTTACTCACTGTTACTTCCGTTTACATACTTTCTGAAAGGTATGTCTACATAAGTTGTGGAACCGATGCTTCATATGTTTAGATCCAATTCAACGTGTTACATGATCCAATGACTTGTCAAGCTTTCTTGTCTTATCATTATTAGGTCTCTCATCGACCAAGTGCTCATTCCTCTTACCTTTACATTTCCATTTCAAGTTGTCTTGGGGGTCTCTTATCTCAAAGTATTTCTCATACTATCTTCCTGAACATGAGAGGTTCATCACCTTTGGCCGAAAAGTTCTTATTGTCATTTCTCTACTGTTGATTGTTACGCTGTTGTGGAGTAATCAAACCTTTGTGAAACTTGCATTTCATTCACCTTTATCCTTCTTGTTGTAATCCTTCATTCTACTCATCATTAAACGGAAAATATTTCTACCTTGATACTTGATCATACAGTTTCATTCATACTTATTAATTGTTTTCATATTCTTACAACCACTTCTTTGCTTGCTCCATAATTTTCGTCCTCAATTACCCCAACAAACTATTGTTATCCATAGGTTATGTAGAATTGTAACATACTGCACAACGAAATCGAAGACCTTACCAATCCAATATCTATAGCATACCTTAGCTTACTAACCTTGATACATGTAATTCTCAATAATACGCAGTATAACCCTTTACCCAATGACGAGGGCTTATCTCCCTCCATAATATTCTCTTCTAGCATTGTTCTCTGTTCCTCACTGATCACTGCTCATTGTCTCACTATATTACCGGTTGCATGATCCCTTCTGAAGCTCTTTGTTCCCAGCAAGTTAACATAGCCACAAAAGCTTGTGTAATCCCTGACATATCATTTAGAGTATCACCCTTTTAGTCCTTTATATTGAATATCTTATTCGCACTTCTCCTTGCTTTTATGAAGCTGTGGAATACTTTTATATTCATATCTCCACATTTTAGCCATTGAATTTTTTTGCACTTCTGTTGAAAGAATTTTGTTCTTGCCTCATTCCATCTCTGATATTCATTAGCACATTGTACTCCCTTTGTAAATCAAAGCCACATTCATAGGGTCCTGTTGCAGTTCCCTCTAGAATTCTACTCAGCAAGAGTTACCGTAAAACGTGTAGATCTTCATAACCTACTAAATCTTCCAATGATGTCTTCTGTTTTTTTTTCATCTATACCACTTATACTCATCTTATCCTTACCTTTGCGCATTCACTTGGGACACTTCAGAATGTTGTCATGGATGTCATACTAAACTAACCCCATGTACTTTTGTGGCACACTCCAGCATGCGCTCGACTATACTGACTACAAGATGGTCGGGGTAGTCTTACTCAACATTTGTAACTTGATCATGAGACGTTGATTCTTCAAATCCTTTAAATATTGGCGATCCTTAGCGAATAAATCTCTGACCCCTCAAGGGCCTATCTCTATCAGACGCTCTAGGTTGAAGTCGCTCCTGAGAGGTAACCAATTGATTCAATACCTGCGCCGGTCTCCCTACATCCTTGTCACGACCCAACCCCGGGGCCGCGACTGGTACCCTACCGGGGTACCCTGTCAGGTATATGTCAGAGAATAGCAGCGGAACATACATAACACGTAACTTATAAGAAGGGTAAACATCACTGGCCAGCCGATAAGGCTGCCTTCCATAAAACATACTTAAACAAGGTATAGTAGTACAACTGGTTCTTAGAGCTCAAAACATAAATGTGACCACGCACTTAAAGATAACAATCGTGGCGGGACGGGGCCCGCCATACCTGAATGTACAAAATACCTATAGCATCGTGGAATGTCCGTACGATAAACAAGCTTCCGGAGAATGGAGCTTCGACACCTAATAGTGATCTTAAGAACGAGGATCCACACCGCTTACTTGCGGCGTGAACGCAGCCAGGAAGGGTCGATAACAACGTGCGTATGTAAAATCGAAAATCGTAGTAATATCATAAGTCAAAAATAATTTGAGTCATAAACGAAAATCAGTTTACTTTGCACTGTGCCTTACTAACAATGAGAGCAACAAATGTATATATATATACTGCATAAAAATAGGAAGTTCATGATCAAAACAGGGTACCTCGCCCGTAGTATCATTAAGCAATCCTACTCCTGGGACTATTTCACCCGCATAGGTCCTGTGGACCCGCATGAGGTCATCCGCCTCGTCATGGGACTATTTCACCCGCATGGGACTATTTCACCCGCATGGATCATGTGGACCCGCATGAGTACCATCGCCGTACTCGCATGGGACTATTTCACCCGCATGGATCCTGTGGACCGGATCTGCATGAGTACAAACGCCGCACTCGCATCATGGGTAGCAAATCCATGACATAAGTAGTAAACCATCCTATTGGAGCATACCCGTGGGCCACCCATCGTGTCAGTATGTCCAAAGGAAATAACAAGAATCTGCATACCCGTGGGCCACCCAACGTGTCAGTATGCCAACAGAAATTAACAAGAATAAGTAGTGAACCATCCTAATGAACGCATACCCGTGGACCATCCATCGTGTCAGTATGTCAAAAGGAAATAACAAGAATAACCCGGGGTCTACCCGTAGAACATATCACCTAGCACAACCGGCTATCATACATAACATAAGCGCTACCGGCCTATCATATCATAACATAAGCGCTACCGGCTTATCATAACATAAGCAAGTTAAGAAATCCCCTAACTTCTTATTAACATTATTAACATATCCTCTCATTTTAGTATACCTAAGGCACCAACATGTCTTTTAATAGAAAAATCCGGGAATTCAACCCAAGTACCACGACTTCTAACTTTTAAGAAAAACTCTTTTTATACAAAGATTCCAAGATACTATTCACCCTAGTATCAAGTTACGATTTCTTTTCAAGACAAGTCACATTTCCTTTTAGAAATATAATAGTCTTCTAAATCAAGTGACTTCATTTCCTTTAAAACCTTAGGCAACCAATGCCTAAAAATCAATTCACCTTTCTTAGTTTCAAATCCTTTACCCGTACTTGTTTTAATTAGAGTAAACCTTTCTTTGTGAACCTTTCAAGAAAACTAATATAACCAACTTCCCATAAAGTCATTATATTAGCGTTATCCCTTTGTCAAATACATTTTTCCCTCAATCCAAGGGACTTATACTTTTGAAATGAAACAAGTATCATATACTTTAAAACAAGTGTAGATTATCAAATCTTGTACGTATACCGTACTACATAGATACAACTATTCATGCTCAAGAGATAGGAAAGCTCTACATACCTCTTTGGTCAAAATCCACTTGCTAAGTCCAACTACCGCAAGTAATATGTCAACCTATAATAATCATAGTGCGTTTATTAACCTCCAATTTCAATGTAGAAATTCCAAATTTAAGTTACCAATTCCTAAGGAAAATTGGGCAGCATTTCCTTTGTTTCTACTCACTTTGCCACTTTTTTCAAAGGCCGATTTTCAACACTCAAACGCCTCCTTAAGGCCCAACATCCAAACCAACACAAAGGGGATTACACATCTAATCTTGGGTGTGTAAAATTCTGCCCCACAAGTTCTAATAATACACTTAACAATTCTAAAGTAGTTTGTAGGCTACAACATGCTCATAATATCTCGTTAGCCAAATCCTTCATACCCAACCCACATTTCTTGCATGCAATGACTCTAATAGCATTATTTACCACCACAAGTACTTTCTTCTTATCATGCAACACTAAAAACTAATAATAGAGGAAGAATCATTACCTTAGAGCTTTAGCCAAATTTATCCAACAATTTGCTAGTTTCTATTCCAAGAACACCACCACAACAACCTTCACAAGCTAGCCACAAGCTTCCTTCTTGCCTTTTACTTTTTTTTCCAGATTTTTCCTAAGGCTAGAATGTCTCTTGGGATTTTAGAGAGAAGGAGGAGCTTGAAATAATTTAAGAGAGAAGGAGGAGCTTGAACTTTTAAGAGAGAAGGAAGAGCTTTTGTCTAAGAGAGAGAGAGAGAGATGAAGTATGACCAAGTCTTGAAGACTTGGTCAATATAATGCATGCAAAATCAGATGGGGGGACACTTGTCACCCTCCCAAGGTCTTTTAAAAGAAAAATCTGACTTTTCCTAAGTTTTTCCGCCCAGAATCCCGCCTCGGCGCCGCGGCCCTGCTTCCCGGCGCCGCGGCGCTGAAACTTCAGCGACCCTCGATCTTTCGGCGCGCTGACCTGCGTCCGTGGCCCGCGGCCAGCCGCTTTGTCCAAACACATTTCTGTCCGATCACAAGCCGAACTTGTAATTCTCATAACTTCCTACTCTGATGTCCTATCGACGAACGGTTGGTTGCGTTGGAATCTAGACTCAACGAACTACGCCCTAGGCCTTTGAAACACTTAGGAACTCTCAATGTACCGGGTCATAACCCGCCTCAAAGTTGACTAAAACCCGTCCGGAACAATCTGTCAACCTATCTTTTGGAAATTTTAATTCTTACATGCTTTCGTACACTCTCATACGTAGGGTCAGAACTACGGGGTATAACAATCCTAATCAGACAGAGCCGGTAGTAGGACTGATGGTACATGATCTTCTCTTAACTCCCCTGGTGTTACTGGATTCGTCGACATTTGGAAAAATAACTTACTCATATCCTCTGACGGATATGTCCCAATAGAAAACATACTACTCATAATTACACTTGATCCAACTTCAATCTCCCTACTAATCATGATCCTACTGAAAGTAAGCATTGCTATACTTGCAAACACAATAAGGTTTACAAGGCGAAACCTTACAAATTCCGGTGTTCCAGTGTGTAGTACCTTATTTATTTTACTTCTTTCCACAACAAATGTTTCGCTCCCATGCTTGCATTATCTTTTTTGTATGTGCGTGAGAGAACTTTTCATAATCTCGAAACTTTTTGACATACTACTGTCATTCTAGCGTATCAACCATTTTGATAGAAATCACTCATTATTGACTATAAATATAAACTAACTGAAATCTTCTTGGTAATCGACGTTACCAAATCCGTAACAGGCATGAGTTAAACTCGAATTCTTAAAACTCAGCTCTATTGCACGATTTACGAGATGAAAGAATAGAAACCATCCCTAAATGTCAGGCAGCCTCCTGCGTATAAGTATGGTGCACAACATACCCATACACAAGACTCTACTAGACACGACTTGTAAACTCCCTAGGATAGACATGCTCTGATACCAAATTTGTCACTATCCAAACCGGAGGGCCGCGACGGGCACCCAGATTCCACCCGCTGGGTACCCCTAATCACCCAACCATAAATAAGCACAGATTAAACCAAAAATGTTTTGAAAACTTTTAATAAAAAAATTGATTTATACATATATACATACCCATATCAAGGCAGACGAGGTCATACAAAACCACCATCCACATGACACCTGTCTACAAGCCTCTAAAGAGTATACGACAACAAATATCATATCAAAACTAGACTGCAACTCTGGAACAAATAGAGTGCTCCGACATCAGCTGAACCGACAACCTACCAGCGTGAACCATCACTCTCTTTAACTGAACCTGCGGGCATCAAATTCAACCCCCCGGAAAAAGGAAATCAGTACGAAATAATGTACTGAGTATGTAAAACATGAAGTACTATAAATAAGATCATAACTGGCCAAGAGATGTCATGAGACAATTATAATAATCCAAATATCAGTACAATTATGCCTTATGAAATGAGAGTCAACTGTGTCTTATAAAATGAGAGTCAACCGTGCCTTATAAAATGAGAGTCAAGACTTTTCCATATAAGATAAGTCATATATACACCGTCCGACCCTCTAGTGAAGGACGCGGTGAAATCATATACTGCCCGGCCCATTCTGGGACGCGGTAAGGTCATATAAGGTACCGTGCACGAAATTGCCCGGTCCGGGACTCGGTGAAATGATATAATCACCTCAAGCACGAATAGAGTATCATGAGAAACCATATGCAATTTAAATCATCATTACTCTCCATTGAATAATAAAAGGCACTATCATATCATGTATCATTTTGAAATCATAATTTGAAAACTCAAAGGCACTATCATATCATGTATCACTAGGAATTAGGATTCAATAGGATTATGTACGTCTGTCGTACACTCATTTTATATAAATCATGCCGAAAGAAGAAAGGATAGTTTCACATACCTTTTAGTCGAACTAACCAACTCAATATTAGAATATGTATCGTCTAGTACTTTAACCTATAATAATGGTAATATGTCCTTCAATTCTATGATTACTAACATACTTTATATCGAATGACGACTCTCTTTCCTATAAAAATTCTGGCAGCACTTCCCCTATCTATATGCACATCCACAACTTACAAACAAAACCAACAATACCGATAACAAGATGCAACTTAAAGATATAACCAAAACAATCTCAAATACTCCATATACGCCATCATAATACATTCATTTTCTTTTCGTTCATGGAAGACAACAACTATAACAACCAATGGGATTTATACACTTATTTCTCATGTTAATCCATCCTCTTAATCCATATCAAATCATCCTCTAAAACAGTACAACAATGCCCAACAACCTCATGAACATCTAATCCACAAGAACATAGTACCATAATTCTCCTCATAATTCCACAAAATCCAATTCATATTTCAACAACTTCATATAAACAATTATAACTTTGAACATCAAGATTCCTTCACTTTTAACACATAATCAATAACATGAATATTTCTTAACTTCTAAGAGTAAAATAAATTTTGGAATAATATCACGGTTATACTTCATACGTAGAACATGCCAAAAGAAAGAAAAATTTGTCTTAACATACCTCAATTTCACTTAATTAAGAACCGCCATGCCACTGTACTTAGCAAACCAACATGAATAGAGATACAACCCTCTTAATTCTGTCTCCTGGGTACAGAGATCGACTTATTCCCTTTTGTTTTTGTCTGATAAGTATGATGAATATTGACACTATTAGCTTAATCCCATTACAGAAATCCCAACCTTGTATTTTCTTCCGGCAACACGAGAGCATATATTTATATATGCAGTTTCTTCCTAAGACTTGAATATCACATTAAGTCTACTATGAATTAAGTAGCTGCCATAGATTGATAACGTAGCAGCACCTACTTAAGAGAATCCGTTATTAACCAAAGTCAAATCTCAATATCTCCCTTCCTCTTCTTGAAACGTGGGGCCAACGAAATTATATCCATATATATCATAGAACATATATCTTATATCTAAAAGTATATAATCACTTAAGGTTCCTGATTGATACGTGAAAAAGTTAATGCCACCTACATTACTTAAGTCATTTAGGAAATTCCTCCTAAGGCCACACGTACACTTTTCATTAAAATGTGTGCACTCACAATAATTAATAGTCCCACAATTAATTAATTATATCCATAAATAAATTCTGGATCTCACTTCTTTTAAATTCTAAAAACTCATAAAACTTTCGTATACTCGATGTCATAATTTGTAATAGGACATTAATCCATCACCTCTTTTGGGGTTATACAATTATTATTATTAATCTCTATCGTCACTTGTCACGTCCAAAATTTTCGGGATCGCATTCCTTGTATATTAATTTCCTTATTAGCATACGTAAATATAATAAAATTTTCTCAACACTCGGATATATTTTATTCATTTATGTGCTCAAATTATTATCCAAAATTACGAGACGTTACAGACATACAAGGAACCCTAAGAGGCACTATGTTTGGAATTAGTGTCCACCGGCGTGTGGGCCGATTTGCAAGACGTCATATCTGCTCGGTCAAGAATATATTTGGCGTACTTCCTTTGACAAAATAATAAGTCATTTGCATGTCTCGTAACAACAATGCCCAAAAAATAGCTTAACAAACTCAAAGGAAATGAGTGACATGATGGATTGACGAAGTGCATTAGAAGATGTAGTGATGATGATATCATCAACATATAGTAGGATGTATGTCATGTCATTACCATTGCGATAGATGAACAGTGAATAATCGGATCTGATATGTGAAAAACCGATAGAGGATACAAAGTCATTAAACCATTGGTATCATGCACGAGGAGCCAGTTTCAGTCCATATAGTATTTCTTCAAAAGACACACATAATCTGGATGAACTGGATCTCTGAATCTCATATGTTGATGCATATATACGGTTTCATGAAGGTCCCCGTGCAAGAAAGCATTTTTGACATCAAGCTGATGAATGGGCCAAAATTTGGACAAAGCAATATACTGAGAACGGTCTGAATAGTCACCAATTTTATTATCGGGCTGAAAGTTTCAGCACAATCCACTCCTACCTGCCATCACCTACAAGACGGGTCTTGTGCCTCTCAAAAGAACCATCAGATTTCTTTTTATATCGAAAAATCCATATAGAACGAATAATATTAGCATCATGATGACGAGGTACTAGATCCCACATCTTATTTTCAATAAGAGTTAGGTCCACATAAAACGAATAATATTAGCTCTGATACCACGTAGGAATATATTCTCTTGATTTTCATTGATTATTGTGTACAATATATATATTGTTACATGGCTACAGACTAGATAACTAAATCTTCCTAATTACAATTGGAATATAAATTTATCTAATATAAAAGATATATAAAATATGAAAATATTCTATCAAACTCAATTAGTAAAAATTATTATTCGTTCAACTGCTCTATCCTTATAACAAGACTGGTTAGCTTTTAGCTAGCAGAGGCGGACGTATGTTTGCCCATATGGGTTCACGTGACCCACCTATGATTTTTTTTATTACCTTGTAAAACGACGTCTGTTTTATAAGGTGACCCACATATCATTTTCAACGTGACTCACCTATAGTGTTGGATTGACTGAAATGTGTAACACCCCATTTTAACCGGAGTCGAAACGGGAGTACTACGTATGGTTGATTCCTAGATGTATTTAAGGAGTCGCCACCTAATTATTATAGTGAATTAGGACACTTACTAAATAGCATAAAAATGCTATAAATGATCTCCATTTAATGGTCTGCAAAATTAATGAGATTCTGGATTAGGGTTCTTTATTATCCTAAAGGGAAGGGGTTAGGCATCCTTTAAGATCCGCTAACTTGCGGTTATCCGTTCAAACCTAGGTTAATTATATGTTGACTTTTATTCTACCTATTGTCCTATTCTAAGCATTTTTACATAATTTACAATTAAAATAAAATGCAATATAAAATAGTAAAACTAAAATTTAAATGAGACATAAGATAAAACTCCGAGACATCTTTAGCCCTTTTTAGGCTTTCTGCACAAGATGATCTCCGGTCACCTGCATAAACACTTAGTAAAAGTGTTAGTAATAAAATAAACAATTTTAAAGTAATAGCAATAATTAATAAATAAAGTCAAAAATAAATCCGTCTTTTGTACATGGAAGGCCTTGGAAATCAGACGGAGATTCCTTCATCGGCCAATATTGCTAGAAAACAATAAAATAGATAAAACCTTCGAATTCGCGCCAAAACATTAATAGTTTTAAACACGGAGGGCTCAGATATGTAAAAAATATAAAGTGGGACAGTCTAAACAAGTGTGGCTGCGAGAATTCGCCTTGCCAGCGCATGTTGGTTATCCGGTGTAAGTGGAAGAAATCATCATTGCCCAGAAAACTTCATTTATTTTATTTTTTCCGTCTTTGCAACTGTGGAGGCCTCAAAAATCGACGGATAACTTTTTCATTGGCCAAACAAGTGTAGCATCTTGTTCAAATCAGTAAAATACCAACACAAAATTCAACAACACCATATTTAACATGACATCGACTGAGCTCCAACAACCAATAGAATCAGTCAAAAATATCAAAATAATCTAAAAATATATATCCGGACAGTGAGCATCAACGGGACAGTGATGAACAAGCAACAAATAACTTGCAGGAAATTTCAGAAACGCACCGATGTCTTTTTTTTATCAGCAAGTTAAAATCAGTCCCACATCCAAAATAGGCAAAACCAGTCCAAAATAACCCGACAGAAAACAATCAATGCCAATAGCAGCGAAAATCAGTCCAACACCAACCAGAAACAGCAAGATAGTAACCAACAACATCGCCGGACAGTTCAACAAAACAGTGAAGCAATAACCAACATTCGCCGGAGTTTTTAAACTCCGGCGACATTAAAAAATAAAAATCAGTCCGACAACCACAGATTTCAAGAAGTAACAACAGACGAACTCGCCGGAATTTTAAGAAAACTCCTACCAAATCGAAAAATCATGTTATCATCCAAAGAAACCAACATACATAATAAAGACAAAATAGAGGCGGTGGTCGACGGAATGACAGTAGCGGGACAAGGAGATGGGTTCGGCGGTTTTAATGGAGTCCGCCGGAGCAGAGCTCCGGCGATGCGTGGTCGCCGGGGTTAAAGAGAGCAGTGGTTAGAGTGGAGAGGTTTGACAGAGCAGTGGCATTAATGGACAGTGGTGTGTGGGCGTATGGGTGTGTGTGAGCAGTGGATAGGAGAGGGAGTGAAAAAGATGAAGAAGAAATGAATGTTGCGGCTAGGGTTAACAGGGGGTTCGCCGGCGGCGGCGACGGGAAATAGAGCTAGGGCGAGGGAGAGAGGGCGAGGTGAGAGGGGGTGTTCGACGGGAGTGGGGAAAAGGTGGGGTTGAGGGCTGCTGTCGGCTAGGGTAGTTCGCCGGAGATAGGACTCGTGAGAAGGCGGCGCGGCGGCGCGAGGAAAGGTGAAGGAGGAGAGAGGGTTGTGAGGGGTGAAGTAGGGTAGACGGCTGAGGGAATTAAAAAATGGGGGTAAGGTTTTATTTATAATGTGGGATTAGGTTTAGGGTTTGGATTTTGGGTATTGGGCTTTGGGTATTGGGTATTGAGTATTGGGTATTGGGTATTGGAGGAAAAAGATGAAAGGTGTATTGGGCCTCAGTTTGGGCTTCGGTTTCTGGCGGATTGGACTGATTCAGATTGTGCCTTGGACTGGACTGGTTTGACAAAAATGCAAAATGGATTAATTATTTAAAAGAAAAATTATTTAAAGATACAAAATTATTAAAATGTCAATGTCGATGCAATAATAATAAAATACAATATTTAGCAAATATTTAATGTCTGATTAAAAGTAAAGACGAAATGTCAGTTAATTATTTAAAGAGATGCAAAATGATCGCGCAACAATAATAACATAATATTTAAAAATGTTTAATACCTAATTAAAGTAAAAACATGATGTCAATTTACAAAGATAAAACAACATAGAATGTTAGGTAAAAAATATACAAAAATGTAAAAAATGGTGATAAAATGTGGTGTACTAAAATGCTTAAAATTGCAAGAAATGACTAAAAGATGTGTCAAAATTGGGTGTCAACAAAATGCATGGCAAAAATAGTGTTGGAGAAACAACTGCGGTCCGCGTATACCAACGTTTATTTGAAACTGTCACAATTGTATAATGTGACTAGTTTTTATTAATTATCACTTTTAGACCCTTAAATTTTCCTTTATGTTGTTTAGTATTTACTATTGCAGTCTTTGTCTATAAGAGACAATGTAATGTCCACTTTTCAATTATCACAAATATATTAAAATCTCTCTCTTCTTCGGCCTTATCTCATCTCCTCTCCTCTCTTCTCCAAACCCTTCCCCTTGCGATTCCACTTCATTGTCGCGGTGCCGCCGCCCGCCAAGGTAAGTCTCGCACCTCCATCTCTCTATATTCGCCTGTATCTGTTCTTCTTCTCTTTCCTTGTCTATAAGATTCAAATTCTTGTTCAAATGTTTGATATCTAAAATTAGGACTTTTTTTATTTGGTTGGTTGAAAACTTGGAATTAAGGCTTGAGCCTTGATGTTACATCTCTATCCTTACAAGCGTCAAGAAATAATGGGTGGAAAACTTTTCTAGGTAAGATTACTGGTTTTTGCAATGAGAACAAGATTGATTTTGTTGATATGAATGCTGAATATGTTAATCGTCACCGTCCTCGGCGTAGGACAAACATTACTAACGATTTCATTATCGTGTGAAATGTTTTAATGAAATTATGGATCAACAAATTTTAGAGATTAATGATCGATTCAATGAGGTCAATTCTGAGTTCCTTCTTTGTGTTGCTTGTTTGAATCCAAGTAATGATTTTGTTTATTTCAATATAGCAAAATTGGTAAGAATGACTCAGTTTTATCCGGATGACTTCTCTCTAGTTGATTGTAGGGTGCTTGAAAATCAACTAGAGACATATATTATGGAGTTGCGATCAGATGACAGATTCAGTCGATTAGGGGGCTTGTTGATCTACATTGCTTGTGCTAACACGAAAATATTTGTCGTACCCATTGGTGTGTCGGCTTTTGAAGTTCGCATTGATTTTGCCGGTAGCAACATCAAGCGTGGAAAGATGCTTCTCTGCAATAAATATTGTCAAGACGCATCTACGAAATCGAATTTGTGATCAATTTTTAAATGATTATCTTGTATGTTTTATTGAAAAAGATTTGCTTAAGAGTGTTACAAATGATGATGTAATTAAACGTTTTCAAAATATGAAAACGCGTAGGGGACAATTATAATTTGTAAACTTTATTAAATTTGAACATCCGGATGATTTGTAACTTTATTAAATGTGTGCACCCAATTTAAAAATTATCGTTGTAAGTAAACGAGTTTTAATTAGAATTATATCGGACAAATGACTGATTCAATGTATATTACCTGGGGTTTCTTTAAGAATTAAAAAAAAAATGAATTATATCCCTTTTCTTCCTTCCTCTCCCCTATATAGTCAAAAACTCACATGTCCCTATAAAACACTACATGGTTTTAACTATCAGCTAGCCATTGGACTTTTTAATAGCCTGTTCTATTAAATTTTTAAAATTTGTTTATTTAAAAAGTACTTTTGAAAACTGATATTTGTGTTTAACTAGTCAATTGAAAAAAACACTTTTACAAATATTAAAACAACAATTTATATTTGATCAAGGGGTTCCAAAAATGCTTCTTGAAAAAAAGTTACTTTTTTTGTGCTACCAAAGTACTTACTTCTTTCATAAAAGTTAGGCCCAACCAGTGGCAGATTTATTGTGTGCACACTTGTGCATACAAATAAGCAGATTTTTTTTTGCAATGTTATTTTTTACTTTTGAACTAGCACAGTATCCTCATTCCCTGATATAACGCTGTGATTTTTTTTTTTGAACAATCTCTTCAAACTCGATAGATCCGCCCCTGGGCCCAACACAAGAACTTTCTAAAATAAATACTTTTGACTTTGCAGAAATTTGATCAAACAAGCTTTAAGTATGGTATTAAAGAGTTCCCCCTCCAAAAAAGTTGGATGATTTGATTTTCATTCAACTACACTCTTATCTACTCACTTTTGCTCTTTTTGGTGTTCGACTAATCATTTTTGACTCGACCCCTTAAGTTGGTAGCTTATTTGATGGTCAATAAGATTTTCAAAATTCCATGAAATAATCTATTTGAATCGTAGAAGATAATGACCATTGATCCCTCAAATTGTGGGGAGTTTGTTCAGACAAATTTGAATTGTTGATGAATGTCCAAAACGTGGTCAAATATGAAGGAAAAATGCAACAATCTAGAACACATAGTTCTCGCAGGATTCTCCAATATTTATTTCAGTAGTCGATAGTATAATCACATATATTAAACACAAACTATACTATAAAGTTTCACAATTTATGACGTACCTGAGTTACAAAGAAGAAGAATGCTCCAACAAACGATCAGGAATCTTCCTTCGAAGTTCTTCACGGAAAAGAATAGAGTTTTTTCTTTAAAAGAGAGATTTTAACGAAGAAATTGAAATAATGAAGTTTCAACATTTATAATTTCTTTTATCTTTTTTGAATAGACACAACTCTTCACGTAGTTTCTCAACAGACATATTTTTTCTCTCTTTTTTATTTATTATAACACATATAATAAATAATATATATTAATTTAATTATATATGAATCTTGATTGACCCTAGCACAATTTTCAACAAAATAAAACTAAACATTTTGGTAACAGTTGCAAATAGTCAAATATCGCTAATTACGCGGACGATGTTTTTTAGTACGATTTTTAACTGTTAGACTGGCAAATAGATACTATATTTACATATGAACCCTATATTATTACATTTCATTTAGGATTAAGAATACGATGTCTTTTTACATATCTCTAGCCTAATGGATAATCTTACGAGGTTATGTTTTTCTACGTGCTCAACAATTTGCCAACCTACTTTTTTTTGTCTGGGTCAGAGAAGCAATATGAAAGGAAAATAACCGATTAAAATATGCAAAATGTATATTATCCCAACTTGCTTGCCTACTATTTTTTAAAAGCAATCAGCACATGTACTTATCTTAAAATTCCTATCTTCAAAAAAGAAAAAAGAACTACTTTTAAGAAGGCACCTTAGCAGTACTAAATCCTAAAGCTATTTCCTTTTAAATCTTGAATTTGTAAATTTAACCATTCATATTTGAACTTCAACATTTAAAGTAATGGTCAAATTTAACTGAGTATTTCAAGTCAAATGAAGTACCCAATAATACTTTTGCTTACTTGTCTTCCACAAATCTTCTTATCTTTACATCTGGTGATTGTTTTAGCAGGAAATGATTGTACAACTGCAACAAGATTTGAAAAAGAAATTAATCATGACTTAAAACTTATTATTTCCATGACCCCTCTTAATTGAGTTGGAATAGATTGACTTTCATATATTCGTTTTTAGCATCAACTTCAAATATTCTTTTTTTTTTTTCTTCTCAACTTCAAGTCTTCAACCAATATTGTCCAAAAGCCTATTTAAAATCTAACGACAAAGAACTATTTATAGCAGCATAGATATTGAAGCTAAGAAACATGATAAGTGGACAATTAAAGTGTCTTTAGGTGTCTGACAAGACAAAAGGGTCGCTGAGACAAGACATTGAGCACTAATTAGCATATATACCCTTTACCTTATCCCTTTGTCCACTTGTCACTCTTCATTGAAATAGCATTTTTTTGTTTCTATTTTCGAGAAATACTTTTAGATCCTATCTTTGAAAAGTAGTTATTGTAATTTTACCCCTAAACTCCTGCCGAGTTCAATTTGCATTGCAGATTAGGTATTACCACTCAATTAATGAAATACTTGGTTTATTAACGATTTATGAAAGCACAGAAAAGTAAACTACCGACAGAAACAAATTCCTAATTTTTTCATTTTGATTCAGGCATTTGTTAAACATATATTATCTTGAAGGAAGAGTTGGTGAATGTCTATTAATCACACCCAAAAGATAGCTGGCCAAACTTAAATTAACATAAAATGACCTGTAACTGATGCTGATAGCTCCATGTTATCCACAACATTTTTTCAAGGCAAAGAACACATAAGCTGAACCTATACCATACAGTATACACATCAACGTTAGTCAGCAATTTTGAATTCCACCAAACGACTGTCTGCCTAAATAAATGGAGCAGCCACTCTAGGATAAGTATTTTTCTTTACCAAGGATGAATCATGTGTTGAACAAGTTGCCGTTAATATTGAAATTAAACTAAGAAAATTCTAATGATAGTCCAATGAATTAGCAAAAATAAAGTTAAAGATGACTCAACTCTTACAGTGTGAAAGTGAAAGATCACTGAAAGTAATGTATTTTGACAATCTGGAAGTTTCTCAATAAGATACATTTACCTGGATAACATTAGCAGAACGCATATGTCATCGATGTCTTTGCCTTCAATCAATAGGAGTAAAAAAGAGGTGTGTTACTCCAAGTAACACTAGCATCCACTCCTCTTTCATTACCATCAGCTGATGCAAAAAGAAAGAATGATAAATTGAAACTACAAGATTCTTACATTGTAGTTTTCAGATAAGACAAACAGTTCTCTTTCACATGTCATCCATCAGCTCATAATCTGTCACCACATGTTGCCAACATAGGTTATGTAAAATTCAAAGTTTGTAACTTATAATACTGGGTAGTAGTATTCCACACAAAAGTTCAGTAACACCCTGGCTATAGCTTAACAGTGGATGTTGATATATTGCAAGTAGAACAACTTCCCCAACCCACCTAGGAACCCCCTAAAAATAAGAGACTAATAGAGAGAGACTAAGAAGCTATGGGGGAAAATAAAACAGATCTAACTTCCAGATAGTACATGCATGTACTAGGAAGTATTACGAATACACTTAATGCACTACTTGAGGATCTATTGATGGCCAGCATGGCAGTATGATGCTCCCAGATGAATCTGATACTCTATTCAGCTGTGAAGCTGCTTGGATAGGTCTCGAAGGAAACGAGTGAGAGACCTTTCTGCATGGACAATATCAATATTTACTTTTCCTTCCTCCTCATCCGAATTGCTCGCTTTTTCTCGTACTGATTGTACTTTCCTAACAAGACCACGTAACTCCTGTACAATGAGATAAAACACAATCAGATAAATAATATACCCTGGCAAGACAAGCAAATTGTAGTTTACATACAAAAGGCACATACTTTTTCTTTAATTTCTCAAGTAGGGGCAGCATATTTCATGTAAACAGTGTAAGGAAATTGTTGACAGCTTTAAGTTTACAGTGATGAACGGCACAGTTAACCAAGCAAACAATTATATCGTTATAGGTTAGGGTGCACACTTGACAGCTTGCAATACTGATTTATCCATATTAGTTCATTTCTAGTTTACCTTTACTGGGTATTTGTCTTCGGGGATGAACATATACAGGCAAGAGATTGAGTATGAGAATCATGAAATCAGTCAATTCACAACTTATAAACCAGAAAATCCAAAATGTAAAGGAAAAAGGAAAAATAACTCCAGACCCGATCATAACCAGCTGAACTAACCTGGCGATCAAAGTCAACCTCAGTTAGAATATATTTCTTTAGTGATGTCAATGTCCTTATTGATCAAGCCATCAAACCATCTATCAGCTAAAGCGATATCATCCTCAGAATCCTGGAAATAAACAAAAAGGAAGCAAGAGTTAAAAATGCAACATTTCATGTAAATACAGGATCATTTTTGGTGTTATGACTACAACAAAAACAACATGCTCAGTGTAATCCCACAGGCGGTGTTTGGAGAGGATGGAGTGTACGCAGATCTTACCTCTATCTCGTGGAGGTAGAGAGACTGTTTCCGAAAGACTCTCGGCTCAAGTAACGCATATCAGAGCAGTTTGAAAAAAAGAAAATACAGAAGGTTATGACTGTTTTTAGAAATTGCATTTATACTTAAAGAGTCATTGCAAGTGTCACTTAACTGTCATTTATTGAAATTAGTTCCTGAAAAACTTTAAAGTGCAGTCCTGCTATGCTATCTACCCCACGTTATGCAGGCTTAATAATATCCTCTTTTATTAAACAGAGGAATATCAGGAGAGCTGTTCTAATATTTGTTGATTTTTTCATGGAAATAAATTAGCGATTTTAGTTTGTTATGCGCTCTATCATACTTTTTAACACAGAAAGAAGCCAAAGTAATTTGATCCCCTCAGATTATTTCAAGAAAAGAAAACACGAGTGAGATTATGTTGTACCTCTTCGTCATCCTCAAAATCAGTCTCTTCAACTTCTTCATCAACATCTTCAGTAGCCGAAAGTTCCGAACCAGATAAAGCCTGAAATTTAGTTTGGTCTCCATCTTTTGTTGCCTGAATTAAACCATCCATCAATTCAGGCTCAACGTCCTGCAATAATCTACCTAACATGAATTCGTATTACATTGTGAGCATATAGCTTTGGACATACACCATTTGCATGTGATCAGAATTTTCAGGAGGATACACTGAAATTATGACGCTGCAAACATTTCCAAGGTTAACTTAGTCCAAAAATATTCACAAAAGAATTCCTCTATTTATGAGTCCACATATTTTATAACCATAGATTTTAGAATTCAAATCATCAAAGTAAACCATCTCTTTGCAAAATGCAGATAAATAACAACATTAATAGCACACAGTATTCAGTGTATGCCACCACATTTAGTAATATGAATAATGCATCATGATTACTATGTGCAATCAATAAATTAATAAACCACGACTCTTAATACTGAACTTTATGGTTTTCAGTCATGGGAATGAACAGTTTACAGATCAATTCTTCAAAGCGCTATCCTAGAGAAAAATGGGACAAAAGACAAAACAAGCTTATCACTATGGCCTGGAGAGAGGACAAATGCAGAAATGAAAAAGCGGGAAGCAGATAATGCATTCACAGGGGATATCCAATTTCAGATTTTTTCTATTATCAACATGTATAGTACAAAACAATATAAATAATTTCTGGATCTTCCCAATAATAGATAGTCTATAGGTCAAACATTAAGTGATACACCAACACTTTTTTCACTAGAATGTCCCTTCTCAAAAATACAAAGTTTATTATTTGTTTTGTGCTTCTTTTCAAGAATTAGTCAATTGATTGCTCTTCTTTTGATTGAGTGTCGATACTGCAGTATCACTATTTTTTGTTTACCCTCCATTTGCATGAACCTACTAAAAAAATATGAGATGAAGGAAATTAGGAGGATTCAAAATAAACTTATATTGTAATAAGTTGAGCACGCAGTTCCAAAAATTCTTTTCCTTTTGAAGGTGGTGTCTGGGCCAGTAGCTTGCGCACTTCTCGACTATTTCCACCAGGTACCTTCTACCTCTCACCAACATAGGTACCGGTAACTTTGCACCAAGGTTTGGGGCAGATGGAAAGAAATTACCTAGTGTTGTTTGTCTCCACTAGAATTGAACTTGAGACCTCATGGTTCTCTCCCACTTCTTGACCACTAGGCCACAACTTTGGGTGCTACGCAGTTCCCTTCTTGACCACTAGGCCACAACTTTGGGTGCTACGCAGTTCCCGGTAACTAAATTATTGAAACTCCACAGTGTGCCACTATTCCTTTTCCATTAGTATGAACTATTATGTATGATGCAGCTTACATTTTCAGTGTGTCTATTTCCATTCGCCAATTTACCATTTTGCTATCCTGTTTACGCTTTGGGAGCATCAACTTCAACTCACATATTTGTTTATCCACTCCATTTGTACAAAAGCACTCGAACCTATTATGGAAGCCACTCCAATGACCAAAATACTACCCACTGTGAGAATGAAAAACTTGCAAGAGGAACTCGAGAAGTTATCAAACAATTACGCGTTAGATCTGAAGGCAGTTTACAAAAGCATTCCTACAGTTCAGTTCTATCTTTTTGCTTCTCAATCCTCTAGCAGCCTATTACATCTCATAAAATATTTGCTTTTCTTGATGCAAAATGCATGAACCAATGGAGATCCTATGCGACATAAAACTCTTTTTGACCAATTCTAGTTTTTATTCTTGTTTGTGAAACACAAGTATTCATTTTCATAGCACAAAATTGAGGACTTAAGAAAGCTTAAAGATAAATAAGTTACAGCTGATTTTATCAGATGCCAGTGGACAAGTTGCATATCATAACACAATTGTTTTGATATTACCATGGAATTTTGTGATTCTCTGGTATTTTCTTCAAATTGGGGATCAGGGCAGGGGGACAGGGGGTGCTGCATTTTTGCCAGTGGTAACTGTTGAGATACAAGGTCAGTGCACAGAGGATACTGTGGGGAGGAATACATAGTATATACCCCATATGTAGTTAGAAGTCATTATTGTAATTAATACAATTAGTAAGTAGTTAGTTGTAATTAATTGTTAGCTATAAATAGGCAGTATACAATTACAATTTACAGTTAGTTTTCATTTTCTCTTCTGCTAGATATTTTTCCTTGTAACCGACTTTCTGCTTCTCTACTGAATATACATTTTTCTCTTCTCTTCGAACTGCTCTCGTTTTTCTCACATTTGAATATGCAAACTACTATTGTTGAATCTCTTTATGGTATCAGAGCAATCACAGTTCGAAATTGAAGGAGAAACTGAAGGATCGAAGGAGCGAAATCAGGATCTCACATCAAGGAAATCAAAATTGAACATGCAGTGAAGGAATCTGTGATTGAAGTTGAAGAATTGTTAAGATCGAAGGATCGAAGGAGTCGATCTAACAATTGAAGTAGAGGAACTGTCGAGATCGAGAAATCGAAGGAGTATTTCACATGCAGTGGAGGAATTGACGAAAACTGTCGAAATTGAAGAAATCGAAGGAGTATAACGATTCAAGGAACTGAGGAAACAAATCGTGATATTTCTTTTCAAGCAGAATGGGAACAATAGAGGATCTCATAACATCAACATCTACAATTACGATCGACCACAATCATCCGCTATACCTATTTCCTTCGGATGCACCAGGATTGTTGTCGATTGGAGTGATTCTCATAGGTATGGACAATTATACTAGCCTTGCTAGGTGAGAACAAGATTGGTTTTATAGATGGCACCGTGAAGAGAGAATCATATCAGGGATCGTTGGTTGGGCAATGGGAGAGATGCAATGCCATAGTCGTCTCATGGCTAATGGGAAATGTGAGCAAAAATCTACTCACTGGAATGTTGTATAATTCGAATTCTTACACAATCTGGAAAGACTTGAAAGAAAGGTTTGATAAAATCAATAGTTCAAGGGCTTTCCAATTGCATAAGTAGATAGTTTCACAAAGACAAAGGACCTTATCGGTGTCAATGTATTTTTCGAGATTAAAGGATTTGTGGGATGAATATGACTCGATCATTCCACTGCCAACTTGCTGCGACAAATCGAAGGAATTCGTGGATCATATGTAGTATCAAAGACTACTTCAGTTTTTTGATGGGGTTAAGTGATAGCTACAATCAGGCAAAAAGTCAGGTGTTGATGATGCAACAAGTACCTAGCATAAATCAAGCCTATGCCATGATTAATCAAGAAGAGAGCCAAAAATTAATGCAAGACATGTTGGAACCTGCAACTATGTTTACTGCAAGAAACAGGACTGGACCTGCTAGGCCTATGCAACAAAGAAAGCCATATAATCCAAATGCCATTTGTGACTTTTGTCATGTGAAAGGACACTTGAAACTAGATTGTTTCAAGCTCATGAAATGCGATTATTGCCAAAAGACTGGACAGTAATGATGGATCCTGGAGTGCTAGTGGTATTGCTGCAAATATGGCTAGTGATGCTGATGAAAATATGACAGGTATTATCAAGTGGATTATAGATACTGGTGCTACAAACCACATGATTAATAATCAGAAGTTACTAAGGATTAAACATCTGATAGGAAGTGCAGGTAATGTGCAAAATCCAACAGGTGATTCAGCCAACATTACATATGTGGAGACTATCACTAGGAGGATGTGATGTGCTTAAGAGTGTCTTGTGTATACCTACATTCAAGTTCAACCTTATGTCTGTCTCTAAAGTAACCAAGGACTTACATTGCAGTGTTACATTCTTTCCTGAATATTGTGTGTTTCAGGATCTCGTGTCTGGGAAGGTGAGAGCGATTGATAATGAAGAAGGGGGACTGTATATGTTGTCTATAGACAATACAACAAACAATAAAGAAGAGATGATCAGGGCAATGAAATCCTCACAACATGCTGATGCATCTACTTGGCATCTAAGGATGTGTCATGTGCCTATGAGAGTATTGAAGAAAATTTCATGTTTTAGTAATGATGATTCCTTTACATTGAATAATTGTGAAATCTGTCCATTAGCTAGACAGGTTCGAATACCTTTTCCAGTCAGTAGCAGTAGGAGATTGGAACCATTTCAATTGTTACATACGGATGTATGGGGTCCTTACAAAGTTGAAACTTTCAATGGAATGAAATATTTTCTAACTATTGTGGATGATTGTTCAAGATGGACTTGGGTGTTCTTATTACAATTGAAATCAGATATTGTGACTGTACTGAAAAACTTCTTTCTGAGTAAAGACTCGGTTCTTCTTGCAGATTAAAGTGAGATCGAATGATAGTTCGAATTTCTCAACACTGTAAACAATTGTTTCAGGTACATGGAGTTGTTCATGAGTGTTCTTGTCCATATACACCTCAACAAAATGATGTTGTGGAAAGGAAATATAGGCACCTGCTGGAGACAGCCAGAGCTATCAAAATCCAAGCCAACATACCAGACAGGTTTTGGGGATTTTGCATTGAGAATGCTGCCTATATCATTAACAGAATACCTGCCACTGCTTTGAAGAACAAGTCCCCTTATGAGATGTTATACGAGAAGACACCTTCACTCAATCATTTGAGAGTGATAGGATATTTATGTTTTGCCACAAGATTACCCAAGTTAGACAAGCTCAGCCCCAGAGCTGTGAGGGTTGTGTTGCTGGGCTATGACACTTCACAAAAGGGCTACAAATTATATGAGATGGAGAATAGGGTAATCTTCGTAAGCATGGATGTGGTGTTCATGGAATCAATTTTTTCCTTCAAAAATACAACAGAGGAAAGACCTGGTTTCATGACACTGCAGGAACATTTTTGCTATGAGGATCTCATAATGCCATCTCAGAGGAGTGTGGTTCAAGCTGAAGATGAATCATCTCAGAGAAATATGGTTCAAGCTGAAGATGAACCACAAATGCAGGCTACAGAATGTGGAGGTGATCAGGAGAATGCACTGGAAACAACTCAGGTAGTACAGAATGAGACAGTTAGAAAGTCTAGTAGATCATGTAAACCACCTATTTGGCACAAAGATTATGTTACAGATCATGGTTCCTCTAGATGTTTATATTCCATTTCAGACGGAGTCAATTACAATGATTTGTCATCACAGTATCAGAAATATGTGGGGCAAGTCTCTAAGGAAATTGAACCACATAGTTACTTAGAAGCAAAAGGTGACACAAGATGGATAGAAGCAATGAAGGCTGAGATCCAGGCTTTGGAGGACAACAAGACATGGGAAATGGTGGATTTACCAAGAGGAAAGAAAGCCATAGGGTGTAGATGGGTGTACAAAATTAAGTACACAGCATCAGGGGAAATTGAGAGATTTAAAGCCAGGTTAGTGGTCAAAGGATATAATCAGAAAGAGGGACTTGACTACCAGGAGACATTCTCTCCTGTGGTTAAAATGACAACAGTGAGATATGTTATAGCTATTGCTGCTGCAAAACAATGGATATATCAAATGGATGTGTACAACGCATTCTTGCAAGGAGATTTGTATGAAGAAGTTTATATGCTGCCACCAGAAGGATTCCATGTCAGAGAACAGAAACAAGTATGTAGATTATTGAAGTCTTTGTATGATTTGAAGCAAGCTTCTCGACAATGGAATATTAAACTCACGACAACTTTGATTGAGACAGGATTCAGACAGAGTCATAGGGACTACTCTTTGTTTGTCAAACAAAGGAAGGAGAGACTGGTGGTAATACTTGTATATGTTGATGATTTACTCATCACAGGAAATGACTCAGAATTGATCCAACACACTAAAAAGACACTGCAAGCAACATTCAAGATTAAAGATTTGGGAGAACTTAGGTACTTCCTTGGGATTGAATTTGCCAGGAGTAAAGATGGAATCATTATGCACCAAAGGAAGTATACATTAGAGTTGATATCAGATATGGGCTTATCTGGAGCAAGGAGTGCATCATCCCCAATGGAGGTCACTGCAGTGTATGATCAACACATATGCAAGACTGCTGAAGAAGGCAAGTCCACTGAAGATAATGGTTCTCTGCAGGATTTGTAGATCCTGGAATCTAATTGATTGGGAGATTGCTATATCTTACAAACACAAGGCCAGATATTGTCTTTGTCGTTCAATGTCTCAGTCAATTCATGAAGGAGCCCAAGACATCACATTTAGAAGCAGGGATGAGACTAGTTAGATATCTGAAGAAAGCACCAGGTTCAGGTATATTCTTATCCAGTAGCAGCAGTTCCACACTCCCAAGTCTTTTGCGATGCAGATTGAGGATCATGTATCAACACTAGGAGGTCGACAACTGGTTATTTGGTGTTGTTTGGGCATTCGCCTATAGCTTGGAAATCGAATAAGCAGATAACTGTGTCGCGAAGCTCTGCAGAGGCAGAATATAGGGCAATGGCTGCGGCAGTCTCGGAAGTAGTTTGGCTGGTTGGTTTGTATGAAGAGTTGGGTATACATATACAACTGCCTGTAGCAGTCTACACAAACAGCAAGTCAGCCCTATAAATTGCTGCGAATCCTGTCTTTCATGAAAGGACAAAGCATATTGATATTGATTGTCACTTCATTAGAGAGTTGATTCAAAAAGGACTGATACATGCTGAGTATATGGCTACGAATGATCAGCCGGCAGGTGTACTTACTAAGGCACTCGGGAGTCCTCATCATTGTCGTATGGTTTCCAAGCTAGGATTGAAGAATGTGTACATAGATCCTAGCTTGAGGGGGATGTTGAAATACAAGGTCAGTGCACAGAGGATACTGTGGGGAGGAATACATAGTATATACTCCATATGTAGTTAGAAGTCATTATTGTAATTAATACAATTAGTTAGTAGTTAGTTTTAATTAATTATTAGCTATAAATAGGCAGTATACAATTACAATTTATAGTTAGTTTTCATTTTCTCTTATGCTAGATATTTTTCCTTGTAACCGACTTTCTGCTTCTCTACTGAATTACATCTTTCTCTTCTCTTCGAACTGCTCTCGTTTCTCTCACATTTGAATATGCAACACAAGAATTTTTAGTTACGCGAAAAACCCAAAAATGAGGGAAAAACCGCGGGACTAATAGTCCAATCCTTCCACTTCCACTATAAGATGATAGTAGGATTACAAGATCTCACCCAAATTGGATGGAAAACAATATTTCTCTCTCAATAATAATTTATGTGGAACACTAACTTGAGAAAATTTGAGAATTTTTCTCAAGCACCCTCACTATGAAAGTGGCTCTCTCTCTCTCTCTCTCTTAGAGTGGATGCTCTCACTTGTGTTGTAGATTCTCTTCACAACTTGTGGATGTGGATACCCAATCCTTCTCTAAGTACCCCTATTTATAGGGCCAAAATGAACATGCTAGAAGACTCTCAAGGTTGTCTAAATTCAACTCCCAACGAACTAGTAATTAATGCATGAGTCATTCTAGAGAAATCTCATTCTAGAGAAATCCAATTATATGTGGGCATCCCATAATTAAGTAGGGATAACCGAACAAATCTCCCCCAGGGCACCACCACACTGGCACCATCATAACAATCATCAAATTTCTTAGTCGGTATAGCCTTGGTCATCACTGTCCGACCAATTATCATCAGTGTGAACTTTATTAAGTTGTAGCAACTTTTCTTCTAACACATCCCAGATTCAATGATATCGAACATCATTATGTTTCGATCGGGAATGATAGGTTGAGTTTTTAGCTAAGTGAATAGCACTCTGATTATCACAAAGTAGAACATATTTTTCTTGCTTTTGACCCAATTCTAGCATAAAAATTTTCAACCACAACATCTCCTTGTAAGCTTTCGTGGCTGCAATGTATTCCGCCTCGGTAGTAGACGAGGCAACACATTTTTGGAGCTTAGACTGTCAAGATACAACTCCCCTTGCAAATGTAGTCAAATATACTGATGTCGATTTTCTAGAGTCGACATCTCCTACCATATTTGTGTCTGTGTAACCCTTTAACACAGGTTTTCCTTTTCCAAAGCACAAACATTTCTTGGTTGTTCCCCGGAGATACCTAAATATCCACTTGACTGCGGCCCAATGTTCCTTTCCGGGATTTGACAATGCCGACTCACGGCACCGACTGCGTGAGCAATGTCGGGTCGTGTACATATCATGTCGTATATGAGACTGCCAACCGCGAAAGAATATGAGACACTCTTCATTTCATCCCTTTCTTTCTCACTTTTTGGACTTTGCTTCTTACTCAACTTGAAATGTCCAGCAAGTGGTACACTAATCGTCTTGGCTTTGTGCATGTTAAATCTTTCAAGAACTTTCTCAATGTATCTTTCTTGGGATAGCCACAATAGTCTCTTAGATCGATCTTGAGTGACTTTCATCCCAAGGATCTGCTTTGCCGGTCTCAAGTCTTTCATAGCAAAAGACTTGCTCAAAGCTTTCTTGAGAGCTGCAATTTTCTTCTTGTTTTGCCCAACAATTAACATATCATCAACATATAGCAAAAGTATAATAAAATCACCACTATCATACCTCTTCATGAATACACAATGGTCGGTGAGAGTCTTCTTGAATCCATGTTGCATCATGAAAGAGTCGAACCATTGACGTGGTGCCTATTTTAGATCATAGAGACTATTTTGAGACGACAACTAGATGCTCTTTTCCGAAACTATGAACCCCTCGGGTTGCTCCATATAGATCTCTTCTTCTAGGTCTCCATATAAGAATGCAGTCTTGACGTCGAGTTGTTCAACTTCCAAGTCTAGGCTGGCAGCTAGACCCATTACAACTCGGATAGATGACATCTTCACCACAGGGGAAAATATTTCATCGAAATCAATACATTTCTTCTGATTGCATCCCTTTACAACAATTCGAGCTTTATACCTCGGTCTAGGATTGTTCTCCTCTGTTTTGAGCTTGTACAACCATTTGCATCTCAAAGCTCATTTCCCTTTAGGCAGCTCTACTAGATCATATGTATAGTTGTTATGCAAGGATTTCATTTCTTCTTGCATAGCTTTTTTCCATTCTTCTTTGTGGTCGCTGCTCATGGCTTCTTCATAATGTTGAGGCTCCCCCTCATCGGTGAGGACCACATACTCATCTCGAGAATATCTAGTGGAGGGACGTCTTTCTCTAGTAGAGTGTCGTAGCTGAGGTTGTGCTGGAGCATTTGTTTCCCCTGTCGCTTCTTCGTTTGACTGAGATTGTTCATTGTAGATGAGTCTTCTATTTGTTGCTCAGTATTCTCATTTAGTTCTACAGGTGCATCATGATTAGCCTCTAACTCTTCTCCCCCTGTATCATCTCGCACCATAGGGAATGGTGTAGAGTCATAATGGATTATGATCTTGGGCTGTAACTTCTCTGATTGCTTGAAATCTTCGATAGTCTGATCCTCAAAGAAAACAACATCTCGACTTCTCACAAATGTTTTTTAGCTGGATCCCACAATTGGTAGCCGAACTCATCCTTTGGTGAACCAAGATAAATGCACTGCTTGGTCTTTGAGTCAAGTTTGGCTCGTTCATCCTTAGGGATGTGGACAAATGTGCGACAACCAAACACCTTGAAGTGACCATAAGACACCTTTTCAGTCCAAACTTCATCTGGAATACCTCTATCCAAAGGACCTGACAGTCTTCACGACTTCTCCCCAGAATGACTTAGGGAGCTTAGCGTGAGATATCATGCATCGAACTCTTTCTTCAATGGTTCGGTTCATTCTCTCAACAACACCGTTTAACTTAGGTGTCTTTGGAGGTGTTTTCTCAAGTCGGATGCCAAATGTCTTGCAATAATCTTCAAATGGGCCACGGTATTCACAACCATTATCGGCTCGGACACACTTCAACTTTTTTCCTGTCTGACG
The DNA here is from genome assembly GCA_029844215.1 of Przewalskia tangutica. NCBI lineage: Eukaryota > Viridiplantae > Streptophyta > Magnoliopsida > Solanales > Solanaceae > Przewalskia > Przewalskia tangutica. The sequence goes on along the minus strand of CM056736.1, from coordinate 103,156,072 downwards.
TTTCACGTTTCACCAGGGCATGGAACTCCTTGAATGTCTCAAGTACCTGGTCTTTGGTTTTCAACAAATACACCCAAACCTTTCTCGAATGATCATCAATAAAAATCACAAAATATAATGCACCTCCAAGAGATTTTTCAGTCATGGAGCAAACATCGGTATGTACCAAAAGAACATGCTTTCTTCTAAATGAACGGTTTGATCTGTGAAATGAAAATCTATGTTGTCAGTGCATGGATCAAGTGTTTTACTTTTCACCTCGGGTAGTAGCTCCTTTTGGGCAAGGATTTGCAATCCCTTTTCGCTCATGTGCCATAGCTCCAAAATTGAATTATCATGGGCAGTATTAGCTTCCCCCTTGCATAGGCGTTCATGTGTAAAATACAAGGAACCTTCCTTTTTGCCTCGAGCAATGACCATGTTTCCGTTGGTGAGCTTCCATTTCCCAAAGCCAAAATGATACACCAAACCAGTATCATCGAGCTTACCATCAGAGATAAGACTAAGGTGCATATTTGGGACATGTCTTTCATCCTTCAACATGAGCTTATAGCCAGTACTGGTTATCAGTTGAACATCTCCTAAGCCAACAATCTTGCTTGTGACTTGATTTCCCATTTTCACGGTTCCAAAATCACCTTTTTGATATGACGAAAATAACCATTCATGTTGAGTAATGTGAAAGGAAGCACCTGAGTCGACAATCCATAGGCTATCATCATAAGTGAGATTGAGATAATTGTCTTCTCCAATTAGAAATACGTCCTTCATCCTTGACTGCGACTGCGGTAGTGATGTACTCCTCCTTCTTCTTCAGGTCAACTTGGTCTGGTTTGACAGTACCGCTCTTCTGATCTCTCTTGAGATTACGACATTCTGATTTCTTATGACCCGGTTTGCCACAATAATAACAAGTGACTCTTGAGCGGTACTTGGATCGTCCTCTTGACTTATCATGTATCTTGTTTCTGTTCCTTCCATGACTTTCACTTCTTCCTCGATTCTCCACTATATTAGCCTCGTTTTGTGTTGATATGACACACTCCTTTCTCCTTGCTTCTTCATTTAGAAGGTTGTCGGCGACACCAACCATAGTGAGCTTTCCTTCCGGCGCAGAATTACTGAGAGTGACAACCAACGTATCCCAACTCTTAAGTAAAGAGCTTAAAAGTAGCAAGGCTTGCAACTCATCATTGATCTTCATCTCAATCTTGGTTAGCTGGTTTACTAGTCCCTAGAAAGTGTTCAAGCGCGCAATCATGCCTTGACCATCTTTGTATTCCAACTTCACCAATCGTCTTACTAGATGAGCTTTGTTTCGGGGGTCTTCTTTTGAATCATGGACTCAAATTTTGTCCATAATTCATGGGCATTAGTGTAAGTGGACACATGCTCAAATAAACTTCGATATGGCAACCTCTTTTCGATTTAAGAGCTCCCATTCTGTCAGATTTCTCCTCCGGTTTATTTGCATTTGTGACTGGCTCGTACAAATCCTTACAATATAAGTGATCCTCCATCATCAGCTTCCAGTAAGAGAAATTCTCCGTTGTGAGTTTGAACATGTCACCATCATGAGTGACGGTAGACTCCATCGTAATTCACACAAGAAGAGTATATCGTTGAACCTTGCTCTGATACCACTGTTGGGGAAAACTCGTATTTCCCTCTTTGTGTAATTAGGATGGAAATTAAAATTGCGAACAAAAATTATGAGAATAATAGACAAAGAAACACAAGAATTTTTTGTTACGCGGAAAACCCAAAAATGAGGGAAAAACCGCGGGACTAATAGTTCAATCCTTCCACTATAAGATGATAGTAGGATTACAAGATCTCACCCAAATTGGAAGGAAAACAATATTTCTCTCTCAATAATAATTTATGTGGACCACTCACTAACTGGAGAAAAATTGAGATTTTTTCTCAAGCACCCTGAAAGTGACTCTCTCTCACTCTTAGAGTAGATGCTCTCACTTGTAGATGTTCTTCACAACTTTTGGATGTGGATATCCAAGCCTTCTCCAAGTACCCGTATTTATAGGGCCAAAATGAACATGCTAGAAGACTCACAAGGTTGTCTAAATTCAACTCCCAACAAACTAGTAATTAATGCATGAGTCATTCTAGAGAAATCCAACTCTAGAGAATTACAACTCTAGAGAAATCTCATTCTAGAGAAATCCAATTATATGTGGGCATCCCATAATTAAGTAGGGATAACCCAACAGAAGGATGCCTACCAAAATGAAAAGTAAGTTTTATAGAATAGTTTTAAGACAAGCAATGATATATTGGGAATGAATGTTGGTCCGCTAAGTGTGCATGAATGTTGGCAAACTGAGATTATCATACTTCTTCCCTACATCCTAATACTTCAAAGTCCAATCATTCCCCTACTCTCTGCCCAAATGCTATTGGTTATCTGCTATCTGTAAAAACAGTTGTCCTCCATGCTAATTTGCAAGTCCCTTTTTTACTTATCAAGCGATCAATATTGACTAATATGTGAACCTAAATTGAATTTAACTGAGGTATCTATAAATTACTAAAGGTACTAAAAGTTACTACAACTTTTGCATATCTGAATCCAGAATGCTGCACTTAAACATATGTAATAAAAGATCATTTTGATGCACAACCACAATCGAAGAGATGCCTGCATCAAAATTCAACTCCAATCGAAACAAAGTAAGCATCTTGAAGCATACCTATGTAACTGAATTTCCTTCGCTTTCCTTCTCGAACGTCAGGACCTAGTCTCTGCGGCAAATGAGCAAGCATGTTATGATCATCATTAACACCGAAAATAAAACAATAAAACCTCAAAATTGCTTTAACACAAAACTTCAACAAACAATTTGTTTTTACCTTAACCAGTATGACGGCATCATATATGATATACCCCTTGCTCCACTGAAGTCACTCTACAGTGAAAACCAAACTGTAAGGGGTTTTCTGGTAGGAGGTATTAGAGAAAATAAAAGTGGTATTAGCTTTGATATCATTTAATCCTTTGTTTTGTAGTGTTTTCAACCTACATATAACTAATACATGTGTATTAATTATACACACTATCCAGTACTATTCTTATACATAGTAAATCATAGCATTAACAATAACAGTACTATCGTCTATCCCTATTCTAATAGGGCATATTTAGTACTAACAATACTATCCCTATTCTAATACACCATATTTAGAAAATATGCAATGCATGTTATCTAGTACTAACAAACCAAACCGTCAATAAAAATTAATGGAAGCATAACTAATTTCGGTATAACTAATACAACATATTCAGTACTATTCTTATACAGCCTACTACAGTGGCGGAGCCAGTAACCACCTAGGGGTTCATCCGAACACCCTTCGATGAAAAATTACACTATATATACAAGGTTAAAATTATTTTATTTTATTATGACCCTTGTCTTCTTCGTGTGTTTAATTCTTTAGATTTTTGAACCCCTTAGTGAAAATCTTAGCTCCGCTACTGCCCTACCAAACGACCCCTTAACAGTATTGAAACATCGAATTATACCCTTTTGTCAATTGTAATTAGGACTTTTAAGTTTTTTTTTTAAGTTACCTGAGAATGCGCTTAATTTGAGGAGGAGAGAACTTAGCTAAATCCATGGCCCACTTGACGGCGCGTCGAGCTTCACGCTTCTTCTCATTGCGACTCTTTCTTATTTTGCCATCAGAATCGTCGTCGCTCTCCAATGGATCCAACGGTAATTGATTTTCACGCGATTTAAGTGCGGCGCCAGAACGAAAATGAGCTTGCCGGAAAGCGGAAGGTGACGCCGTGAACAGTGGCTGTTGACGGACATTGCTGGTCGAGAAGAGTGGAAGTTGTGATTGAACCAAGTGGATGAATGAGGCGCGAACGTATAAATATTGGTGCCATTTTGGCCTATTTATGATAGGCCGTTTTCTAATCGAAAATAAATAGAGTGATTAGAAAAGTAATTCAGGCACACATTATGCATAAATAATTTTATGCCGTATTTAATTGGTTGTATTAAACTTGTTTCTGACATTTCTATGGCGTGGAAAAGATTGAAGGGTGCGGGCTATTAGTGGTGTGTTATTATCATGTGTTTAACAAGGTAATTTATATCTGTTGAACTATATAACATGTCATTGTAGATAAGGATGACAGATTGCATTTGCTAGTTGCTAGGCTACTTGCCTGATTTGATAATACGATGAGATGTCAGAAACCCAAACAATGGCTGTAAAGTGATCAACTCGTGCCCTTCACTAGTATAGCACGGAGTAGTAATTTTTAAGTTTTCACACGAGCTACGTGAATGTGAGTATTACTATGGAGGTAAGGAATATTGTACAACTATTACTAGTATTTAGAAAAGATAATCAATTATAATTATAATATAATAGGCTTGAAGTCTAATATCAGTTGTGTCAATATCAATAAGTGTTGATGATCTTGATCTTCGGTGTTTCTCCTCCTTGAAATCTTGAGATCCTTGTTGAAACTGCAGCAAGCCTCTTGAGGAGAATAACAACAATATGTTTAGAATCTGGAAATATAACAAGATAATTGGCTTGATGAGTCGACCAAATTTTTGATCTATCCTTAAGATAATATTGTCCCGTATATCCTTTCAACGATGTAATGACAACTTATCTCCCAAGATAAAACAACAATCAAACAAATGAGCAAAGGAAACTCAAGTGTTTGCTAGATTAGAAGGATCTTTGAGTGTGTAAGATTGCAAGAAAGGAAGAGATTTCATCAAGTCTGAAATCATCCAATTGTAGAAAGTATTTCTCTTATGTTCATTGTGTATATAGTGTATATCATGTCTCCTCTCAAATCTGAAATAAGGTCTTGTTATATAATTAAAGGATGAGAGGAGGTGTTAATTGGGTGTAATGACTATTAAGATGGTTGTTTAAGAGGCTCAATGAAGAGTCAAAACGTTCAGGAATAAGTGCCCAACGTTTCCAACCCCTTAATGACATTAAACTCTGACTTTACCGTTGCTAGGAGCTCACTGGACATTTAGTGTTGGTCATGCAGGGTCCCGGCTTCGGAAGAAATTATCTTCCAGAAATTTCAGGGACCAAACTGTAAATATAATAAAGTCTGGGGTCTAAAAAGATAATGTCAGAATAAGTCTTCTGCCCACGACCCGATCCGGGCGGGTGGTGACGGCGCACGTGTGGGTCAGTCTCAAATCCAAGCACACCTAAATCTTTCCTCCTTCAAACACATAGGTTACCCCTTGGGTCTCAATCTTTTATTCAGTTTAGAGACTTATAACATGAACAATTCTTCATTTTCCTACCGATGTGGTAGATTTGTCCCACACCACCCTTCCATGTCTCAAACACATTACTTCGCGGATCAATATCTCTTCCATTTCTCAATGGAATTTGACGATTCTTGGTCCTACGGTCATCTACTCACTTAGTAGATTAAGCACGTGTAAAGAACCAGGTTCTCCAACATGTGAAACCATGATGTTTAAGTCATTGAAGATGGGCGGACTCAACCTCCACCAAAGGCAAATTTCCAACAGTGAATTGTATCAAGTGTGAGCAGGTAATATAAAGAGAAAGTAACATGAATTTAAATTATATTCACTGATAATATAACATTTTTTAGACAATTAAAATACAATTAAAAAATTAGTTATAATTATCTTTTAAGTGATCCAATTACAACAATCAATAACAACATATTCATTATATAATTCACAAGTGAAATTTTGGGAGGTTATAATGTATGCAGATCTTATCCATCTTTGGAGGTAAAGAGAATATTTCTGATAGATCATCGGCTCAGAATAAAGCAAAAACAAAATAGATAAACAAAAAAAATGAATAATCATGAAAAAAAGAACACTAACTTTTAAGTGACAGAATTATATAAATAATTTTCACAAAATCATCTATTCACAAGGCATTGTTGATGGTCTTCCACATGATTTATTTCTTCTGCTCAACTATTAGCGATCATACCAACAGTTAGTTACTGAGAAAAGCTTGATATTTAAGAAATCGTTTAATGTTAGTACTCTACCAGCAATGGAAGAGTCTTATCCTATTTCTTCTTCCATAGATTCGTTATGACGCGTTATTCTTATCCTATTAAGTATTAAGTGGGGACGCTTGGACATTGTGTAGGCCCAATTGGCACCATTTTCACCTCAAGTTGGACCACGGAGAGGCCATAGAAAACGATCCAAATCTACACAACTATTTTTTATATATTCAGCTTTCTCGCTAACGTCATATTATTTTTGAAGATAGTAGTACCGATTTATCAACACTAATAGTCTAATACTAGTAAATTGTAAGATGTGTTTGAATGATCAGGGTTTGAAAACATAGCAATTGATATCATCTATAAAGTCTTATCCCATAAGAGAGCACAGTAATACCATCAGGATTCGAACTCACGCTACAATTCTTCAGCTGAATTTTAAGTTTACCTCATTTGACATCCAGCTATCCCACTACACCACTATTTTTCAACCTCACATTAATATAGGCACGCTGAAGGAATATATGATCATTGACCAAGTGGAAAATATATACTCAAAATATATACTCCCTCGCTCCCTCCTAGGCTCCTATCCAATTTATTTGTAATTTTCTGAACATAAAATTTAAGAATAAAAATAAACTTATCATCTAAAACAAAATCACAAATACTTGTGTGCTATAAGTCATTTTGCTAGAGGTAATGAGAATTTTAAAATTAAATTATAAAATGATGTCTTTTTTGGAACTAACTAAAAAGAGATAAAATATTAACTACATAAATTTGGACAACAAACGAAATTCTATATTGTAAATTCTAATAATACAATTTTGTTGAACTTCAGACTTCAAAAACTTCGTCTGGTTATTATCTTACACCCAAAGAACATTACAAAAGTCAATACTAGTAGTTATATACTTATATACATAAATGTCCTTCATATTTACATGTACGGTAAGAATGCAACTAAAAAAACGGTTCGGTGCACTAAGCTCCCGCTATATGCGGGGTTCGAAAAAGGGTCGGAATTGTACACCGTCTTAACTCATCAAGAGGTTGTTTCAGATTAATTAGGCCTGAAAATTCCGAAAAAGCTACCAACACTGATCGGTTTCCCATTTCCTGCGAACAGTATAATGGGTGCGAGCTCCCGTCGACGAGAAATCAACAGGCCTTGCAATTCTATTCCCAAATAATTTCCTATCATAATTGGCACGTTTCTCCGGATCGGATAGAGTCGCATACGCTGATTGAACTCTAATAAACTCCTCCGCCGACGAATTCTGCTGTAATCGGACGACATCCGGATGCAAAATTCTAGCTAATTTCCGGTAAGCAGACTTAATTTCATGAGAATTAGCTCCTATTTGAATCCCTAAAACTTCGTAAAACGATGTCGGTGAGGCAATTGTAGAGCTAGTAGTAGTCCTCTCCGCGGTGGTGTACGCGGCTGAGACAAATAACGGGTGTCGCCGGAAGGTGACGGAGGTTGGCGGTGTAGTGGCGGAGAGTTTGGAGCTAGTGATTGAAGTGGAGAGAATAAATGAAGAAGAAGAAGCCATGAATGAATGTTGTAGAATAATTTGGTTAGTTATTGGAGAAAAGGATTGTGTGTGAATGTTTCGAATAGGTGGAAGATGAAGGAACGTGTTCCTATTTATTAGAGAAAGTTGGAAGTTTTGTAATGCGACCAAAGAAAAGAAGAAGGGAAGTGTGCAATGAATCGACATGTCCAGTAAAAGAGCAGGGGCTGCGGTTCCTTCGTCAACAAAAAACTAAATATATAAAGTTTATTTTCAAAAACTTGAAAAAATTATGTCCGGATTATAGAAAAAGTTAAAGACGTTAAGCTTCGTATTCCTAACTTTGTTATTGAAAGAAAGATCCATAATTTAAAATTTATCGATTATGATGAGTTTTTATTTGTCACCAAAATTATAACTTATTTATGCTATTGGATCCTTAACTTATTATACATTATAATGTACATATTTAATAGATTTTTTATATATATATAATATATATATATATAGACTTTACTAAAACTATTGATATCTGTGAGCCCTACCATATACTATGTATTCAGTGGCGGATGCACTAGCAACAGGGTGGTGCAGTTGCACCATCAGATTTTAAAAAAAAATTTGTCTTCTAGGCATAAAAAAAAAATCCTTCTAGGCATAAAAAATTTAAAAAAAAATGCACCACCAAATATAGTCTCCTGGATCCGCCACTGTATGTATCTGCCCAGCTTGACACATAATGTGAAATGGAGAAATATTATAAATTAAGGATTTACAAAATATCTATTAAAATGTTATAATCGAAAATATTGTATCCAATTGCAAAGTAAAAGCCCCATCCGCTACCGCTCATAATAGTGGTAGCGACACGCAAGGGTAATCAAGTTGGTGTAGTAATAAAGTGCGGGATCGCAAGATCATGAGTTTGATCCCCTGTATAAATTTTCTTAATTGAGTTTGTCACACATGATTTGTCAAGTGTGGTTAAACGACTGACGTGATTTGCAGGATATTGCGTCAGTCCGGAGTTTACCCAGAGCGCACTCGAAAAATAGCGACGGCGGGTTCTTCGTTAAAAAAAAAATAATAATAATAGTGGTAGCGACATGGTTCGGGTACGTGTGAGGTGAGGTTTTTGTTTTGGATGTAGGCTTCTTATCCATTGCTGACTCAGAGAATCTTGAATCCTACTTGTCTACCAATTAAGTTGTGCATAATCATGTGACAGCTACTAATTACTAAGACTTTATTGTCCTTGGCTTTTTTTTTATAATTCGTGCCTCGTGCTTAAGATTCATATCGCTAAGACTGCACAAGATCTGTACTAGACTGGAGGCGATGGAACCCGTTCTGAGCCGCCACCGCCGGGTAAATCGTGGGATGTGCACCCCGCATTCAGTGTCTGATCGCTACCAACGGATCAACGTTAAGCGTCGACCTCTAACAGACTCATGCGGAGGGAATCAAACTCACACTGCAACATGCCCACGCGGTTAAGCTATCAGGCTTTAATACGAGACATATATCCCGGAGAACGTATCCGTCGAGAATCGAACTTGTGACCCTAAAGCGAAGACTTTATTATCCTTGGCTCATTTTTACTCATAGCTCATTCCAAATCCAACTTTAGCTCTACTTAACTATCATAATCATAATGAAAATCATCGTGATCTCAAGAGATATGTTTTTCAAGATTATCTTATAACATTAAAAATAAGATATATCGGTATACCACTACAACAAATCAGTTCAAGGAGGACGACTAATTTATACCAAAAAATTATCCTTTTTAATTTCACCAAAGGGAGCGACTTTTCAAGTCGTCCTTTTTGGTATACCAAAGGAGGCGACCTTTTAAGTCGCCCTCTTTGGTAAGGACCAAAAAAGACGACTTTTCAAATCACCCCCTTTGATTTATTAATATTTATTCTTTATAAATTTATGTTTTTTGTATTAGTTTTTATTTATTCTTTCGCTTCAAAATTATCTTAAATATTCTTAGTTAGATGAAGTTTAATTTGTGTGAGATTTTCATTAATAAAAAGTTTTAACATTTTTTTATTTTCATTGTCTATAATGTAAAAATTGGTATATAGACAGTGTATGTATTTAAACTTTGCTAGTTGTTTCAATATCAATTAAGCACTTATTTGTTTTCATTCTTAATATGAATTTGATTATCATGGAAATGTGATTTTTCGTAGTATTTTATTTTTTAAAATATTTTTTGGCACGACCCGAATAAAGCTAGGAGACGAGTAATCAATTTAACATATATTAATTAATAATAACATATTTGTAAATAATATTGTAAAAATAATAGTATATTTTCAAATTAGATATGTTTTAATTTATTCGATTTTTTGGATATCCGAAATATTCGGATCCGAATCCGATTCGAAATTATCCAAAAATTATGAATATCTGATTTTTTGGATATCTGAAATATTCGGATCCGAATACGATCCGAAATTATCCAAAAATTACGGATATCTGAAATATTCAGATCCGAATCTGATCCGAAATTATTCGAAAATTATGAATATCCGAAATATTCGGATCCGAATCCAATTCGAAATTATTCGAAAATTGCGGACATACGATTTTTTAGATATCCGAAATATTTGGATCCGAATCCGATCCGAAATTATCTGAAAATTACGGATATCCGATTTTTTAGATATCCGAAATATTCGAATCTGAATCTAATAAAAAATTATTCGAAAATTGCGAATATCTGAAAAATCGGATAGCCAAAATATTCGGATACGAATCCGATCCGAAATTATCCGAAAATTGCGGATATCCGAAATATTCGGATCCGAAATTATCCGAAAATTGCGGATATCCGAAATATTTGTATCCGAATCCGCTTCGAAATTATCCGAAAATTGTGGATATCCAATTTTTTGGATATCCAAAATATATGGATCCGAATCCGATCTGAAATTATTCAAAAATTGCGGATATTTGATTTTTTTGGATATTCAAAATATTCAGATCCGATCCGAAATTATTCAAAAATTGTAATTGTAAAAAAATAGGCATCTTGTTAGAACCGACCAAGGGATTTATGATTATGAGGAGCATAAGTATAACAAGTATTGATGGTTGGTTTAGTGGTAGAATGACATAGTTCCACAGAGGAGGCCCGGGTTCGATTCTTGGCAGGGGGTGTATTTGTGGCAATTAATATTGCAAAACTAGTCACCCTATTTGAACCACATCAAATAGGGCAATTTTCAAATCGCCCTATTTGGTGAGGACCAAATAGGGTGACAAAAGTCGCACTTTTTGATTGATCTCAAAAAAAGCGACTGTAGTTGTGTCGCCAAATTGCCCTATTTGATGTGGTTCAAATAGGGCGACAATGAAAATCGCCCTATTTGGTGAGGACCTCGCCCTATTTGAACCACTTCAAATAGGGTGACAAAAGTCGCCCTTTTTTATTGATCTCAAAAAAGCGACTGTAGTCGTGTCGCCCTTTTTGATTGATCTCAAAAAGGCGATTGTAGTCGCCCTATTTGATCCTTATCAAAGGGGGTGATTTTCCTTGTCGCCCCCTTTGGTAAGGATCAAATAGGGCGACTACACTCGCCCTTTTTGATGGATCTCAAAAAGGGCGACTGTATTTTGCTCTTATCAAAGGAGGCGACTTGAAAAATCGTCCTTCTTGATCTAATACAACGGACGTAATAAGGTGAGTTTAAGGGCGACTAAAAATCGCCCCCTTAATCTAAGAGAGCGACTTTACTCGCCCTTTTAGAAGTGTTTTGTTGTAGTGTACAAAGCACCTCGTGTTAATAGAATTGCAGAAAAAATTGCACCCAAAAATGTAATGTAAACATACTACCTACAATAATGTAATTTTTTATTTACATCATCTTATAACATGTAACTTTTTTATATTTAAATAATCCTTTAGCACATTCAATCCTGATAAATACAGTGACACATTCCTCTAATCCCTAAAAACGTTCAAGTTAAAGCGTAAAAATCATATCTTAATTGCTCAAAGAAAGTAAATAAAATAAACAATTACTTATGAGGCAGTATGTGTAATATTTTGTGGATGTATATAATATTATGTAGGGCTCTTGTGACAACTAGCAGATGGATATTTAATGCTGAAGTTGGTCCTGTCGGTTCATTTCTACAAGGAAACAAACGCGTACTAGGAGCAACTAGCCTTGCCTGTCAATTTGTCACGTCGGCACCGAAACCCTTGTGGAGATGTTATATTTTGGATGCCACTTGTTAAAAGTAAGAGGAATTACGTAGAAATTTATATAAGGGAGTAACTGAGGTAATTGCAATTGGGTGTACGTTTGATTTATTTGTTTGATCGAGTAATTATTTAATTAGATGGTAATTGAATGTAATTAAGATAGTGTAATTACAAGTTCTAATTTTTAGGGTTACTTTTTAGTTTTTTTCTATTATTTAAATTTCTTTTATCTTTTTATTTTAAATTATTTTTCTTTTCTTTTTTTAATATATTTTTTCTTTTATATTATTTATCTTATATTTTCTTTCTTCTCATTCCCAATCTTACTTATTGTGATTTCATATAATTATTTATTCATTTAGCATAATTATGTTATTATTCTAATTTTTAAAACTACAATTCTTAATATTAGAAAGAATGAATCATTAACAAACTTGACATATAATGAGTGATGTTATTAAAGTAAAATTTTCTTGTGAGTAAGGTTATATACTTATATTTCTCATTTCTTTTGAATTATATTTACTTAAACGACAACTTACTTATGTAATATTGAAATTTGATATAAGAGTATTGTGTTAATTTATTTATTTTTGGATTTTGAATTTAGGTTATATTTTCAATATTAGTTTATTTGCTTATAGTACTATTGACTTGTTATTTCACATTGCACGTGACTTAATTTTCACTTACAGATGATAGATTTTCTCAATCAAATATTTGAATAATGTTACGATATTATATTTATAAATATTAATTTTTCTGTCAAATATCCAATTCATGATGTTCTCACAAAAAAAAATATGCTTTTAATTTTTATAATTAATTAAAATTAAACTATTATTAATTTGAAAAATATATGTCAATTATTTTTTACAATATTAGTTACAAATATATGGTAATTAATTAATATATTTCAAGAAATAATGTGTTGGCAAATACCTAATTTGTTAATCATTTATAACAGCACAAAATTTTCAAATATTAATTTTTAATTTTGATAATTAAATTTTATTTTAAAATAAAATTAACGGTGTAATTATACTTATACAACTAAACAGTACGCTTGTAATTATGTTATAACAAATAAATATATCGTTATAATTACAAAATTATGTAATTATCCTAGTAATTATACCAATTCCATTTCCAGCTACCATGGCTTTCAAAACCGACACTAATACTTTATTAGTATTGAATTTCAAGCACTCCAAATTCATGCTAAATGAAATTGGTATCCCATCAACAACACTTAACTCCACAAAAAAACAATTCAGAATCACTATGTTATTTACTAAATTCAGAAAGTGACACATGGACCTATATGTTCCAACTTTAGAAACACTAATTCCCTCATATTGAATTGATGAAAAAATCTGTTTATATTTAAGTATTCACGGAAAGTATATGTATGTTTTAGAGATAATCTATATTAGGCTATAATGTACTTTATACACCTTCGTATTTATATTAATGATGATTAATATTATGACAATTTGCATTTGTTAAATTATTAATTGATTGTTTATAATATTTTATAAATGCATCCCTAGAGGTTACGTGTTTATTAATTATGTGAGAATTAATGTTATAACGTAACTCTTAAATTACCTCGACTAATCATTATCAAAATTGGATATCGATGATATGCGCTACGTCGACATGTGGTATGCATCATATCCTTAGGGGATGTAGTATGTCTCAGTTGCTACGAGTTATGACAACTCGTGATAAACACATGGATACTTGTTGAAGTATTGGTATGCCCTGCTGATGTACTGTTTTATTATATATGTCTATAATGTCATCGGCGTGTGGAAGATAAAAGTCTTTAGACTTGAGGTCAATATCATCTTATTTACGGAGTAATGTACTTTGATTCTGTCCTAAGCTCAAATGTCTTATAGGTTGAGACGCGGCTTGTTTTGAGTGCATTACGAAGTGGATTAAAGGTGGTATGTGAGCCAAGATTAGGATTCATTCCTTGAATAAATATTCGAGTGAACACTCGGATACTCATATGGTATTAGGTTGACTAAGTCATTGGTCAATGCAGTGACATGTCTGTGACATGATCCAGTTGTCAAATAATATAGATGAGTTATAATAATCAAATCATTTGGATAGACACTTGACATGTCCTAAGTTTGATTGAGTGTGTCATGAAAAGATTTTATCTTCTCACATATAGGTTCAGTTCACATGTTCTGTGTAGCTAAACTTTACATATTGGGTTCGTTTTTCGGCGCAGTCTAGAAGTTTCGTAAAGATCCTAATGTAATTAGTGACAACATGTAAAGGCATGAAGGATAACACTAAGTCAAATATTCCGTTGATTGAAGGATGTAATTAGAAGGAGATACTTTTATGTTCGGTTGATGACCGGGACATTAAAAATGGCAAAAGGGGCAGAAAATAGGACAGGACCGCGGTGCCAAGAACACTAGGCAGCACCGTGGTGCCTCTTTAATGGAACCGCGGTGCCTGTACGTGTTCTTGCAGTCCAAATTCTGCCCAGTTTGTTTCTGCTGAGCCCAGCCCACATAAACCCTAAAGCCTCTGTTTACGATTATAAATAGAGGGCTTACCTCTCATTCTAAACACACCAAAACCTAAGAGAGGTAAATCTCTTCTAAAGCTCTGTCAGAATCCCTAGCATTCCTGACTTAGCAAATTACATCATAATTTCCAGAACTTACCAATCGAGAGACGTTTGTGTGTGCACCCTCGGACTACATAGAACACAAAGATTCAACTGTTTGGCTGATTGCTACAACAATGTAAGTCTTCGATCGAAGTTTTACATATTACTTTGTGTTTGTATTTTTCATTACACATCATACTGCAATTCGACCGTCGTCGGGTTGGAAACATAAATTTTTAAATTTCGGTGCGTGTACGAACCCGACATAAACACCTTTAGTGGTATTAGAGCCTGGACTTTTTCGTGTGATTTGTAATGATATTAATGATAATATGGGTTAGGATTTGTTTAGATCTATATTTTATGTATTTAAAAGCTTTAAAATTCTAAATCTTTAGAACACATAATCCTTGTTGTCACGACCCGACCCGACGGGCCGCGACCCGGTGCCCTACCTGGGCACCCTTATACCCATCTGTCACATATAATCACACAGATACCAAGGATAATGTAGAAAACCGTAAACCATATCAAAATAGGCAAGCTGACAAGGCTGCCACTATATACAGAAATATCCCAAAATAAAGTGTAACAATACAGCTGACCAAAACACATATACAATCCACACAAGTCCAAGACACGTCTACCACCCACACCTGTCTACATACCTCTAAGATTATGATAGAGAAACATGGCGGGACAGGGCCCCGTCGTACCCCTGAATATACATGTATTTAACAAAAGGGTCTGTACCAAATGACTTGGCTCCGGATCAATGGAGCTCTCCAAATAGCTGAACATGAATCCTAGACTGGAGGATCACCAAACCGAATATCTGTACCTGCGGGCATGAAACGCAACCCCCCGAAGAAAGAAAGTCAGTACTAAATAATATACTGAGTATGTAAAACATGAAACACTGTAAAGAAGATCATAACTGGCCAGAAGATAACAAGAGACAAGTATGATAACCAAAATACCAATACAACCGTGCCATATTAAAATGAGAGTCAACTGTGCCTTATAAAAATGAGAGTCAAATCAAAATTATGGATGTCTGTCCATAGAATCACCGTATCTATATAAATATAACGTATCCCGACCCTCTAGTGAGGAACTCGATGGAATCATCATAATCATGGATACCTGTCCATATAACGTATCCCGGCCCATTCTGAGACTCAGTGAGCTCATCATCATCATGGATGCATGTCCATGAAATCATCATATATATACATATAACGTATCCCGACCCTCTAGTGATGGACTCGATGAACAATGTAAGGCTGTGCACGAACATGACCCGGCCCGGGACTCGGTGAAATGATATAACCACATCAAGCACGAATAGATTATCATGTGTAACCATATGCAATTTAAATCATCATTTTACTCTCAATGGAATAAATAGAATGAACTATCACTTGTAAAATCAAAGACAATTATCATATCAAGTATCAATGGGAATCAAGATTCAATGGAATGATGTACGTCTGTCGTACACTCATTTTATATAAATCATGCCAAAAGAAAGAAGGAATGATTTCACATACCTTATTGTCGAACTAACCAACTCAATATTTAGAATTCGTCTCGATTAGTACTTCGAACTATAACAATAGTAATTCGTTCGTCAACTCTATGACTTCTTAGTATAAGTTATATGTCGAATGATAACTAGCTTTTTCTATAAAAATTTGGGCAGTATTTCCCCTATTTATACACCCCTATTTATTATGATTTGAAACTTAGTACAACATTTAATCTTAGAATGGGAGTTGGTTAGAGCTTCAACTTAGCTATAGAGGAAGATAGACATCTGTTTTGAAGAGGAGAGAGATGTGGAAGATGGGGGAGGGTGGGTTTTCGAAAAAAAAAGGTGAGGGAATGAGTGAGTATGAGTATATGTGAGCATGGGCAGATTTTTAGGTGGGAGGTGGGAGGGGGGAGGGGGCAGTTCGACGACACATGTTCAACCACACATGTCTACAAACCACACATAATATGACGGGACAAGGCTCCGTCGTACCCCTGTATATTCATAAATATATGACAAAGGATCTGTACCAAAATGACTAGGCTCCAGAACAATGGAGCTCTCCAAATAGCTGAGCAGAAAATCCTAGGCTGGAGGATCACCAAACCGAATGTATGTACATGCGGGCATGAAACGCAACCCCCGAGGAAAGTGGGTCAGTACGAAAAAATGTACCGAGTATATAAAACATGAAGTATTGTAAAGAAGATCGTAACTTGCCAAAAGATGACAGGAGACAAGTATAATAATCAAAAATACCAATGCAACTGTGCCCTATGAAATGAGAGTCATGTATGTCCATATAATATACCGTACCCGGCCCATCATGGGACTCGGTGAATGAAGTCATATACATATACATACCGTACCCGGCCCCCTAGTGAGGGTCTCAGTGAAATGATCATGTGTGCACATACCGTACTCTGCCCATCATGGGACTCAGTGAAATAATCATGTCCATGGATGTTTGTCCATGTATATATCATACCCGGTTCATTATGAGACTCGATAAAATAATCATCTGTAAATCGTACCCGGTCCATCATGGGACTCGGTGAAATAATCATATAAATCTGGGCACGAACATACCCGGCCCAGGACTCGATAAAATGATATAAACACATTAGCACGAGTAGATTATCATGAGCAACCATATACAATGTAAATCATCATCTGACTCTCAATAGACTAAAATAGAATAAACTATCACTGTAAAATCAAAGGCAACTATCATATCAAGTATCACTAGGAATTAGGATTCAATGAAATTACGTATGTCCGCCGTACACTCCTTTTATGTAAATCATGCCAAAAAAGGAAGAAGGATAATTTCACATATTTATTGTCGAATTAACCAACTCAATAATTAAAATTCGTCTCAAGCAGTTCAACCTCGAATATTATCCTTTCAAACATTGCGTATTTTGAATTGCTGGAACGTTGCTAAATAATATTACAGAACATTTTGTTCTTGTATATATGCACGTTTATTGCATAAAATTGTTGGTACTGTACTTTGTTTATAATAGGATCCCAAACTCCAATATCAATTGAAATAGAGAGTATTTTCATTATTTTGTAGTGAGGTTGATGAGTAAAAAGTAAAAACATAGAGGTGACAGGTTTAAGAAAATAAAAGAGAATCGAATAGATAGAAAACTTTTGTTTAACATTTCCGGAAAGACCACCTATTTGTTCGTTTACCGGGTTCAGCACGAAAGGGCTGCTTGTTCTAGAAATCTGATCTCACCGGGCCGGGCGAAGGGGAAGGAAGAGATGGGTGGTCCGGGAACAACAACGAGAGAGGGCTCGTAGCCCCCCCTCTCACTCTTCCCCACGCCTATTTGTTCACCCGAGATGCAGAACTCTTTTTTCTTTTTTGTTTGAATAGATAGAGCCATGATACATTCCGAAATATTGTATGTAAAGGTAACCAACTGAAGCTTAGGAAGGAATGGAAAGATAGGAAGCTTGGAGAGCTAATGGGAAGAATACCATCTAAAGAGCTTTATCTCTATCATTATAGCAAAAATAGTGGAAAAAAGGAGCAAGAAAATGTATGCGCGTGACAGCAAGAAAACGGATGCAGCAAGAAAACGGATGCGCGTTACTAACACTAAAGTCAGAGGAAAAAACACGTTCTCTCTTTGCGAGATCCGAAAGTGGAGAATGCATAGCATTCTATGGGTACATAGGATCAAACGTAAAGCAGCGCTCTCTTGGCAGAGTTTTAGGCGGCAAGAGACTTTAGGGCTTGTTGGAGCTTCTGAGCGTAACGAATCGAAGCCGAAGATGGATCAAGGTAGCTTGCCTGCCAAGCCGATAGGCGAAGGGCTGAAGGATGGAACGTGCAAAGTAGATCGTGCACCTGTCGTGTGACCCGTTGGTCCTAAGCAATGTCTTGCGCGAAGCGACCCACAACGAAAAAGCTCCCCTTTATGTTAGGGGAGCACTAAAATGCAACTTCGATCGGATGCGGGTATCAAATCCCGCCGCTGAGATGTCCGGCGGATTCCTGGGCCTTGACGAATGGCCGGCCACCTTTTACGTTAGAAGAGCAAAAGGCCCAGGGCATAGCAGGATGAACCAATGTGAATGAGTGTAAGCTTCGTTGCCCGAACACGATTGGTGTTGTGATGTGTATGACACTCCTCCGTAATATCTTCCTATACCCTTTAGCACCTATGGTCTAACTAAAATAAAAGTACTCGTCAAGGGCCCAAGCGTGAACTACTTTGACTTTAGGGATTTGCTTCATCATTAGCTAAAGAAGAGAGACAGGGGGGAAGCTTAGTCTAATTGTCCGAAGTGATTCTTTCTTGATTGGATGCCAGCTTTCTCTTAATTCCTATCGTGCACTTACATACAAATCTATAGGTAGTTCATCTCCTTCTAAGAAAAATATCCAAAGTTTTCATTTTTGATCGAATTCCGTCTAGTGCCTATTATAGTACTGCCCCAGTAAGAAGTTCGTGAGGTGCCGCTGCAGCTTGGATTATCGTAGAATAAGAGGAGTCGTCTTAGGAAATGACTTAACAACAAAGACAGATGTCGCCGCTGCGAGGCGAGGGAGCAACATCTATGTAACCGGGACCTCTCATGAGAAATTGGATCCTAGAGCTGTGAGATGTGTCTTCACTGGTTATCCGACATCACAAAATGCTTTGATCCCATTACAAAAAAAAAGTATGTCTCTATGGATCTTCCAAGATTTTCAAATCAACCCGATTTTCATGACCCAACCAAGAAAACCTTGAGTCATCAACAAGAAGAACCTGAGTCAAGTGATCAGCCGTCTTTTAGAATCCCTATGTCATCTGCCCATAGAGAAAACAATGCTACTACTCCTCCAGGGGAAGATGCGGTCAAGACCAAATCTGATGATACGCTTTGGCGATGTTACCTACCAAATAAAAGGCCTGCTAGGTGATCGAAATCGCTCAGGTCAGTGAGGACTCACTCACTCACCTACTCCTTATCTATTTAATACTTTCTTCTATCTACTTAATTTAAAAGGCGGATAGGACCACTAGGGGCCCAGTTTGTCCTTCTTCCCGCAAGAACCCTAACCCTTCATTCTATTCCATACAGCCTTGGTAGGACATCTATTTCTCAATTCCATAGGGGCCAGAGCTCATATATGCGAAGAACTAACAGGAGCAACTATATATGTAATATCCTAGCTGTCAGCAAGGCAGGTCCGCTATAAAGCCTACCGTGAACTCAACGGCGTCAGTTATAATGATCCTGCTACTGTGAAAAAATATGCTAGACGTGCTCAATTGGGTGAAATTTTTGAATTGGATCGTGCTACTTTGAAATTCGATGGTGTTTTTCGTACTCCACTGAAAGGGCAACTAAAGGAAAGGGCATTCACCCGATCTATGACAACAAGGGATTGGACTCGAGCGAAGACTGGTAAAACTTATGATTGAAAGGCTTCCACTTTACATGTGTCATTACTGCACATAAAGTGCCTTTTGACTCATCAATGTCATTTAATGACATCCTTGATCTTCATGCAATTAACGCCTTGCCTCTTACTTTACGTTGCACGTGGACTATGTCCACTTAATCATTTATTCCTCATCCAATTAATCAATCATACACACAATTAATTTTAGATCACACTTCGTTTAAAATTCTAAAAATTCATAAGACCTTCGTATACTCGATATCATAATTCTGGTAATATGACATTAGTCAATCACCTCTTTTGGGATATACAATTATTATTAATCATCATCGTCACACTTGTTGTATCCAAAATTATTTTGGGATCGCATTCCTTGTATACTAATTTTCTTATTAGCATACGTAAATATAATAAAATTTTCCCAACACTCTGATTTATTTTCTTCGTTTACATGCTCAAATTGTTGTTCAAAATTACGAGTCGTTACAAAAATGATTATGTCGTCGAGAAAATCAATCCAATAAATAACTATTCTAAGTTGATATGCGTTATCCGACTTGGTGCATTGAAATGAAGAACGAGAAGAAAATTGGATTTGATGGTCGATGAACATGTTGTTTTAATGATGATGGTAATACAAGTGATATATCTGAAAGATCTGGCCCTAAACCAGTTTTAGGGGTTCAGAAATTTCAGTTTTGTGTTTCTGAGGATAAGGCACCGCGGTTCCATGATGGAGCACCGCGGTGCCTGCTAGGGTTTTGGCGGCGACACCGCGGTTCTATGATGGAGCACAGCGGTGCTGCCCAGATAAAGCCAGAGGCACCGCGGTCCTGTTTATGGGAGTCGCGGTGTTGTTCATCCAGAAGCTTGAAATTAATTTTTCGGACATTTTGCCTTCGAGGCACCGCGATGTCACCTGTTAGGACCGCGGTGCATGTGACGGTAATTACGGAACCGCGGTTCCACCTGTTAGGAACCGCGGTGCTAATTGGTTTTGAAGAAACAGTAGCACACTGCCTCAAAGGCACCGCAGTGCCACCAGTTGGAACGGCGGTGCCAACGACGTAATTATAAAAAATAAAATAAAAATCGAAAATCAGAAATTGAAGTTTAAAAGTTTCAGATTCTAAATCTGAAGTTTTAGAATTTTCAGTTTGAATTATCAAGTGAGTGGGGCGACTCTCTAATTCACAGATAAACTGACTTTTCTGAAAATAAGTTTTAAAATCGAACAGAATTGGTCCTTTCGGGCAAATTTGTAATTGAAGAAAGTTTTCTGAAAGTTGATTTTAGGTTCTGAAAATTACAAACAGGTCCCAGAAACTTGAAAATATTTTCTGAGTTTTGAAATTGTATTTTCTGAATTTATATGGGTTCAGAATTGAGCTTTTAAATACTTAAAGCAAACTGTAAATTTTAAAAGTTCACAGCAATCCTGAAAATCAGAATTTCAGAATCAGAAATCTTTAGGGACTGTTTGACATTTACATAGATTGTAGAATTTAGATAAATAGACACATAATTATCATTAATAGTATATTATTGTATAATATACAAATATGCTAAGTGATTGAATGTGATGCATTTAAATTATTGGCATAGCGTCTGCAATTATTGTCTGGGTAGGTGGCGCCAGTAATTGTTTAATTTCAAATGACCGCTATAACTGTCTGGGTAGACGACACTCAGTATATGATTAAAACAATCTTTTATCATGCCTATTGGGTTTGATGGTTTCCCATCTAATTGTGTTTAGATATTGCATGATAGGATGTCATATGATGTATGACTTGATTGTTGATCTTGAATAAATCCTCGAAAACTGAAAATGTTCCCCAAACATTAAATATTAGTCTAATTATAACACGCCGTCCATTATAATTGTTAGGATGCTAAGTCATTTTCGGCGATACAAGTGTTTATGCCAAAGCATATACGTCCGCCGTCTAATTATAAACTCTTTAGTGAAAATCATAGACATTTCTCATGACTAACATCTTTAGGAAATAGACTGTGGAGAAATCATATACGTCCGTCGTACTTTCATAAAAATTATGCCAAAATAAAGAAGGAAGAGTTTCACATACCTTATTGACGAACTAACCAACTCAATATTAGAATGTGTCTCGCCTAGCACTTCAACCTATAATAAAGGGTAATACGTCCGTCAATTCTATAATTTCTAGCGTAAGTTATATCGAATGACGACTCTCTTATTCTATAAAAATTCGGGCAACACTTCCCCTATTTATGTGCATATCCACAACTTACAAATCAAGTCAGCAATATCATATAACAATCACAACGTAGGGTATAATCAAAACAATTCCAAATATCTCATTTAAGTCATCATAACACATTCCTTCTCTTTTGCATTTATGCAATACAACTACTACAACAACATAGGTGATTACTCCACCTATTTCTCATGTTAATCCATATTAGAACAATCTTAAAACAACTCATCAACTCTAGTGACAACAACAAGAGTGTGAACCATATAATTGCAACATAACATCCCTTTTTTGCTCTTTAATTCTTTTAAGACATGTATTAGGAATTACCACAACATATATATATAGTTATAATCAAATTTTCAATATTTTAACTCCACCGAATCCGCCCCTAACTCGACGCGATAATATCCAACAATTTCCACGATTTGGGAGGGTCTCGGCCACAACAACCAAAATTCCGTAATTCTTTTCATAAATTCCTAAACTCAAATGTCATGTTTCAACACCCAAATACATCTTTAAATACCAAGATTTTTTTCAAGACTTCCTCCCATTTTTAACATGCAATTAGCAACAATAATAATAACAACAACACTTAATTCCAATTTACACAAAATCAGTCCCACAATTCGGCTACAACAACCACATGCAATCTCACTCCCATTTCCTCTTAATCTAAATTTAACTCTTAACACAAGTTCAATTCTTAATTTACAACAACATGAAACTTTAATTATATCATAGAAAAAAGGATTTATTACCTTAATTTCAAGCCAAATCAGTCCCAAAAATTCGTTCTCACTGCCCCTATTTTATGCAACATTTTCACCATTTCTTAACTTATAATTGCATGCATGTTTTGTACAAGTTTACTTCATCATTCTTGCATGTTTTTCTTCCAAAAATCTGAAAATTTGGATAAAATTTCGGCCAGCAATGGGTTCTTTTTTTTTACCCACTATTTGGTGCTAATCTTTGGCTTGTAATTATAGAAAAACTTAGGCTAGGAAGAAGGAACAAAAACTTCAATTTGTTGGCTATGAAGGATGTGATTTTCGGCCATGGGAGAGAAGGAGGCGAGGAGAGTTTTGTTGAAATGAATTGTGAAGTGAGATAGAAGATGAAAGGGTTTTCTTGAACTTTAAAAATCTAAAAATTGTTTTCTACACTTTGGTCCACTTCTCACCAATAATTAATCTTATGTCTCAATTCTTTTAAATCTTGAAAAACTCCATAAGACCTCGTATCCTCATTGTCATAACTTATATAATACGTTCTAATCCATAACGGAAATGTACAACTAACATTAAAATTTCCATTGTCACCCTCGTTGTCATCGAAATTTTTGTTCCGGAATCACATCCTTAAGTATATTCATTTCCTTAATTACATTCTCAATTAATGTCCCTAATCCTGAGGTGTAACACTCTTTCTGGAAAGGGGATCTGTGCCAAGGAGGTGCTTGAGTTGGTACATACGGACGTATGTGGACCATTTTCGACTCAAGCTAGAGATGATTTCTCTTACTTCATCACTTTCACAGGAGACTTATCAAGGTTTGGATATGTGTATCTTATGAGACACAAATTCGAGGCTTTTGAGAAGTTTAAGTCTGAAATTGAGAAACATCTCTCAAAGAGTATCAAGACTCTCCGATCTGATTGTGGGGGTGAATATTTAAGTAAAGAATTTTGTGACTACTTAAAGCTTCATGGAGTTCATTCCGAATGGACACCTCCTGGGACACCACAGATGAATGGTATTGCCGAAAGGAGAAACTGAACCTTGCTTGACATGGTTCGTTCCATGATGAGCTTTTCAGCTCTTCCTACATATCTTTGGGGATACACTATTTTAACCTCAATATATGTTCTAAACAGAGTTCCATCTAAATCAGTCGAAAAAACATCATATGAGGTATGGTGTGGCAAGAAGCCATCACTTAGACACATGAGGCCCTGGGGTGTCCTGCATATGTCAAGAAGTTGATCACTGATAAGTTGAAATCTAAAAGTGAGAAATGTTACTTTGTTGGGTATCCGAAGGAAATTAAGGGATACTATTTCTATCTTCCTGGAGAACATAAGATATTTGTTTCTAGGAACACAACTTTCCTTAAAGATGAATATGTCTACAAGAATGAGAGTTGCACAGAGATAGAACTTGAAGAAATTCAATAACAAGGTAACAAAGAGGTTGAATCCTTGCCTGATGATGAAGGCAAAAATTCAGTGGGAGTTTCTGGTGAAGATTGGGTATTTATGGTACCCTCTTCAGCAGTGGGAGTGCTACAAGGAGTAATGCAGAAATGCAAGATCTTTCGGCACAGACCTTGGGAGCAAGTGCACCAGTTGCATTTTCTCTCATTCAAGAAAGACATGAAAATGATATTATTGAAAGCTCTAATGTTGGTGGATCGACCAGCGCACAAGAACCTACTCACAGTCAGACATACCTGTAACTGAACTGCAAGACTATCAACTCCGTAGTTTTACTAGATCTCATCGTCCTCCGGAAAGACTAAATCTACTTGTGAAAACACAAAATGAGCTAGATATTTCAGATGATGACGAGCCTAGAACCTATAACGAAGCAATGCTAGACATTGATTCAAAGATATGACAAGAAGCCATGAAATCCGAAATGGAATCTATGTATATCAATCAGGTGTGGAACTTGGTTGATTTGCCAAATGGGGTTAAACCCATAGGATGCAAATGGAATCTTTGTGTTTATTCCAAACGCAAGGATGAGGGTATTGTCTTCATTATTATATATGTTGATGACATATTGATAAAGGGAGATAATAAGACCTAAATGCGATCGATTAAGTTGGTTGTCAAGACGCCGTGATGAAGGATTTAGGTGAAACCTGTTACATTCTGGGAATTAGAATCTATAGAGATAGACCTAATATATTGTTGGGACTGTCACAGCCAGTCTACATAGACAAAGTGCTTAAAACACTTTCAATGGAGAATTCCAAAAAAGACGGTCTTCCGATGGATCAAGACATCAAGTTATCAAAAAAGGGATGCCCTTCTAATGATATTGAACTTGAGCGCATGAAGAGGATTCCATATGCTTCGGCTATAGGATCGATCATGTATGCCATGACCTGTACTAGGCCAGATATGGCCTTTGCACTAAGTATGACTTGCAAGTTCCAGCTGAATCCTGGCGAGGAACACTGGAAAGCAGTCAAGAGTATTCTCAAGTACCTCAGGCGTACTAAATATTACTTCTTAGTCTATGGTGGAGTTGATAAGTTGGTTGCCACTGGGTATACCGATGCTAGTTTTCAGACAGATGTTGATGATTTCAAATCTCCATATGGTTACACGTTCATTTTCAACGGAGGAGCAGTGAGCTGGGAGAGTTCCAAACAGGCTACTACTGCAGACTTGACTACTGAAGCGGAGTACATTGCTGGATCGGAAGCTGTTAAAGAAGTTGTCGCGATTTCTGAGTTCCTGAAGGAACTAGGGGTTGTTCCGAGTGTCAGTTGTCCAACAACCATTTATTGTGACAACACTGGTGCCATTGCACAGACAAAGGAACCAAGATCAACAAACAGAAACAAACATCTACCAAGGAAGTACCACATCGTGAGAGAGATGGTGAAAGCTGAAAATATCAAGATAGATTACATTCCCACAGACAATAATATAGCAGACCCGTTTACTAAATCATTAAGCTTGGTGAAACATAATGGTCATTTTGAGAACATGGGTATTAGATATGTTGGTCATTGGCTCTGGGCCAAGTGTGAGATTTAAAGTATATGTATGTCCTATAGATAATCTGTATTAGGACACAATGTACTTTATACACATTCGTATTTATATTAATGATGATTAATATTATGGCAATTTGCATTTGTTGAATTATTAATTGATTGTTTATAATATTCTATAAATGCACTCCTAGAGGTTACGTGTTTATTAATGATGTGAGAATTAATATTATAACGTAACTCTTAAATTATCTCGACTAATGATCATCGAAATTGGGATATCGATGATATGCGATACGTCGACATTGGTCTGCATCATATCCTTAGGGGATGTAGTATGTCTCACTTGCTACGAGTTATGACAACTCGTGAAGGACACATGGATACTTATTGAAGTATTGGAATGCCCTGTTGATGTACTGTTTTGTTATATATGTCTATAATGTCATCGGCGTGTGGAAGATAAAAGTCCTTAGACTTGAGGTCAATATCATCTTGTTTACGGAGTAATGTACTTTGATCCTGTCCTAAGCTCAAATGTCTTATAGGTTGAGATGCGACTTGTTTTGGGTGCATTACGAATTGATTAAAGGTGGTATGTGAGCCAAGATTATGATTCATTTCTTGAATATATTTTCGAGTGAACACTCAGATACTCATATGGTATTAGGTTGACTAAGTCATTGGCGACGCGGTGGGACGTATGCGTGACATGGTCTTGTTGTCAACTAATATAGATGAGTTATAATAATCAAGTCATTTGAATAGACACTTGACAGATCCTAAGCTTGATTGAGTGTCATGAATGAAAGAATTTTATCTTCTCACATATAGGTTCAGTTCACATGTTCTGTGTAGCTAAACTTTACATATTGAGTTCGTCTTCCGGCGCAGTCTACGAGTTCCGTGAAGATCCTAATGTAATTACAAAGTCCTTATAAAGGTCTGAAGGGTAACACTAAGTCCTTGTCAATCCAAATCTTTATGTCTGATACTCATACACGAAACGTTAACTTTTTGGTCCTAGTATCGGTCCAATTCTAAAGTGCATCAGACCAATAACAGCCAGGGAGAGGGGGTAAATTAGATAATTGAAGCAATATGGATCAGATTGGTTAAAATGGAGAGCGCCCAAATTGTCCTAACCAGGCTGGGCCTGGAACGATCATCTCGCATATTTAATAGCGAGCATTGACCACTCATCATATCCCATCAAAACTTGCCTGAAGGATCATGTTTATCTAAGCCCACAGCCTCCATTCTTTATTCTACCCGCTAACCCCCACAACTCTCTTCATTCTTCGATGTGGGTTCTTTACCTCCAATTTTTTAGTGGAGTTTAAACATCCCAAGGCAAATGCTTTGGATAAAATATTAGATGGGCTTATTCAGCGTATTGAGTTCCTAAAGAAGATTAATTTCAAGGCAAAGGTCATTTTTAATTTTATTGAATCTTAGCCACCTCCACTTTTTTGGACCTACAACCTTATATTTTTCCAAAAAAAGGTGGAACTCTCACCCCGGAAGTCCTACACCCCGGTCCGACAGGTTTGTGAAGAAGGTTAATCATGGTAATTCAACTGATTTCAAAGATTAGACCACTACCCCCATGTGGGTTGGGAAATGACAATACTGTAGCATTTATCATTTGAGATAAATTTTTCCCTTAGTGAAATTAACCACATTTACATTTTAGTGGACTTGGCTGTTCACTTTTGGCCTCTCGTTGAGACGAGTTGATGAGCGGAGAAAAGGGCTATACCTCTGCCTAGACAAAGAGGACTTTAAGACAGCCTCGTAAGGGTGATAAGGAATCGTGTTATTGGCCATTGCGTAGTCAAAGGTAGATCCAAAATTTATACTTAATAGATCAAACCTTTAAGATATTGAATTCATTATACTGTTAAAGTTACGAATTCAATTAAATCCATATTCAAAATGCTATATTCAATTAAATTTAAACTTGTAGTTTCTTATGAATTTTGTGTAGGTTTTTGGCTAAACATGTACTTTTCTTCTGAGTCGATAGTCTATTAGAAATAACTTCTCTACCTCATAAAGGTAGAGATAAGATATACGTACATCCTATTCTCTCCAGATCCACCTTGTTGGATCACACTGGATTTGTTGTAGTTGTTGTATTGAAGAGTGTTCGAATTTCGATGGCAAATATGACTCTTGTTCCCATTAAAAAATTGTCAGTAAAATCAAAATTATACGATTATTTTACCGACTCTCATATAGATTTCAATGGAGAGAGATAAATTTCTCAATATAAATAATCGAATAAATTTTGATTTTGCTCACAAATTTAGGTTGTGGCTCTCTTTTGATTTCAATTCCATGATCCAACAAATTTAGCTCGTGGCTTTTTTCATAAACACGTGAATTTTATTTAACTTTGAATAAAAGCCCGACTAATTTTATAATCAGCTTTAAATTAAAAAAAAATCAACTGATTAGAATGTTGACTTGGATTAATTCAAACTTAAAATCAAAGTAAAAAAGGAGCAAAAAAAACTTGTGTTTTATTGGCTATATTTTCTTTCAAAAAAAATGCAAGATTGGGGTAAAGGTAAATTTTGCATTAACAAATATTTTATATTCAAATAGTTAACTGAGACATTTTGCATAGTTACGTTGCATTAATAGAACGTGGGTAAGTGCATATTAAAACCTGCATTTTTCTACTTTTTCCCGCTTACTTTTTCATTTTTCTAAGTAGAAATTTAAAAGAAAATCAATTACAATTTTTTAATGGGAAAGTCATTTTTGTCATCGAATTTTCGACAAAGGGTCATATTTGCCCTAGGTTAGCAAAAGGGTCACATTTGTCATCAATTGGACAAAAATGTCACGTGGATATCATTGTACCTTTTCGATGGCATATTTGACCTCATACTTTAACGGATAGCAAATATACTTTAACGGAGAATAAATATAGCCCTTTTTTTAAAGATCAACGATAAATATGACCCTTTTTAGAAAGTTAGATATAAAACAATATCAGAGAAAATGTTTTCTTCCTAATGTTTTTAAATTATAGAACAAAACAAAAAAGTTCATTTAAAAGTAAAGATAATTATGGTTTAGGAAGGGGGAGGGGTTGGAACTCATTTCAAGCATAGGGATCAGATTGGTATATAAGTGAGGGCGCCCAAATTGTCGTAACCAGGCTGAGCTGAAAGCCCTTCTCGCATATTTTAATGCAAGCATTGACCACTCATCACATCCCATTAAAACTTGCCTGAAGGATCATGTTTTTACAAGGCTCACCGCCTTCACTTTATTCTACCGCATCAGCACACAACTCTCCTCATTCTCCGATGTGGGATTGCTACTTCCAATATTTTATTGCCTACTCTCTCACTCACTCACTTGATTCCCTAGTTTCATTTTGGAGCCATATATTTTCTTTTTTTGATTTCCATCGGTACCTATTCAAGGTAAAGCACTTCCTATCAAAGATGATTTTATTTTAAATATTTGAATTCAAAACTTCTAGTTAAGAAGGGAGGAGTAATGCTAGCTGGAGAAAATTTATTGTTCAACTTATGGTGCACGTGAATCCAAGGTGCACGTAAATCTATGATCTCTTTGCGAAGTTAGGTATTTTATGTACATATTTTCTAAAATTGAAATATTATCTATCGACTACCACGCAAAAAAGTTGAATGATGCACTTGGTTAAACGCTGAGCTATTTACCCCGAGATATAAGGATTGATTTTCACTTAATCTTTTTTGTCTCTTTACCTTAGTGGTGCACCATGTTCTAGAAAATTTAGATGTTAGCTATATATTCAGTAATCAAAGGCTAATATAGATAGTTTACTCTTAAGTCTATATATATGTGAAGTGAAACACTATACTATAATTTTCTTTTACTATATTGTCAACATTGATGGGATTGGAGCTTCATCTCTTAGAGAAATTTTCGAAGGATCATCCGTATCTCCTTTCACACTTATATACAATTCTTGTCCAAGACCCCAATGTTCTGCATCCTGTGATCTCAAATTCCACATAATTTGATTGTCCAACTTTATTAGTATCGCCGTCCATGAATATGGATACACGTGCATTTCCAATTATGTGTTGAGATTGGAGCTTCATTCCTTGAAAAGAAGTTGCTTGCAAGCTACCTGTTTGAGCTACTTGCAAGTTGCAAAACAAATACGAAAGGAAAATCATTCATGGATACACCTGCATTTCCAATTATGTGTCGAGATTGGAGCTTCATTCCTTGAAAAGAAGTTGCTTGCAAGCTACCTGTTTGAACTACTTGCAAGTTAGAAAGGAAAATCCACGATTCCGTGTATTTTCAATTTGGTTTAATTTTTGAGTTTTTCTCACCACCTTTATTAAATATTTATACTCTATAGTATTAAAAAAATAGATAAAGAGCTTAAACAATTTACTAGTACATGTGATTGGATAGTCAGGATTCAGGAACTTAGTTCCTTACTGCCGATAACAAAATAGAGAGATATTGGATCTTATTCCTGTTGTTACACTTCATATGTTATCAAGACATTCATATTAAATTACAACGATTTTAGCAAAGTCAGGCTGCAAAATGCCTAATAAACATCTTTCCCTATCACCCTAATAAAAATCAATTTCCCAATCACCACATGATGGAGACTATATACAAGAGGCTATAGTTCCAAAGAGGAGGTAGCTAAGAATAAAGAAAACAAAAAATGAACTTTTTGCTTGAAATCTTCCTTAGAAACTCAAAATGCTGAATCTAAGCCATCTAATATATCCAAAACATTGGCCTTTGGATTTTTAAACTCTGTACAAGGGGAGTTACCCATGCTTCTACTTAGAGCCCACACCTTTTTCCGATTCTTGGGCAACAAAAACTCCTGGCTTTTGCTTCTTCCAGGAACCAAAGATCGCCTTTTCATCACTTTCTCTAGTAAGTTCCGATCTTCCACAGAAATCTGGACCTTAGTCGTTTTTGAGTTAGCGTTCGTCACCTCAGCCTGCAGAATAAGTGATCCTTTGTGTGTTGGTGATCGTCCTGGGAAAGCTTTGGGGCCGTTAAATCTAACCAGGCTGATGAGACGGTGAAGCCATGTCACTAGCTCGAGGACATGGTAGTCCATTTTCTGTTTGTCTGCATGGTAGAGTGTCTGCAACCGAATGAGGTTAACTTGTGGAGGGTTCTTCTTGCCAAACTCGCTTCTGTAAGGAGAAACAACCAATAACATCAGAAGTGGATCGAGAATTTAAGCTTGATAATATTCAATCTTTTGAAGTCCATAAACTCATGTAATACTCCCTCCGTTTCCATTTGTTTCTCTTAGTTACTATTTGAACGGTCAAAGGATATTTTAAAAAAGGGCAACCCGGCGCAAGGATATTTTCTTTGACCATAATGTTTTCAAATACTTCCTAAATATTCTAAATTGTTAATTATTGTAACTTATAGTACTTTTTATGTAATTTCTAAATATGTAAATTTTATTTCAAAAAATAGAAGATTCTATATCCGGATTTACCCCAAACGTTTTAGTTTGATCCTCGTACTCCAGATCAAACCACATAATTGAAACATCGGGAGAATTTGTTAAAATTTTAGTGAATTTTCACTGGGTATGTTGTTTTACATCTATATTTGTGTCCCATATTAAAAACTGTGTTCGATTGAATCCACATTGAAGTATTATATTCTTCAAAAATGTAATGACAGAAATATGGAACTAACCCGGTATTAGCCCACTCTCCAACCCATCCAAAGCCTTGGTGTGCTCTGTTATCAAGTTGCCAAGAAAGAAAAAGACAAAAGAATCAGATATATTAGCAAAATCGGAAGGGGGACAGGACTTCTAGTGTAATTAGTTTATCCTCTAGTTGAAACAACTAAATTCATAATTTGGCACTCAGTTCGAAGAAAACCATCGAAACACATACTTTGTAGTATCTGCAGCTATTGGGACAAGCCACTGGAGAGTTTTTTCCATCTCTGTTTTTATCTGAGGAATTGTGAGCTGCAAAATGCACAACGAAGAAAAGAAGAATGAGAATTAATAAGGACTAAGTTACACCATTAACCCCAGATGAGAACAAAAGGGAGAAAGGCGAAGAATGAGAAATTAATATGGACATACATCTTCCTTTGCATCAATCGCCTGCAGACGTGAACGAAGGGCCGTTTTTATGGAGGCAGGTAATCCGTTATATAATCCGTCCCTCATGTTAGGTGGAAGAGAGGTGGGGCGTGAAGCCTGACATGATATTCAATCCCATTGTTATGAAAAATATTAAAGTAACCCTAAACAACGCAATTAGTAGCACTCTAATTCAGTAAAACTTACAATGTTATCGATTTGAGTAACTAAGTTAGCATAGTGTAAAGCAAGACCAGCTACTCCCAGTCGTTCTTGTTTCTTCGCAGGCTCCTTGCTAGCAGATGCCAATCCTGCAAGAAGCATAGAAATTTGTCTACATTTAAGAAAACAATCATACCCCGGGAAAGAAAGGCAAAAATGCATACATATGAAAGTTAACTCTTTCGTTGTAAATAGAAAGAGAAGTACTTAAAATGAAAACACGGAAAACTGAGACCATGAAATGTTTACCATCTGAGAGAAGGTAAAGGTTCATAGAAAGACGTTACAACAACAACAACATACCCAGTGGTCTGGAGAGGGTAGAGTGTAGGCAGACTTTACCCCTACCTTAGTAACTTGATATTTATAGCTATTTCTATGTATAGTCACTGCTAAAAAACCTGATTTTAAGGAAAATTCTTGATTGGCCAGTGCTAGACACATTCAAGATGTTAAATATGTTGACTTGGAGATAATCTCTAGTAGAAGGGGAAAATTTCTGGTAAAATGTACAACTAATGATTTGTCACAACTCCTTTTTTTTCTCCTAAAATGTTACTATGAAAATGCAGTGACTCGGGAAACTTGGACACTGAAGATCCGAAGAAGGAAAAACAACCGAGAGTGTCCTCCATTTTTCCTTGGGACTTGGTAGTTCTTAGCTTGAGTAATTAATTTGTACATATTTCCTAAATTCGGTCAAGAATTTTTTTAAAATTTTTAGTGTAACTAGACTGTCCCTTTGTTTTGTTTTCCCTTTCAGTTTACTTCTTCTCGAGTCAGTATAAGGATTAGTATGTTTTCTATATCCATTATTAATGAAGAATAGTTCACTAAGATAAAACGTAACATGTAAAAGCTATTTGCGGCAAAAGAATAAGAGTGGCTGGTGTAATTTAGTGGTGTAATGCGCCAATGGCCATTACCGATGCCAATGATTGTTTGGTTGATGCTCTCTTAGCTTCATTATTTGCAAATAATAGCATGCCTATGACGATAGCAATAAAATTTGAACTGATAAATAAAACCACAGCTATTCTCGTACCATTGTCCCCGAATGCTTCCACAATTGCTTGATGAATATAAGTAACAATGTCAACAAGCTTCTCCACAATCTACAATGATTAAATTTGGGATTAAAAAGTGGCCATCTCCAAAGATAAATAATAACAGCACTCTTAAAAGGAAAAAAAGGACAATTTCCATTTCAATCACTAAATCAAACGAAAGTTTGTTGCCTCCATGAGCTCTAACCAATTACCAAAGTATATTTGAAAAAGTTCTCTTTTCACAAGTCTTATTATTTTGATTTTTGGAAATGTGAAAATGCATTCCTTGAAAATGATATAAAA
Source organism: Przewalskia tangutica (assembly GCA_029844215.1). Taxonomy (NCBI): domain Eukaryota; kingdom Viridiplantae; phylum Streptophyta; class Magnoliopsida; order Solanales; family Solanaceae; genus Przewalskia; species Przewalskia tangutica. The sequence continues at coordinate 103,122,531 of CM056736.1, read as the reverse complement.
TGATTTTTGGTCAAAGTACCTCTTCCAAACCCTTAGACCAAAGAGATTTCTTTTTCATGCTCCTCGCAATTTTTCTTTGATGTCTTAGCTCACTCTGTAACATCATGAGACCTTCTCCTACAAGGGAAAGGAAATATGTCAATCTGTATGTTAACCTACCAAATTATCAAAATGACGAAGAGCATATAAGAAGCAAGAACTCTATAGAACAACCAAACACTAATAATGTAATATTTCTTTTTTATTAAGCCAGCAAAAGATTTTATTGATGTAAACAGCACTTAGATGGTATTTGAGTTGTACATTGCTATTAGATACAAAAGTCAGTTTCTTTATTTACTGTGCAAGAAAGAGAGGAAGTCTATAAGAGAGTCTATATCGGTTACATCTGTCACAACTGAACTAAAGAGTAAAAGAATTAGTTCTTTTTCTAAAAAAATACTTGGTCAAATGAGTACCACTAGCGAGAGAAATACAATTTAGAAATAATTGTTCAGTTATATGCCTCACTATGTTGCTCCTCTTTTTTCACACAGAATTCCCGTTCAAACAAAAGCCAGATAAATTCTAGAACAAATGATAAATCACAGAGAAAAACTGCCATGCCTTTTCGAGGTAGATTTAAGGAATCTAATTCCTCAAGCTTCCTTCGATAATCCTGTTCAAATCTGTCCAGTGCATGTAGCTCATGATATAATTCCTGTAAAGACGTCAATGGTCAGGGTCTCATCACTGATTTTGGAATATCCAATATAGATGTGAACAATATACATCATTTCAGAATTAAGAAAAAACAGATGTAGTAAAAGAATCAGGTAAATTTCCCTCATTGGTGACACTTTAACTCATTTTTTCTTAATATATTGCGTTTTTACACAAGACAGTACAACAACAACATATTCAGTGAAATCCCACAACGTGGGGTCTGAAAAGAGTAGAGTGTACGCAGATCCTACATCTACCTTGGTAGGTAGAGCGGTTATTTTCGAGAGACCATCGGCTCAAGACAAAGCAAAAATAAGAGAAACGGTCAGACCCGATCAAAAAAAAAAAAAAAACAATATGAAAATGCTGGTATCAAAAGCGAATAAGCCATAATAGTGCATTCTGAAAAAATAAGCAGTAACTAGCGCGGATAAATAAGCTAAACAAAGTACACTAAAGAACACATAGCAGTAGAAATACTACCGAGTACTATAAAGCAATATTGCGCCTATTAGTATGATAGGCTAAGCGGGCCTACAATAATAACACTACAACTACCAGTTTGCAAGCGTAAGTAGGACTATACTTGACTACCTACTACCTACTACCCTTCTACCATAATATGTGTCCTCCATAACCCCCTATCTAAGGTCATGTCCTTAGTAAGTTGCACCTGCGCTATATCCCGTCTAATCACCTCTCTCCAATACTTCTTCGGTCTATCTCTACCCCTCCTGAACTTGTTCATAGCCAACCTCTCACACCTCCGCACTAGGGCATTTGTGTCTCTCCTCTGCACATGTTCAAACCATATTAACCTCGCTTTCCGCATCTTATCCTCCGCTGAGGCCACTCTCACTCTGTCCCGGATATCATCATTTCTAATCATATCCTTCCTTGTATGTCCACACATCCATCTCAGCATTCTCATATCCGCAACTTTCATCTTCCGGATGTGCAAAATGTTCCATAGTTCGATTCGAACGGCTACGTTGTTCTAATTATTCCCCGCCCCCTCTCCTTTTAAAATTTGACGTACTTTCCAATCACAAAACCCCGCTTTTTTTGGTGTCCACTATTCTATTCCCGATCTTTTGAAAATTTTGACTGGCCAACACTTCGCCTCATACAACACAGTCGGTCTAACCACCGCTCTATAGAACTTGTCTTTATGTTTTGGTGACACCTTTATGTGGCATAAGACTCAAGATGTGAGCCTCCATTTAATCCACCCTGCCCCAATACGATGTGTGACATCGTCATCAATCTCTCCATCCCTTTAGATAATAGACCTGAGGTACTTGAAGCTTCTTTTTTTTGGAATGATCGGAGTACCAAGCCTCACCTCCACACCTGTCTCAAGGTCGCTCCCGTTACTGAACTTGCACTCCAAATATTCTGTCTTAGTCCTACTCAGTTTGAACCATTTAGACTCTAGAGTCTGTCTTCAAACCTCCAGCTTAGCGTTCACTCCGCTGCGAGTCTCATCAATCAGGATTATATCGTCTGCGAATAACATACATCATGACACCTCCCCTTGGATTAGTCGTGTCAGTCCATCCATCACCAAAACAAATAAGAATGAGCTAAGAGTTGATCCCTGGTGCAGCCCCATCATCACTGAAAAGTGCTCCGAGTCACCTCCTACTGTCCGTACCCTGGTCTTGGCTCCATCATACATATCCTTGATCGCCCTAGTGTACGCCATAGGTACACCTCTAACCTCCAAACATCTCCACAGAACCTTCCTAGGGACTTTGTCGTATACCTTCTCGAGATCGATGAAAACCATATGTAAGTCTCCTAATAAGATGAATGGCTTATATGGTCGAACGCCCCGGCATGAATCCAAACTGGTTTTCAGAAATAGACACGCCTCTTCTCACCCTCATCTCCAGTCGATGCTAGATGTTTTGCTATTAGGGTACCACCAAAGCAGCCTGAAGAACCTGATGGTAAGACTTCTGAACTAGCTCTTGATGAAAAAGAATTGAACTCCTCTGAAATCAGAACTGTGGAAAAGAAGAGAAGGTGGAGAGAAAAAATGGTGCTCAAATGGATATGCGGAGGGGACACTCTACCCCCTTGATTTAGTAAATAACATGCGTCCGGCTAAAAGACGTTAAAGACAGCGCTACTTGGGAGGCAACCCAATGATTTTACTTATGTCATTTAAATTTTGTTTTAGTTTAGTTTATTTTGTCTTGAACAGTCTCACGATCTGGTATGTTAGTGTTTTTGGATGACATATGAAAGACATGACTCACTCCGAAGGGCGAATGGTTAGCAATGCAGAAAACTGGAGGAAACTGGAATTTTGCTGGAAATAGCATCGCGGTGCAGGGTCATGGAACCGCGGTTCCTCCTTCGGTAATGTGCACAAAAATTTGTCGTTCATCCCAAACCTCCGTTGTGACCGCTGTGTGTGTCAGTAAGTTGTCCCTTTATTTTTTTAGTCTTCACACATTAGGGACAATGTGTCGATTAAGTTTGGGGGTGTCTTATTTTGTCTTATTGTTTTTGAGTTTTTATTATTTATTTATTTGTCTTTCCGTTGTTTTGTGTGTTTTTTAGTCATATTTTTTTTTGGATCATGCATGTGTAGTTGCTAACGATATTGAGTGGATAAATGGGATAATGTAATGAAATTGAAAGCAAATATCTGTGTGCTTAAGTTAAATATGCCAAAAATTCATGACATCTAATTATCTAGAATATTTGTGTTTATCCTATGTGTGTCAGTTATGGAAGGAAAGGTTGAAAAATGTCTAGAAAATTTGTTTGTTATTTGAGGCGAAATAGTTAAGATATATATGTTTAGGGAAATGATTCAGACATTTCTTTAATAGTCCTTCTTACCATTCATTACCTATCCTGACATAAATTGTATCACTAGTCAACCCCTTTGAGCCTAAAATAAGATCTTTCTTTGACACTCAATGATTCATTTGTTGTGCCATAAGTGATATTTGAAAACTCTTGAAATAAAAAGTGTTGAAAAAGAATCGAAAAGAGAGTATAAATTTGATACACCCCAATGAAAAATATGCAAAAATCTAAGTTTGGGGTACTTGTTATTTATAATGTATCTCATTCTCTCAAAAGAAAAGAGGGGAGAAAATAGGTATGAAATTGAAAAGAAAGTCAAAAAGAAGGAAAAAAGTTGAATGAAAATGTTTATGATACGTAATTGAGCCTAAATGCCTACTTTTACCTACCCCTGCCTAAGCCTACATTACAACCAGTGAAAGTCCTGATGATCTTTAATATGTATGTCTATGATTAGTGGAGAATAGCAAGTAAACAGATCTATAGCGTTTGGGAAAGATGGAATGAGATTGACATGCATAGGTTAGGTATTTGTATTTCCAATTGATAATGATCTAAGTGAATTTGCGAAATATCTAACTTGAAATTCTAGATTGCTAATTACTCATGCTATGTATGTTCTAACATATTATCTCAACTTTCATCCATGATCTTGAAGAAGCATTGCTATAACTATATGATCCATTTCATAGAGTCTTTGTTTTTATTTTTGTTTTTGTTTTGTGCTTACTCAAGGGCGAGTAAAGTGTAAGTTTGAGGGTGTTTGTTAAGTGTATTTTGTATACACTTTTGAGTCCTTTTTAGTTAGTATTTCTCTTTTATTTTGCGTTTAGTATAGTGTTAGGTGTGTTTTTTTTCGTTTGTGTCACAGCGGTCATAAAGGAGAAGATACTACTTTTGAGGATGAAATGAGCTTAACTGAGGATGAAAATTGCACAAGCACGGCCCAATGAATGAAGCCTAAGAAGTGCGAGAAGAATGTAAGAAATCGCGATTTGGACAAAAATCAAAGAGGCACCGCGGTGCCTGGCCAAGTAGCACAGCGGTGCCATTGAACCGCGGTCATGAAAATTAGCACCGAGGCGTAAAAATTATCGAAAGTCCGAAATTGAATCACCGTCGAAGGCACCTAGGTGCCTGACAGAGGAACTGCGGTGCCTCCATTCCAGTAACTTCCAATGATTTTCAGCCAATTAGCACCTAGGTGCCTCTCAGAGGAACCGCGGTGCCGACACGTATTTTTCAGGCGAATTGGAGAGGGTTTTTATGGTTCGAAAGGCAACTTTTCTCAAGTATAAAATCCCTAAACCCTGCTCATATACCATACCTTATACCATATTACAAACACAACTTTGGAGAAGAGAACGACGGCTACAAGCTACAATTGGAGACATCTTATTGTTCAAGTTATTTTCTTTCCTTTACTTTATTTCAGTTTATGTTGGATTGTAATATAATTCTTGACATGACAATGTTTAGGAGCTAATTACTTTAGTAGGGTTTTCATCGCATCTTCTTGAAACTCTTTCATATAGTTAATGCATTGATTATTGATTTCTTCTTCATCATATTAAGATCTATTCAATATTGTTATGATTGCTTGATAATTAACTAGCAACTAATTGTCATCACTTATATGATTTCGAATCAAAAGTCTGAAAGGTGAGATTTGAATATGCTGTAATTATCTAGACATAAGTTAAAATCGTGGACGAAAGTACCCTGATACTTGTGTAGTATTTAAAGGTTATTGCTCTTAAACCTCCTATGTTGTAAAACTTATCATAGAAATATAGAAAGTTTCTGCACTAAGTTGAGCTCTTGTATGTCCTAACCGGAATATAATGACAGATTAGTTAACTTGTTATCTTAATAAGAAGAAGGATCATTAGCATTGCATTAACACGTGAAAGAATGAATAGTTGAGGAGATTGGAACCCTATTTCCTTCATAACTGTTATAAACCCAAAGGCTTATAATCTTAAGTTTATTTCCTGAAATTAGTCATAATTCGTAGTTATAATTCTCAAATTAAAGAACGTCAACCAAATAGATATCATAGGATAGATAATCGATACTTAATAAACCAGTCTCTGTGGACGATAAACTCGGTCTTACAGACTATATTACTTGGAACGATACGTACACTTGCGTAAGCATCTAGAAATATCGCAACAGCATTCTCGTCGTCTTAAAAATGAAGTTAAACTTAGCCAGCCACTCCAAACATGCCCTGCTTGCGCTTTTTCAAAATTCAACTAGGATCTCATCAAGCCCGATCGCTCGTCCCTTGCGCATCCTGCGAACAACACCATTAACCTTCTCAACCTTAATGCTTCTACAATACCCAAAATCCTGATATCTACCAGATTGCTTCAGATCTTCCAGCACAATGTCTATCTCCTTTTCCGTTCAAGAGTTTATAAAAGTAAGACTACCACCTCCGCCTAATATACGCATCCTCCACCAGTACTTTGATGTCCTCGATGCACCTCACGTGATCCAAGTCACGATCCCTCCTCTCCCTCGCCTAGGCTAATCTGTACAATTTCCTATCCCCGCCTTTTTCCTCTAATTCCACATAATTCCACATACAGGCGTGCTTTTCGTTCAAAAGCAGTCATTTTGTCGTCGTAACTTCAAGCTTTGCCTCCTTTCTCGCCATACACCGCTTTCTTCGCCTTCACCTTCTCTTGAATTTTATCATTCCACCACCACTCCCCTAGATGCCACCACAGATATCCATCGAGACCCCAAGCACTTCTCTAGCTACCTCTAGAATGCAACTGGCCGTCCTGTCTCACATACCGATCGCGTCCCCACTACTCCCCCAAGCCCCTCTTGGCCATCAACCTCTCCCCCATCTCCTTTGCACTAGTCATGGTCAAACTCCCCCATTTGATTCTTAACCTGTCATCCACAACCCTCCTTTACTTCTCCATCTTGATCTCCAAATCCATCACCAAAAGCTTATGTCGTGTTGTAAGATACTCTCTCGGAATAACCTTGCAGTCTTTACACAAGACAGTATAACCATCATTAATCAGAAAAATATTCTTGCTGGTAAATGCAAATATTGGCAAATCTCATGCAATAGGTCAAGTACAACATCAAGGAAATTTTAAAGCCCTCAAGAAGCACTCGTACTACAATATTGTCCCAAAATTATTACAGTTCATGTAAGTGAAAAGGATATGAAAAAGATCTTGACTGAAAGAACAAAGGAGGAATTTACTCATACTGTAAAACAGAGTTTTTAGCTAAAACTGTCCCTTACCTAATGGAGTAGGTCTATTTTGGTCCGTCAAATATAACCTTGAGCATCACTTTAGCAAAGGTGCTCCATTTTGCTAGTCACCATTAGATTTTAAGTCCATTCTGTTAGTTGTACCAAAGGTGCTCCACTTTGGAAAACTTAAGAGACTAAAGATGCTCAAGGTTATGTTTGAAGGACCAAAATAGACCTACTCTCATAATAGATAAGGGACAATTTTGGCTTAACATGTTGAGAAACAAAAACTTTTAGAAAGGCACAATGCATTGCAAAACGAGCTACTAACTTACAGAAGTATGCTGAGCCAGAATGCTCAGTTCCTGCATCATCAATTCAGCCGCTGACCTTAGTTGTTTATGAGTAAGAGAGTCCGAGTCCACCCTGAGAAGTGGTTACAACTTCTGATAAATATATTTAATGAAATCAGAATGGTTTGACTTATCTACAATAAAAAATGGTGTTAACTTACCTGGAAAAATATCGATCTAGGTTGTGCCATTGTGGGTCTTTACACATATCTCCAAACCTAATGACTTCGCGAGAAAAAATGTCAAATTCCTCCCTGCAAAAACAAATTTATTTTCACCAAGGCTTATAAACTGCTTACAGCATTACAACTTCTTGTAGAATTCTGAAAGGCCCCTCCAAACTGTAGTTTGACTCAAAGTCTGAATGAATAATGTTTCACCAATTAAGAATTTAGTTATACATACTTCCACCGTTGTATTTTAAGATACATTGAACCTTGAACTTTCAAAATGTAACAACCTTAGGAGAACCACACCCCAAAAGCTAGCTATTAAGGTGGAAGAGCCCAAGGCTATTTAAACCCCACATCAGCACATATTAGTACCGATGTGAGACATAACACAAAATCTAGGTAAAAATTATATAGGAATATCCTCCATTACGATACTGTTATCAATTAGCGAATAGCGAACATATCAGGAGATAGTATCTTAGAAATTAGGTCATGTTAGAGGATTTGTCTACCTTCGCAAAATCATTTCTTACTGTTAGCAAAAAAAATCTCATTCTATTTCTGTGTTAGTTTCACCTATGATCACTAAATTTTATTCTCTATATATAATATTAAAATCGCAAAATAACTTTTCATCGTATTAAACTAACTGAACTTATCAATTATAAGGGTAGAAGTCACACACCTATTTTTTTCACGTTGTAAAGTAACTAAACAAAATCTAGTATAACAATAACATCATTAAACTTTACCCTCTATACATACAACGACAAAATTTGAGTACCCATCAAGGTTGACTTTACTGTTATAGTGGATAAAGTTTTATGATTTATTGTTATAGTGGATACATTTAGTTACTTTACATGGGAAAAAAAATTGTCACTTTTTCAGTTACTATAACGGGACAAAATATAATTTTCTCTCGGTGACTATATCAAATTGACCCTCATCTCTTATAATATATTGTTCAATTTAATCCTAACCATCTTAATTTTATCCAGGAATGTATGCAGACAATGAGAAACTGAAGGAAGTTATGCATTCTAACCTTTTGTCGGCAGCAGCAATAGCAAGCAGCTCCTTCATATTAGTTGAAACCAACTGCTGCACTCCTTTTGAAGGTAGAATTTCCTTCTTTAAATACTCGACATTTTCACTGGAAAGAGATTGCAACAAATTTGCACCTTTGGTAATAGTATTCGCAACCTCGAATGCTAGAATATCTACTTTATTCCCCCTTGATGCCATTCCTGTCATAAAGCCTCCGGAATTCAAATTTGTCATGCTGCTCCCAAGTGTATCTAATACTTCTACTGCTTTCTCTAGGCCGACTATACTGGCCTTTCCAAGAAAAGAACTGGGAGCCTATCACAAGAAGAAATCTAGATTACTTGAAATGTAAAAACAAAACAAAAAATGAAAAACAAGAAAAACACCAAAAATTTGTTTGTTTTCAAACTTAAGTCATGGTTCTTCACTTCAACTCGACTTAATTAATTCACCTCGATTTTTTTTTTGGTTCGACAAACTTATCATTTTTTTAACGATTTGACTACTCATTAAATGTTTATGTAGGCAGCTTTAGCCTCATCTTTTCTGATCAATCTTTACTATCATCAGGTACACCTCACATTCTATACAAGCAAATCTAAAACAACTCAATATTAAGCTTTCATAAACATGCCACAATAAAGTTGTCATATGCGGCAGTTTCGGCACAAACTAATCAGTACGTGCAATTTATCTCCTATGCCATGGAGCCATCTCAAACTTTTTGAGAAACACCAAAGATTTCAGCCAAAAGATCATGTTGAATTATGCAAAGCTTCTGAATTGCTGACTTCACCAATATAATCACATTTGAGATTGCAAGACCATGTGTTGAGATGCGGCAAACACCGATAGCATCATCGGTGCTTTGAGAAGAATTCAAGAATGCACAAGATGTCAGTTTTACCATATGAACTCGAAATTAGTGAGTCTATAATCTATGAACAAATATTTACTGCATGCTCTAGCCCAAGCCCAAAGACATGCCGCCAGCTTGCTAGTACCATTCTATTTCTTCTGAAGCAACTGAATTGGTTAGAGGACTTCGAACTACTTTCACTTGCCAAAGGCAACTAAACAGAACTGCCACATTGCCCAGCTCAAGCATAAGCACATCAAAGACAAGTCAAGACACAGCAGGACTTACGTTTTGGTCCTCATACGGACAAGTAGAAACATCAACTCCAATATCACCTCAGTTTTACACACATTCAGGAGCCCTTTGGCCATGAGAATTATTCACTTTTTCCATCTTGGAGTTGGATTCCAAATTTGGAAAAGTGCTCCAGACCTGTTTTGTATCTCCATCTTCATAAATTCCAAATAAAGTGCTCTCTTCATTTCTTTGCATAAAGTATAACCAAACACAACTACATCTCAACTCCAACTTCATATAAAGTGAAAAACTTGGAATCTATGGCCAAACGCCTACTAATTCCACTAGCTTCTGAATGCAAAAGTTTCGATTCAAGTCAACTTATGCGGTCAACTAACTCTTCTTTCCAATTTTCTCTCTTTCATTCTCAAAAAAAATTGTCTCTCTTTTTCCATTTTTGGGCCAATTTCCTTCAATTTTAATGTGATCGGGCAAATCAAAAAGGGTAAGATCTTTTTTGTGATCAGATACTTAGCATCAATAACGCATACAATAAATGACAAGCAAGATCATCTTTGACACGCTATACGCAAGCATCCAATTAGCATCAATAACGCATACAATAAATGACAAGCAAGATCAGCTTTGATACGCGCTATACGCAAGCATCCAAAACACACCAACAAAGATTATGTTTCCATAAAAATGAGTACCTTGTTCCCTCCTGTCCTAGAAGGTGCCGGTGGCTTCAACTCCCGGGAAATAGACATGTACAGTTCACCAGAATCATATAAATTAGGTGTCCCACGAAAAGCACCCACATCAGGGTACGAAAAAGAATCATCGTTTTTCTGATTTCCAATGCTCTTCACGGACTTCAGCTTCATCGAAGACCCTGAGGTGCTCTCATGGTGAATTTCAGCTCTATTTTTCGCCGTCCCACCTGCACAAACACCTCCCATTTTGCTCCCAACACTCGAATTGGAAAAAAAGATTCAAACTTTACACCTATCAGAAGCAAAAACAAAAAGAAAAAAATCATCAGAATCAAAAAAAACAAAGAATGAAATCAATCCATTCCATTTTCAATGAAGAACCAAAAGCAAGAATAAAAGACATCAGAATTAAAACAATAAAGAATGAAATCCAATCCATCAAATCTATTCAAATAAAATATACTATAAGCTTATCAGGGACCAAGAACTAGTCCGATACTAAAATTAATTCCATTTTCAATGATTTCAACACTTAAAACATAAAAAATAAAAGAGGGTATTCATTTTTATCACACAAACATACCAAAAATAAGTCCACATAACGATCAGCTGAACAAGAACACTAAATTGAGAGAAAAACAGGAACAAATATGTAAAGGGTTCAAGTGGGGTTTTAGGTTTTCAAGATCATAAATGAGAAACCAAGAAAAAAAGATTACTAAAAATGTATAATACCGCGTAATATTGAGCAAAAATTCAAGGATAAGATGAAAAAATTGAGTATAGAAGAAGATTTAGAGGACACGGATAAGCAGCTGAATTACTTGACCAAAGATTGTTGTTTTTTGCTTACTTTTTTGTTTGTACTTGGTGTATTGTGAATGGGTTTTTGGTTTGACTAAAAGAGAGGGGAAAAGTTCAAAGTTGGGCATAAAAGTCTTGCACTGAAATGTATACTACGTATATCGTCTCAGTTTAAGAATTGCCCGCCGTCCTTGTTTTTCTTTTAAGCTGTTTCTTTGTCGCCGTCGGTCTACGGGAGGATACTCTTTTTTATCATTCTACCCTTTACAAATTCTTATTTTCGGTTCTGTGCTATTTTAATTTTATATGACATTATTTAGCGAGATCACCTTAACGGAAGAACGTAAACGGCATTGAGGATGAGTTCGCCGGTCAATAAACGACTTCTATCTACAAGTGTTTTTATTATGGATCATAGGATGTTGTGACATTATTTAGCGAGATTACCTTAACTGTATTGAGGATGAGTCCACTGGTTGACAAACAACTTCTATCTATCTACATGTGATTTTATTATGGATCATAGGATGTGATGAGGAATACGGATTATGGTAGAAGGTTAGTAGGTAGTTGATCATTGTCCTGCGTATCCTTTCGTATTACTCTTCCTGTCCTTCAATTTCTGTTACTATTTATTGTTTCTTATATTTCGATTATTGTATTAACTTGTGGTAGTTACTGTGATAGTTACGGCTCTTTTTTCAGGCTGCTCGATAATGCTTTATTTAGTATCTTGTCATGGGTTATTCGTTTTTGTTATTTTTTTCTTGTTGCTATAAATTATTTATCCTTGTACCGAAGGTATACTGAAAACACTTCCTCTATCCCTGAAGTAGGAGTATAATCTGAATACATTCTACCCTGCTCAGACTTTACTTTGTGTATTTTCACTGAGTGTTGTTATCGTTTGATGTTGTATTATTTCGCGAGACACCAAATTTGAAAAATATTTGAAGTTGAAATTTAAAATAAATATTTGAAAGTAATAACTGATTTTGAACATTCATTTCACTTGGTAAAAAGGGGGAATAGTAGTTTTAGTCTCTCGGTTATTAGATTTTAATTTTCATACGCGAATCTATATATGGTTTGAAGTGTATAAGTTTTCATAACAGCCTCAAGTTAGTTAATATAGTGATTGGGTTTCATAGGAGTGTAGGTAACAACTATTGGGTTTACCTAGTAGACGAATTAACTCAAAATTGAGTATACTTCATTATCAAACATATCGAATTATTATCTATTGACCAAATAAAATCATTCACCATCATTGTTAGTTAATTCATCCCCACCGATATTTATGTCAGTTCAATAAATACATAATATATGATCTAATTATATTTATATAGCTAAATTATAATTATTTAATATATATAATCTTAAATTTTGACTTAATAATAAAATAGTATGATTTTATATAAATATCAAGTGCGAGTAAGTTATTATCCTCCATCTCCTTTTGGCTACTTGTCAAACTCTTCTTATTTACCTTGGCGTGCTTCTTCTTTTTTCCATTATTTTATTTAGGGGGGTTAACCATCAACTTTTGTGGAAATTAAATATTATGGAGTGTACTTGTAAGAATATCTTCTTTCCATTTTCATTCATTATTGTGTATAATATATAATAGTATAAAATTACGAGTTAGGCTACAAACTATGTAACTAATTTGACTAATTACAATTAGATTTAACTAACTAAATATAAAAAGATATACAAGAATATTCTATCAAGTATTCTATCACACTCACTCAGTTGAAGCGGAAGGTTCTCGTACGCTGAGACTGTCTCAAAAATCATCAAAGAGTATACGCGGAAGTCCTTTAGTAAACATGTCAGCAATTTGATACTGAGAAGGGATGTGAATAAATAAACTTGTCCACGAGTAACTTTCTCACGTACAAAATAAATATTCATTTCAATGTGATTAATGCGTTGATGTTGAACGAGATTGTTGGAAAGATATACCACACTTACATTATCATAGTAAATCAATGTCGTCTTGCGGATTGGGCAATGATGTTCTAACATAAGGTTACATATCCAACAACACTCAGAAACCACATTCACTACGCCGCGATACTCGGCTTCGACACTGGACCGAGACAGGGTGGGTTGACGCTTAGATGACCAAGAAAGTAAGTTATCTTTGAGGAACACAGTAACCTAAAGTGGATCATCTTGGGACATCCACCTCAATCAACATTAGTGTAGGAGGTGAGACCGGAGACAGAGGACTTGTAGAGGTGCAATACAAAATGTAGAGTGTCTTGTACATATCACAAAACTCGTTTGAGAGCATTCATATATTCATCTTTCGGGTCATGCATATGTAAGGAAATTTGTTGCACGACATAAGATATATCTGATCTCGTGAAAGTGAGATATTGTAATGCTCATGTTAAACTGCGATAGTGAATGGGGTCTTCATATGGAGAACCCAGAGAGGCACTATTTTAGATTTAGTGTCAACCGGTGTGTCGCGCCCATTTTCGACCGCGACTTTATTTTCTAAACTCCTGCTCAAATAAAAGGTTAGAAAATAAAATAGAATAAATGCTAAAAGGTTTAAAAGGGTTTTAAAAATGCTAAAGGGTGCTAAAAATGTAAAAGGGTTCGCGGAGTCGCCACCTAATTAATTTGGGTGAATTAGGACACCTAAATGTTTAACTAGTTTAAAGTAAAACATTAACTCCATTTTATGGTCTGCTAAACTTAGTGAGATTCAGGTAAGGGTTCTTTATTAATCTAGAGGAAGGGGTTAGGCACCTCTAAGATCCGCTTAACTGCGGTTGTCTGCCAAACATAGGGTAATTATTATGCTATTGAAAATGCATGTTTGAAAGATATTTTAATAGAAAGTATTTTTTGGCAAAAGATTAATAAGATTAGTGCTATAAAATGCGTGTAAAGTTTAAAGCATGCCTTAAATAATATATAATGCAAAAATAGATCATTTGACTAAATGTACACATTTGCCTGCCTTGATTAGTATAACACGTGCTTAAGGGTTTTTCTTAATATGTATAAAATAAGATTTCTATATGGGAGCTATAGCATTGGGTTAGAAATCTTGAAAATAATATCATAGCTACATATGATTAATTATGCAAGTTAAGATTGTTGGGTGATTTATTATAAATGCTAAACAATGTATGGCGTGCCTAAAGTAATTAACTTAAGGAAGCAAAATTAAATTAATTTCTATTTATTGATTCAAGGTTTGACTATTCTAAGTATTCTATTAATTACAAAATTAAATAATTAGGCAACAAATTTCAAACAAATAATATAGAGGTGGATATGATCGCGGCTTCAAGATGCGTGGCGGCATCGTCTTATCCTATTTTGTCTTAGGAATTTACGAGCGGGAATGCAAGTGCGGGTGCGGGTCGCCATTTGAAGTGGCTCGCGATGAGTCTCGTAGTGAGACTCTTCGTTTTGCTCCGATCGTGCCATGTAAAAAAGAAAGAAAAGGATTAGTTAAATGTCCAAACTTATCGACAACACAAATTAATAAAATGCTTCATATATATTTGCGGTACATTTAATTTCCTTTTATTATGCCGTCTTGATCCGGATGGACCTACGCTCCCAAATAAAGCCCAACAATTTTCAGCCAATCTTAGGATATCAAACAACAAGCGAGAAACAAAGAAGCGGCCCCAAACTCATAAATTCTAACTTAGAAGACAAGTATCGTTTGAGGCCTGATGGACCCATTTAAGTGATCATTTTTAGGTTGAGATGAGAGCATTGGACCTTGGCGGTGAGCTTTTCGATGTGAGCAAGGGAATCCAAAGAAGCCCAAACAACTATCACACCAATTTTCACATACGGTATCTGAGGATATCTAATATACATCTTTGGACATGTAATCCCTGTATATTTATCCTATTCATATGAAGGCTAGCCTGCTAGATACTACAAATGATGCACAAAATTCGGCACATATCATTGAAAATGGTCAAATTGCCTACCATCTCGAACGATATTCCTTTAATCAACTAAGAGGTATACATTTCATATCACATTACTAGCATATTATTAAGAGATGAATTTGGCACACATGTATCACTGTGATATTAACAGAGAAGAGAATTGACAAGGAACACTCGAGGAATGGTCTTTTAGATGCTCGATATCCTAATTTGTCTAAAACACCAATGCATACGATAGAACAATGCAAGTATGTTTATTCGACTAGTTCCGACACTATGAGATATGATGCATTCCATAAAGTATTCGTGATATACACGTAAAGATTCATTCAAAATTTATGCCCGACTTGTGTTAAGGCCAGAGATTTCATTCAGAAGTTTAAGTGTATGACAAATCTTTTATTACTTTAATTAGCTTTGATGTAATCGGTTTCATTTACTTAATGCAATCGATATTCTTGATCGACACGAAGGATAGCTCGAGGATACAACTTTGGATATATATGGACGGATAAGAGAGTTAATCGTATTTAGAATCCAAACTAGAAAGCAAAGGTATGTATACTACCTCGTAGCCATCCTAAGGAGCACAATACTTCTCTTGATTCAAACAACAAACCATATTTAGACCCATAAATCCATCATACGATTTAAAATTAACCCGATTACGCGTAGAAGATCCTAGCCAATTTTAACTTAACTACAAATCCACGAGCCACTGAACGGTCCACGACTTTGAAACTATGCATGTTCAAATATTTTAGGGCGAATGATTACAAACGACTATTATAATACCTCTGATGATCGTAGATTCGGTAAGCGATGTCAGCTCGATCGACCCAATAAACTCAAACGATAATTACTTTCTTGATCGTCATACCACAATATTCTAATGATGCGATTATAACGCGATTGCGACAACGCTTAACCATAATTTCAAGAAGAACAATCGATCATCGACATCAAATTAACGCAAGTTTAAGCAATCGCGCAGAATACATTTTTGCCCATTGATATCAAATGAAGTCTAAGAGTGAAAGGCGATAAATTTACCTTCTCGGACGTGACGAAGCGGCGTATCAAGTCGTCGGTCAATCGACGGGTTTCGGGTTTGCGATGCGGATGAAAGGAGAAGGTTTTTACTCGATTTTTGGTGGAATTAGGAGAAGGTTTCGATGCTAAGGGTGTCCGTCGATGCTATGGGTCCACTGTCTTTTCTCGCTCTGTGTTCTTAATCTGCTGCTTTGGTGTTGCCTCGCAGGCTCTGCCTTGCCTCTGAGTCGATGCTCTCCACTCCCTGAGCCCTTAATCGATGCTAAAGAAAACGATTTCCTTCCTCCCAATTGTGCTCAACTTGCATGTGCTTATATAGCCCTCGCTCGAGTTCTAATGTTGGTAAGTAAATAAAGGTTGATTCTGGAAGATATAGGTGCTGATTCGTATTGACTTGCTACTGATTTTGTGTGATTCGAACGGTTATGGTAAGGAAATGATTGAGGAACTCGGGTGATGGATATGGTAAGGATATATTCTGGTTTATGGTAGGGGAAGATGCGAAAGGAAGGCGAGATTTGGGCGTATGGGTGAGGGAGGCGGCGAGAAGGCTTAGGGTTTCGTTGTTTACGTCTTTTTGTTGAGAGGGGCGACGGGTAGGGGAGAAAGAAAAATGGGCTGGGTCAGCGTGGGATGGTTATTAATTTAGGGGATGGGCGTGTGGGCTTGCGGGTTTGGTAGGGATTTGTGTGAATGAGTGAAAAGGAGAAGTGGTAAATTTGGGTTAGTTAGTATTAGGTAATTAATTAGTTAGGTAGTTTTAATTAGGCTTTTAATTAGGAGTTAATTAAGTGATAAATTAATTTAATGAATTGTGCTTAAATTATTTAGGTGTTCTATTAGCCTAAGTTTAAATTTAAATTATTATAATAATACATGCGGGGGTGCTATTTGATTAATGCTTAATACTTTAGAATGCGGCGTTATTATTTAAAATCTTATTATTGCATTATTGCGAAGTTAAATTAAAATTACATTGAGTTTTAGATTAATTTATTTAAATGCTAACTGTGAGTACGATATTTAAGAATTGTTTAAAGCTTTTATAAATGCGACGCTATTAAATGCATGTATTAGATTAAAATTGATTTTAAATTACAAATGATTATGAAATTCTCTTGCATATTAATAAACGCGGTTATGCTACTTGACACGACGTCGTTGCTAAATTATTTAAGAATCGTTTGATAGAACTTGAAATTAATAAATACGAGCGCGGGACTCTAAGTGCTTAAAACTCTACGTAAGACGCGATGCCATTATTAAATTGTTTATTTATGCCTGTATTTATGTTTTATCATTGCATTTTATTATAAAAAAATCATAAAATTATTTTACAAAATTAGCCTAATTTTATAGTTAATGGTCGACGGGAGGGTCAAAATTGGGTGTCAGCAGTGTCCTCTTTGTATGGAGATGATGGAAGAATCTTGGACAAAGACGTTGACTCATGCCAATTTTGTCTCGATCTTCAGAATTGCGAAATCTTTGGGCGGTGTAAAAGTGACCACAAAAAATCAAAGCGTCGATGTCGAGTTATGGCGACAACTGGGTTACCATGGTCTAACACGAGCGGGCTAGCGGACTGAAAGGTCGATGTCGAGTTATGGCGACAACTGGGCTACCGTGTCAAAACACGAGCGGGCTACTTGCGGACTTAAAACATCGATGTCGAGTTATGATGACCTTTGGGTTATGGTCTAAAGTAAAAGAAAATAAGCGGCTTGAACACAGGGTGTCTTGCTATGGCTTGTGGTCTTTGGGTTCTACGGTGATGTGGGCGAGTGGGCCAAGCGGCAGCGCTACGCGTCGTTGGGAAGGTTGGCCCGGCAGTGCCGGTTATTTGTAGAGAAAATCACGTTGTGCTCCATTGCTGCGTACTAAGACTTCAACAAGCGGTTAGTGCATAGCGTTAAAGGCAAAATGATGATGCGTAATTTTAAAAGTAATGCAAGCTGCGGTAGAAAAGGTTATCCTGCGAGAATGTGATGCTGCTTTGTGTTGATGCGATCTTTGCAAATCTTGTGATTCATACCGCGGGCGTGTTGCGATTGTGAATGCGGATCGTTGTCGCTGCTGCAATTGTCCTGTATACTAAAGCTCGAAAGAGTTAGTGCATAAGCTGCTAAGACGGAATAATAAAGCGTGCGTAGAAATGCAATTTCGGAGTATAGAAATCGTCCTGCGTGATATCTTGATGATGGCGTCGTTTCGGACTTGTTGTCTTGATAAGCGTCATTTGCTTGGGCGTATTCTTTCTTTGGCGTCGTTGCATGGACTTCTTGATTACGTCGTTATGCGGGCGTATTCTTCTTGGCGTCGTTGCGTGGACTTCTTGATTACGTCGTTGTTTGGGCGTGTTCTTCTTTGGCGTCGTTGCGTGGACTTCTTGATTACGTCGTTATGCGGGCGTGTTCTTTCTTGGCGTCGTTGCGTGGACTTCTGATTACGTCGTTATGCGGGCGTGTTCTTCTTTGGCGTCGTTGCGTGGACTTCTTGATTACGTCGTTATGCGGGCGTGTTCTTCTTTGGCGTCGTTGCGTGGACTTCTTGATTACGTCGTTATGCGGGCGTATTCTTCTTTGGCGTCGTTGCATGGACTTCTTGATTACGTCGTTATGCGGGCGTGTTCTTCTTTGGCGTCGTTGCGTGGACTTGCGGATTACGTCGTTATGCGGGCGTGTTCTTCTTTGGCGTCGTTGCGTGGACTTGCTTTCTTGATTACGTCGTTATGCGGGCGTGTTCTTCTTGGCGTCGTTGCATGGACTTCTTGATTACGTCGTTATGCGGGCGTGTTCTTCTTTGGCGTCGTTGCATGGACTTCTTGATTACGTCGTTATGCGGGCGATGTTCTTCTTTGGCGTCGTTGCGTGGACTCTTTGTCTTGATAACGTCGTTACTGGGCGTATTCTTTGCTCGCGTAGAATAAATGCTCCTGCTAAGCTTGAGAAAGCGTTAGTGTATACTGTTTAAACAAAATGATAAATATATATGAGAAGTGCAAATTTATGGATAGAGATGTAGTCACGATATGCGGCGAATGCGAGATGTTGCCTTTGCTGCGAATTGTTATGATGCCTTTGTTGTGTGCGATCGCGGGTTCTGAAGTTTGACTTTATGCAGGGATTGGCGCCTAGGTTTTGTTGCGGAACTACGAACTTTGATTCTTAGGTGTTGATGCCGCTTTTCTGCTGCTGCTTTGCTCTTGCTGCGGACTTTGGATTGTTGTCATCCTCTGCGCTTTCTTTGCTTTTCACCTTGCGAAGAGACGCTTTCGTCGTATTTTACGCCCTTGGTGTTGCACTTTACCTTACATTAATATTAAAGACTGCGCTCGAAGAAAAATTTGTGAGTTTTGGGGGTCGATTCATATTTGACTTTCTTTGCCTTGTTCCTTGACATCTGCGTGCACAGTGCGCTTGGATTTGCGGCCCGCATGCAGTTTCTACTGCTTGTCCCGTTTTGAAAAGATTATACGGCCTAAAATGGGTCTCAATGTAGTTCTTGTAGGCTATGTGTATTCTTGTCGTTTTCAAAGCAAAGGAAAGTTTCCTAATGGTGTGGCCGGCCGATTTAGGCGCCACGTATCCCGTGAGGATCAGTCGAACGTAGTTCATTATTGGGTAAAAATTAAAATTCTAGATGTGGGGCCAGGCGAGAGCGGCGCTGCGTATCATTTAAGGAATCGGGTCAAGCGTAGTTCATTCTGACAAAACGAAGAAAACATTATTAAAGCTTAAATATGAGTTTATAAATTATTGCGCTAAAATAAATCGTTTTTCCTATCCGTGCTCTAGCGGACCAAGACAAGTGCAAATCCAACCAATACGCCTTCTTGCTCGCGTCATGCGGCTGGGTCTTCGTGCTCTGTCGATATCTCCTTCTTTGGCTTCGCGTGGTGCCTGCTTGGATAAATGACCGATTCAAAGCGAGCGCTCGCCGAGGAATGCCTCTCTTCCTTTGGGGTTCATTGTACTCCGGTAAGCATCCTCCACCGAATGACTCTCTCGATCGGCTCCTTACTTTGTCTCGAGTGTATAACACCTTCCCACGCGTCGTGTCAGATGGCTCCGAATGGTATGCATGTGACTTTTGTTTCCATCATGAGCTTTGGACTTGGGATTGGGCACATTCTTTGAATTGGTGGAGTATCCTGCAAACCTCAACCTCTCGTCTAACTGCGATAAAGGCTCGGCTAAACGGGCGTATATTTTGGCCGGCCTTTCGTGGTATTCAGCGGTGCGAAGATGTTTCGTAAATAGGTTTGTGGAGGCCTTTGGTTTGTGTTTAGCGAGTACGTTAGGCATTCGGTTTTGTGTGGAATATATGGGTGCATTGTATATTGGTGAGCAGGATATGTAGTAGCGAATGCATCGTAATAATTTGGAGGTTTTGATCGCTTTGGTTATTTGCGATGTGAGTGCTCGTGAGGTTCTTGAGCCTTTTGATTTCGGCTGCGGGGTTGCCATTTGTGGTAATTGTGCGAGTTGCTCGATGGATCTATCTTTGTCTTTCTCTCCCGAGACCTCTGTTTTGCTTATAGGAACCAAGACAGTTCCACTGCTCCGCTCGATGTCCTTGAATCGATCATGCTTTGGACCGTACCTTTGATCTTG
The DNA here is from genome assembly GCA_029844215.1 of Przewalskia tangutica. Classification (NCBI taxonomy): domain Eukaryota; kingdom Viridiplantae; phylum Streptophyta; class Magnoliopsida; order Solanales; family Solanaceae; genus Przewalskia; species Przewalskia tangutica. Next base: position 103,101,966 of record CM056736.1, on the reverse strand, counting down.
TGAAATATTGATGCTCTGCCGTTGCTTAGTCAAATACGAACCGACTTTTGGGGAGGAGGATAAATATTTCTAAAAATGCAACAAGCGGTGTTAGCATAAAGCACATAATTTGCGGTATGTAGCGGATATATCGCATGCACATTCAAACGTTCCTAACATGCGGGGACCTCTTTATGCGGTAAGCCTAACGCCACTCATGCGAGATTATGACGGATTTGTCCAAGTCGTCCAACTATAATGCCTTTGTTGGAAATGGCGACCAAATGACGGTGCACTTTTCCCAATTTCAGCATGTCATGATTGGGTTTGGATTTGTCTGTTATTGCCACGCTACACATAATATGCTGGTTGGTCGTTTGGGTTGAGAAACCCGTAGACAAGTTTGGTGTCTTCCTAATTGTGGTGCCGATGCCAAGGACCGACCCACCTAAGGTAAATGCATGCCCTAAAATAAGGGTGGTATAGCTCTATCTTAAGTTTGCTAAGATTTGGCTTTTTCGGGCCTTGAGTTCCCGGCGGACAACTCGAGTGAGAAGGCTACGCGCCACCTGGTTAGGCCGCACTCCACGTATATTACCAACTCTCCTAAATTTGGATTTTGAAGAAAGAATTTTGCTGATGCACCCAGCGCACCTCGCATGTAGTGTGTGATTGTGTGAATTTTCCAGAGTGGAAGAAATATGAGCGGAATGCCAGTTTAAGGAAAGCAGTAAAGCAGGTAGCAACAAAAATACAATACACAAAAATTAAATGCAAAATAATTGCCAAATAATTATCCTAGGTCTGTTGTGGTTAAGAACCTAAAATCCCCAGTGGAGTCGCCATTTCTGTCGCGCCCATTTTCGACCGCGACTTTATTTTCTAAACTCCTGCTCAAATAAAAAGGTTAGAAAATAAAATAGAATAAATGCTAAAAGGTTTAAAAGGGTTTTAAAAATGCTAAAGGGTGCTAAAAATGTAAAAGGGTTCGCGGAGTCGCCACCTAATTAATTTGGGTGAATTAGGACACCTAAATGTTTAACTAGTTTAAAGTAAAACATTAACTCCATTTTATGGTCTGCTAAACTTAGTGAGATTCTGGGTAAGGGTTCTTTATTAATCTAGAGGGAAGGGGTTAGGCACCCTCTAAGATCCGCTAACTTGCGGTTGTCCTGCCAAACCTAGGGTAATTATTATGCTATTGAAAATGCATGTTTGAAAGATATTTTAATAGAAAGTATTTTTTGGCAAAAGATTAATAAGATTAGTGCTATAAAATGCGTGTAAAGTTTAAAGCATGCCTTAAATAATATATAATGCAAAAATAGATCATTTGACTAAATGTACACATTTGCCTTGATTAGTATAACACATGCTAAAGGGGGTTTTCTTAATATGTATAAAATAAGATTTCTATATGGGTGCTATAGCATTGGGTTAGAAATCTTGAAAATAATATCATAGCTACATATGATTAATTATGCAAGTTAAGATTGTTGGGTGATTTATTATAAATGCTAAACAATGTATGGCGTGCCTAAAGTAATTAACTTAAGGGAAGCAAAATTAAATTAATTTCTATTTATTGATTCAAGGTTTGACTATTCTAAGTATTCTATTAATTACAAAATTAAATAATTAGGCAACAAATTTCAAACAAATAATATAGAGTGGATATGATCGCGCTTCCAAGATGCGTGGCGACATCGTCTTATCCTATTTTGTCTTAGGAATTTCAGGCGGGAATGCAAGTGCGGTGCGGTCGCCATTTGAAGTGGCTCGCGATGAGTCTCGCCGTGAGACTCTTCGTTTTGCTCCGTCGTGCCATGTAAAAAAAGAAAGAAAAGGATTAGTTAAATGTCCAAACTTATCGACAACACAAATTAATAAAATGCTTCATATATATTTGCGGCACATTTAATTTCCTTTTATTATGCCATCTTGGTCTGGACTGGACCTACGCTCCCAAATAAAGCCCAACAATTTTCAGCCAATCTTAGGATATCAAACAACAAGCAGAAACAAAGAACTGGCCCCAAACTCATAAATTCTAACTTAGAAGACAAGTATCGTTTGAGGCACAATGGACCCATTTAAGTGATCATTTTTAGGTTGAGATGAGAGCATTGGACCTTGGCGGTGAGCTTTCGATGAAATGCAAGGGAATCCAAAGAAGCCCAAACAACTATCACACCAATTTTCACATACCCGAGTATACAAGGATATCTAATATACATGCCGACATGTAATCCTCAGATATTTATCCTATTCATATGAAGGTTAGCCCGCTAGATACTACAAATGATGCACAAAATTCGGCACATATCATTAAAAATGGTCAAATTGCCTACCATCTCGAACGATATTCCTTTAATCAACTAAGAGGTATACATTTCATATCACATTACTAGCATATTATTAAGAGATGAATTTGGCACGCATGTATCACTGTGATGTTAACAGAGAAGAGAATTGACAAGGAACACCTCGAGGAATGGTCTTTTAGATGCTCCAATATCCTAATTTGTCTAAAACACCAATGCATACGATAGAACAATGCAAGTATGTTTATTCCTGACTAGTTCCGACACCTAACAGATATGATGCATTCCATAAAGTATTCGTGATATACACATAAAGATTCATTCAAAATTTATGCCCGACTTGTGTTAAGGCCCCGAGATTTCATTCAGGAAGTTTAAGTGTATGACAAATCTTTTATTACTTTAATTAGCCTGATGTAATCAGTTTCATTTACTTAATGCAACTGATATTACTGATCGACACGAAGGATAGCTCCAGGATACAACTTTGGATATATATGGACGGATAAGAGAGTTAATCGTATTTAGAATCCAAACTAGAAAGCAAAGGTATGTATACTACCTCGTAGCCATCCTAAGGAGCACAATACTTCTCTTGATTCAAACAACAAACCATATTTAGACCCATAAATCCATCATACGATTTAAAATTAACCCGACACGCGTAGAAGATCCTAGCCAATTTTAACTTAACTACAAATCCACGAGCCACTTGACGGTCCACGACTTTGAAACTATGCGTGTTCAAATATTTTAACAGGACGAATGATTACAAACGACTATTATAATACCTACAATGATCGTAGATTCAGCGAGAAGCAATGTCTAGCTCAGTCGACCCAATAAACTCAAACGATAATTACTTTCTTCAGTCATACCACAATATTCTAATGATGCAGATTATAACCGCAGTTGCGACAACGGGCTTAACCATAATTTCAGCAAGAACAATCAGTCATCGACATCAAATTAACGCAAGTTTAAGCAATCGCGCAAGAATACATTTTTTGCCCATTGATATCAAATGAAGTCTAAGAGTGAAAGGGCGATAAATTTACCTTCTCCTGACAAATAACCGAGGCGGCGTATCAAGTCGCTTCGGTCAATCGACGGGTTTCGGGTTTTGCGATGCGGATGAAAGGGAGAAGGTTTTTACTCGCTGATTTTTGGCTGGAATTAGGAGAAGGTTTCGACTGATGCTAAGGGTGTCCCCGTCGATGCTATGGGTCCCTGTCTTTTCTGCTCTGTGTTCTTAACTGCTGCTGCTGGTGGTGCCTCGCAGGCTCGCCTTGCGCCTCTGAGTCGATGCTCTCCACTCCACGAGCCATGTCGATGCTAAAGAAAAGCGATTTCCTTCCCTCCTATCGTGCTCAACTTGCATGTGCTTATATAGCCCTCGCTCGAGTTCTAATGTTGGTAAGTAAATAAAGGCTGATTCTGGAAGATATAGGTGATGATTCGTATTGACTTGCTACTGATTTTGTGTGATTCGAATGCCTAACGACGTAATCAGCAAGTCCATGCAACGCCCGGCGGCAGCGTCGAACACGGCGTAATCGGCAAGTCCATGCAACGGCGCTAGCGGAACACGTCCGAACAACGGCGTGTCGGCAAGTCCACGCAACGGCGCCCGGCGAACACGCCCGGACAACGGCGTAATCGGCAAGTCCATGCAGCGGCGCCCGGCGGCAACACGTCCGCACAACGGCGTGTCGGCAAGTCCGTGCAACGGCGCGGCAACACGTCGAACAACGGCGTGTCGGCCAAGTCCACGCAACGGCGCGGCGGCACGTCCAGACAACGACGTAATCAGCAAGTCTACGCAACGACGCCAGCAGCAACACGTCCAGACAACGACGTGATCAGCAAGTCCATGCAACGACGCCAGCAGCAACACGTCCAGACAACGACGTGATCAGCAAGTCCACGCAACGACGCCCGCAGCACGTCCGGACAACGGCGTGTCGGCCGAGTCCACGCAACGGCGCCCGGCGGCAACACGTCCAAACAACGACGTGTCGGCAAGTCCACGCAACGGCGCCCGGCGGCACGTCCGCATAACGGCGTGTCGGCAAGTCCATGCAACGACGCCCGGCGGCACGCCCAAACAACGGCGTGTCGGCAAGTCCATGCAGCGGCGCCCGGCGGCAATACGTCCGCACAATGACGTTATCGGCCACAACAAGTCTGCGCAGCGCCCGGCAACCGCGTCCGGCCCAGCGGCGTTATCGGCCGCAGACAAGTCCGGCAGCGCCATCATGAGATATCACATCTGCGGGGCGGTATATGCGTTCTCAAATTGCATTTTCTCATTCATGCTTTATTATTCTGTAACTTGCTTATGCACTAACTCTTTCTTGAGCTTTAGTATACGAGGACAATTGCGGCAAGGACAACATACCGCGTTCACAATCGCAACACGTGCGTGCAGGACGAAAATCACGGCGTTGCAACATCGCATCAACACCGAGCATCGCGTTTTGCGGGATAACCTTTTCTATTCACGGTTACATTGTTTCTAAAATTATTTTGCCTTAGCGATTTATGCACTAACCGCTTGTTCAAGTCTTAGCATGCGGCGGGAGCACAACGTGGATTTTCTCTTCTGAGGCAGGACAATCTGTTGGGGCGGCTTCCCAACGATTGGCGGCGACCTCAGCGTTGGTCCACTCGCTCCACATCACCGTAGAACCAGCGCGCAAGCCATGCAAGACACCTGTGTTCAAGCCAGTTATTTTCTTTTACTTTTTGCACCACAGCCCAGTGTCATCATAACTCGACACTGGGACAGCTTTGAGTCCGCCTTAGCCCGCCTTGGTGTTTTGACCATGGTAACCCAGTGTCGTCATAACTCGACACTGGGACAGATTTTGATTTTTTGCGTCAGCCTTGTCTATCCGCCCAACATTTTTGCAATTCTGAAGATCGAGACAAAATTGGCTATGAGTCAACGTCTTTGTCCGAAGATTCTTCCATCATCTACATCTGAAGAGGACATCCGCTGACACCCGATTTTGACCCTCCCGTCGACCATTAACTATAAAATTACACTAATTTTGTAAAATAATTTTTATGATTTTTATAATAAAATCGTGAATAAAACATTAAATACAGGCATAAATAATTAATTTAATAATGACATCGCGTCTTACGTAGAGTTTTAAGCACTTAGAGTCTCGCGCCCGCATTAATTAACTTTAAGCTTTGTCGTAATTCTTAAATAATTAATAAATGCATAAAATAAATAATTTAGCGATAACGTCGTGTCAGGTAGCATAGCCGCATTTATTAGTAATCATTTGTAATTTAAAAATCAATTTTTATTTAATAGCGTCGCATTTATAAGGCTTTAAACAATTCTTAAATATCATACTCGCATTTAGCATTTAAATAATTTAATCTAAACTCTATTCAATTTTAATTTAACTTCGCATAATAAGATTTTTAATAATAGCGCCGCATTCTAGAGCATTAAGCATTAATTAAATAACACGCCCGCATTTATTATTTTAACAAGTAGATTAATAAAGCACCTAAATAATTTAATCACATTAGTTTATCAAGTTACCACTAATTAACTAATTAAACACCTAAAATTAATACCTTTAAAACGCAGCCCATTAAAGAACTAATACCTAATTAATAGCCCAATACCCATTAATTTCGTCCACCTAATTAAACTAACTACCCTTATTAATATCATCAGCCCACCATTTTTCTACCCGGCCGATCACCACGCACTTGACCCATCCGCCCCATTTCCCTTTTAGACCCTAAGCCTCATTCTTTCCCTTTCACTTCGTCTCTCCCACCAAAAAAAATATAACCCAAAGAACCCTAAATTGCGATTGCGCGCCGTCGCCGTGATTCTCGCCTGAGAATCCGGCGACCTTTCCCTCACCTTCCTTACCCATACTAACCTAACCAACAATTTATTACCATAAACCAGCTCCCAATTATCAACCGAATCTACCCAAATCTCGTCAGCAAATCGTTCGAATCAGTACCAAATCTCGTCCCAATCCGCCTTTATCACTTACCTTCCTTACCTGCACACACCCAGCCTTTATTTACTTACCATAAGCAAACTAGCAAAATTTTCCAGAATCAAAGCTTACCATAAGAACCAGCCTCAAATCAGTCCAAGTCAACCACGAGAATCGACCCAAAAATAGCCCACAAATCCTTAACAAATCAGTACGAATCAGTCCAAAATCGTGATAAATATTTTCCCTAAATCGAACCAAATCGCAAGCACAAGTATCAACCTTTACTCATTTACCTTATTAGAACTCAAAGGAGGGCTATTTAAGCACATGCAAATCGAGCACAGTGAGCAAGGGCAGAGACGGGTCGAACACAGAGCATATACGAGAAGGCTCAGAGGAGTCCAACAGCAACAGATGAAGAGCACATTAGAACAGAACTCAGTACCTAGGCCATTAGCATCTCAAGAATAGGTAATCTGAATCCCTCTCTCAATTCTAGCCAAAAAAAAAAAAAATCAGCAAGCAACTTTTCTATTCGCATCGCAAACCCCAAAACCCGTCGATTGGACCGACGACTTGATACGCTGCCCCGGGTCGCTGTCCGGAGAAGGTAAATTCGACTCCCTCTCGATTTCAGTCCATTCTTGTACTTCTGTGCGTATTTGTATCAAATATGTGTTAAATGATGAATATGTTGAAGATTGTAGGATGTGTACGCTGTCTCAATGCTACCTGAATTCGTTATTTTAATGGTTGTTTGATTTTTGATTAGCGGTGTTACGATAATGATTCAAATTTAAGACGCTGTTAACATTCATTATTGTTGTTGAGCCTGTTAAGTCAATGTCATATGTTTTAGATAGATAAATGACGTATTGTGTCTTTGTTGTTACTCTTGAGTCATTTGTATGCAAGTATGTTGCCTATTGATTTGTTCTTTTACATGTTCTGAGTTTATTTGAGGAGTAGCACATCCTTAGCTTCTTCATGAACTTATATACATGTGGATTTGATTTAGTCATATGCCTATGTGACTAAGAATGTAGTATGAATGCTCTATGTTGACGTCGTAGGACATTGTGTGATTATACTAAAGCATGTTTCATATAGAATGCTATTTGTATAGGTTAAATTATTGTGTACCTCTTCTCTTCTACATGCTGTTTCCTATACATTTTTTGGAGCCTAAATTGTCCACTGTCTCTGTCCTAAATTTCCGAGAATGGCTACCTATTCACTTGTCTGTTTTGATATGATTCTGCTCTCCTGTTATCATATAATATCCCTTAAGTCTTTGTTAATCGGACATATCAATATCCATGTTTAAAGTATCATCTGAATTAATTTGGGTGACTGAAAGTTATTTAAGCCCTGTTTGAAAACCTGCTTGAGTTTTAAAGTAAAATCAAGTAGTAGTATTGACTGATTGTGATCATTAAGTTAAATGATAACTTATTCGATCTCCGATTATAACTAATAGGCTTATTAAGCTACTGTTGGCATTTAGTGTAATATCCAGTATATAGTCGCATTGTGTATTGTTATGTTTGTAGAAGCTTACTAGAGGGATTATCAATCATGTCCAGTCGGCGTTATCATTTGGCATGTTTAAGATGAGTTTGGCCACTGTTTGCCTAATTATTAGGATGTTTATTAACCTGCTTAGTTGGATTAAACATTCATTATGTTAGTCTAAGATAGTACAAATATATGAAGCTCCTTGAAATTGCATAATTTGTGTCTGGGTTACTTGTAGCCTGGTTTCATGTTGTCTAGGTAGGATTTGTTCCTATTCATTTGTCGTTATCGAGTTATGAACTCCCAGTTTTATGCTACTTGGCCTTCATTACAGTTGAAAGTTTGTTCGGAGTTCTGTTTTCCTTCAACTGTTAGTTGGGATATTATTTGCATTTCTTGGACAAAGAGTATTAGTATTGTTAACTTGCATCACGAGAATATAGAAGTTGCTGTTTGTTCACCAGTTATCTATCTTTTACAAGTTTTTTTTTCGTATGTTTAGTTTGTTAGCCTTGTAGATATGAGACATCCTACAATCTCTGTACCTATCCTGGTTTGTGCACATGTTTGCCCTGTCTGTTAACTAAATAAAAAATAACTTTTCATTTTGATCAAGTTGCCCAAGTCAAAATGATATGATGCCTTATCTATGTAATATGTATGCAGTCCTGCCCTTTAAAGCAGTTGGCTGCCAGCTTATGTCCAGGGTTATGTGTTATTCTGTCAGGGAGTAATATAAGCAATGCCTTTGATATTGGGATATATGGACTGTTTGTCTTCATTGATTGCCGCATGCCTATGAAAACTATTTGAGTTAGAAAGAAAGCGAATGCGAAGCTATATCTTGTCTTAATAACTAAACTTGGGTCTGGTCCGTTCCATTTGGTTCCCGTTATTGACTGTCTATTGCACTACTGATTCGTATGGTATACATGTGTCGATCCTTATGCTGAATGACTACCTGTTAGTAGATAAAGTTTGAATAACAATTATCTATGCTTGATATTATTTGGACGGATGCTAATCTTTATCTTTTCCTTTCTTTGCATGAATCGCAATATCTGGGAGCAAATGACGAGTCTTAATATGAGACTCAATCTGCTTTATAAAGGGCACAGATTTGCATATACGTTTCATCCACGCCGCATACGTGTTCGAATTCCAAGCCACCGCGCGTCCTCCGAGTCATCTTCTTTTATTTCCTACCCGCTTATTTATTGTAATTAATTGTCTAACGCTATACTAATTAATAGAATACTTAGAATAGTCAAACCTTGAATCAATAGTTAGAAATTAGTTTGACTCACTTACTTTAAGCTCGCCTTGCTTTGTTTAATAGTTATAATAAACCATCTCATAATCTACACTTACATAATAAGCTGGAATATTATTTGCCTAGACATTTCTTAAAATCGTGGTACAATTTCCTATTAATACGTAATAAGATATACCGCGATTGCATAATAGATACGCCCTCCTCTTATCACAATAATATTATATTCTCATGCTAAGCACTACCCTTAGGTAAAGGAATATTTGCACACATTTTACTCCTGTTATACCTATAGCTAATATAATATCTAGGCATCTTAATTGCATATTTTTTTTCAAAACTGGCCTTGGCTTTCATACATAAACTTTGCAAAAAAAAAGAATATATTTTAGAAAGTATATCTTATACTCTTCCTCTTAAACGTTTTTAATATACCTTTTCCTTAGCATAATAATTAACCCTAGGTTTGGCAGGACAACCGCAAGTTAGCGGATCTTAGAGGGTGCCTAACCCCTTCCCTCTAGATTAATAAAGAACCCTTACCCAGAATCTCATTAAGTTTAGCAGACCATTAAAATGGAGTTAATGTTTTACTTTAAACTAGTTAAACATTTAGGTGTCCTAATTCACCCAAATTAATTAGGTGGCGACTCCGCGAACCCTTTAGCATTTTAGCACCCTTTAAATTTTAGCATCCTTTTAGCATTTTTTAAAACCCTTTTAAACCTTTTAGCATTTTTATTTTTTATTCTCTAACATTTGCATTATTAAGCAGGGCTCGCTATTATTTAAAAAAATGCCGCGGCCGAAAAAGGGCGCGACAGAAATGACGACTCCACTGGGGATTTTAGGTTCTTAACCACAACAAACCTAGGATAATTATTTGGCAATTATTTTGCATTTAATTTTTGTGTATTGTATTTTTGTTGCTACCTGCTTTACTGCTTTCCTTAAACTGGCATTCCGCTCATATTTCTTCCACTCTGGAAAATTCACACAATCACACACTACATGCGACGACGCCAGCAGATATGATGCATTCCATAAAGTATTCGTGATATACACATAAAGATTCATTCAAAATTTATGTCCGACTTGTGTTAAGGCCCCGAGATTTCATTCAGGAAGTTTAAGTGTATGACAAATCTTTTATTACTTTAATTAGCCTGATGTAATCAGTTTCATTTACTTAATGCAACTGATATTACTGATCGACACGAAGGATAGCTCCAGGATACAACTTTGGATATATATGGACGGATAAGAGAGTTAATCGTATTTAGAATCCAAACTAGAAAGCAAAGGTATGTATACTACCTCGTAGCCATCCTAAGGAGCACAATACTTCTCTTGATTCAAACAACAAACCATATTTAGACCCATAAATCCATCATACAGATTTAAAATTAACCCGATTACGCGTAGAAGATCCCTAGCCAATTTTAACTTAACTACAAATCCACGAGCCACTTGAACCAGTCCCCTGACTTTCAGAAACTATGCATGTTCAAATATTTTAACAGGACGAATGATTACAAACGACTATTATAATACCTACAATGATCGTAGATTCAGCGAGAAGCAATGTCTAGCTCAGTCGACCCAATAAACTCAAACGATAATTACTTTCTTCACCATACCACAATATTCTAATGATGCAGATTATAACCGCAGTTGCGACAACGGGCTTAACCATAATTTCAGCAAGAACAATCAGTCATCGACATCAAATTAACGCAAGTTTAAGCAATCGCGCAAGAATACATTTTTTGCCCATTGATATCAAATGAAGTCTAAGAGTGAAAGGGCGATAAATTTACCTTCTCCGGACAGCGAACCGAGGCAGCGTATCAAGTCGTCGGTCCAATCGACGGGTTTCGGGTTTTGCGATGCGGATGAAAGGGAGAAGGTTTTACTCGATTTTTGGTGGAATTAGGAGAAGGTTTCGATCGATGCTAAGGGTGTCCCGTCGATGCTATGGGTCCTGTCTTTTCGCTCTGTGTTCTTAATCGCTTCTTGGTGTTGCCTCGCAGGCTCGCCTTGCGCTCTGAGTCGATGCTCTCCACTCCCTGAGCCCTTAATCGATGCTAAAGAAAACGATTTCCTTCCCCCTCCCCATTGTGCTCAACTTGCATGTGCTTATATAGCCCTCGCTCGAGTTCTAATGTTGGTAAGTAAATAAAGGCTGATTCTGGAAGATATAGGTGCTGATTCGTATTGACTTGCTACTGATTTTGTGTGATTCGAACGGTTATGGTAAGGAAATGATTGAGGAACTCGGGTGATGGATATGGTAAGGATATATTCTGGTTTATGGTAGGGGAAGATGCGAAAGGAAGGCGAGATTTGGGCGTATGGGTGAGGGAGGCGGCGAGAAGGCTTAGGGTTTCGTTGTTTACGTCTTTTTGTTGAGAGGGGCGACGGGTAGGGGAGAAAGAAAAATGGGCTGGGTCAGCGTGGGATGGTTATTAATTTAGGGGATGGGCGTGTGGGCTTGCGGGTTTGGTAGGGATTTGTGTGAAGCTGGAAATTTGAAAGAAGTGGTTAGTTAGTATTAGGTAATTAATTAGTTAGGTAGTTTTAATTAGGCTTTTAATTAGGAGTTAATTAAGTGATAAATTAATTTAATGAATTGTGCTTAAATTATTTAGGTGTTCTATTAGCCTAAGTTTAAATTTAAATTATTATAATAATACATGCGGGGGTGCTATTTGATTAATGCTTAATACTTTAGAATGCGGCGTTATTATTTAAAATCTTATTATTGCATTATTGCGAAGTTAAATTAAAATTACATTGAGTTTTAGATTAATTTATTTAAATGCTAACTGTGAGTACGATATTTAAGAATTGTTTAAAGCTTTAATAAATGCGACGCTATTAAATGCATGTATTAGATTAAAATTGATTTTAAATTACAAATGATTATGAAATTCTCTTGCGTATTAATAAACGCGGTTATGCTACTTGACACGACGTCGTTGCTAAATTATTTAAGAATCGTTTGATAGAACTTGAAATTAATAAATACGAGCGCGGGACTCTAAGTGCTTAAAACTCTACGTAAGACGCGATGCCATTATTAAATTGTTTATTTATGCCTGTATTTATGTTTTATCGCTGCATTTTATTATAAAAAAAAAAATCATAAAAATTATTTTACAAAATTAGCCTAATTTTATAGTTAATGACTGGACGGGAGGGTCAAAATTGGGTGTCAACACGGTGTTGAAGCAGGTTTACAAGAAGTCATGTAGGCTTGGTCAAGAATCTCCTCGGCATACTTTCTTTGATAAATAAATAAGCCACGTGTATATTTCATAACTGTAATGACCAAAAATAGCTTACTCAAATCCTTCATAGAAAATTTAAAAGCAATAAGTGACATAATAGATTGGTGAAGTGCATCAGAAGAGGTAGTGAGTATGATATCATCAATATATAATAGAATGTATGTCATGTTATTACCCTTGCGATAGATGTTAGGTGTATTTTATATACGTTTTTGAGTCATTTTTAGTTAGTATTTTTCCCATTTTCGTTTAAATAAGTGTAGTGTTAGGGTCGTTTTTCTTTCTTTTGAATCACAGCGGTTCAAAAAGACAAAATGGTGAAAGGGAGCGAAAAGTGGGCATAAAGGGAGGGTCCCGAGGCAGAAAAAGGTTGAAAATTTGAGATTCGGACGAAGGCAAAGCGATCATGCGGTGCCAGCAGCGAGGACCACGGTGCGTAAGATCGAGTACCGCAGGACTTTCGGATCGCGGTGCCACTTCTGAGACGGCGCGGTGCAATGCGGGGAATTTCAGATCCGAAGTGAATTTGGCCAAGGGCAGAAAGGTCCATAGGGCACAAAATTCGCAACATACTTAAGCCCTAGAGATCATTCTATTGAGGGAGGTTGGTCATTCTAACACACAACACATCACATGGAAAGGATTGGAAGCTACAATTGGAGACTTTAGTTCGCAGTACTTTTCTTTCTTTCTTTTAAATTCAGATTATGTTGGGAATTGTATTAGTTCTTAGCGTGACTATGGCTAGGAGCTAAACACTTTATTAGGGTTTTCCTTTTGAATCGCTTGAAACTATATCTCATGAATTAATGCATTAATTTGATTTCTTCTTCACTTGATTAAGATTTATACAATAATTGGTATGAATTGTTACACCTCGTAAGTTTAAGGTGATAATTAAGAACGTTATTAAGAATTAAGATTCGAATATTGGGTATAAAGTATATTTATATATGCAAATCCGGAAGTTAGTATACGAGGGATGTGATTTCGGAGAAATTTTTTTGTTACTACGAGCGTGACAATGGAAATTATAATGATAGTTATAGATATTCCCGTTGTGAATTAGTAACGTATTATATAAATTGTGATAACAAGGATACGAGGTCTTATGGAATTTTTAAGATTTAAAAGAAGTGGACATAAGGTTGATTAATTGTGGGAACATGGGCTAAGTATGCAATTAATAAAAAATTAGCCCACTAAAACACTTTAAGACCTATTATCTTCCAACCTTAATTCAAAAACACTTCATTTTCATTTTCTCTCCTCCTTCTTTCCTAAGTCCAGCCGAGACCCACCCCTAATCCATAGCTTAGGATTGAAGTTTTTCATCTCTTATCTTCCTAGATTAATTCCTCCATAATTCTAAGCCAAGTTTTAACACCCAAAAATAGTGGGTAAACCGAACTGCTGGGCCGAATTAAAGCTGGAAAATTCCAGTTTTTTTAGACGAATTTAAGGAAGAAAAACATGCTAGGAAGATGGATTAACATTGTAGAATGTATGCATGACAATTTGGAATTGAAAAGGTGAAAATTGGACAAGAAACTCGATGAAACAGTGTTGGAATTCCGTGGACTGTTGTCGCTTCGTTTAAGGTATAAAATTCTTCATTATATGATATAATTGGAGTGCGTGTTGTTAGGATTAAGGAAATAAATTTGTGATTAAGGGAAAATTGGAATTTAAACATGCATGTGATTGTTGTAATGTTGTTGGACCGATTTTGGAACTAGTTTTACCAATTTTGGAGTAGTTGAATTTAATTGTTGTTGTTGTTCTTATTATCGTCGCTAATTGCACGTTAAAATTGAAGGAGGTCCTGAAAGAAATCTTGACATTTAGATTGTAATTGTTCATAAGAAATTGTTGAAACATGAATTGGATTCTAGGGAATTAAGAAAAGAATTGGTTTATGGAGATTGACCGGAAACTTGCTTGAAATTGTTGGATATTATCACGACGAGTTAGGGGCTGATTTTGTGGAGTTAAGAGGTTGGAATTTGATTATAAACATGTATATAAGTTATGATAATTACTAATACATGTCTTAAAGAAAGTAAAGTGTAAAAATGATGTTATGTTGCAAATTATAGGACTCGGACTTTTGTTGTTGCCTCTAGAATTGATGGATTGTTTAAGGTTGTTCTAATATGGATTGACATGAGAAATAGATGTAGTAATCACATGGTTTGTTGTAGTTGTGATATCGCTTATAAATAAAAGAGAAGGAATACGTTATGATGACGTAAATAGAATATCTGAGTTATTATGGTTATATTCTTAAGTTATGACTTGTTGTTGGTATTGCTGGCTTGGTTTGGAAATTGTGGACGTACATATAAACAGGGGAAGTGTTGTCCGAATTTTGATAAAATAAGAGGATCGTCTTTCAATTTAACTTACGTTAGGTATCATAGAATTGACGGGCATATTGTTATTATTATAGGTCAAGGAGCTAGTCGAGGCGATTATTAGATTATCGAGTTGAGATAGACGATGAGGTATGTGAAACTCTTCCTTCTTTCTTTTGGCATGATTTTTATTAAGTAAACGTACGACGGACGTATATGATTTCTATATAGTCTAATTCCTAGTAATATGAGTTATGAGAAGTGCCTTAGATTTCCAGAAAAGAATTCATTTTAATGATTTTATTAAGAGTCGAATGACGAGTTCACACCGAGTCCCATAATGGGCCGGGTACGGCATGTATATGATTTCACACCGAGTCCCATAATGGGTCGTGTACGGTATGTATATGATTTCACACCGAGTCCACAATGGGTCAGGTACGGTATGATTTCACATCGAGTCCCATAATGGGCTGAGTACGATATATATATATGTATATAGTTTTCATTCACACCGTGATCCTCACTGGGGGGCGGGTACGGTATATATATAGAAGTTCATGACTCTTATTTCTATAAGGCACAGTTGATTCTCATTTGTATATGACACAGTTGGATTTGGATTCTGATTATTATACATGTCTTCTGTTATCTATTGGCCACTTATGATCTTTCTTACAGTATTTCATATTTTACATACTCAGTACATTATTTCGTACTGACCCCCTTTCCTCGGGGGGCTGCGTTCATGCCCGCAGGTACAGGTTCTCAGTTTGGTGATCCTCAGGCCTAAGACTCCTTCTCAGCTGGTTGGAAAACTCATTTAATCCAGAGCTTTGTCTTTTTGGTACAGAACCTCTTTTAAACTTATGTATATATTTAGGGGCACGACGGGGCCCTGTCCCGTCATATGTTGTTATCCTTCTCATAGAGGTCTGTAGACAGTTGTGGGTTGTACTCGTAGAGCTATAATCTGTTTTGGTCAGCCATGTTGTTGTACTCTGTGTTGGAATGTTCCCGTGTATATGTGATACTATTTTATGGCAGCCTTGTCGGCTTGTCTGTTATATTATGTTGGATAGTTGTGACTCCTCAGGAGACATGTACATTCTCGTGTAAAGGCAGCCTTGTCGGCTTGCCTATTCTGGTATACGTCATGATTGCAGTGTTATGCTGCCGGATTTCATACTCCTTAAGTGTTAGTTGGACTATGTGTGACAGGTTAGCATAATGACGTCATTAGGGCGTTTAGTCGCGGCCCGTCGGGTCGGGTCGTGACATGAATGTTTGATAGTTAATTGATCACTAATTATCATAATCTATATGATTTCGAATCAAGAATCGAGATGAGAGATTTAAATATGTTGTAATTGAATAGACTGCATGCCATAATTGTGCAGGAGCTGCTGGATTCGATTCTTCTAACTCGGAGAAGGATGCTAAGAATCGTTTAGCTGATCTGATCTGCAACTCTCTTTTGACTTTGAAAACGAAACATAGGTTAAAATCGCGGATGAAAGTATTCTGATACTTGTGTAGCATTATAAGTTACTGTTCTTAATCCTCCTATGTGGTGAATCCTATCATAGGAATATAGAAGGGTTCTGCACTGGGGTTAAGCGATTATATATCCTAACCGGAATATAAGACAGTCTAGTTAACCGTTATCTTAACATAGAAGAAGAAGTCATTCTAGTTGCATTAAAGATTTAATAGAGTGGATAATCTAGAATTTCGGAAACCCTAATTCCTTCATAACCGATTAAACCCCAATAATTTAGATTACTTATCGCAATTATTCTAGTAGTTAGATAAAAACTCAAATTAAATATCGTTTGCCAAATAGATAATCTAGAATAGAAGTTTGGTAATTAGAAATTAGTCTATGTGGACGATAAACTCGGTCTTACAGACTATATTACTTATGAACGATACGTACACTTGCGTAAGCAATTGGACATGGTCCACTAACAAGTTTTTGGCGCCGTTTCCGGGTTATGTAAAGTTCATGAAGGAGATCCTCTGTAAAAAGAGGAGGTTAGAGTAGTATGAAACAGTGGCATTGACTGAGGAATGCAGTGCCATCCTACAGAGAAGTTACCTCAGAAGTTGAAATATCCGGGAAGCTTCGTCATCCCTTGCACTATAGAGAAGTTTGAATGTCAGCATGCTCTATGTGATCTGGGGGCCAATATAAACTTGATGCCCTATTATGTGTTCTGCAAACTTGGAGTGGGGGAAGCAAGACCCACAACCATAACCTTACAACTAGCAGATCGCTCAATCGTCCACCCTAGAGGAATAATCGAGGATGTGTTGGTTAAGGTGGACAAGTTTATCTTCCCCGTTGATTTCATCATCCTAGACATGGAAGAAGATGAAGAGATGCCCATCATCCTTGGCAGGCCATTCTTAGCCACGGGACAGACACTCATTGATGTTTAGAAATGTGAGTTAAGACTTTGTGTTCAGGGAGAAGAAATGATTTTCAATGTATTCAGGGCAACAACCTACATAAGGGCAAGTGATAACTGTTATGCTATTGATGTGGTTGATAAATCAGTTTCTGAAAATGGGTTCAGGAGTGCAGATGCTCTTGAAATGGTGATGACACAATGGGATGATGATAGTGGTAATGACACATAATGAAGGGAGTATGCAAATTGGTTGGATTCACATGAGCCCGGCTATAAAAGAAAATATGAGGAGCTTGGAACCATGCCAGAGAGACCAGTGTCATCCACAAAACAAGCTCCAGAACTAGAGTTGAAAACTCTGCCAGATCATTTGCACTATCAATATCTAGGTGATAACCACTCCTTACCAGTGATCGTATCATGTCATCTATCCAAAGTGGAGGTTGAAAAAATGTTGAGAGTATTGAGGGCTCACAAGCTCGCGATTGGGTGGACACTGACAGATATTAGAGGGATAAGTCCTTCTACAGTAATGCATAAAATTCATCTAGAAGATGAGAGCAGACCCTTCATTGAGGCACAGAGGAGACTAAACCCAACTATGAAAGAGATGGTGAGAAAAGAAATCCTGAAATGGCTCAATGCTGGGGTGATTTATCCTATCTCTGACAGTGCATGGGTAAGCCCTGTGCAAATGGTACCCAAGAAAGGTGGCATGACTGTGGTGACTAACGAAAAGAATGAGCTTATTCCATCCAGAACAACTACTGGGTGGAGAATGTGTATTGACTACCGCAAGTTGAACAAAGCAACCAGGAATGATCATTTTCCTTTTCCTTTTCTTGACCAAATGTTTGACAGGCTTGCAGGACACAACTACTATTGCTTCCTGGATGGTTATTCAGGGTATCATCAAATCGCCATCTCTCCAGAAGATCAGGAGATGACAACCTTCACATGCCCCTTTGGTACGTTTGCTTTCAGGAGAATGTCATTTGGGCTTTGCAATGCACCCGCCACCTTTCAGCGTTGTATGATGGCTATCTTTTCTGACATGGTGGAGAGGAATATAGAAATATTCATGGATGATTTTTCTATTTTTGGGTCCTCCTTTGACGAATGCTTAAAGCATTTAGAAGCAGTGTTGTAGCGGTGCAAAGATTCGAATCTGGTGCTGAACTGGGAGAAATGTCAATTTATGGTGCAGAAAGGTATCGTTCTTGGCCACAGTATTTCCGGCAAAGGCATTGAGGTAGACAAGGCTAAGGTTTCAGTGATCAAAAATCTGTCACCTCCAGTATAGGTAAAAGGGATCAGAAGTTTCCTTGGGCACGCTGGTTTCTATAGAAGATTCATCAAGGACTTCTCAAAGATCTCTAAACCTCTGTCCACCTTGTTGATGAATGGGGTTGCGTTTGAATTCAATGAAGAATGTCTGACTGCCTTTCAGACACTTATGGAGAGGCTAACCTCAGCACCGATAGTCACTGCACCTGACTGTACACTCCTATTTGAATTGATGTGTGATGCAAGTGACTACGCAAGAGAATTGACAAGGTATTCAGGTCAATTTACTATGCTAGCAAAACCCTCAATGATGCTTAGCTGAATTATACGACGACAGAGAAAGAGTTGCTAGCCATAGTATATGCATTAAACAATTCAGGCCATACCACATTGGGAATAAGGTGATAGTGTACACTGACCATTCAGCCATTAAGTATTTGATGACTAAGAAGGATGCAAAGCCTCGGCTTATATGATGGGTGTTAATACTACAAGAATTTGACATGGAGATCCGCGATAAAAAGGGGACTGAGAACGTGGTTGTAGACCACTTGTCAAGGCTTGAAGTGAAAGAGAGCCAGAATACCAAGGATGTGCAAATAAATAACTCCTTCCCAGACGAGCAACTGTTTCGGGTAAAGTACCAGTGTAAATTTACCTTGGTTCGTTGACTTTGTTAATTTTCTTGCAGCAAAAGTATTGCCTTCAGGAATGACAAGGCAGCAGGTGAAAAAGTTCTATTCAGAGGTAAAACATTACTACTGGGAGGAGCCAATTCTCTACAAACACTGTGCTGATCAAGTCATAAGACGGTGCGTACCCGAGGATGAAAGACACCAAATTCCCACTCATTGTCACACCTTGCAATGTGGTGGGCATTTTGGAGCATCACAGACAGCAGCCAATGTATTGCAGAGTGGATTCTATTGGTCAACCCTATTCAAGGATGCCAACACCTTCGTGAGGGGCTGTGATCGTTGCCAAAGAATTGGGAACATGTCAAGGAGAAATGAAATGCCCTTAACTGGGATCTTAGAAGTAGAGCTATTTGACGTGTGGGGGATTGATTTCATGGGCCCATTCCCAACGTCCTTTGGAAATCAATACATTCTCCTCGCAGTGGATTATGTGTCCAAATGGGTCGAGGCAGTGGCTACGAAAGAGAATGGTAGTAAAATTGTCTTGAAATTCCTCCAGAAAAACATATTCACCAGGTTTGGAACTCTAAGAGCCCTCATCAGCGATGAAGGGGGTTATTTTTGCAACAAGCAGCTTGACACTTTGCTGGCGCGTTACGGAGTCTACCACCGTACTGCTTTGCCATATCACCCTCAAGCAAATGGGCAGGCTAAAATTTCGAATAGAGAAGTGAAAGCATACTGGAGAAGACAGTGGATGGCTCAAAGAAGAATTGGTCTACAAAGCTGGATGATGCACTCTGGGCCTATAGGACAGTTTCAAAACTCTCATTGGGATGCCACCATACAGGATGGTCTTTGGGAAGGCGTGTCATCTAGAAGTGGAGTTGGAGCACAGGGCATACTGGGCAATGAGGAAGCTAAACATGGATGCCAAAGCAGCGGGGCAGAAGAGGCTGCTGCAACTGAATGAGCTAGATGAATTTCGGAACAATGCCTATGAAAATGCAAAAATCTACAAGGAAAAGACAAAGGCATGGCATGACAAGAACCTGACCCTCAAAGAGCTACAGCCTGGGCATCAAGTACTCCTATTCAACTCGAGGCTGAGGTTGTTCTCATGCAAGTTAAAGTCCATGTGGTCAGGGCCATTCGTTGTGGAAAAAGTTTTCCCCTAGGTGCAGTCGAACTGAGAGGGAAAGAATGTGCTTCATTCAAAGTGAACGGACAGAGAGTGAAATCATACTTATTGAATGACATGGAACAAAGCAACTCTGCTATCCGTTTCAAACCACAGTGAAGAGGAACATGCGTCCGGCTAAAAGACGTTAAAGACATCGCTACTTGAGAGGCAACCCAAGGTTTGAATTATGCAATTAGTTTAAATAGAACAGTCTCACTTTTGGTATTTTTGTTGTGTTGTGATGACATGTGAAGGAATCGGAGAATGAGCAGGAAGAAAATGGTGGAAAACACGGAATCGGGTAGGCACCGCAGTGCCATTTTGCACGACCGCGGTGCCGAAGCGCGATTTCAGAAAAATAAAAAGCCCTAAATCACCAAATCCCTTCCCACAGATACCGTCTCAATGCAGTTTCCGCCGCCAACACCACTATTTTGAGCCGCTATTGTCTGTAAGTCGTCCATTTATTATTTTTGAGTCGTTACACATTTGAGACAATGCGTCGTTTAAGTTTGGGGGGGGGGGGTACTTATGTTTTTGAGTCTTTGTGATTGAATTTTTGTGTCTTTTAATGTGTCTATATGAGTTAATTTTTTTTTATGATCATGTATGCTGTAGTTGCAGAAAATGTCTAGTGAATTAAGTGGATAATGTAATGGAATTAGAAGCTAAAATATGTGTGCTTAAGTTAGATATGCCAAAAATTCATGAAAATTTGGTTATTTGGAATATTTTGTGCTTAGTCTATGTGTTGTCAAGTGTGAAAAATATCTATGAAGTCTGCTTGCTTGTTATTTGAGGCGAAATAGTTAGGATGTACATGTTTAGAGAGATGATTCAGACATTTCTTTTGTTAGTCATTCTTACCTTTCATTACCTACCTTGCAATAAATTGTATCCCTAGTCAGCCCCGTTGAGCCTAAAATAAGTTATTTCTTTAACACCCTGCGATTCCCTTGTGTGCCATAAGTAGGACTGACCAGTGGGTCGGGCCGACCCGACACCGTCCTGGTCCCGACCCGACCCCGACCCCGTCCTGACCCCGTGTTTAAAAAAACGGATCGGGGCTCGGCAAGGCGGGGCGGTATGGTCGCCGGGGACCCGATCCCGCCCGATCACTTGATCCGCCATTTGCCAAAAATAGTCGTTGTCTAACGGCGTTTTACATTTTGGCCGTTAGACAACGACCATTTTGGCTTCCCCACTCCCAACCCTTTATATTTATTTTTAACCCCTAAGTTATTATATTTACACTTTAACCCAATTTTCCAACTATAAATACCTCATTTTCTCTTCTTATTTCTCACAAATCTTCCTACATTTTCTCTAACTTCTGATATAGATCGTAGTACTAACGGTCATGATTATTTAACGGTAACCTGTCATTGGATAGATTATAAATGGTCTATGCAAAAACGTATTTTAGCATATAGATATATAGATAGTAGGCACACTGGTGAGTTTATTTCATAAAATATTTATTCAGTCTGCGATTATTACGGAATAACTGATAAAGTTATGAGTATTACATTAGATAATGCATCTTCTAATAATGCTGCTATTTATATGTTAAAAGAAGTTTTAACTCCATCTTTTCCAAAATATTTTCATATCAAATGTGCGTGTCATATTTATAACTTAGTTGTAAAGGATGGTCTTTCACTTTTTCAAGATATTATTGAAAAAATACAATTTGCTATACACTTTATTTTTAAAAATAATAGAATTCAACAGAGAAAAGAATATAAAAAAACTTGTCACAATTGTGGACTATCTTACAGAAAAATTCCCGAAGAAGTACCTACTAGGTGGAATTCTTTATATGACCAACTAGTTGTTGCTTATGATTATAGAAAACCTATCACTTTATTTTTTAACGCCCATAATCAAAATCCAAATGATATGATTGTGGATAATGATTGAGACAAAATTAAAGAACTTATTGTATTTCTAGAGAATTTTCAACGAGCAACAAAAGAATTTTCTACTTTATATTATCCTACTATTTCAACTATGTTGTTTTATATAGCTATAATATTTTTACTTCTTAAAGATTATATGGAAAAACTTGCTTATAAGGCAGCTATTAAAAAAATGTTTATGAAATTAAAGAAATATTTTATTCCTATTCCCCCCATTTATATTATTGGTGATGTATTAAACCCGACTATTAAAGTAGAGGGTTGTAAAAGTCTTATTGAAAATATTTATAACTGTATGGACGTACTACCACCTCCAACTCCCAAAAATTTAAATGTTGAGCCACCTATTGAACAAACGCTAGAAGAAGTGTTGAATAACGTAGAAGATGAATCCAAAAAAGTATATCGGCATTACCAGTAAGAAAGTGCTAGTAACCAACCGGCTTTCGTACCATCTTCTTCACACCTAAAAAAGACATGATGTTTCGCGGCTAGTATTGATTATATTGAAAGCCTCGTAAATAGAATGCTGATGTGCGATGCTAACCAAATTAGCGAGTTCGATGTTTTTGTTTTGCAGGTAATTTACCTTACCAAGCGATTATCAATGAAGGCAGAAGGAAGACTGCTGAAATATTGGATGCAGAATGAGAAGACATTTCGACACTTTCAATGATGGCGAAATATTTTGAACATTGGCGTCATCAATCGCTTCGGCGCTTTTTCGCGGGATTTCAAATAGGAAAGCACAGACATTCATTAGCCGGAGACAGCTTGGAGATGGCGGTACTATTCAGAGATTGGATACGAGCAAAGCGAAAGAGGTGCGGTCAACCAAAGATTAACGAAGAAGAAGACGAAAACTACAACGACATTTTATCTGAAGGCATGAGTAGCGACGTGGAACAATTTGACCAAGATATACCAATTCCAACCGAAGAACCACACGAAATTATAAAGAAACTAGAAAAAACATTTTCAAATTGGTAATTTATTTCATTGCAATTTTTTAATTTTTCTATGTCTTTTGCAAATTTTTTCAACAACAGTACACTACAATGTTGTAATTATGAATCTTGTATATTTCAATGAAATAATTAATAATATAAGAGACACAAAAATAACCTTGGGATATTTTTTTACACTCTTCTTGTCTTTGTTTAATTATTTAGTTTATACTTTATACTTTATAAATATATTATATATATGAGTATAATTATAATACTATAATATTATAATAATATAATATGAATCTATGACTATCACTATATGACTATATGTTAATGTTACTTTGTTAGTAATTTAGTATTTTTAATTTAGTGAAAAAAAATTTAAAAAAAAACAAACCGCTTGACTGGTCCCGACCAGGCCCGACTCGCCCATCGGGACCGGACGGACACTGATCGTCCTCTAGTCCTGTCCCGCCTGCCCGCCCCGACCACTCGCCTCCCTTCCACCCCAACCCCGTCCCGATCCGGTGGGCTCGGCCAGCCCATCACAGCCTGCACGAGTAATTAAAAATTTGGGATGAAGAAGTGTGAAAAAGAAATACCAAAAGAGAGTGAAAAATTAATGCACCCCAATGAAAAAAATATAAAAGCTTAAGTTTGGAGGTGTCTATGTGGATGTGTTTCATGCTCTCAAAAAGAGAAGAGGGGACCGATAGGTATGAACTGAAAAAAGAATATCAAAAAGAAGGACAAAATGGTTGAATGAGAAAAACGTTTATGGTACGTAAATTGAGCCTAAATTTCCACTCTTACCTACCCCTGCCTAAGCCTACATTACAACCCTGAAAAGTCCTGAAAATTTCTAATATGTATGTATGTCTATGATTAGTGGAGAATAACAAGTAAACAGGCTCATAGAATTAAATGAAATTGACATGCATATGGTAGGTGTTCATGCTTCCATTGATTATGATTGAAATGAATTTGCGAAATATCTAACTTGAAATTCTAAATTGCTAAATTCATGTTATATCTGTTCCTACATATTATCTCAACTAACGTTCATGCTTTTCTAAGTAACATTATGTAGCTGCTTGATTTGAGTCTTTTAGTCTTTTGTTTTTGTTTCCTTTGACTTTGTTTTGGTCTTTGCTCGAGGACGAGCAAAGGTTAAGTTTGGGGGTATTTGTTAGGCGTATTTTGTATACGCTTTTTAAGTCATTTTTAGTTAGAATTTTTCCCATTTTCGTATAAATAAGTGTAGTGTTAGGGTCGTTTTTCTTTCTTTTGAGTCACATCGGTTCAAAAAGGTAAAATGGCGAAAGGGAGCGAAAAGTGGGCATAAAAGGAGGATCCCGAGGCAGAAAAAGATTGAAAATTGGAGATTCGGACGAAGGCAAAGCATGGTGCCAGTGAGGATCGCGGTGCGTAAGATCAGAGAACCCGCAGGACTTTCGACACCGCAGTGCCACTCTGCAGGACCGCGGTGCCAATGCGGGGAATTTCAGATCCGAAGTGAATTTGGCCAAGGGCAGAAGGGTCCATAGGACACAAAATTTGCAACATACTTAAGCCCTATGGATCATTCTATTGAGGGAGGTTGGTCATTCTAACACACAACACATCACAGGGCAAGGATTGGAAGCTACAATTGGAGACTTTATGTCACGACCCGACCCCGGGCCGCGACTGGTGCCCTACATGGGCACCCTTCTATTCATACAACATCATAAACTGTGGAAGATAAATAACACCCTTTGTTTTTTAATCAAAACTAAGGCCAAGCCGATAAGGCTGCCATAATATAAAAATTACCCGAAAGGGTCTACACTGTTTAACAATGTAAAAATAACTCTAGCTACCAAATTTACGGATGAATACTGCACTCTAAGATTTGGACAAATACTATGACGGACAAGGCCCCGTCGTACTTCGAATATACATAACCATGACGACAAGCTCTAACATTGGAGCCATCTCAAATCTTGAACCAGATCCTAAGCTCGCGGATCCACAATCGTGTACCTAAACTGCGGACATGACGCGGCCCGAAGGGGGTCACTACAACAGGTACCGAATATGGAACGGAAAATAAGGTACAGTAAACGGATCATAACTGTACAAAAGAATGACAGGGGCAAGTATAAAAAGAGTGTAACACCTCATTTTAACCGGAGTCGGAAACGGGATTACTGCTACATATGGTTGATTCCTAAATGTATTTTAAGGAGTCGCCACCTAATTATTATAGTGAATTAGGACACTTAGTTTATTGCAATAAAAATCCGCAATTGACTTCCATTTAATGGTGCGAAATTAGTGAGATTACGGATCGTGGTTCTTTATTATCCTAAAGGGAAGGGGTTAGGCATCCTTTAAGATCCGCTAACTTGCGGTTGTTCGTTCAAACCTAGGTTAATTATTTATTGCTCTTTTTATTCTACCTATTCTAAGCATTTTACATAATTTACAATTAAAATAAAATACAATGCAAAATAATAAAGCAAATTAAATGCGGCGTAAAATAAACTCCGGCATTCTTTTGAAATGCATCTCCTGATACTGCATAAACACTTAGTAAAAGTATTAGTAATAGAATACATAAATTTTAAAATAATAGCAAAAATTAACAAACAAAGCAAATAAATCCGTCTTTTATGCGGGAGGCCTTGAAAATCGGACGGATTCCTTCATCTACCAATATTGTTAAAAGCAATAAAATAAATAAAACCTTCATATCGCGCCAAAAGCAGTAATAGTTTTAAACACGGAGGGCTCGGATATAAAAATATAAAGTGGGACGGCTAAACAAGTGCGGTGCGAATTATCGCCGGTAGCATGTTGGTTATCCTGTAAGTGGAAGAAATCATCCTGCCTGTAAAGCTTCATTTATTTTATTTTCCGTCTTTGCAACTGTGGAGGCCTCAAAAATCGACGGATAACCTTTTCATCGGCCAAAGTGTAGTATCTGTTCAAAATCAGTAACCAAAAGTGCAGTATCTTATCCAAAATCAGTAAAACCAGCCTAAAATCAGTAGCAAAATAGCCACAAAATCAATCCAACACCATAGCCAAAATCAGTCCAATAACCGAAACGATGGTAAACAGCAACAACAAAAGCGTGAATCGATCGACAAAACCCGTAGACAATGGCAACATCAGTCCAACAAAATGGCCCAAAGAATCAGTCTAACCAACGGTAAAAAACAGTGGAGTAGCCAACAAAACTCGCCGGAAAATTCGAGAACATAGCCAGATAACAACAACGCGAAACCAACACAGTCGCCAAAAAAAAAGAAACTCCGGCGAGATATCAACAAAATCAGAGAATCAACCCACCAGTTAAACCAACAAACAGAAACAGTAAACAGAAAATTCTATACTTGTAAATCAATTCATTTCTTACTTTAAGAATCAAGTCCCATAACTTGAAAAATAAAGTCTCTTAACCTTTTAAAAATTTGAGGTTCATAGTGTTACATCCCGTAAGTCCAGGACATGTATGAGAGAATGTACGTAAGGAATCAAGACTTGTAAATTGGTACGAAAGGAAGAATTGTTTTTCCGACGGAAAATCTTCCGAACGTCGGAAAGGAAAAATGTTCGTTGTTGAGAATTGGATTCTCAAAGTGTATTATTTGAAGAGTATGGAACTCTTAACCTTATGGAAATTTATTTTTTTCGGATTTGGTCACGTGGGGCCCATCCGAGGAATTTTACATTTTGCGGGGACCACGAGGGTTACGGAATTTTATGGACGAATGAGAGGGCGACACGTGGCACCCCCACACTTGGTCTTGGTCGAAATGTGTAAGGGTAAAATGGTCATTTACCATGGTGGAAGATACGTCTTGCTAGCTTGAGATTGTTGACCAAGGTCAACTTGCCACTTGTGCTTAATCCTTGTGATCTTCATCTTAGCCACCCATTTGTTTAAGTCTAAGCCATCCAATGTGTTATATAAGCATGCTACTAGTGCAAGACTAGTTTTCAACACTTAGAAAATATCACACATTCTTGTGCTTGCAAGATTGCTCTCGGGTTTGAGCTCCCATCCACACAAAAAATTTTAGTTTGTGATCCTTTGTTCACAAGACTTAAACCCAAGGTTCCTAAGAGTATTGTAAGGATATCTCAATAGAAAGATTTCGGAAAAACAACGTTTTCGTATTAGTCGCAAGGCGGAAACTTAAGGAGTTCTTCAACTTTGAAGTTGTAACTTGAAGATGGGTTCTTCATAGGCCTCTAAGGAGTGCTTGGAGCGGATTGGAACCTAAGGAAAGGAGCTAAGAATTTGCTAAGGAGCGACTTTGAATCTTGGAATTTATAAGGGCTTGTAAAGGTATAATCTTGTCGTTTTAGCAATTAAGTTTACTTATTGTTGTAGCTATGGATATTAGCAAGCATGAGATGGTTATGTTATGAAGTTTGATATGTTTGTTGGCTATTGGAACCCTAATCCGAAAACTAGCATGTTAGCCTTAAGACTACAATTCAAGTTTAATATTCGTTTAAGTCGTCGCATGTTGTATAAAGAAGGAAATTGTAGTTGTTGAAGTTGTTTATGACTATATAACATGTTAGACTTTAGAACTTGGAATTGGAAAAGGATTGGAAAAGACTTAGTGTTGTTGGTTATAAGTTGGCCGAGAATGGCTTGAATTTTTATCCTACTTGATATAAATTGTGGGGAGGAATTTTACACGTATTGTAAGGCGTGTAATCCCCTTTGTTGGTTGTTGTTTGGAGCCTTAAATGTGGCGTGTTGGTTATTGTATTCGGCCTTGAAAAAGGTGGCAAAGTGAGTAGAAATAAAGGAAGTGCTGCCCGATTTTCCGTAGAATTAGAGACCGTATACTTAGTATTATTCTACGTTAGAGACTAGAAGTTGATAGTCCTGTTGTGACCATTATAGGTTGACACTTCTACGTACGGCGTATTCGGCTTAGCTTGTGGATTTAGCCGAAAAGGTATGTGAACTATCTCCTCTTCTAGCATGATTCCTTAAGATAAAGAAAATATATCCTACTCCTTAAATGATCCATTCCTTGGTTGTATTTGGATTGCCTAAAATAGAATTTGTTCTATGTACTTCCTTGATTGTACTTTGATGTTTAAATTGTAAGTTGTATAATCCATTGCCTTAGTGAAGTTGGATTCTTAAAAGTAAGAGTATTTTACTTAAAGTACATAGAGTCTTGAAAAGGAAGTGGTTTCCAAATCTTTTGGCTAGTGCCTTAGTTCCAAAACCTAAGGGTCGTTAAAATGACTTTAGGGGAGTCAAAGGAGTGATTTACTTAATTGTTTTAAGAGAGGAGAAATGACATGATTTAAGAGAAGTAACTTGTTTTAAAGGTGTGAGTTACTTGAGGTTTAAAAGTAGAAGAAACTTGTTTTCTAAATATTAAGAGACTTGAAGTATTTTGAAAGTTAAGAACTTGATTTGTAAGTATGTGATACTTGGTTTTAAGCATAAGTCTCTTGGTTATAAAAAAGAATGAATATGTCTAAAACCATAAAGGGTTATAACGGCTTTATGGGAAGTTGGTTATAACGGTTTTATGGAAGGTTAAGAAAGTTGTCTATTTTGATTATTAGGCATAAGTTGCCTAGATTGTGAAAATTTGAAGTTACTTGATTCCAAGCTTTGAAATGAGTTTTCTAAAGGTGTAGTAACTTACTTTGAAAAATAGACACACCTTGATACTACGGGTGTTAGTATCTTGGGGTTTTACATAAAAAAGAGTCTTTTGAAAAGAATGCGCGTACGAAGTACTTTGGCCTGTTTAATTGAGAATTATTCTATGTGTGCCTTGATAAGTATTTTGGCCTGTTTAATTGACAATTATTCTATGTGTGCCTTGATAAGTACTTTGGCTTGTTTAATTGAGAATTGCCAATGTGTGCTGGTGATAGCATTTGAGTACAAGTATTATGTTTTATTACGTTGCCGCGACTCTCGGTTGGAGGGTCGGCTGCCTTGTTGTAAGTTTACTTGGACGTGAGGTGGGATTCCACGGGTATGCTTCCATTATTTGTGTTACCCTACGGTCATGCTTATACGATGTGGGATGCCGGGGCATGCGACTGCGAGGGATACCCTATGGTCATGCTTATACGATGTGGGATGCCGGGGCATGCGACCACGAGGGATACTCCTGGACATCTTTATCGATGTGGGATTCGGCGTGTGACGAGTCGGGTTAGATTCGGTTGTTTGTGTTACCCTACGGTCATGCTTATACGATGTGGGATGCCGGCACGCGACCGCGAGGATACCTATGGTCATGCTTATACGATGTGGGATGTGGGCGTGCGACCACGAGGATACTCATGGACATCTTATACGATGTGGAATTCCGGCATATGACCGCGAGGCGGGTTTGATTCGGTTGTTTGTCTACCCATGGTCATGCTTATAGGATGTGGGATTCCGGCACGCGACCACGAGGATACTCCTGGATATGCTTATTGGTGTTACATTATATCATGATCGCCGGTGAGAAAGGATTCCACGCATGATTGATATTATGGCGTGAGACCCGTGGTTATATTTGAGTAGTGACTTTGAGGCATCGTCCCCGACTTGATATAAGCTTATGTATTGTATCGTAGGTTGGCTATCATACACGTCTCTGTTTTGTTTAGATGTTATGATTTCATTACTGATGCATCGCTCACATACTTGGTACATTCTTCGCATCTTGACCTCGCCCGAAGTGCGTTATCTTATGCCAAGTTTAGTGCAGATTTGGTGATCTGCAGTGTAGGACTCGCTCGAGTTTTGGATAGCTCATTCTGTTGGGAGTTTATCTTTTGGTATAGTTCCTTCGATGCAGGCTTTTGTACGGTTATGGGTACGGCGGGGCCTTGTCCCGTCATGTTTCTGTAAACTCTTAGAGGTCTGTATTCATATGTGGGATTGGACTCATGTACGGTGTAGTGTCTTTTGTTTATGTATATTATATGGCAGCCTTGTCGGTTTTGCCCTTGCACGTACGTTGGTTTTAAAAAAAATGAGGCGTTATTAAATTTTCGCAGTTTACTTAGTTGTTAAGGTAGATGGGTGCCCAGGTAGGGCACCAGTCACGGGCCCGGGGTTCGGGTCGTGACACATACTCTTAAAACTTCATACGTAAATTCTTATAAATTAAGTAACATATACTTTGGTGCGTTGTGAATAAGTTATACTTATTTATAACGATCTAAATCAAGTAGCCATGATCTAGAAAATGTAATACAATTTTGTCTTATCTTAGCTTCTATGCAGATGGAGAATTCTACTCATTTTAACTTAATTGATTGGCATTACATTTTCCTTTATTAACGCTGCACTGGCTTGTTCGATACTTATTCCCATTTGTGCCGTAACTTAGCCAAGTCAACTTGGCTCCAAATACCTCCTAACGACTCTTACCAACATCCCCCATAAGACTTGGTAAAAACTTAGGATAACTTAGACATAACCTTTACGTAGAGTAAATCAACATACATACCTCTTAACTTCTAAGAGTAGAAGGAATCATGAAATAGTACTACATGTATATTCCATACATAGAATCATGTCAAAAGAAGGAAGAAGTTCACATACCTCGCGACGATTATCGACAAATAGCAAAATGCTCCAAAGTACTTCAACCTTGCTAGCTATCCCATCCTTCAAGTAGAATACGCTATACTTGGTACTTCAACCTAAAATGGCCATAATACGTCCATTAACCTCTAAACTTGAGCGTAGAATATTCTAAGTGCAAAGTCACTAAATTCTACGGAAAATCGGACAACACTTCCTTTGTTTCTACATACTTTGCCGCCTTTTTCAAGGCCGAATTCAATAACCAAACACGCCACATTTAAGGCCCAACAATTCAGCTAACCAAAGGGGATTACACGCCTTAACAGGATGTGTAAAATTCTGCCCCACAAATTAATATGAAACTAGTTCCATATTTAAAGCCATTCTCGGCTAACATAAACAACAACTCAAAGTATCCAATTCTTTTCCAATCCAAGTTCTTAGGTCTAACATGTTATATAGTCATAAACAACTTCAACAACTATAATTCCTTCTTTATATAACATGTGACGACTTAAACTAATAATCAACTTGAATTGTAATCTTAAGGCTAAACATACTAGTTTTCGGATTAGGGTTCCAATATCCATAACACTTATCAACTTCATAATATATATCTCATACTTGCTAATATCCATAGCTACAACAATAAGTAATCTTAATTACTAAAACGACAAGAATTTTACCTTTACAAGCCCTTATAATTTTCAAGATTCAATATCGCTCCTTAGCAATTCTTAGCTCCTTTCCTTTACGCTCCAATCCTCTATTTGAAGCCTTTAGAAGCTCACAACCAACTTCTCTTCCATTTCCAATCAAAACCTATGAAAATGCCTTAGGTTTTCGTCTTGCGACTAACGTGAAAATGTCGTTTTTCCGAAATCTTTCTATTGAGATATCCTTACAATACCCTTAGGGACCTTGGGTTAAATTCTTGTGGCTAATGGATCAAAACTACAAATTTTTTGTGTGGGAAAGTTGTCAAAGCCGAGAGCCTCATTCCTTGCACAATGATCTCTAAATTTTTCTAAGTGTTAAAAGAGCTAGTCTTGCACTAGTTGTGTATATATAATACAATGGATGATTTAGATTGCAACACTTGAGTGGCTAGGATGAGAGTAATTAATTAATTGGCTAAGTGGACAAGTTGACTAGTCAATAAACTCAAGCTTTGAAGACTTATCCTCTTTGATGGTCAATGACCATTTTACCCTTGCTTCAATTTCGTCCAAGACCAATGTGGGTGGGGGTGCCACGTGTCGCCCTCCCATTCGTCCATAAAATTCCATAACCCTCGTGGGTCCCACAAAACGTAAAATTCCTCGGGTGGGCCCCACATGACCAAAACCGTAAAAATAAATTTCCATAATGATAATAAGTTCCATACTCTTCAATTAATGTATTTTGAGAATCCAATTCTCACCAACGAACATTTTTCCTTTCCGACGTTCGGAAGATTTTCCGTCGGAAAAACAATTCTTCCTTTCGTACCAATTTCAAGTCTTGTGTTCCCTACGTATATTCTCTTAAACATGTCCTTGAATTACGGGGTGTAACACTTTAGTTCACAGTACTTTTCTTTCTTTTTAATTCAGATTATGTTGGGAATTGTATTAGTTCTTAGCGTGACTATGGCTAGGAGCTAAACACTTTATTAGGGCTTTCCTTTTGAATCGCTTAAAACTCTATCTCATGACTTAATGCATTAGTTTGATTTCTTATTCGCTTGATTAAGATTTATTCAATAATTGGTATGAATGTTTGATAGTTAATTGATCATTAATTATCATAATCTATATGATTTCGAATCAAGTACCGAGAGGAGAGATTTGAATATGTTGTAATTGAATAGACATAGGTTAAAATCGCAGACGAAAGTACCCCGATACTTGTGTAGCATTATAGATTACTGTTCTTAATCCTCCTATGTGGTAAATCCTATCATAGAAATATAGAAGGGTTCTGCACTGGGGTTGAGCGATTATATATCCTAACCGGAATATAAGACAGTCTAGTTAACCGTTATCTTAACGTAGAATAAGTTATTCTAGTTGCATTAAAGATTGAATAGAGTGGATAGTCGAGGATTTTTAAAGCCCTAATTTCTTCATAACTGATTAAACCCCAATAATTTAGATTAATTCTCGCAATTATTCTAGTAGTTAGATAAAAACCCAAATCAAATATCGTTTGCCAAATAGATAATCTAGAATAGATGTTCGGTAATTAGAAACCAGTCTCTGTGGACGATAAACTCGATCTTACAGACTATATTACTTGTGAACGATACGTACACTTGCGTGAGCAATTGGACACAATCCACTAACAATAGATAAAGAGTGAATGATCATATTTACTTTGGGAAAAGCCAATAGAGGATACAAAATTAACAAACCGTTGATACCACGTACTAGGAGTCTGTTTCAATCCGTAGATTGATTTCTTCAAATGACACACATAATCTGGATGAATCTGGTCCCTGAATACCATAGGTTGATGCATATAAACGGTTTCACGAAATTCGACATGCAAGAAGGCATTTTTAACATCAAACTGATGAATGGTGTTACACCCTGTAATTTTAAGACAATAATTTGAGAACGTAATTAAGAGAATAAGATTCGGGTATTTGAAATAAAGTATATTTACATGTGCTAATGAGGAA
Organism: Przewalskia tangutica; assembly: GCA_029844215.1. Taxonomy (NCBI): domain Eukaryota; kingdom Viridiplantae; phylum Streptophyta; class Magnoliopsida; order Solanales; family Solanaceae; genus Przewalskia; species Przewalskia tangutica. The sequence goes on along the minus strand of CM056736.1, from coordinate 103,068,595 downwards.
ATTAGTATACAAAAGGATGTGATCCCGGAATAATTTTGGCTCAACGAGTGTGACAGTGGGAATTCATTATTTTAGTTGAACAGTTCGAAATTTTCAGGATTTAAATAAGATTGATTATGTGGGAGATTGATTTATTAATTGTGGGATTAATTTGAGTGGAGAGTATAAAAATAAGTGGACAAAATGTTGGGGGACTTGTGTCACGCCACATGGGCAACATGCATTACCAATTTTCAGATTTTACCTATACCCATGTCCATTCATTGCAAATGGATGGCAACGGACCGGATCCTACTAGATCCAGATCCAGGTCTGTTTTCATACCTGGATCCAGATCCATCGGGTTCATAAAAATCAGATTCAAATCCGAATCCACCGAGTCCACGAATCGAATCTGGATCCACATGTAAATATATTTATCGTGAGTGGTTTTTACATTTTTGTACATTGAACTTTTTTAAAACTCCAAGCATCAGCAAAATTTTAGTTGCTCCAATTATATATGATATGCTAAAATTGCCGAATGTCAATAATTAGAAATATATAATTACCGAGTGTCAATAATTAAGATCAAGAATGAGTTATAATAGCGTAATAGATAACATAATTACATAAGCTTTGACTTCTTTTTTTCGACATAAAAGGACCTGCACACTATTGATGAAATGTTAATGAATATAAACTTAAGCGACATTTAGATTTTTTTAGGATATTTCATATGCATGCTGTGTTAAGTCAATTCTTCTAAAAGTCCAGTCACATCCTCTGACTAGGGCCTTACTATGTGGTGGTGTTAGTTAAAGGATGGTCCAACGAATGTAGCTAGATATAACTCCAAGCATCAGCAAAATGTTAATGAGTATAAACTTAACTTAAGCGACAAAATTTTAATAATACTATATGAGAAAAGGAGGATTTTTGATTGGGTGGATTCAAAGAAAAAGAAGGGTTTTTTGTTTACCTTAGTTACTTTTCTTTTCCTTATATCAATAACTCAATCAAAATGCAATTATCTCCAAGAATAAAAAATCTGTTATGCTTAATACCTTTAGTTTGATCAAATACGTTTCTAAAAGAATAGAGTGAATGAGAAAGATAAGGAGTTTGGAACCGCTAAGGAAAGGGGATCAGATAAATAGTTGGGGAGTTAAATAGTCTTTTTGGGGATAGAGGGACTTGAACCCTCACGATTTTTAAAAGGGAACCTCAAAGTGGCTTTATTTCATTATATTTCATCCATATTCCAATTCCATTCATTTAATATCCCTTTGGTGTCATTGACATAACATATGTCGTTTCTAGTCTATCTCTTTCTATTTCTTTTCTATATATGGCGAATTCGTAGGTTCAATTCCTACAGGATGCACGCCAATGGGACCCTCCAATAAGTCTATTGGAATTGACTCTGTATCAAATATTACAAAGATTATTTTATTATGCCTAAGGGTTTAGATAATATACTTGAACTGATAAAATAATCAATTAATGATTAATTTTTTTAAAATACATAAATTATATAAAACAAAATACTTATAAAATTACATTCTATGTTGTATATATATTTAATAAAAAACGGATCCACGGGTCGGATCTGGACCGGATATGAATCTCAAATACAAGATCCAGATCCATATCCGATACGGATCCGTCGGGTCCAAATTTTGAAGATCCATATCCTATAAAACGGATCTGAATCCACCGGGTCCAGGATCCACTGCCATCTCTAATTGCAATTCACTTTAATTCAAACTCACTCCATCTTTCCATATCCCTATCTCCTTATTCTTCAGCTGATTTTCCTCCATTCCATAGCCAAATTGAAGACTAAATTAACTTCTCTTCCAAGATTAAGCTCCTCAACTAAGTTCTAAGCCAAGGTAACCTCCAAACAGTGAGTCACGGTAAACTCACTGGACCGATTTTTAGCTCCAGAAAATTCTAGCTTTGGAGATGAGCTTATTGGAAGAAAAACATGTAAGTATGATGGTTTTAAGCTTGTAAGGGATGCATGCATGTCATTGTAGCTTGAAGAAATGGTGAGAGATGGTGCAGTTGGTACCAAGGGCCGCATGGACTGTTTTGGCTTAAGTTAAGGTAAGATTCATTCTTCTCATTAAGTAATTGGAGCTAAATGATGTTGTAGTTAGAGATGAACTTGTGTTAAGAGAAATTGGAAGTAAGAAATTGCATGTGGTTGTTTCGGGTGTATTAGTGAGCCGATTTTGAGATTGTTTTGTATACATTGGATTTGATTGTTGTTGTTATCATTGTCACTAATTGCATGTTAAATTTGAAGGAAACCTTGATATTTAAAGTTGTAATTGGTTATATGAAAGTATTGAAACATGAATTAGATTTTAAGGAACTATGAGAAGAACTATGATATTATGTTGTGTGGACCGTGACATTCATGAATTGTTGGGTATTGTGGTGTCGAATTTAGGGGCTGTTTTGTTGAGTTATAATGCTGGAATTATAAGTTATGAACATGCATATACATTGTATCAAATATTACAAAGATTATTTTATTATGCCTAAGGGTTTAGATAATATACTTGAACTGATAAAATAATCAATTAATGATTAATTTTTTTAAAATACATAAATTATATAAAACAAAATACTTATAAAATTACATTCTATGTTGTATATATATTTAATAAAAAATGGATCCACGGGTCGGATCTGGACCAGATATGAATCTCAAATACAAGATCCAGATCCATATCCGATACGGATCCGTCGGGTCCAAATTTTGAAGATCCATATCCTATAAAACGGATCTGAATCCACCGGGTACAGGATCCACTGCCATCTCTAATTGCCATCTCTTTACATTCAGATATCGTTTTATACAACAATGTGTGCTGGTGATAGCATTTGAGTACAAGTATTATGTTTTATTACGTTGCCGCGACTCTCGGTTGGAGGGTCGGCTGCCTTGTTGTAAGTTTACTTGGGCGTCACAAGCGGTGAGGTGGGATTCCACGGTATGCTTCCATTATTTGTGTTACCTACGGTGCATGCTTATACGATGTGGGATGTCGGGCGTGCGACCGCGAGGATACCACTAGTCACGCTTATACGATGTGGGATGTCGGCACGCGACCACGAGGATACTCGCGACACGCTTATCGATGTGGGATTCCGGCGTGTGACGAGTGGGTTAGATTCGGTTGTTTGTGTTACCTGCGGCCATGCTTATACGATGTGGGATCGGCACGCGACCGCGAGGATACCTATGGTCATGCTTATACGATGTGGGATCGCCGGCACGCGACCACGAGGATACTCTCGACATGCTTATACGATGTGGAATTAGGGAATGTGACCGAGGCGGGTTTGATTCGGTTGTTTGTATACCCGTAGTCATGCTTATACGATGTGGGATTAGGCACGCGACCGAGGATACTCGATATGCTTATTGGTGTTACATTATATCATGGGCTGCCGGCAGTGAGAAAGGATTCCACGGGCATAATTGATATTATGGGTGTGAGACCCATTGTTATATTTGAGTAGTGACTTTGAGGGCATGTGTGTCACACCCCGAACCCCGGGCCCGTGACTGGTGCCCTACCTGGGCACCCTTCTACCTTAACAACTAAGTACATTGCGGAAATTAGTAACAGCTCATTCATTTTTTTTTTTAAATAAACGTACGTGCAAGGGCAAAGCCGACAAGGCTGCCATATATACATAAACAACAGAACACCGCATACGTGAGTCCAATCCACATATGAATACGGACCTCAAGAGTTACGAACTATGACGGACAAGGCCCGCGCCGTACCCATGCGTACAAAGTGCATCAAGGATATATACCAAAAGATAAACTCACGAGCAGAGGAGCTATCCAAAAACCACGGCGGGATCCTACGCTGCCGATCACCGAACAGCGTATCTAAACTGCGGCGTGAACGCGGCCCGAAGAGGTCGATGCGAAGAATGTACCAAGTATGTGAGCGATGAAATGCGTAATGAAATCATAACGATCTAAACAAAGCGGGAGACATGTATGATAGCAACCTACTGATACAATATATAGCGATCATATCAAGTCGGGGGCCGAGGCCTCAAAGTCACTACTCAAATATAACTATGGGTCTCACGCCCATAATATCAATCATGCCGTGGAATCCTTCCTCACCGCGATCCATGATATAACATAGCACAATAGGCATACATGAACACAAGTCCCACCGGTGGTATAGCATCTTGGGGTTTACCCTCACTTATACTCTTACCCCGAGAAGGTGGTAAAGCGGTGGTATAGCATCTTGAGGGTGTACCACTCCATATACTCTACGGAGAAGGTGGTAAAGCGGTGGTATAGCGTCTTGGGGTGTACCCACCACATATACTCTACCACGGAAGGTGGTATAACAGTGGTATAGCATCTTGGGGTGTACCCGCCATATACTCTACCTGGAGAAGGTGGTATAACGTCTTGGGGCTTGCCTCATTTATACTCTTACCCTATCTCAACCGTGACAAACAACACATAAGCGGGTGGTGCAGTCTTGGGGTTTACCTCACTTATACTCTTACCTATCTCGATGACCATCAAACAAGACATAAGCACTACCATGTCTTCTATAAAAATCAGGAATTTAACCCAGTACTACAAGTAACGGAAGCATGCCGTGGAATCCCACATCACCGTCGGTGCGTCCCAAGAACTTCTGACAAGACAAAGACCTTCAACCGAGAGTCGCGGCAACTTAATAAAACATAATACTTGCACTCAAAGGCTATTACCAGCACATATAGGCAAGTTCTCAATTAACCAAGCCCAAGTACTTATCAAGGCACACATAGGATAATTCTTATTTAACAAGCCAAAGTACTTATCCGGGCACAAATAGAATAAATTCTCATTTAACAAGCCAAAGTACTTATCAAGGCACACTTAGACAAATTCTCAATTTATCAAGCCAAAGTACTAATCAAGGCATACATAGAATAATTCTCTTTTAACAAGTCAAAGTACTTATCAAGGCACACTTAGACAAATTCTCAATTTATCAAGCCAAAGTACTAATCGAGGCATACATAGAATAATTCTCTTTTAACAAGTCAAAGTACTTATCAAGGCACACTTAGACAAATTCTCAATTTATCAAGCCAAAGTACTAATCAAGGCATACATAGAATAATTCTCTTTTAACAAGTCAAAGTACTTATCAAGGCACACTTAGACAAATTCTCAATTTATCAAGCCAAAGTACTACGTACGTACATTCTTTTATAAAGACTCCTTTCTATGTAAAGCCCCAAGATACTAACACCGTAGTATCAAGGCGTGTCTATTTTTCAAAGTAAGTTACTACACTTTTAGAAAACTCATTTCAAAGCTTGAAATCAAGTAACTCCAAATTTTCACAATCTAGGCAACTTATGCCGATTAATCAAAATAGACAACTTTCAAAACCTTCCATAAAGCCGTTATACCCAACTTCCCATAAAGCCGTTATAACCCTTTATGGTTTTAGACGTATCCATTCCTTCAATAACCAAGAGACTTATACTATTAAAACCAAGTATCACATACTTACAATTCAAGTTCTTAACCTTCAAAATACTTCAAGTCTCTAATAGTTAGAAAACAAGTTTTCTTCTACTTTTAAACCTCAAGTAACTTCACCCTTAACGCAAGTTACTTCTCTCAAATCATGTCATTTCTCCTCTTTAAATCAAATAAGTAAATCACTCCTTTGACTCTAAAGTCATTATAATGACCTTTAGGTTTTAGAACTAAGGCACTAGCCAAAAGATTTGGAAACCACTTCCTTTCAAGTCTCTACATGTACTTTAAGAAAAATACCTTCACTTTTAAGAATCCAAACTTCCCTAAGGAAATGGATTATACTACTTACAATTTAAACATCAAAGTACACTCGGAAGTACATAGAACAAATTCTATTTTTGGCAATCCAAATACAAGCAAGGAATGGATCATTTAAGGAGTAGACGTTTTCTTTATTCTAAGGAATCATGCTGTAAGAGGAGATAGTTCACATACCTTTCGCTAATTCCACAAGCTGCCGAATACACCGCACGTAGTTGTCAACCTATAATGGTCACAACAAGGCTATCAACTTCTAGTCTCTATGTAGAATAATACTAAGTATTTGGTCTCTAATTCTACGGAAAATCGGCAAAGACTTCCTTTGTTTCTACTCACTTTGCCACCTTTTCAAGGTCGAATACAATAACCAACACGCCACATTTAAGGCTCCAAACAACAATCAAACAAAGGGGATTACACGCCTTACACTACGTGTAAAATTCCGCCCCACAATTATATACAAAGTAGTTCAAACTTCACTAGCCATTCTCGACCAACATACTAACAATTCAAAGTCTTTTCCAATCCTTTTCCAATTCCAAGTTCTAAGGTCAAACATGTTATATAGTTATAACAACTTCAATAACTACAATTTCCTTCCTTTTACAAATACGCGACTTTACTAATAATCGACTTGAATTGTAGTCTTAAGGCTAACATGCTAGTTTTCGGATTAGGGTTCCAATAACCAATATCCTTATCAAAATTCATACTATATATCTCATGCTTGATAATAACCAAAACTACAATCATAAGTAAGCCTTAACTAATAAAACGACAAAATTATACCTTTATAAGCCCTTATAATTTCCAAGATCCAAAGTCGCGCCTTAGAAATTCTTAGCTCCTTTCCTTAAGTTCCAATCCCAAGCATTCCTTAGAGGCCTATGAAGAACCATTCTTCAAGTTCCAACTTCAAAGTTGAAGAACTCCCTTTGTTTCCGCTGCGACTAACGTAAAAATACGTTTTTCCGAATTCTTTCTATTGAGATAACCTTACAATACTTGGGACATTGGGTTAAAGTCTTGTGACTAATGGATCAAAACTACAAAATTTTTGTCTCTAAGAAACCCTTTGGTAGAGAGCTCTTTTTCGCACAAGAGTTTCTCTAAAATTTTCTAAGTGTTAAATGCCAAGTCTTACACTAGCTATGCTTATATAATACATTGGAGGGTTTAGTTACAACAAATGTGTGGCTTGGATGTGTTTCACTTGGATCGAGCTTATGGACTAGTTGACTTGTTAACAATGTCACGCCAAGACTTATCTTCCAAGATGGTCAATGACCATTTTACCCTTGCATAAATTTCGACCAAGCCATGTGGGGTGCCACGTGTCGCCTCTCTCATTCGTTCATAAAATTTCAGAACCTCGTGGGCCCCACAAAATGTAGAATTCTCAAAGGGCCCCACGTGACCAATCAGAAATAAATTTCCATAAGGTTAAGAGTTCCATACTCTTCAAATAATGCCTTTTGAGAATCCAATTCTCAACAACGAACATTTTTCCTTTCCGACGTCCGGAAGACTTTCCGTCGGAAAAACAATCCTTCCTTTCGTACTAATTTCCAAGTCTTGTGTTCCTTGCGTACATTCACTTACACATGTCCTGAACTTACGGGGTGTAACATTCTTCCCCCCTTAGAAACATTCGTCCCCGAATGTTCTTAGTCGGTTGTCAAGCTATACAAACTCCGGCATAAACTCTATACTATGCCTATCAATCAAAACTGCACAAGACCAACGATGCCATACTTGGCCACCCCAACATACGTAAACATAATAATGGACCTTCCGTCCGTGGTCCCTTCTCACAAAACTCGAAGGTTACAGTCTCCTCATACACGGGATTCCCTAGAGGTTCCTTTCTTTCCTTACTTGTCATACTTTCTCGTACTTTCAAACTTATCTAGTACACGTACAAAATCTCAATATCATTTCTGTTCTCCACTCCTTGGAGTTACTAACCAACTTGGCCATTTTGCTACTTGAATTTCCGCTAAGGCTCTTCTCGGTCCTTACGACCTAGTTCCGGTGGAACGCATCCACAAACTTGTACAACAATTAACTAAACTTGGGTCTTGCATCCTCGTGACCTTGTCACATAATGACCATTTCTAATCGACATCACCCCATTCCATACTATCGGTGACCGAAATGAGTCAATAACCCGACTCATCGTCACGCTTAACTTCTCATTCTTAGTCCAAATAAATCTCTCTTATCTCAAGGTACTTCTTACCCTATCCCCTATTCACTAGAGGTTCGTCACATAAGCCAAAGTATTTCTATCAGATAATCTTCCCTATCGGTCTTACACTTATAGGGGTAATTACAACTTGTGAACTCTACACAACTATAGTCTCACCACCTATCATTCTTGCCAACATTCTTACTTCTCACTTTACTAATCAAAGTATCCCTACCTGGGTACTATCACTTACAACTTAGCAACGCTATCTTGGTCAATAACATAATCGCTTCCTCATGACCCTATAGTCTTCTCCTAACCGAAACCGAGGCTCGTGCTGGGCCTCAAACCTGGCGCAGGACTCGCCGATCGCGAATAACATCCGGTACCATGGGCATAAGCCCTATCAACTCTCGAGTCCGACTAGTAGCTCTTGCTACTCCTTTTGCCCTTCTCGGCCACGCTCTCCTCGAGGCATAATCAGAACACAACAATACGTCGGAGAGGAATTATCTTACTAACACAGCCTCTATGGCACGATCTAGAGTGAGAAGAATAGAAACTAACTCCTAAATGTCCTGTAGCCTCACTGTTTATGGGGCGTGTGGCGCAACACACCGATAAGCAAGACTCTACTAGACACGGTCTCAGACATTCCGAGGATCGATCGCTCGATACCACTCTGTCACACCCGAACCGGGCGGATCGTGCCCTACCTGGGCACCCTTCTACCTTAACAACTCAGTACATTGCGGAAAGTAGTAACAGCTCATTCATTTTTTTTTTCTTTAAATAAACGTACGTGCAAGGGCAAAGCCGATGCCATATATACATAAACAACAGACACAACATCGCATACGAGTCCAATCCCACATATGAATACTGCACTCTAAGAGTTACATCAACTATGACGACAAGGCCCCGCCAGTACCCATAATCGCATAAAAGTCTGCATCAAGGATATATACCAAAAGATAAACTCACGAGCAGAGGAGCTTGTTATACCTCGTGGTTCGAACTGGACCGCGGATGGGTCTCAGCCATGGCCGAGGCGCGCGCGCGCGATTGATTAGGCGCGCGCGGAAGTCGGGCCGCGCTCGAAATCTTGAGGGTCGCTGTTTCAGCGTACGGCCAAGCAGGGCGCGCGCCAAAAGATCCGAGGTCCGCAGGATTGCCGTGCGCCGGAAGCGAGCGCGCCGAGGCGGAAATTTGGGCGAAAAACTTAGAAAGTCGATTTTGTTTTAAAAAGGCCATGGGAGGGTGACAAGTGTCCCCCATCCGATTTACCTACATGCATTATATTGACCAAGACTTGGTCATTTCTTTCAACATTTCATCTCTACACTCCATCTCTCTCTAAGTTAAAAAAAGCTCATCCTTCTCTAAATTCCAAGAGGAATTCTAGCCTAAGGGAAAAATCTGAAAAGTGTAATAGGAAGGAAAGGTTATTACAAGCTTGTGAGGACTATTGTGGTGGTGTTCTTGGAGAAAAGGCTAGCAAGGTGTTGGAATAAGTTTGGCAAAAACTTAAGGTAACATTTCTTCTCTTGTAGTTGGTATTGGGTGTTGCATGTTTAATAGGAAGAACTTGTAGTTGGAAAAATGCACTTAGAGTAGTTGCGTAAGAAATGGGGTTGATTATGAAAGAATTGGTTAGGGGGATATTATGAGCGTGTTGTTGCCTAAATACTACATTAGACTTGTTGGGTTAGTTGTTGTAACTTGTGGGGCTGAATTTTACACACCAAAGTTTAGGTGTGTAATCCCCTTGGTGTTGGTTGGTTGTTGAGCCTTAAACATGACATTTGAGCATTAAAAATCGACCTTGGAAAAGGTGGCAATGTATGTAGAAACAAAGGAAACGCTGCCCAATTTTCCGTAGGAAATTGGTGACTTTAACTTGGAAATTCTGCATTTGTAATTAGAGCTTGATAAACGTGTTGTGGTCATTTTAGGTTGACATACTACGTGCGTAAATTGGACTTAGCTTGTGGATTGACCAAGAGGTATGTGGAGCTTTCTATCTCTTGAGCATGATTAGTTGTACACATGTAGTACGGTAGAGCGTCAAGATTTGAAAATCTTCGTTTGTTATAAGCATTTGATACTTGCTTCGTTTTAAAAGAGAAGTATAAAAATCCTTGGACTTAAGGGAATGTGTTTTACTATTGTTTAACTCTAATATAACGGCTTTATGGGAGTTGGTTATATTAGTTTGTGAAAGTTTAATGGAGAAAGGTTTTGATGTTTTGAACTTGTGAAAGGAAAATGGTTTTTGTGGCATGAATTGCCTAAGGTTTTACAAGAAAGAAGTCACTTAATTTAGAAACTTGAGATAGTTTTAAAAGGAAATGTGACTTGTTTGAAAAGAAATCGTAACTTGATACTATGGTGATTAGTATCTTGGAATTTTTGTATAAAAAGAGTTATTCCTTAAAAGGTTAAGGTACATGATACTTGGGTTAAATTCGGATTTTTATTAAAAGACATGATCGTGCCTTAGGTATACTAAAATGAGAGGATGTATTAAAACTATTAATAAAAGTTAGGTGATTCTTAACTTGCTTAAGTTATGATAGGCGGTAGTGCTTATGTTATGATAGGATAGGCCTAGTGCTTATGTTATGATATGATAGTAGGTAGTGCTTATGTTGTGTATGATAGCCGGATGAGCTATGTTATATATATATTGTTACGTAAACCCGGGTTATTATTTATGCCATGGATTTGCTACCCATGATGCGAGCGCGCGCTTGTACTCGCGGATCTGGACCATAGGATCCATGCGGGTGAAATAGTCCCACGCGAGTGCTGATGATTTACGCGGATCCACGGGATCCACGCGGTGAAATAGTCCCGTGCGGGTGAAATAGTCCTATGACGAGGCGGATGACCTCATGCGGGTCCACAGGACCTATGCGGGTGAAATAGTCCCGAGTAGGATTGCTTAATGATACTACGCGAGGTACCTGTTTTGATCATGAGCCTCCTATTTTTATGCTATAAAATGTATACTTGTTACTCTCATTATTAGTAAGGCACTGTGCAACATAATTTGGTTTTATCTATAACTTTAATGTATTTTTGACTTATGATATTACTACAGTATTTTCCAGTTTTACATACTTGGTACGTCAGACCGACCCTTCTCAAAGCCTGCGTTCATGCCGCAGTAAGAAGCAGCGGTAGATCCTCGCTCCTAGGATCTTGTACTCAGTGTCGTGAGCTCCATTTCTTCTGAGGCTCGACTTTTGGTATGGTTCTCCCGAGTTGTTGTTATTTTGTACATTCAGGCATGACGGGCCCCGTCCGTCATAGTGTTATTCATTCTTAGAGGCTGTAGTCTTGTAACTTGTTCGTTAAGGATGTATTGCTCGGTTTATGTACTTTTAGGTTAGCCGATTTAGGCTAGACTATTCTATATCTTAATGGTTGTTTATCTTGAGTTTACTTTCCGCGGTTTTCTCGATGTTGTGTCACTAGGGTGCCCGTTAAGGCACGTCACGTCCGGTTCGGTCGTGACAAAAGTGGTATCGAGCGATTAATCCTCGGAAAAGAGTCTACAGCCGTATCTAGTAGTCTTGATTATCGGTGTGTTGTGCACCACATCTATAATCGTGAGGCCGCAGGATAGTTAGGATTAGTTCCCTTCTTTCACTCTAAGATCGTGCAATAGAGCCGTGTTATAGGTTGAATTTCCTCCGACGTATTTTTCTGTATCGCTTATGTCTCCGCTGAAGGCAACCGCAGCCGAAGCGGCAAGAGAGGAACTACCGCAGGGCACCGAGGTCACGAGCACGTGCCCTGGCCCCACTGACGAGGTGTTTGGACAATGAAGTTCTACGACGTCGCCAACCCCAAAGAGTCGGGGCGCAGCAGCTGCCATCGAGACGCGATACCGAGCCTCTCCAGCGGCGGCGGAGGATATGGGCTACAAGGAGATAGCCGCCATCGCCGTGATCGTGGGCGACAGAGGATAGGTTGAGAGCAGCCCGGCCAGACTCAGAGTTCAAAGACCTGAGCCGCTAGCTCGAGATCGAGAGATTTTTGAGTTGTAGCCCACCGGAGTTTTACGGTCGAGACACGAGATGATCCTCGTGAGTTTATCCGGCGATTCTGGCCGGATCATGGCGGTGATCGGCTTCAGATCGAAGCCGGTGGTCTTGAGTTCGCATCGGCCGCGGATACGGCAGCTGATCGCGATTCGTGGGATCGCCCCGGAGGGAGCATGCGCTCACCGTTTGGGGACGAAGTTCTCGGAGGCATTCTTAGCCATTTCTTGCCTCCGCAGATGAGAGGGCTCGGCCGATAGATTTTTGACGCCGAGGCAGAATGGGAGGACGGTCCGAATACAACGTGAGTTTGACTCATTGGCTAGGTATGTGCCCGCATTGGTAGCGCATACATGGAGGACGGTGCACCGCTATGTCACAGACTCGATGATCACTTGGCCGAGTTGCTCGGGGTGGCTCTTCACCGGCATGGACATTGCCCGCACGCAGCACATGCCCTCGGTGTGAGAACGCAGGGCCGACGGATCGGCAGTATCGAAGGCAGGGGCCAGACAGCAGGTCCTCTGGTAGTTTTCGGGTAGACCTCAGCCAGAGACCGTGGTTGCCCCACGGCGATTCGAGCACTCCTCCACCATCTTCGGACGTCTGAGTATTCGGGAGCGGATGCGGTTCCGTGGCTTGGGTTTCGGAGGACCGAGTTCCGCCGAGATGAGGCCACCTATGCCTCGGTGTGGTCGATGTGGTGATTGCCATTATGGTGTCGTGTTCCTCCGTGAGCTTGTTATTCTCGCGGCGCCAGGCCATTTGAGGAGAGATTGTCCGTCAGTGGCGGGAATATGATGGCTCAACCGAAGTCGGTCGTGGATCTTCATCGCCGATGGCGATGCGCCGAGGCGTGGTATTCACGCAGACAGCCGCGCAGGGTCGTGGTAGAGGTTCGATTCAGCCAGTCCTCGTAACCGCATTTATGCTATGTCCCACCGCCAGACCGAGGCGTCACCGATGTCGCCACAGTACATTGTTGGTTTCTTCTTTGTGATGTTTATGCTTTGATAGATCCGTGTTCTACCGCCCCATATATCTCCTCATATTCTTTGGTAGAATAGGGATAGAGCCCGAGTCCATAGAATCCTTTGAGGTGGCTACGCCGGTAGGTGCTTCGTGTTAGCCGAGCGTATATAAGGCTTGCCATGACTATAGATGGTCGCCGACTCTAGTGACTTGATAGAGTTGGACATGCAGACTGATGTGATTATGGGTATGGATTGGCTATCGCCTTGCTATGCCAATGTAGACCGCAGAGAGGTTAGTTCGGTTCCGTTTCTGGTGGAGGTTATCGAGTGGAAGGGGAATACTGCATCGCCGAGGGGTAGGTTTATTTCTTACCTCAAGGCTAGGAAGATGGTACGGAAAGGGTATATTTACCATTTGGTTCGGGTATTCGATACTGAGGCTGAGACGCCGGACCTTCAGTCAGTTCCGGTGGTTAGAGAGTTTTCCGACGTTTTCCTAGACGAGCTCGTATCCTCCCGAGAGGAGGTTGAGTTTGCGTCGATTTGGCACGGACACTCGACCGATATCTATTCCGCCATACAGAATGGCACCTGCCGAGTTGAGGGAACTGAAAGACCAGCTGAAGGACTTGCTAGAAAAAGGCTTTATTAGGCCTAGTGTTTCTCCCTGGGGAGCGCCAGTGTTGTTTGTAAAGAAGAAAGATGGGACGTTGCGTATGTGTATTGATTACAGGCAGCTGAATAAGGTAACCATCAAAAATAGATATCCCCTCCCCAGGATTGATGATTTGTTTGACCAGTTGCAGGGTGCGAGATGTTTTTCCAAGATAGACCGCGATCCGTTATCATCAGTGCGAGTTAGAGGCAGATATCCCAAGACCGCATTTAGGACCGGTATGGGCACTATGAGTTCGTGGTAATGTCTTTTGGATTGACCAACGCCTCACGCAGTATTCATGGATTTGATGAATAGGGTGTTCGTGCCATTCTTGGATATGTTCGTTATAGTGTTCATTGATGATATCTTGGTGTATTCACGCACGCAGCAGAGCATCTGGTCATTTGAGGCGGTGTTAGGAGTCCTCGTGACCGCGATTGTATGCCAAGTTCTCAAATGCGAATTTTGGCCGGATTCGGTGGCTTTCTTAGACATGTTATCGAGCCGATGGTATTCGGGTTGATACAAAGAAAGATCGAGCGCACAAGACTGCCTGCACCCACTACACCGGCGTAGTGCGCGCTTTGGGCCTCGCAGTTATTATCGGAGGTTTGTGGAGAAGTTTGCTTCTATTTCAAGATTTTGACTAAGTCGACTCGTAAGCAAATATGTTCCGCGGACTGATACTTGTGAGAAAAGTTTTGCTAAAGGAGAAGTTGACGACCGCCCGCTCTTACTCTTCCGCAGGTTTAGATGGATATGTGGTTTATTGTGACGCGTCAGGTGTCGGGCTTGGGTGCGTGCTGATGCAGCACGGCAAGGTTATAGCTTATGCATCCCGACAGCTAGGAAACATGAGAAGAACTATCTCACACATGATTGGAGTCGGCGATGATTCATGCCTCAAGATCCGAGGCATTATTTATATGGAGTTCATGTGGACATTTACACAGACCACAAGAGTCTCCAGTACATCTTCAGCCAGAGGGAGCTGAACTTACGGCAGAGACGGTGGTTGGAGCTACTTAAGGATTACGATGTTGATATTCTGTACCACCCAGGGAAGGCCAACGATGTAGTGGCGTACGCCTAGTCGCAGATCGATGGGTAGTCTATCCGATGTTCGCAGCAGAAAAGGGATATGGTCCGAGAGCTACACCGCTAGCAAGCCTTGGGGTTCGTTTGGTTGATTCCGCTGTAACGGAATTCGGGTTCGAGGTCGCCGAGTCTTCCATCGTCGGCGAGGTGAAGAGGCGATATGAGGATCCGATTTTGGTACGCATCGAGACGCGACTTCGGGAAGAGAAGTGTCTATTTGAGGTAGCACCGACGGGTGCTAAGATTCGAGGCGGTTGTGTGTTCCCGATGTGACAGACTTCGCCGCAGATTTCGTGAGGCACACGGGCTCGTTATTCGATTCATCCGGTCGACTAAGATGTACCATGACCTCAGTGCACGTATTGGTGGGATGGTTTGAAGAGGACGTGGCGGTTTGTTGCCCAGGTCCTAATTGTCGAGTTAAGGTTGAGCACCGAAGCCCGGGCTATTACAGTGCTATTGATATTCGATGGAAGTGGAGGTGGTCAACATGGACTTTATTACGTGGTTACCTCGCACCCGCAGGAGACATGATTCCATTTGGGTTATTGTTGGTCGACGAAATCAGCCCACTTTCTTCCGCCAGACGACGTTTCACCGAGGACTATGCCAGTTATATATTAGAGAGATTGTGAGATCGCACGAGTCCGGTGTCGATTATATCGATAGAGGAGCCCGCCACGGCTAACTTCTCGAGGTCCTTCCGTGAAGGATTAGGACACAGTGAGTCTCAAGACGCGCTTCATCCTCGACGGACGACAGCCGAGCGCACTATCCGCACACGAGGATATGTCGGGCTTGTGTTATTGATTTCGGGGTAGGCCGAGGATCATTTACCTCAGGAGTTTGCTTATAACAACGGCTACCATTCTAGTGTTCGCATGGCGCTTACGAGGCCTTATACGGAGAAGCAGTCACCCATAGTTGGTTTGAAGTGGGAGAAGGCGATTAATCGCCAGATTTGGTTCAAGTGACGATGGATAAGGTGAAGCTTATCCGTGAGCGGTTATCGCAGCAGTCGATGGTAAATCATACGCAGATCATCGGGCGTCGACACTTAGAGTTTGAGGTTAATGATTGGGTCTTTCGAAAGTGTCACCCACGGCGGTGTGATGAGATTTGGGAGGAAAGGAAACTCACCAAGGTACATCGGGCCGCTTCGATTGTCCAAGAGTGGGCAAGGTTGCCTATGAGTTGGATCTGCCGTCCGATCTTGTGGCGGTACATCCGCTTTTCACGTGTCTATGTTACTGAATGCGTTGGAGATCCGCTCAGAGTACACCCGATTCGGGATGTCCAGTGTGAGAAGTTATCGTATGAGAGAGTCCCATAGCGATACTCGATCGTCGAGTTAGACGACTTCGGACGAAGGACGTGGCTTCCGCAAGGTCTTATGGCGAACGAGCAGGAGGAAATGACGTGGAAGCAGAGGATGACATGATGAAGAAGTATCCTCACTTATTCCCTACACCTCCGTGTAACCCACTTTCCCGCTTGTTAGTTTTGATTTAGTTGATTATGCTTGAGTAATGTTGTGGCTCGGGAGCATTCTTATTTGCAAAGGAATAGTTAAGAAGATATGTTTATATTGTGTTTTGTGTGAGGCTAGAAGGAACATTCGACGAATGTTTCTGGCGGGGAGAATGTTATACCAGTGGTTCGCCCGACCGCGTCAGTCTCGGCCGCGGCGCGAGGCCGCGCGCCAAGCGGCGATTGTAGGCCGCGCGCCAAGTCGTGGCCGCGGCCTCAAAGTATCGAGGTCGCTGAGTTTCAGCCGCGCCGGAAGCAGGCTGCGCGCCAAAAGATCCGAGGGTCCGCAGGAGTTGCGGCGCCGCGGCGCCGGGAAGCAGGGCCGCGGCGCCGAGGCGGGAAATTTGGGCGGAAAAACTTAGAAAGTCTGATTTTTGTTTTAAAAAAAGGCCATGGGAGGGTGACAAGTGTCCCCCCCCATCTGATTTCTGCTACATGCATTATATTGACCAAGACTTGGTCATTTCTTTCAACATTTCATCTCTACACTCCATCTCTCTCTAAGTTAAAAAGCTCATCCTTCTCTCTAAATTCCCAAGAGGAATTCTAGCCTAAGGGAAAATCTGAAAAGTGTAATAGGAAGGAAAGGTTATTACAAGCTTGTGAGGACTATTGTGGTGGTGTTCTTGGAGAAAAGGCTAGCAAGGTGTTGGAATAAGTTTGGCAAAAACTTAAGGTAACATTTCTTCTCTTGTAGTTGGTATTGGGTGTTGCATGTTTAATAGGAAGAACTTGTAGTTGGAAAAATGCACTTAGAGTAGTTGCATGTAAGAAATGGGGTTGATTATGAAAGAATTGGTTAGGGGGATATTATGAGCGTGTTGTTGCCTAAATACTACATTAGACTTGTTGGGTTAGTTGTTGTAACTTGTGGTTGAATTTTACACACCAAAGTTTAGGTGTGTAATCCCCTTGTGTTGGTTGGTTGTTGAGCCTTAAACATGACATTTGAGCATTAAAAATCGACCTTGGAAAAGGTGGCAATGTATGTAGAAACAAAGGAAACGCTGCCCAATTTTCCGTAGGAAATTGGTGACTTTAACTTGGAAATTCTGCATTTGTAATTAGAGCTTGATAAACGTATTGTGGTCATTTTAGGTTGACATACTACGTGCGGTAAATTGGACTTAGCTTGTGGATTGACCAAGAGGTATGTGGAGCTTTCCTATCTCTTGAGCATGATTAGTCAGACCTATGTAGTACGGTAGACGTCAAGATTTGAAAATCTTCGCTTGTTATAAGCATTTGATACTTGCTTCGCTTTAAAAGAGAAGTATAAAAATCCTCGACTTAAGGGAATGTGTTTTACTATTGTTTAACTCTAATATAACGGCTTTATGGGAGTTGGTTATATTAGTTTGTGAAAGTTTAATGGAGAAAGGTTTTGATGTTTTGAACTTGTGAAAGGAAAATGGTTTTGTGGCATGAATTGCCTAAGGTTTTACAAGAAAGGAAGTCACTTAATTTAGAAACTTGAGATAGTTTTAAAAGGAAATGTGACTTGTTTGAAAAGAAATCGTAACTTGATACTATGGTGATTAGTATCTTGGAATTTTTGTATAAAAAGAGTTATTCCTTAAAAGGTTAGAGGTACATGATACTTGGGTTAAATTCCCGGATTTTTTATTAAAAGACATGATCGTGCCTTAGGTATACTAAAATGAGAGGATGTATTAAAACTATTAATAAGAAGTTAGGTGATTCTTAACTTGCTTAAGTTATGATAGGCCGGTAGTGCTTATGTTATGATAGGATAGGCCGGTAGTGCTTATGTTATGATATGATAGGCCGGTAGTGCTTATGTTGTGTATGATAGCCGGATGAGCTATGTTATATATATATTGTTACGGGTAAACCCCGGGTTATTATTTATGCCATGGATTTGCTACCCATGATGCGAGTGCGCCAGTACTCACGCGGATCCGACCATAGGATCCATGCGGGTGAAATAGTCCCACGCGAGTACGCGATGGTACTCACGCGGATCCACAGATCCATGCGGGTGAAATAGTCCCACGCGGGTGAAATAGTCCTATGACGAGGCGGATGACCTCATGCGGGTCCACGGGACCTATGCGGGTGAAATAGTCCCGGAGTAGGATTGCTTAATGATACTACGGGCGAGGTACACTGTTTTGATCATGAGCCTCCTATTTTTATGCTATAAAATGTATACTTGTTACTCTCATTATTAGTAAGGCACGGTGCAACATAATTTGGTTTTATCTATAACTTTAATGTATTTTTGACTTATGATATTACTACAGTATTTTCCAGTTTTACATACTTGGTACGTTGTGTAATCGACCCCTTCCTGGGGCCGTTCATGCCGCAGGTGGAAAGAGCGGTAGATCCTCGCTCCTAGGATCTTGTACTCAGTGTCGAGCTCCATTTCTTCTGAGGCTCGACTTTTGGTATGGTTCTCCCGAGTTGTTGTTATTTTGTACATTCGGGGCATGACGGCCCTGTCCCGTCATAGTGTTATTCATTCTTAGAGGCCTGTAGTCTTGTCAGAACTTGGTTCGTTAAGGATGTGACTGTTCGGTTTATGTACTTTTGGGTTAGCCAGTTTAGGCTAGACTATTCTATATCTTAATGGTTGTTTATCTTGAGTTTACTTTCCGCTGGTTTTCTCTGATGTTGTGTCACTAGGGTGCCCGGGTTAAGGCACCGGTCACGGGTCCGGGTTCGGGTCGTGACAGAGCTATCCAAAAACCCTGAGCAGGATCCTACGCCTGCCGATCACCGAACAGCGTATCTAAACTCGCGCAGATGAACGCACTTCGGGCGAGGTCAAGACAAGAATGTACCAAGTATGTGAATGAAATCAGTAATGAAATCATAACATCTAAACAAAGCAGAGACATGTATGATAGCCAACCTACAAGATACACAATACATAAGCGATCATATCAAGTCGGGACGCAGCCCTCAAAGTCACTACTCAAATATAACTATGGGTCTCACGCCCATAATATCAATCATGCCCGTGGAATCCTTCCTCACTGCCGGCAGTCCATGATATAACATAGCACCAATAGGCATACATGAACACCAAGTCCCACCGGTGGTATAGCATCTTGGGGGTTTACCCCTCACTTATACTCTTACCCTGGAGAAGGTGGTAAAGGTGGTGTAGATCTTGGGTGTACCACTCACATATACTCTACTGGAGAAGGTGGTAAACAGTGGTATAAGATCTTGGGGTGTACCCCTCACATATACTCTACCCTGGAGAAGGTGGTATAACAGGTGGTATAGCATCTTGGGGGTGTACCCCTCACATATACTCTACCCTGGAGAAGGTGGTATAACGTCTTGGGGCTTGCCCCTCATTTATACTCTTACCCTATCTCAACCGGCCGTCAAACAACACATAAAGCAGGTGGTACAGCGTCTTGGGGGTTTACCCCTCACTTATACTCTTACCCTATCTCGACCGACCATCAAACAAGACATAAGCACTACCATGTCTTCTATAAAATCCGGAATTTAACCTAAGTACTACAAGTAACGGAAGCATACCCGTGGAATCCCACATCACCGTCAGACGTCCCAAGAACTTACAACAAGACAAATGACCGCTTCAACCGAGAGTCGCGGAACTTAATAAAACATAATACTTGCACTCAAAGGCTATTACCAGCACATATAGGCAAGTTCTCAATTAACCAAGCCCAAGTACTTATCAAGGCACACATAGGATAATTCTTATTTAACAAGCCAAAGTACTTATCCGGGCACAAATAGAATAAATTCTCATTTAACAAGCCAAAGTACTTATCAAGGCACACTTAGACAAATTCTCAATTTATCAAGCCAAAGTACTAATCAAGGCATACATAGAATAATTCTCTTTTAACAAGTCAAAGTACTTATCAAGGCACACTTAGACAAATTCTCAATTTATCAAGCCAAAGTACTAATCGAGGCATACATAGAATAATTCTCTTTTAACAAGTCAAAGTACTTATCAAGGCACACTTAGACAAATTCTCAATTTATCAAGCCAAAGTACTAATCAAGGCATACATAGAATAATTCTCTTTTAACAAGTCAAAGTACTTATCAAGGCACACTTAGACAAATTCTCAATTTATCAAGCCAAAGTACTACGTACGTACATTCTTTTATAAAAGACTCCTTTCTATGTAAAGCCCCAAGATACTAACACCCGTAGTATCAAGGCGTGTCTATTTTTCAAAGTAAGTTACTACACTTTTAGAAAACTCATTTCAAAGCTTGAAATCAAGTAACTCCAAATTTTCACAATCTAGGCAACTTATGCCGATTAATCAAAATAGACAACTTTCAAAACCTTCCATAAAGCCGTTATACCCAACTTCCCATAAAGCCGTTATAACCCTTTATGGTTTTAGACGTATCCATTCCTTCAATAACCAAGAGACTTATACTATTAAAACCAAGTATCACATACTTACAATTCAAGTTCTTAACCTTCAAAATACTTCAAGTCTCTAAATAGTTAGAAAACAAGTTTTCTTCTACTTTTTAAACCTCAAGTAACTTCACCCTTAACGCAAGTTACTTCTCTCAAATCATGTCATTTCTCCTCTTTTAAATCAAATAAGTAAATCACTCCTTTGACTCCCCTAAAGTCATTATAATGACCTTTAGGTTTTAGAACTAAGGCACTAGCCAAAAGATTTGGAAACCACTTCCTTTTCAAGTCTCTATGTACTTTAAGAAAAATACCTTCACTTTTAAGAATCCAAACTTCCCTAAGGAAATGGATTATACTACTTACAATTTAAACATCAAAGTACACTCAAGGAAGTACATAGAACAAATTCTATTTTAGGCAATCCAAATACAAGCAAGGAATGGATCATTTAAGGAGTAGAACGTACTTTCTTTATTCTAAGGAATCATGCTGTAAGAGGAGATAGTTCACATACCTTTTCGCTAATTCCACAAGCTGCCGAATACACCGTACGTAGAAGTGTCAACCTATAATGGTCACAACCAGGCTATCAACTTCTAGTCTCTATGTAGAATAATACTAAGTATTTGGTCTCTAATTCTACGGAAAATCGGGCAAAGACTTCCTTTGTTTCTACTCACTTTGCCACCTTTTCAAGGTCGAATACAATAACCAACACGCCACATTTAAGGCTCCAAACAACAATCAAACAAAGGGGATTACACGCCTACACTACGTAAAATTCCGCCCACAATTATATACAAAGTAGTTCAAACTTCACTAGCCATTCTCGCCAACATACTAACAATTCAAAGTCTTTTCCAATCCTTTTCCAATTCCAAGTTCTAAGGTCTAACATGTTATATAGTTATAACAACTTCAATAACTACAATTTCCTTCCTTTTTCCAACATGCGACGACTTTACTAATAATCGACTTGAATTGTAGTCTTAAGGCTAACATGCTAGTTTTCGGATTAGGGTTCCAATAACCAATATCCTTATCAAAATTCATACTATATATCTCATGCTTGATAATAACCAAAACTACAATCATAAGTAAGCCTTAACTAATAAAACGACAAAATTATACCTTTATAAGCCCTTATAATTTCCAAGATCCAAAGTCGCGCTTAGAAATTCTTAGCTCCTTTCCTTAAGTTCCAATCCGCTCAAGCATTCCTGAGGCCTGAAGAACCCTTCTTCAAGTTCCAACTTCAAAGTGAAGAACTCCCTTTGTTTCGCCATGACTAACGTAAAAATACGTTTTTTCCGAATTCTTTCTATTGAGATAACCTTACAATACCCTTGGGGACATTGGGTTAAAGTCTTGTGACTAATGGATCAAAACTACAAAATTTTTGTCTCTAAGAAACCCTTTGGCAGCTCTTGTTTCGCACAAGAGTTTCTCTAAAATTTTCTAAGTGTTAAATGCCAAGTCTTACACTAGCTATGCTTATATAATACATTGGAGGGTTTAGGTTACAACAAATGTGTGGCTTGGATGTGTTTCACTTGGATCGAGCTTATGTGACTAGTTGACTCATTAACAACGCCACGCCAAGACTTATCTTCCAAGATGGTCAATGACCATTTTACCCTTGCATAAATTTCGACCAAGCCATGTGGGGGGGTGCCACGTGTCGCCCTCTCATTCGTTCATAAAATTTCCGTAACCCTCGTGGGCCCCACAAAAATGTAGAATTCCTCGGGTGGGCCCCACGTGACCAAATCCGTAAAATAAATTTCCATAAGGTTAAGAGTTCCATACTCTTCAAATAATGCCTTTTGAGAATCCAATTCTCAACAACGAATATTTTTCCTTTCCGACGTCCGGAAGACTTTCCGTCGGAAAAACAATCCTTCCTTTCGTACTAATTTCCAAGTCTTGTGTTCCTTGCGTACATTCACTTACACATGTCCTGAACTTACGGGGTGTAACAATGTGTCCCTGACTTGATATAACGGATCCACGGGTCGGATCTGGACCGGATATGAATCTCAAATACAAGATCCAGATCCATATCCGATACGGATCCGTCGGGTCCAAATTTTGAAGATCCATATCCTATAAAACGGATCTGAATCCACCGGGTCCAGGATCCACTGCCATCTCTAATCCACCGGGTCCAGGATCCACTGCCATCTCTAATCCACCGGGTCCAGGATCCACTGCCATCTCTGTATCAAATATTACAAAGATTATTTTATTATGCCTAAGGGTTTAGATAATATACTTGAACTGATAAAATAATCAATTAATGATTAATTTTTTTAAAATACATAAATTATATAAAACAAAATACTTATAAAATTACATTCTATGTTGTATATATATTTAATAAAAAACGGATCCACGGATCGGATCTGGACCGGATATGAATCTCAAATACAAGATCCAGATCCATATCCGATACGGATCCGTCGGGTCCAAATTTTGAAGATCCATATCCTATAAAACGGATCTGAATCCACCGGGTCCAGGATCCACTGCCATCTCTAATTGCAATTCACTTTAATTCAAACTCACTCCATCTTTCCATATCCCTATCTCCTTATTCTTCAGCTGATTTTCCTCCATTCCATAGCCAAATTGAAGACTAAATTAACTTCTCTTCCAAGATTAAGCTCCTCAACTAAGTTCTAAGCCAAGGTAACCTCCAAACAGTGAGTCACGGTAAACTCACTGGACCGATTTTTAGCTCCAGAAAATTCTAGCTTTGGAGATGAGCTTATTGGAAGAAAAACATGTAAGTATGATGGTTTTAAGCTTGTAAGGGATGCATGCATGTCATTGTAGCTTGAAGAAATGGTGAGAGATGGTGCAGTTGGTACCAAGGGCCGCATGGACTGTTTTGGCTTAAGTTAAGGTAAGATTCATTCTTCTCATTAAGTAATTGGAGCTAAATGATGTTGTAGTTAGAGATGAACTTGTGTTAAGAGAAATTGGAAGTAAGAAATTGCATGTGGTTGTTTCGGGTGTATTAGTGAGCCGATTTTGAGACTGTTTTGTATACATTGGATTTGATTGTTGTTGTTATCATTGTCACTAATTGCATGTTAAATTTGAAGGAAACCTTGATATTTAAAGTTGTAATTGGTTATATGAAAGTATTGAAACATGAATTAGATTTTAAGGAACTATGAGAAGAACTATGATATTATGTTGTGTGGACCGTGACATTCATGAATTGTTGGGTATTGTGGTGTCGAATTTAGGGGCTGTTTTGTTGAGTTATAATGCTGGAATTATAAGTTATGAACATGCATATACATTGTTGTAATTGCGGATATATGTCTTAAAGAAATTAAGGAGTATAAGAGTGTTATGTTGCAAACTATAAGACTTGAACTCTCGTTGTTGCTAGAAGTATGGACTGTTTGTAGTGGTTGTTTTAATATGGATTAAAGGGCTGGATTAACATGAGAAATAGGTGTATTAATCACCTTGGTTGTTGTGGTTGTTGTACTCCATGAATGTAAAGAGAAAGAATGTATAACGATGGCGTATATGGAGTATTTGAG
The DNA here is from genome assembly GCA_029844215.1 of Przewalskia tangutica. NCBI lineage: Eukaryota > Viridiplantae > Streptophyta > Magnoliopsida > Solanales > Solanaceae > Przewalskia > Przewalskia tangutica. The sequence goes on along the minus strand of CM056736.1, from coordinate 103,044,273 downwards.
ACTGTTTTGGTTATATCCTTAAGTTGTGACTTGTTATCGATGTTGTCGACCTTGTGTGTGAATTTCGGATGTGAGTATAAACAGAGAAAGTGCTGCCCGAATTTCTACATAAAAAGAGAGTCATCATTCGCTATATAACGTAGGCTAGTAATCATATAATTGATGGATATGTTATTAATGTTATAGGTTGAAGTGCTAATTGAGACGAATTATAATTATTGAGTTGGTTAATTCGACAATAAGGTATGTGAAGCTATCCCTTCCTTCTTTCTTTTGGCATAATTTACATAAGATGAGCGTACGGCAGACGTACGTAATTCCATTGAATCCTAATTTCTAGTAATACTTGATATGATAGTGCCTTGATTTTACAGTGATAGTTCATTCTATTTAATCTATTGAGAGTCAAATGATGATTTAAATTGCATATGGTTGCTCATGATAATCTACTCGTGCTAATGTGATTATATCATTTCACCGAGTCCCGGGCGGGAAATGTTCGTGCGCAGTTTCTTGCATTGTTCACCGTGTCCCTCACTAGAGGGCCCGGTATGTATATATTTGATGATTTATGTATAGACAGACATCCACGGATATGAGATATGCGGACAGGCATCCGTGGATATGATATATGTGGACAAACATCCACGAATATGACTATGTGTACACATTATATGTTTCACCGAGACCCTCACTAGGGGGTCGGGTATAGTATATGTGGACAGACATCCACATATATGATTTTATCGAGTCTCATGATGGGCCGAGTACAGTTTATGTGGATAGGCATCCACAGATATGACTTATTTTATTTGAACAGATTTTGACTCTCATTTCATAAGACACATGTGCATTGATATCTTGATTATTATACTTGTCTCATGTTATCTTTTGGTCAGTTATGATGTTCTTTATAGTACTTCATGTTTTATATACTCAGTACATTATTTTGTACTGATCCCCTTTTTCGGGGGGCTGCGTTTCATGCTCGCAGGTATATATACTCAGTTTGGTGGTCCCCCAGTCTAGGATTCTGCTCAGCTATTTGGAGAGCTCCATTATTCCGGAGCCTAGTCATTCGAATCTTATGATATAGACTTATGCATATTCGTGCTAGTTGGGTCTTGTTGTCATGAAATACGCTTTCTAATATCTCCCATGTTTGCTGGGAAGTGGCGTCATATTCGATAATTGTATGCAAGAGATGATTCGAGATTGTGCTGTAGATCCATTGTAGAACAATCGCATTCAGTCGTGACCAATATTCTTCATCAAGAACGTCATGTTTCTCCATGTTTTTGTCGGTTGACTTGGGTTTAGGAGAGATGATGTGATTGATGACTTGGTATACATGACAATGAAACTTAAACAATTACGTCAATGAGGAGTGTTGAACTTTTTTCATCTCAAGAGTTATGTGAATGAAATTCTTGATGTTGTTAATCGCAAGAGTGGGATGCAATTTTGGTTGAGCAACCATTGAAAAGGAAGGATGAAGAAGAGGGAGAGAAGATTGACGTCGAGAAGGAGGCAGGGAGGCGGCAGAAGAGAAGGCCAACGTCGACTTAGTTGTTTTAGGGTTAGGGTTCTTCCTTGCCTTTTCATTTATTATTGTGTATAATATATAATAGTACAAAGCTACAAGTTAGACTACAAACTAGATAACTAATTTGACTAATTACAATTAGAATATTGACTAACTAAATATAAAAGATATACAATATATAAAATATTCTATCAAATATTCTATTAGTACTGGAGCAAAATTATCTACAAGTCAGTACTATCAAGGATTTAACCTCAATATAAAATTTAAATTCTGTAAATGTATCCTTTTCCGTTTCAGAATTTGGAACGTGTATAGGTTTAATTAGAACATGCTTTAAGCTGTGCTTATACATAACAGCACATTAATATTTATTTTAAAGTTTTACCATATATGACTTTTGGCCTATTCAACGCGTAATATTTACTTTTAACGTGTATATTATTCTTTAAGTCTATCGCAATTGAATGTTTGGAACAAGTATTTAAATAAGTTCTACACATGAATTTTTGTTTTTATTCTTATGTTACTGTTCAGAATGTGTGGAAATTTAATACGAAAATAAAGCTGTTTATTAGATACAATTTTGCTACTGCTCCACAATGATTAATGAGAGCTAACAAGAGCCCAAAATTATAAAAATTGGTATGCTGAATCCACTAGATAAGAAGGCTCCTTTCTCTTAATTTATCACTATTAATATCTTATTGTTAATTAATTATTAATAATAAGTACTCCCTCTGATCAATTTATATGACACACTTTACTTTCTAGCAAATCTAAAAAAGAATGATACATTTATATATTTGTCAATAATTTTATTTTAAACTTTATTTTTTATGTTTACCGAGATAATCTATAACCATACAAATATCTTTAATTTATTTTAGACAAAAAAATTTAAAAAATAATATTTATTTCTTAAACTTCGTGTCAAATAAAATTATATCGTATAAATTGTAACGAATGAAATATTAACTTTTGTAACAAAGCCACTAAGCAAAAGACCAGCGTGAGCAAAACAAGTGGGAGGTCATAATGGTCACTTTGAAGTTTTATCAGTCATACTTTGTGTAGGCCCCCCACCCCACAAACAAGAAGATTATTGTATTAACCTTTGAATTGAAATGGTCAGATACTTACAAGTACAAATTAGTTGTAGTAGTACTAATTTTCAAAAATAAATTTAAGAAAATGATGGCCATACCTTGACTACCCCACCATCCACGTTATTCTCACTTTATAATATTCTTTAAGATTACGTATAAATATACTTGAAAATTTAGGGTACGGCGGAACAATTTAACAGGGATCGAGATAAAGGGCTCGACGGTCGGGACGACGGAGAGGAGGCGTGGTCGGGCTGGGGCGGGACCGATACTAGCGGGACGATATCGTGTCCCGTCCCAGTACCGATCCCGGTGGGTAGCTGGCCTGCCTGAATCGACGGCCGTGACTTAACGATCGGGCGTTTTTTTAATTTTTTCACTAAATTAAAAATACTAAATTACTAATAAAGTAACATATAGTCATATAGTGATAGTCATATACTCATATTATACTATTATAGTATTATACTCGTATATATTTATAAACTAAATAATTAAACAAAGACAATAAGAGTGTAAAAAAAAACATCCCAAGGCTGTTTTTGTGCCTCTTATATTATTAATTATTTCATTAAAATTTACAAGATTTAGAATTACAACATTGTAGTGTACTGTTGTTGAAAAAATTTGCAAAAGAAATAGAAAATGTAAAATTACCGTTATTGCAACGACTATTTTTGCCAAGTGGCGGGACTGGGGCGGGACCAGTACGGGTCGGGTCCTAGCAGGATCGGGTTGGGCGGGATCATACCATGTCCCGTCCCGGTTCGAGCTCCGGACCCGCTAATTTTTTTAATTTAAACATGGCCGGTACGGGACCGGATCGGGACGGGACCGGGTCGGGACGGGTCCGGGTCGGCCCGGACCACTGGCCAGCCTTACTTGAAATAGTAATATTTTCTTGCTCATTTATTAAAAAAATATTATTTTTAATTTTATAAAAAAGAGCTTTTCATGTTGAAAAATAAGTTAAGCCTAATTTTTTATGTTACATCTAATGATATATTTTAACATCACAGTTTAAAAATATATATATTACTTAAAATTTTATATGACACACTTTAGGAAAATGTTGGAGGATAAGAAAAAACGAAGTCAATTGTTTTGTTTATAATCAACGCATTGAGGTCGACTAATGGACATGTTGGCTTGTTTTAATCTTGTCTAGAGGACATAATAATTTTCAACTATATCTATATGGAATGCACGCATCTACGACGTTCACACCTTTGGAAAATAATTTATTGAAAATTTCCACACAAAATCTGATTTTCGTTTGATTGTACTAATAGAAATTGCACGATCAGAAAAAAAAGCTGTGTAGTGCACTAGGGGCTCGTTTGGTATAATTTTACATGGACTGTACTGTATTGTAATGGACCGGACTGTATTAATATATAATGAACGGTATTAAGAGTATTAATATTTAATGGACTGTATTTTTTTACAGTCCAGACCGGCTGAAAACGCTCACCAAACAATGTATTATTTTTTTATTCAGTACAGTTTAGCGTAATACAGTGTACCAAACGTGCCCTAGTATTGTTGATACATTATATAAAATATGTGTTTTAATGGGACACATACAATTTGAAAAACTTCAATATCACAAATCATTAATTCAATATATTTGAGATAAATGATAACGATAGAACTTTCATGATATCAACGGAGGGCAAAGGCAAATATAAGACAATTTGTAAACATTATATTTGAATTTTGTTCCTAGTGTTAATTTTAATAACTTCGTTGTTTCCTAAGGCAATGAGTAATTACTAATTACTCGTTAAATGTGAAGTAAATTATTTTGTATTTGTTGTAGTTTTAGGAGGGATTGGTAACATTCACCATTCTATACTTTGGGTGCGTTTAATTCGGGATAAACAGGAAAAAGAAAGGAAATTGAGGAATTAAATTTCCTTTGTTATTGTTTGTTTGACCTTATTTTTTCATTTCATTTACCCATTTTTCATTTTCATTCCCTTTTCTTGATTCCCACCCCACTAGGTATTTGGATTCTCTTTTTCCAACCCGGACCTCTGACCATTCGGACCACCCCAGACCTCCGACCCCGGACCACCCATAATCAAACATATAAGGACAATCAGGTAATTCCTTTCCTTTCTATTTCATTCTCTTATTAGATTCCATTCCGTTTACACTACGCAAACCAAACGCACCCTAGTATATATATATGATTTGTATCAGTGTCTTAGAAGTAAAGAAAGTCAGCTGCTTTATTTGTTTAAGAAGTATTCAACTTTGTGGTCTAATTCAATGTCTCAAATTTTAGTTCATTTTGTATATCAATCGTGATAATAGTCTAAATTCATTGATCAAATTGTCTGTTAAGTATTCACCGACATCGTTATGAGGACCTAACTTTCTTAAAGTACAGACAAGCTTCTCGAAAATCATACTTTGATTTGAATTATGTTTCATCAAGTTTTGAGAATTGAGATCCTAGAAATGTATCTAAGATTTTAAATCAACAATAACCAAGTAGTTTAAAATCTAATTCTAAGCTCTCTTACCATAGATTTTGAAGTTAAAACTTTAAATTTGAAAATTTGAGTTTTTTGAAGTTGTAATTTTGGGAACTTAAAATTGTGTTACTTTAAAATTTTGTGAGTTGAAGTCCAAAAAACTGGTCTGAACCAAAATATTTAGTTAGCGTTTGGACTTTGGACATAGATTTCAGATCTGATTTTAAAAATTTATCTTCAAATATTTATTTCATCATAAATTTTGGAGTAAATTTTAAAATTTTGTTTTCAAAAAAATTTACGGATCAGTTTTTGAGACTTCCACTCACAAAACGTCATTTTTTTCCAAAGCAAAATGAATATCCATACACAACTTCAAGTTTAAAAAATCACAATATCAAAAGCTCAAATCGTCAAGTTTCAATCTTAAAATCCATGGCCAAACAGGAGTTTAAGTTAAAACTTGAAAATTTAAGTTTTTGAAACTTAAAATTGTATTTGTACATGCATTTTAATTCGAAAAAAAATTGAAGTGATGTGAGTTGATGTCTCGAAAACTGATCGGGACCAAAATTTGCTCCAAATTTTTTTTGTAAATATTTAGCTAGTGTTTGACCATAGATTTTGGATCAAATTTTAAAAATTTATCTTCAAATATATGTTTGGCAAAACAAATTGAAGCAGATTTTAAAAATCTGTCTTCAACAAAATTTCAAGTTCCAAACCAGCTTTTGAGTTTTTGGAACTTACACTTACAAAATTTCAATTTTTTTAAAGCATTTCCAAACACAATTCCAAATTCCAAAAATCACAAGTTCAAAAACCCAAATTTTAAATTTTTAAGTTTCAAAATATTTGTACCACCATTGCCCAAGGGTATGCTAATCTTCTTTGTATTCATATTTTACTTCCAGTCAATTCTTACTAATTGAGTTAATTGTTTGCTTCTTTAGCTTTCTTGTCAATCTTAGACATGTCTACTTGGTAACAAATTTGAAGGAAAAATTCATCAACATTTTGATCTAACAAAACAAAAATATTTTTTAACACAAAACCATCAGAAAGTTGGGATGTCTCATCAGTTAGGCACACAAAAGTACCTCAGATGACCATCGTGAGAATATATATCCAAAAATCATCATATGGTTTCAAAATTCTCCACAAAAATATGCAAAATTTATCCAAAAAAATAAAGTTAATTAAATCAATTTCGAATAAATATTATATTGAAAGTGTTCCCCACGAAGATGTTCCAGCAGGTTTATCAGATAAACCACCCAGAATTCAACACAGGGAATATTGTTATAGGGTACTGCATTCATCCCTAAGGCATGGCTATTTCAATTGCCAGAGAGTCAAACTTCAGACCCTTTATTTTTTAATTAAAATATATTTTTATGAACATTTAAGAAGCACTCAGAATGAAAAGGACTAATTGTTAAATTATTAAGATATCAATGATCTTTCGATCTCATAAACATGTATCCTCATTGTGCTTGACAATATATATATTTCATGTATATCCAAATCACAAACGAGTTAATAATAATTTTGAAATAACAGAGATAAGCATTCAGAATGAGTAGAAGGTTGTTGTTCTTCATGAAGAATCGGACTAATTTATGTATCATCATTATGCTCGCTCTGTAAAATCACAAATTTGAAAACAAACAACAACATATACAGTAAAATCAAACACCGTGAGATCTGAAATGATAGAGTGTACATAGACCTTTAACTCAACCTTGCTAGGTAGAGAGGCAAAAATTTGAAAACAAAATCAAGCAAAATTTCAATCTAACAAACAGAGAAGAATTTTTGGCACACAAATGTACCTCAGACAACTGGAGGAGGAGATGAGCGGACTATATATTTATATGATTGAAACATTGTGTAATTAGGGTTTCCATGACTGCTTACAGTTAAAACCTCGCATGTTCTTTCTGGGCCTTAGCATATGGCTCCAAAGGCCCATGAAACTAAATAGGGACAAGTGCACACATAGCCGATTTGAGGAGAGTATTTAAGTCATAGCCAAAAAATAAAATCATGACCGTTTTTTTCAATCATCTTATATGTATTATTTAACTAAGCACATTAGATCTTCAATTAAGTATTAATTTTTGTATTATTTAACTAAGCGCATTAGATCTTCAATTAAGTATTAATTTTTGTATTATTTAACTAAGCGCATTAGATCTTCAATTAAGTTGTAGATGTGAGTTTGGTCCCTAATACAGTAATACTAATAGATGTTAGAAACTCAACAAAATCAATACCTTAGAAAATAAAATAACTAAAAAAAGACAAGCAAACATAAATGAACTTTTAGTAGGAGCATGTCTATACATTCAACCTAGATCTATTTTATCACCTCCGACAATACCCAAACTACTACTTATAATTAGGGCTGGCTGGGCCGCCGACCGACTCGGGCCCGGCCCCGACCACACGACACCAGATTAAAAAAACGAGACCGGGCTCGAACCATGGCGGGGTATGGTCCCGCCAGCCCGACCACTGTGCCCCGATCCCGCCCCGACTCCGCCCCAAATCCCGCCCGGCCGACCTTTGCAAAATAGCCGTTGTCCAACGGCCATTTTACATTTTCGTCATTGACAACGCCATTTTAGGCCTCCTCCCCAACCCCTACCCCCTGTATATTTATTTTTAACCCCTATAAATACCTCATTCCTCTTCTTATTATTTTCACAAATCTTTCTACTCTCTAATCTCTCAATCAATCTCTAATTCTCTATACAACATTGTCTACATATTCAATCTATTTATTAATTTGAGAATTGTGAAGTTGGCAACTAGCTTGAGGATTATCTATCGAGCAAAGTTTCAATTTTCAACCTTCGATTACACGCCGACTCTACGTCGCTTGGTACATTCGTTCTCTCATTAAATTATTATTTTGTCTTTATTTCATTTAGCACATTTAATTTCATTATCTTTAACTATTTATTAGCATAATTAAAATGAAAGGACTAAGAGACATGTTGGGTAAGGGTAAGTGGTCGCTTCTTCTAGTAGGGGTGGTAATGAGGCGGTACTTCTTCTAGTATTCCTGTTTCAGTTATTCCTAGACAAGATGATTTTATAGATCCTGAAATGTTTCCTGAAATACCATATGATCTTGACACAAATGATTATCCTGAAATTGAAGAAGAATTTAATTTAGATGACACTCTAGTTGATGATACACCTATTAATGAAGATGATGATACACCCACTAGTGAAATGTCTCCTATCCCCCCTACTATGAGACGAGGTCCCAAGAAACGACCATTAAAATCGGTTGTATGGAAATATTTTGACAGAACGTAGCTAATCAAGTAAATGTATGTAAAACTTGTAAAAATGTTTATTCTTTTAAAATCGACATGCGTGGGACTGGGGTTTAGGAAGACACTGTTGCAAAAACACAAAGCCTCGTATGTCCAATACATGATTGAAAAATCGGTGAACAAACGTCCTCTCAATCGGGACAAGGTTCACATACTATCGTCCCGAGAAAGTACAGGTCAAATTAACCCTATGACGGGGAGTCAGAGGCCCTAAATATGATAAACATAAAGATAGGAAGCACTAGCAAAATTAGTTCTTTGTGGAGGGTTTGCCTTTTTCATTTCTGAATCTCCCGGTTTTATTCATTATATTAGAGATATGTATAATCCTCGCTTATAAAGGTTTTCCTAGATCAATCGTTAAAAGAGATGTATTTAAATTTGCATACGAATATCAACAAGATTTACGTTATGCATTATATCATTTAAATTGCAAAGTTGCTTTAACTTCGATATAGATCGTAGTACTAACGCCATGATTATTTAACGGTAACTTTGTCATTGGATAGATTATAAATGGTCTATGCAAAACGTATTTTAGCATATAGATATATAGATAGTAGGCATAATCGTGAGTTTATTTGTAAAATATTTATTCATCCGATTATTACTAATAACCGATAAAGTTATGAGAATTACATTAGATAATTAATCTTCTAACAATTCTGCTATTAGTATTTTAAGAGATGTTTTAAATCCGTCTTTTACAAAACATTTTAATATCAAATGTGCTTGCCATATTTATAAATTAGTTGTAAAGGATGGTCTTTCAATTTTTCAATATATAATTGAAAAAATACAATATGATATACACTTTATTTTTAAAAATAATAGAATTCAACAAAGAAAAGAATATAAAAAAACTTGCCACGATTGTGGACTATCTTACAGAAAAATTCCCGAAGAAGTACCAACTAGGTGGAATTCTTTATATGACCAACTAGTTGTTGCTTATGACTATAGAAAACCTATTACTTTATTTTTTAACGCCCATAATCAAAATCCAAATGATATGATTGTGGATACTGATTGGGAGAAAATTAGAGAACTTATTGTATTTTTAGAAAAATTTCAACGAGCAACAAAAGAATTTTCTACTTTATATTATCCTACTATTTCAACTATGTTGTTTTATATAGCTATAATATTTTTACTTCTTAAAGAATATATGGAAAAACCTGCTTATACTGCAGCTATTAAAAAAATGTTTATGAAATTTAAAAAATATTTTATTCCTATTCCCCCTATTTATATTATTGGTGCTGTATTAAACCCGACTATTAAAGTAGAGGGTTGTAAAAGTCTTATTGAAAATATATATAACTGTATGGACGTACTACCACCTCCAACTCCCAAAAATTTAAATGTTGAACCACCTATCAACTAACGCTAGAAGAAGTGTTGAATAGCGTAGAAGATGAATGCAAAAAAGTATATCGGCATTACCAGCAAGAAAGTGTTAGTAACCAACCGACTTTTGTATCATCTTCTTCTTCAACACAACCTAAAAAAAGACAAGCAGTTTCTGTGGCTAGGCCTAATATTAATTCTATTGAAAGCCTCGTAAATAAAATGTGTGGTAGCGATGCTAACCAAATTAGTGAGTTCGATGTTTTTGTTTTGCAGGTAATTTACCTTACCAAACGCTTATCAATGAAGAAGGAAAGACTTGCTGAAATATCGAGCCGAATGAGAAGACATTTCCGACACTTTCAATGATGGCGAGATATTTTGAACATTGGCGTCATCGCTTCGAAGCGCTTTTTCTCGCAGTGATTTCAAAGAGAGCACAGACACTCATTAGCCGAGACTGAGATGGAGGTACTATTCAGAGATTGGATACGAGCTGAGCGGGCGAGGCGCGCCAACCAGAGATTAACGAAGATGACGACAACTACAACGACATTTTATCTCAAGGCATGAGTAGCGACGTGGAACAATTTGATCAAGATATACCAATTCCAACCAAGAACCACAAAAATTATAAAGAAATTAGAAAAATATTTTCAAATTGGTAATTTATTTCATTGCAATTTTTAAATTTTTCTATGTCTTTCACTCTTTGCAATTTTTTCAACAACAAGACACTAAAATTTAATTTTTAATCTTTTATATTTGATATTTCAATTAAATTAATAATATAATATGCACAAAAACATCATTTGTATGTTTTTTTTACACTATTCTTGTCTTTGTTTAATTATTTAGTTTATAACTTTATACTTTATACTTTATAGTTTATACTTTATACTTTATAAATATATTATATATATGAGTATAATACTATAATTATAAATTATAATACTATAAGTCTATAATATTATAGTATATGTATATGACATTATGACTATATGACAAGTATATGTTAATGTTACTTTGGTAGTACTTAGTAATTTATTATTTTTAATTTAGTGAACAATTTAAAAAAAAAAAAAAAAACCCGCAGTCCGCCCCGACCGACCCCACTTCTACAGCGGGACCGGATCGACGGACATGGTATGTGTCACGACCCGGGACCGCGATCGCGCCCTACTCGGGCACCCTTACAGTAAACATCGGAGAAAATCGTGAACATACATGAAACTTAAAAATAAAACATCTTAAGTAAAACAACAAAGTTAGCCGATAGAGCTACCTTCACGAACATGTATAAAAACAATCAAACAGTTGCCTCTTTCTTTTTACAACCGACCCACCATATGTGACTACTGCACTCTAAGAGTTTTGACATAACAACTGTATGGACAAGGCTCCGCTGCACTTCAATAAACATAACCGTGACAACTCCAAATACCGAGCCATCTCAATCTTTGAACCGATCCTAAGCTCGCGGATCCACAATCAGTACCTAAACTCGCGGCATGAACGCAGCCCGGGCGGGGTCCGCATAACAAAAATTTAATATGGAATGTAATATAACGATAAGAAACAAATCATAATCAGACAAAAGAATGACAGACAAGTATAAAAATACATACCAGATCCTGCCGTGTCATTACCACTTATGAACTTAATCGTACCTTATTATCCTTTCCATTCCCAATAAAAGTTATAGTCACATTCTTACGTACATTATTTGGAAAAAGAATCATTAAGTTCATTACCATATAACTTACTTATCTTTCATAACATAGTCCGGCCCACTACGGAGGGACACATATACTACCCGGCCCAATCTGGGACGCGATCAAGTCACACTAATATCAAAGCATGCCCGTGGAATCCCCCATCACTGTCGACAGCTATTAGTGTAAAATATAACCATGTGACGCGCCCGTGGAATCCCACCTCACCGCTTGCGCATACATACACAATACATATATATATATCCCGCCGTGGAATCCCACATCACCGCCGATCCAGGTATAATAATACACCAATAGCATACATGAACACCAAGTCCCACCGTGGTATAGCGTCTTGGGGTCTACCCTCACTTATACTCTTACCCCGAGAATGGTAAAGCGGTGGTATAGCGTCTTGGTCTACCCTCACTTATACTCTTACCCCGAGAAAGTGGTATAACGTCTGGGCTTGCCTCATTTATACTCTTACCCTATCTCGACTTGGTCACAAACAACACATAAAGCGGGTGGTACAGTGCCTTGGGGTTTACCCCTCACTTATACTCTTACCCTGGAGAAGGTGGTATAACGTCTTGGGGCTTGCCCCTCATTTATACTCCTACCCTATCTCGACCGACCATCAAACAAGACATAAGCACTACCATGTCTTTTATAAAATCCGGGAATTTAACCCAAGTGCTACAAATAACGGAAGCATACCCGTGGAATCCCACATCACTGTCGGTACGTCCAAGTAACTTATAACAAGACAAACTTCTCCAACCGGTAGAGTCGCAACGTAAAAAAAAACATAATACTTGCACTCAAAGGCTATCACCAGCACATATAGGCTAAATCTCAGTTAACCAAGCCAAAATACTTATCAAGGCACACATAGAATAATTCTCATTTAATCAAGCCAAAGTACTAATCAAGGTATACTTAGAATAATTCTCATTTAACAAGCCAAAGTACTTATCAAGGCATACTTAGACTAATTCTCAATTAATCAAGCCAAAGTACTAATCAAGGCATCACATAGAATAATTCTCATTTAATCAAGCCAAAGTGCTAATCAAGGCACAAATAGAATAATTCTCATTTAACAAGCCAAAGTACTTATCAAGGCATACTTAGACTAATTCTCAATTAATCAAGCCAAAGTACTAATCAAGGCATCACATAGAATTATTCTCAATTAAACAGGTCAAAGTACTACGTACGTCCATTCTTTTCAAAAGACTCCTTTCCGAATAAAACTTCCCCGATACTAACAACCGTAGTATCAAGTCCTATCCACCTTTCGAGACAAGTCACAATACCTTTTTAGAAATACAATTACCGGCTTCTAAATCAAGTGACTTCTTTATTAAAAACCTTAAGCAATTGGTACCTTTAAAACAATTTGCCCTTCCTTAACACAAGTTATTCCTTTGATTACTTTACTAGAAAACCATTCTCTTAACTCCGCCATAAAGCCGTTATAACCAACTTCCCATAAAGCCGTTATAACCCTTTATGGTTTAGACCATCGTTCTTTTATAATCAAGAGACTTCTACTTTTTGAAACCAAGTATTATATTCTTTCAAATCAATTCTCTTAACTTTCAAAAATACCATTTGTCTCTTAACCTTTAGAAAACAAGTGACTCCTTTTATTATAAAACCTTAGGCAATTGATGCCTTAAAAACAAGTTGCCTATTCACTTAAAATCAAGTCATTTGTCTTTCCATAAAGCAAATATAACCAACTCCCATAAAGTCGTTGTATTTACTTTATACCTTAGCCAAATACAATTTCCTATCCAAGGGACTTATACGTTTAAAACGAGCAAGTATCACATACTTTAAAACTCTTCAAGTCCCCTAACTTTAAAATCAACTTAAGACATCCTTACTATTTTCAAAGAAGTGAGTTAATCTCCTAACCCACCCGACTTGGCATTACATAAAACAAGTAAAGAATGTCATAGTCCAGACGCTCACCGCACTACATACGTCAACTAGTCATGCTCAAAAGATAGGAAAAGTTCTACATGTAGTAGATCACACAACTACCTCTCTTAACTTCTAAGAGTGAAGGAAACATGAAATGATTCCACAAGTGTATTCCATACATAGAATCATGCCAAAGGAAGGAAGAAGTTCACATACCTCGCGACGATTGTCGACAAATAGCAAAATGCTCCAAAGTACTCAACCTTGATAGCTATTCCACTCTCCAAGTAGGATACGCTATACTTAGTACTTCAACCTATAATGGTCACAATATGTCCCTTAACCTTTCACTTCTAACGTAGAATATTTTAGGTGCTAAGTCGCTAAATTCTACGGAAAATCTGACAAAGACCTCCTTTGTTTCTACTCACTTTGCCACCTTTTTCAAGGCCGAATACAATAACCAAACAGCCCCAATTGGCTCACAACAATATAGAAGGTATTCCAATACAATGAATAACTAAACATCCCCAATTGGCTCACAATTTAGAAAGTAGTCCAATACAAATGAATAACAAACTAAAAGTCCAAATTCGCCACCTTGAGTTCAACCATACCAATTCTTATCAAATTTCCATTTCAATCCAAATTGGTAGCATAACATGAAATCAAGTCGCATTTGATTATAACCATCCATAATCTCTAAGTAGGTAACATGCGACGATTTCTAATAAACGACCAATTAGTAATCCAATTTTCAAGTGGCTTATATAACATTTCGAATTTAATACAAGACTCCATAATACTTATAAACTTCTACATACCAACTTCATGTTGTCAACGTGTAAAACTAACAACAACAAAAATATATAATCTTGTAACATCTTAAAGGACAAGATTATACCTTAACGATTCTCAATCCAATCTTCAACCAAGTCGCTCCTTAGCAACTTGTAGACTTCCAAGATACTTCAATCCGCTACTGAGACCTTTAGAACCATACCAACAATTTTCCTTCAAACTTCCAACCAAAACCTAGAAAAGCCATTAGGTTTTCACTCATGACTAATACGAAAACTCTCTTTTTCCGGATTTTTCTATTGAGATAAACTCACATAACACTCATGAACCTTGGTTTAAAGTGTAGGGCTTAATGGACAAGAAACGAAAAATCTTCCTTTTGAAAGTGGAGGGAAGCGAGAGCAACAATGTGATGTTCTTCCAAATTTTGTGAATTTTAGCTAAGTGTGGAACTCTTGTCTTGCTACTAGTATTATATAGGGACATAGAGGTCGGGTGTGCACAAATGGTTGGCTAGGATGAGGTCTTAACAAAAATCAAGACTAATTGTCCCTCGACTAAGTCAAACATGTCAAGCTTTCAAGTTGCAAGACTTGTCTTGCCAACAAAGGTCAAACGACCCTTTAGCCTCGCAAAAATCGTCCAAGGCATCATCTAAGGGGTGACACGTGTCGCCTCCCATTCACAACAAAACGCTTTCCGACAATTTCATAATTCCGAAATTTTTACAAGTCTCCAATCTTAACATCGCGAGTTCTTACGCACGTTTACACCGTGTCCTCAGAATACGGTGTAACAAGATGGTCCCGCCCGACCCGACCTCCAGCCCGCCTACCGACCCCGCCTTTTTTCCGCCCCGACTCGCCCGACCCTCGCTAAACCCGACTGGTCTGCCCCGCCATCGCCAGCCTTGCTTATAATGAAAAACTAGATAGGACACTGCATATATTATTATCACGTAAATATGAAGCAAGGCGAATGTCATATATGAAGCTTGGGATAGCAAAGTGTGGCATATATGAAGCCAGGAACTTGAAGACGTTGACCATTGAGGAGCTGATTGAAATTCTCAAAACTTACGAGATAAAAAAAGCCATAAAGAAACTGAAAAAAGTGAGGCAAAGAAGGAGAGGAGTCTGGTTCCCAAGGCTGCCAAAAGTGGCTCAAGCAGTGACGAAGTTGATATGACATACCTCACTTGTAGGTTTCAAAAGATAGTTCAAAAATATGGCGGGGTCCCAAAAATATAAAGCTCCAGTAGGAACTTCAAAGGAAATGAGAAATGTTGCCACAAGTGTGGTAAAACTGGCCACTTCATTAAAGAATGTCCTCTTTACAAGCAGGACAATCAGAAAGATAGGATTGTTAAGAGGAACTAGATCCCTGATAAGAAGCTCTAGAGGATAGATGCGGTTGATGACCTAGTGAAGCAAGCTCTTGCTGCTTGGGGAGACTCCTCAAATGAATCTGAAGATGATGATGACCAAGATGATAAACCAGTGATAGCCATTGACAATGAACCTTTTGAATATGAGTCAATCTTTACACTTATGGTCAAATCTGATGTTGCTGATGATGATGAGCAAGAAGAGGTAAAATTTCTTGATGTTTAGAAAAACTTGAAAATTTATTCTCAAAATAAACTTATATCATTGACAAATGTGTTAATCGATGCTTATCATGTTCTTGTCAAAGAGAAGAGTGCTCTAAATAACAAAATTAGTGATTTAGAACAAGAGAGGGATGATTTGATAGTTTCCATTGTAGATCTAAAAGAACATGTTGATGAGGTAACTTAAGAAAACATCATGTTAAAAAATTAGTTGAAAAAAATGTATGGATACTCCCTCTAAAGGAAAATATGTAGCTAGTGAGACTCAACTGGAGCTTGAAAATGAGCTTAAGAAGATGAAAATGAGTCTCACTACTTGAGGTAGAAAAGAACATACATCTATGAGTAAATCTTTGCACTAATGACCAAATTTGATATTGCTGATGAGAACCTGATTATCTATACTATTTGGTGTACTCTTAGTTTCTATCATTTATGCTTCGCAAAGACACCCATTGAGATAGTTACGTTATTTTTTAATACTTTTTTAATGTTTATTCTCTGAACTAAAATTCTATTTGTAATTTAACATATGTTAAAAAATTAAAACCACACATTTATAGTAATTGAAGGCCTAACACACTTAATTAAATAACACAAGACTATTTGAAATAACGTAATAATTCAGGGACCAAAAACACTATTTTCCCTTTGTTTAAAGTTTTCAATATCGTTTATCACTTAAAATAATTTGAAAATTGGATATAATTGGAGTAGTAGACTAAAAATAGGCTACCAGCCCATTTTTTTCAAGGAAAATATAAGCCCAACGAGTTATCAGACAACGGGCCTATCCATCGATATCGTTGCCGGATCAAAAGAAGAACCGGTTAAACTCCGACGGGAGCAAAACCAATCTGTGTGAACTTCCGACTATTCTCCACCATGGCGATGGATGCAATCCCTCCACTCATCGCTGCACAGATGAATTACCTAGTCACTCACACTCCATTCTCTGTTAAGGTCATATTATATGTTTCTACGCAAAACAAAATTAGGTCATTTTCCTGTAACATGCTTATGATTATTCACTGACACGAAATTTTGGAGCATTTTTCAGGTAGATAACATGTGGCCAGGTGGCAAGAACACTGGTCTACTTGATCGATTCTCCTTAGTTATCCCATTTTGCCTAGATTACATCAAATGTGAGTTATTCTTTTAACTTTCAAGTTTACGTTTCAGTCAAATGTTGCCTGGTGGATTAGTCCAGCTGTATGCAAGACCATGATAATTAAGAAGGTTTATGTTCTAGTTTCCAGTAGCATTAGTATTCGTCTCGTAGTTTCTTGTCCTTCAATTTCTGTTACTACTTGTTGTTTTTGCTTCGGTTATCGCATTATTTTGTTGCTGTTACTGTTCCTTTTACTGAATGATGTATAATGATTTTAGCTATTATTCACTATGTCTGCTTTACTTTTTTTTTTTGATATGCTTTACTTGAGCCGAGTGTCTTCCGAAAACAACCTCTCTACCTCCACGTGGTAGGGATAAGGTCTACGTACACTCTAACCCTCCTTAGACCCCACTCCCCACCTGTGGGATTACAATGGGTATGTTGTTGTTTATGTTCTATTTGAGGAAGTGTGTTAACAACTTGTATTGTTGATGAAATTTGGGGCAGGGGATGTGATATATAATGCGGTGTATCCGTTGGCGGCACCAGATATTATATTTGGGCCTGAAGATGAAAATTTTAGACCGTATCATGCTCTTGGTGATGCTAGTGACTCAAAGTCATTGAAGAATCCTCTTACTGAGTGGAATAGCAGAGACCCCACTCGTCTTTTCTCTCTGGTTCTGCAGCTCAGGTAGAGAATTTCACTTTTCTCATCAGTAGTCTGTAATGTCATTTAGTTAAAAGAGTGTGTATTATAAAGTGAAGAATATTTTTGAATAAATTGAAAAAGAAGAGCTGAGCTTTAGTTTATGTGGTTGTTAGGGAGTCGTACAAGGCGTACCAAAAGAAAAGAGTTGAAGAAGTTGATGATGACAGGTTGAAGTTTGAAATCAGCACAATGCTCTCGAGAGAGGTAAGCTTCTAGTTTGATCATAACATTGTTGTTTGGAAAGATTATTCATGTACAGGAAAGTGATTTGCCACATCTTTCAGTAGTAAGATGATCAATGTCTTTAGTTGAGTTGTAAAATGGGGACTGTTTTGTGTAAGCTACCTCCAACATTTTCTTTGAATTTGTGGCTTGTTTGTAATTGAGTCTTGATGGCTGCTAAACTTGCTTCCAGTGTTAAGTATAAGATATGGAATCAGGAGTTCCTCTCAATGGAGCTAGATTTCCTATTGCTTTGGGATTATGGGCATGGTCGTGACAGACAACAAATTGTACTTGATTCATTATAACTAAGAAGTAAAAGGATATTTAAGTACTGACAATCAAAATCGTAAAGAGAAATTCAAAAGAATGGGAGTGTATAAAGCATCTACTCTAGGCATCTACATAGTCGTAGAGAGCCTTGAATCTGAGATTTGTAGATTCTTGCTGGGAATCAGTCAAGGGATTGCCAGTTCTGGAGGAGGACATTGTAGCCATAGTTTCTTTAATGTCTAGAGTGTACAAATTCTCAGTATGTCATACATGCTTATGTTTCAACTCTAGTGTTATGCACATCTATGGTTGATTTCTAAGGTGTATATCAAAATTTGTTGATTTTGACAATCGGCTGGTGGTTGACTTTAGACCAAATTGATCTATGTAGCATACATCTTTCTGTGTGGTGGATATTGAAAAGGTCACATTCACCCTGTTTCCTACTGCATAAGGATGCTACATTTCACTTCTTAGGCAGGTGGTGTCTTATTGCTTATAGGTTTAACTAGTAGGATTAGAGGTGATGGATTTATAGGACTCCATTGAGTGTTTATCGGAAACAACCTCTCTACCCCACAAAGGCAGAGGTAAGGTCTGCGTACATCCTACCCTCCCCAGGCCCCACTTTGTGGGATTACACTGGGTATGTTGTTGTTGTTTGGATTTATAGGGCTCTATTGAGTGCATGAGTTAACTCTAATATTGATAGTTTTCTTGCATAATTTATAGATTGAAAGATTTTATAGAGGGGAAGGGAGTTTAAAAGTGTGGTTGTGTGGCCCCTCCCCCTCTCCTCGTCAAGTTATCATTCTTACTTTTATTTACTTGCTATAACAAATTGTAATTAATACTTTGTTCTGTTCTTAATCATTATGTTGCAGGGTATTGAAATGTCTTTGAGTTCAAATATTGATAAGGTACTCCATCGTCGCTAACACCTGCATTTGATAATCCCTTTGTCTGTTCTTATGTGAAAGGATTATCCTGCATAACATTTGAGTCTTGACTATATGAATGGTTTCTGTGCCATTAAATTGTAGTGTAGACAGAAGAGGTTAAATTTGCTGTCCCATTGCTGGATTTGGATTTAAACAAAATGGTTGCGGGATCCACGTGGCGCCATCAGCAAAAGATATACTTACAGGTCGGCTTTCTGAACAATGCTTCCATACTTCCCTGTATATGTCTGTATATATTAATAGAAGGTGAAAACACTGAGTAGATTTTAATATCGTCAACACAACTGATAACAGTTCTATGGTCTGACTTCCAACTGAAAATAAGTCCTGGTTTCTCAAATCTATTTTAGTTTGCTTTACTTAGTTTTAATAATAATAGCTGTAACTATTAAAAGAGTGAAGAATGTGTTAACAAAAATTTGTTTTTTCTCAAAGAACCACAGTAGTAGAAGATACTGATTGAAGGAGATATAAGCATGACATCATTTGAGGAGCATCAGAGGCATATCTGGAGATCTGTGCACCCACATTATTTTTGTATATCTTCCTGTGGAAAAATTAGGATGAATGAATACAATGCATCTTTTTGTCATTTACTTGCCTTTTTCTCATTCTTAAAGCTGCATCATTTAAGTGTTAAATCTGAATTATTTTCGTATAGGGTAAAATCAGTTCATTTGTTTGTTTAATTGTCTTTTCGGCTTGTAATTTATCGCTGAGGCTAAATGATTTTACTTGTTTAATCATCTATGTCTTGTAACTTTTTCCTCTGTTTACTGGTTCTCACTCAACTTTACTGATGTGGCAGGTTATATATCCAGTTGGCAGGAAATACTCCAGTGCTCCTTCTGCCCCACGTTTGAAATTGGTTTCTTCTCCTGAATTGAAGGCTGTCTTTTCAATTGATGATTTCAGGCTTCCTGCATGGTTGGATGGAATGTAAGTTCTAATTTATTGTTGTAGAGGCAGGCACCCTTGTCAACCCTTCTCCTATTTGAGGGACATCATTATTCTGCTTTCTTTCCAACAAAGTTACTGTGTCATTTCATGTTCATAATTCTTTTCTAGGTGCATGGCTGAGTACCTTCCGACTTTAGAAGAGATGCTTGAATCACAGGTTAGTCTTGCTAGTTTTTCTCCATTGGAGTTTATGCCAAATTATTTTGTTAAAGTTCTCTTTCCCATTTTATCCATTTGCTCTTAGATTATTTTGTTAAAGTTATCTTTCCCGTTTTGTCCATTTGCTCTTGATAGATTAAAGATGCAGTTTCATTCATCGAAAGTAGAAGGAAGCTCATAATGGCGTTAGCTCCTCTTTTTGGAAGGCCAGTGGAAGCTGATCCAGTATGCAATCTTAATTCTGTAGTAATTAGTATGTTTGCTGATAGAATGACACGTTCAATGTTCCTTTCTTCGTTTGTCAGGTTTTCTGCAGGAAGGCGACCTTTCTATCTTCCTCTGGTGTATTTACTTTTCTGGTATGTAACCTAATGACTGTTACACAGACGAACACATAGTAGAAATTTCTCTTCTGGATGTGAAAGCTTGGAAGAATTTATTTTGGCTATTTAAGGCATGTGCCAGGGAAGACTATGCATAATTTCAGTTTTTGCTTCTCAGGAGAAGAGGAGGAACAGGAAGAAGTCTCGATAGCTGAAAAACTACGGGAAATTGAGTTAGAATTTCAAACGAATGCAAACACCTGATATAAAACACTAGATAGACCATACATCTCTTAGAGTAACTAAAAAACATAGATAAACAGGTCATGGTCTTTCTTATAGTTGCAATTTGTCCAGCATATCACATTGCTCCTTTTTCTTCCACAAGATAACGCAAAAGCTTTAAGTCTTAAAATGCTGACTGAGACCATATTGGATACTTTCACTTGTGCTGTTTATATCCGAAATGTTATTGATGAACAATTATTAGTAGATAAATCTTTTAAGACACTTCATATTTTAGGTTCATGTTGCCATCCCACTTCAGTTCCCTAAGCAGCAGCCTAGTTTGATGCTTCAGAGTTCTCAGGTAAAATAGTTTGTTTGTACATTGAACTATATTGGTGTCTTCTACCCTTTACCGTATTTTATTCTTTTCTCCATGTACCTTATTTTGTGAAATTTCAATAGCATGATGTGACATTAAATATTTGTCTGGTAGTTTGTAATACTTGAGCTTATTTTAGTTTGCCTTCATGAACCTGTAATATTCAGGCATAGATCCTTGTCAAATTTTAGTGGTTATGCCCCCCGCTTAATTGGTATTACGGCGTAGTAGTAGTGTTGTATCTATTGACTCACTGCTCATCTATGTGTATGTACGTCGGCATGTTTGCTTAGCACTTCAATTCTCAAGGACTGTCCATCAAATCTCCGGTCACTGCTGAATATCCGTGGAGTCCCAGATGGGAAATATCAGATATGGCTGATCGGATCTTGTAAGTTCCCACTTGTTGCCGCTTGTATTATGGAGAAGGTTGCTATTTGGGTCGCTAACACCACTTGTTGAAATCAAATTTTGCAGTGATTTCATTGTGGAAGAATGCTTGAATTTCAAGAAATACTGCAATGAATCCATGCTTCAAAACCGATGAAAGCAGCTGTTACAAGAGTTCGTTTTGTTTTATATTTTGGCGATATTCCTGTATCTAAGTCTTTAGCTGTTGATCTTTGTATTGTAATGTTTCTAGATGTGCAAAAGAAAAACCTCAAAAGGATCTAACAGCTTCCTTTTTGTGTACTCTACCCCGTGCTTTTCTAATTTCTATTTTGACAACTTTCTTTGGTTCAGGCCTCTTGTGGTACTATTAAAGAGGCTTATGATAATAGCATATTTTTGTTATATTCGTGCCAACAACATACCCAATGAAATCCCATAATGTGGCGTCCGGAATGTATTCGTGCCCTTATTTCAAAATCAAGTCCTTTTCAAACAAATGGAAAAACTTCAGACCCTTTGAAGAATAACTAGTAGTTCCATTTCCAATAAATATTCTTTGAACGTTATCCAAAAAAGTAAAAATGTATAAGCAAATTTATTGGAGCACTTTTTTTGGTCGTGTAATATATTTGCTTATATATTTTTTTAAAACTTATTTAGTCATTTTTTACATTCTGGATTACTCTTCTCATTTTGATGTATTTGATAGATCGTTTAAGTATGTAAGTTGATTTTTTTTGGCCAATCATGACTTAACAAAAGTGAATCTAAGATTTAGAGTTAGTAAGCTTAGAATGCTTATGATTTTATTAGTATAATATTTTGATTTTTTTACATATATAAATACACATACATAATTGTAGTTGAAACTTGAAAGTAACAAGTTCAGTTAATATTTGTGGAATCTTTATTTGGATCAGTTTTATGTGGCTGATCTCGAGTCTAGAAATATTCTATTATTCAGATCTGAAACTATGTTGTTCCCATTTAGTACAAGAGTTGGTGTTGGCAACTCATAAATAAACATAGTGAAAACTCTATTAGGTGTTGATCACGATGGGATACTTGCAAAATATTGCAACTAGACACACATCTTATAGTAATTGAGACAAAAAATCAGTAGCTGTCAACACCGCAAATATCGTAAAAATCTACCTGGCTGTGGGGTTTTGGCATGGGCCTTGTGCTCGTGATTTTTTTTACTAGTAATAGAAAAAGAAACAGAGCCATGTGAAGGAAATAATGGAGCTGAAATAGTGATGAAAAGACAATAATTGAGCTCCGGATCCAAATCAGGCCTCAAACATTTTGGGATTCATGTTCTAATTTATAAAAGTGAATTCTTAATATATGTAAATTTACGATTTCAATAATCTAAATTTGGGCCTCCACATGCGCACATCACTAGAACTGAATTAATTTACTTTAATTAGCTAAGATCTGCGAATTATGAGTCTTTACAGTAAATTTTGGCTAATACTACTTAATAAAAAATGAAAAAGGAGACCCCTAATTTTTTTCATTTTTTCGAATATTTTGTGCGGTAGCACATCTCGCACGGGCCAAAAGACGGCCCGATCCAAATTATTGTTTAAAGTTTCCAATTTGTTCTACTTTAAGTGACTTAATCACAAAATATTCTTACACACTTTTATCCACTTTTGACAAAATTTGGGATAGAACTACTAGTACTTTGTTAACTTTTAAAGGGTTTATAGTTTTAGAGTGGTATAATAAGGATAAAACTAGAATAATTCCAAACAAAACAAAAGGGATCAATTTAGAGAAAGTTGATCACGATTCAAACCTTACTATATGTGAGAGGTGAGAGCTACTATTATATTATTGAAGGAATATCCCAAAATAAATTATGAAAAATATAATTTTCGAACAACAGAATCAAGCAGAGTAAAGCGAACAAAATCTTTTTTGGATGAAATCCTCGCTTGAAGTTGATATCTATAATTTTAAATGACTTTATGGATAGATTCAATATGTGTGTTAAAAAATTTACTATATATGTAGTAATATTAAATTTCTAACCCATTCACTCAAATTTTCCATGAATTATATGATCTCAAATTCATAAAGTTTAAATTCTAAATACACATTTGTAATCTATTTGTTAAGAGTTATTCATCCCCTTAAAATTACATTAATAGCTTTAACAATGAATGTGTTTATACGAAGCATCATAACATCTCATTTAATTAACATTTTACTAACTAGAAATTTAAAGATTAATTTTAGAAAGTAATAATGAGAACATTAAGGAAAAATAATTCATTTGAGATCAAGATGGAATATTAATTTATTCAGCGTTAACACGAGAATGGAGGGTAAAAATATCGGTGGTGAACATGGGACCCATATTCATTCACCCTAGAATGAAGGAAGGGTCCATCAGTTATTGCGTGTGTTGTATGTATTCCCGCCTGTCACCTCACCCCCAACCAAACCTCTCCCATTAGAAATAAATATCACACTTCACACACACACACACTCTCTCCTCCTCACTCCCCCTTCCTTCTCTTAAACCAATTTCCCATTATTCCCAAAATACCCTTTCAAAGAGAAAAATGAGAGAAATCCTTCACATTCAAGGTGGTCAATGTGGAAACCAAATCGGTTCCAAATTCTGGGAAGTTATTTGCGACGAACACGGCGTTGATACTACCGGTCGTTACAAAGGCACAGCTGCTGAGTCGGATCTTCAACTTGAACGTATTAATGTGTATTTCAATGAAGCTTCTGGTGGACGTTATGTTCCTAGAGCTGTTCTTATGGATCTTGAGCCTGGTACTATGGATAGTATCAGATCTGGTCCGTATGGACAGATCTTCCGTCCTGATAACTTTGTGTTTGGACAGTCTGGTGCGGGGAATAACTGGGCGAAAGGTCATTATACTGAAGGAGCGGAGTTGATTGATGCTGTTCTCGATGTTGTGAGGAAAGAGGCCGAGAATTGTGATTGCTTGCAAGGTTTGTTTATGCTTTTCCTGTTTCATTTCTAATCGAGTTCTCATTGCGTTTATGAATATGCTTATATTTGATCTGTTTTCGTTTTTATTGCCAATTCCTATCGATAGTGCCTATGATTATTCGCAATCGCGTGCTCATTATTTCGATTGAATCTGCTTATAACTGACATTGTTTATATTAGATCTCTTTCTCATTTTCGTTCCAAATCGCATGCTAATTGATTATATTTGATCTGTTTTCGTTTTCATTTACAATTGCATATTCAGTTTTCTTGTTGATAGTGCCTATTTTGAATCTCGTTTTCTTTTTTATTCGCAATCGTGTGCTTATTGTTTCGATTGAATGTGTGTATAGTTAACACTTAACAGTGCCTATATTGATCTGTTTCTCATTTTCATTCTAACTCGCATGCTCATTTGTCGGATGTATGTGCTTACAGTTAACTATACATGCGTTTGGTTTCTTTTTCCTGCTCCATTCACCAATCGCATGCTCGCTGTTTCTAGGAATGTGCCTATGGTAGCACAGTTGGCTATATTTTGATCTCTTTTACTTGTTCCTTTGCCAATGCGTCTCATTGTTTCTAAGAATGTGCCTATTATGATTGACAATGCCTATATCTGATTGAACTTCTTGCTAACACAAAGAAGCAATAATTCTATTGCATATTCACACATTTTAATGTCCATACCAGAGCCTGCTTCGCGTAGAGCAATGAAGGCATGTAATTGTATAGAGTAAGCATTATGACCTAGTCATGGTTGTATTCTATTTTACTTTTTATGTATGATCTCATAACTAGGCATACTCTCTTAGACTTGATGCTGTAGTAATGAATTTGTGATGCATCTGGATTTTCTGGTGGCAATATTCCTTCCACTTCTGAAAATTTATTAGAGATCTTACTGCATACTGCTTCTGTCTTGAAAATTCTCCCCTATACAAGTGACATAATCTGTTGATGAATGTTTTTATTTGTGTGATGCATCGATTTGGCGATCCTCTCTAAATAACTATTGTTGTCTGTTGATTGAGGTTTGTGATCTATTCTTTGATTTATGGATCAGGATTCCAAGTTTGCCACTCACTTGGTGGAGGGACTGGATCTGGCATGGGAACACTCTTGATTTCCAAGATTAGGGAGGAGTATCCAGACAGGATGATGCTCACATTCTCTGTTTTCCCTTCTCCAAAGGTGTCTGACACTGTTGTAGAACCATACAATGCTACACTGTCAGTGCACCAATTGGTGGAGAATGCTGATGAATGTATGGTCCTTGACAATGAAGCTTTATATGATATTTGCTTTAGGACTTTGAAGCTCACTACTCCAAGTTGTAAGTGTTTCTCCTTCGTGTTAACAGATAGTAACTATCTGCAAGTTAAGTAAGCAAATGATAAATTATGCCTCTTTCGCTTGCAGTTGGTGACCTGAACCATTTGATCTCTGCAACCATGAGTGGTGTTACTTGCTGTTTGAGATTCCCTGGTCAGCTGAACTCAGACCTGAGAAAGTTGGCTGTGAATTTAATTCCCTTCCCACGTCTTCATTTCTTCATGGTGGGTTTTGCACCATTAACCTCTCGTGGATCACAGCAATACATTTCCCTCACAGTGCCAGAGCTTACTCAACAAATGTGGGATGCCAAGAATATGATGTGCGCTGCAGATCCCCGTCATGGACGTTACCTGACAGCTTCTGCCATGTTTAGGGGGAAAATGAGCACTAAGGAGGTGGATGAACAGATGATCAATGTGCAGAACAAGAACTCATCCTACTTTGTTGAATGGATCCCTAACAATGTGAAGTCTAGTGTGTGTGATATCCCACCAACCGGGCTGAAGATGGCATCCACATTTGTTGGCAATTCGACCTCCATTCAGGAGATGTTTAGGAGAGTGAGTGAGCAGTTCACAGCTATGTTCAGGCGCAAGGCTTTCTTGCATTGGTACACAGGTGAAGGAATGGACGAAATGGAATTCACTGAAGCCGAGAGCAACATGAATGATTTGGTTGCAGAGTACCAACAATACCAGGATGCTACAGCAGATGATGAGGAAGAGTATGAAGAGGAGGGCGCTGAGGAACATTATGAATCCTAAAGACGTTTTTAAATTCAATATTGTTGCTTTGTTCATTTTCTGCTAAGTGGACTCGTTATTGTTTCCTATTGTCTTCTCTTCATTTGAACTTTCTGTTTGGTTTGTTGGGAAATGAAATGTCTTTTATTGGTCTAAATATGAATATACTGTATTACAGTAGCTTCTTAAAGAGGAAGGGTGATGGATTTGGCACTTATATTGTTGTTTCTGGCAACTATTTTGCGATACTATTATAGCATTATAATATGCAAACAATCTTCCTTACCAATGATTTTATAACTTTCATTGTTGCTATTTGATTCATATTTTTATTTTTATCTCACATGTTTGTAGTAGCATTTCAACTAAGCAATGAAAAGAAAAGTAGCTCAAAATTACTTCTATGATTTATGTTTGCAATTTCTACGTCACCAGTAGGTTTGCAACAACAAATGACAATGAACATTTGAAATTCCTGTGCATAGTATGTTTACATTACAGAAATATTGTAATCGTGCAGTTAATCGAGTATGACTTGCCTTTCTTTCTTCCCTTCCTTAGAGGAGCTCAAGTAGCAAATGGAACTGTACCTGCTTGCAATTGCATTAGAGGATCAGAGTTGTGAGTTTCTTGTTAAAATAAATTATTAAATCTATACATGAAGAACTTGTGTCGTGTTTGTTTGGAAGGACACAAAAATTGGTTTACTAAGTCAGATCTAAGCTTTAGATTTTTATAAAATAACTTTTACATATTTTCAAGGGAAAATATTCAGAGTTGGCCCTCCACTTTAATATATTATCACATCGATCCTCCGTTACTATGTGGTCAAAATTAACCCCAGCTTAAATATACCCTCAATTTAACTAATTCCCCTTTTAATTATCCTTTTTCACTTTTACCCGTAATTCGCTATCCATTACCAATTCCCAAGTCAACTCATAATTATGACGTTTCATCACCAGAATTGTCATCAAGTGAGAATCGGGGGCGGCTCAACGGATGCCAAAAAAATGTCTTTAGCATCTTTTTTTATTTTTATTTACGAATATAGCACCCATTTGAAATTAAACACAAAAATATCACCTTTTTCTATAAAAGGTGAGAAATAGTATAGTTTTTATTTTTTTATTTGTTAACTTATTTTGTTTCTTGTTTAAAAAAAATCAAAAATTGAATTAATTAAAATAATTTAAATTTAATTGTAAGTTTACTAATTGTTTTAATTAAATAATCAAAGTGGTTATTTTTTTAAACCCCACCACCACCTCCAAGTCCCAACTCCATGTTTTCAATTATTTTTTTAACTTAAATTTCGTATTATAATAAACAAAAATTAACACAAAAGTAAAGTAGCACATTTTTCTATACCGATACAATAAACAGATGAGATGAAACCGACACTACGTGTCTTGTTCTAATAACTTAATATTCACACTATGGATTGCTCTTCAGATCACACTAATTAGTAAGTTACACAGACCTCTATAAATAGACACATTTGGCAACTTATTCTTCACACACAACTCATCCTTCTGCTCTCACAAACTCGATCTAGTGGTGGAGGCAACTTATCACAGGCTGACTGAAGTATTTGTCAAGAGGGGTAGCCAAGCTCAAGCAATAATGGCATATGGTATGGTTTACACATATTTAGTCATGGAGAACATTGATAAACAACGAACAATTTCCAACTCACATGAAGTTCGCATTCACAATAAAAAACGTAGTATTTTTAGAGTGAAAGAGTTGGTCCGCCCACCAAGCGGTCGACCAACAGGGACATTCGTGATAGACCTTGAAAAATAATGGTGTGATGAATTCCAAGCATTACATTACCCTTGTTCCCACGTCATCACTACTTGTTCGCATATTAGCCATGACCACATGATGATAAAGTAGGAAGAAGATCATAAATGATAAAGTGATGGATGAGGTTCGGAACTCAAAGTGAAAATTTGATTTGGTTATCATCACAGACAAGAAAGAGAAATGAACGTACATAATGTAATAAATTAATTTGAGCATTGATCGTGTCAAAAATATTACACCTTATGATCAAATTAAACGATTATTAAGTTGCACCTATTGGGAAATATCTAAAATAAATTGTAAATAACCTAATATAATATGTTGAATTACAATAAAAAGGAAACCGATGCATGAATGTCTTCATGCATTTTCAGAGAAGTTTATAAAAGAAATTCATTAGGTTGCCGATGTATATAACTTAATTTCTATATAGGAATAATAAAATTAAAATTAAAATTAAAGATGGAAGCAAATAAATTAATTAATGAGTGAAGAAAATTTATCATAATTTATGAATATATTGGTGTAAAATAGCCTAAATCAAATAACAGAAAAATATACTGTAACACTTTTATTTATAATAATTATTTATTATATAATCGCTAGGGCACGTTATGGTACGCTGGACTGCACTGAACAAAAAAATAATATAGCGTTTGGTGGACGTTTTCAGCCAGTCTTGACTGTACTATTTCTAAAAATAGTACACTCCAATTGCCATTTTTTTAGATAACCCAGGTTTCCAGGCTTGCGCCTGACTATTTCACTGGTATTACACAGACGTCCTGGAGGTAATAGCACCGGTCCTTCAACACTATCACCAGGTAAATCGCAGGATGTGCTCCTGTGGCTAAGTTTCTGAGAGCGTACAACTGATCAATGAGACAAGGTCCAATTCCCCAACATGCAGAATTTCTTCGTGTTTGCGGGGAATCGAACCCACGCTGTCCATGTCAGAGCGCCTTATAGCGTCCAAACTTTTGCCACTGGACTATGCCCCGGAGGACCTCCAACTGCCATTTTTGAGGTCTCTCCTGGACTGTACTAAAAAAAATAAAAATACAGTCCATTAAATATTAATACTCTAATATCGTTCATTATATATTAATATAGTCTAATCTATTACAATACAGCACAATCCATGTAAAATTATACAGTCAAATATTACCTACAAAACGAGCGGCCTCACTGGCAGCCTTAGAGCCGTCCCTGTTGGGAACTCTATCCATCCCAGCATTATAAGGAATGTGACTAAAGAACTATAAAAGAGAGTCCACAAATCTTTTCTTTGTTGGAAAAATTATGCACTTTCATGCTTATACAAGTTGAAATTTAAGGGTTTTTACGATCATGTTACGATCGCCTAAGACTCAGGTTCTAATTATGATATATTGTGCAAATGAGCTTTTTCAAGTTGATAAGCAAATCTTAGGATTTTGATAAACGAAAACATGTATTCCTAATTATAGATATATGATATTATTTAATTTTAGCAATAAATTCATCTATTATATATATATACAAATTTGGTCTAAGCTCTCATTTCAATCCACTAACACCACAACCACATAGACAAATGAATTGAGAACCAAGACCAAAATTGTATATATAATATATGGATTCATCCTGGAAAAAAAAGGTTTAGAAATATCATATATCTATAATCAAGAAATTTACGTTTATCAAAACTCAAAATTTGCTTATCTAACTTGAAAAATTCATTCAAAGACTTGATTTCAATTCTTCTTATGAACTTAAATTCAGTTAAATCAACTTCTTTTTGCATAACTTATCATAATTGAAACATGAAAACAAGGTGACCGTCATATCGTGACATGATGTTATAAAACCAAAAAGTTTGAACTTGTATAACCATGAAGTACATTGGAGACAATTTCTTCTATCTTTTCAAATGGTGTTTTTTTCTTGACTTGCAAATATACAAAGAGAATTATTTATATAGTTATCTGAGATAATGTTAAAATCTTAAAGTTGTTACTTTAAATTTTTTGGTTATATCTCTAAAGTATTTCATAATCTAGTACTGTGTTTTATGGTATGCTTTCGATTTGCTTTTCAATTATGAAATGGTCAGCACTTTTTCCATTTACCTTAAATTACTTTGTACCACATAATTAACTCGCCAATTTGCTTGTGTCAACTGTCAAGTATAGAAACAAATCAAACCAAGAAGTTCAATTTTAGTAAATCTCAAATTACTACAAAATAATGTGAGTGGTAATGTGTAGAACGGGAATATAACAACAACAATTATTTGTTAGAAATCTGAAAATGATCAAATATGAGGGCTTGCTGAGTCGATCAAATTCTTGATCTATCCTTAAAATAATATTGCCCCGTATATCCTTTCAACGGTTGTAATGACAACTTATCTCCCAAGATAAAACAGCAATCAAACAAATGAGCAAATGAAACTCAAGTGTTTGCTTTGGAAGAAAGATCTTTGAGTATTTGTGATTGCAAGAGAGGAAGACAATTTCAGAGAATTGTTGAGTGTAAGATGTCAAGTCAGTTTTCAAATGAGCCTTGTGTCTCATTTTATAGTGTGTAGATGATGACCCTCCAAATGGCTAAGTAATGGCCATGTTAATGCCTTGAATTTGGAGTTACAATTCAGCCAAGTAATGACTGAATTAATGAGCAAAATAATGGAGAGTAAATACTCCAAAGTCAGCCCAAGAATCAGTTTTTAATTCACCTCCAACGGATTGAAACGATCGAGTCGCGGCCTTCCGCCCAAAGAACTCACCGAACCGAACGTCAATTAGAGTTGCGGCCCTTCGGGGAGGCGTCGCGGCCCTTACTTGGAGGAGCCGCGACCCTTCACGATTTCGTGATGATTTCTGATTCATTTCATCTTTACACATTATACACTTCTTCCTTCATTTACCAACGTGAAATCATTCGTCATTTGACCAATAATCGTCTATTACCTTACATCTCAAACAATTCGTATACGTACCAATATCTCTTTCATTAAGGAAATTTTGATCGTTGGCACTACGTGTGCACGTGTGTGAAAACCAGGTTTCCTACGTGCGGGGCCCCAATTGTTCGATTCATAATTAATAGGATTTACTTTATTTCACGTTTAATAAATATTTCGAACATTCACTCTTGGAAGAGATTTTGGTGCACGCACATGTTGCCTTTCTAGCAATCACTTGGCGGATCGATGTTGCATCCGGAGAGGTAACAAGAGCTTTGAACCTTCCATAGTAGAATACCATCGGACATATTTACTGCGCGGTGAACATGATATCTTGAACCGTCAGTGTTTAGTATATGCCAAGACAATGGTACCAACACAACACCTTTCCTACTCAATCTTTCTAGTGTTTTGTCTATCGTGGGCCGTGGACACCCTTGAATTCTTAAGTGCGTTCATTTAAGGCGGCATGTCCTCGCACTTAAATAGGTGGTTTCCTACAATGTATCATGTAATACCCCGCTACACAAGCGTTAGAAACCATTAAAAATTTCACCAACCTAACCTCAACTTTTGAGGATCATTAAAAGTTTGGAAACTTATCCTTTAACCCTGTTACAGGTAGCACTTTTTGTCTATTACGGGAACGACCTTGGATTATGTTTCTTAAGAAAGACACATTATCCGAAGCGCTCTTGCTTCCACCGAAGCGCTCACAGAAACTTTACAGTTTAGTTTTCCCTTTGAACCTTATTCCTGGGATCTCCAGTCTGTAAGGTTGGGTGTCCACTATATCGGTTCTTATTATTTGGGTTTTAAGCCCATTCCCCTAGACATGCAGAACAATTGTTCTTTGTGTATTCCCTTCGTCAAGGGATCTGCGATATTTTTCTTAGATTTTATGTAATAAATGAAAATAATACCCGAGTTGATCAACTGCCCAACGGACTCATGTCTCCGTCGAATATGACGAGACTTACCATTGTATATTGAACTTCGTGCCCTTCCTAGAGCCGACTGACTATCACAGTGGATTATTACAGAAGACACGGGTTTATCCCAACATGGGACATCCTCTAGAAAACCATGAAGCCAATCAACTTCCTCTCCCGCTTTATCTAAAGCGATAAAATCTGACTCCATCGTGGATCGGGCTATAAGAGTTTGCCTAGAGGATTTTCAAGACACAGCTCCACCACCGATCGTAAAATTATATCCGTTGGTGGACTTGATGTCGTCGCTATCAGATATCCAGTTTGCATCGCTGTACCACTCTAATACCGCTGGATATCTTGAATAGTGTAACCCAAAATATTTCGTGAACTTTAGGAACCGTAGTATCCTGTTCAACGCTTTCCAGTGATCCTCACTTGGATTTCGAGTGAACCTAGCCAATTTATTGACTGCATGAGCGATATCAGGTCAAGTGCAGTTTGTGATATACATCAGAGTACCAATCACCTGCGCATATCGCTTCCCGCGCGCATTTGCCACCGGATATTTGTCAAGCTTTTGACTTATATCCAATGATGTTGATACCGGTGAACTGTCGAACATCCCAAATTTCTTCAGTACATTCTCGATGTAGTGAGATTGAGATAAGACCAGTCCATTAGATGTCTTAGAGATCTTGATCCCTAAGATGACATCTGCAATGACCATATCTTTCATGTCAAAACACTATTTTAACCTGTTCTTAGTCTCTCTAGGATTATTCCAGGACTGCTTCCAGTGATTAACAAGTCATCTACATATAGACATATCATGACGAAGGATTTGACATTTTCTTTCATGTAGACACATTTGTCACCTCCATTAATGGCGTATCCTTGTGAGTGATAATGTGTAAAACGGAAATATAACAACAACAACAACAACTATTTGTTAGAAATCTAGAAATGATCAAATATGAGGGCTTGCTGAGTCGACCAAATTCTTGATCTATCCTTAAGATAATATTGCCCCGTATATCTTTTCAACGGTTGTAATGACAACTTATCTCTCAAGATAAAACATCAATCAAACAAATGAGCAAAGGAAACTCAAGTGTTTGCTTTGGAAGAAAGATCTTTGAGTATTTGTGATTGCAAGAGAGAAAGACAATTTCAGAGAATTGTTGAGTGTAAGATGTCAAGTGTGTTTTCAAATGAGCCTTGTGTTTCATTTTATAGTGTGTAGATGATGACCCTCCAAATGACTAAGTAATGGCCATGAATGCCATGTTAATGCGTTGAATTTGGAGTTACAATTCAGCCAAGTAATGGCTGGATTAATGAGCAAAAAAATGGAGAGTAAATACTCCAAAGTCAGCCCAAAAATCAATTTTTAATTCACCTCCAACGGATTGAAATAAATCGAGTCGCGCCTTCGCCCAAAGAACTCACCGAACGTCAATTAGAGCCGCGACCTTCAATTCCAGCCGAAGCATCGGAATTGAAACGCCAATTAGATCTCGCGCTTCGGGAGGCCCCGCGCCGCTCAAGCCGCGACTTACTTGACGAGCCGCGACTTCTGCCGGTTTCGTGGTGATTTCTGATTCATTTCATCTTTACACATTATACACTTCTTCCTTCATTTACCAACGTGAAATCATTCGTCATTTGACCAATAATTGTCTATTACCTTACGTCTCAAACAATTCGTATACGTACCAATATCTCTTCCATTAAGGAAATTTTGATCCTTAGCACTACGTGTGCATGTGTGTGGAAATAAGATTTCCTACGTGCGGGGCCCCAATTATTTGATTCATAATTAATAGGATTTACGTTATTTCACGTTTAATAAATATTTTCAACCGTTTATGAGTGAGGGATATGAAAAGTAAAGGATTTACTCTTAGACACAAAATTAGGTGGGCAACTCTTAGGCTTACATGGAGTAATTAGAGATTGTTTTTAATTAATGTCAAATTTTATTAAACATTGATTCAATAAATGTTCACCTTTTTAATAAATGTTCACCTTTTAAATAAATTAAATCAAGGACAATTTGGGTAATATATATAATGTTCTGTATAAAATTATGTGGTTGACTACTTTTCTTAATCTGCATAATTTAACTTATTTTTGTTTATAAATCATTCCGGAGGGAGTACTATTTATAATTTGTCTCAATACATTTGCTCACGTGTGAACTTGATTCTTTTAGCAGAAAACGTGAAATTTCTTTTTTGCTCGACTAAGAAATACTTTTTGAAATGGTAGTGGTAAGCTTCGGACTGATGGTAATGCAAGTCTTTGCTGTAACGTTAGATATAAATTGCAACTTGCAATTTGACATAGCACGACTCTTTGGTCAATGGCATGACATTTTACAATAATAAACCAAGTCAAAATACACAATTTTAAGCTTTAACCATTATAGCTTGCCAACTTCTTTAACTAATACGATACAATTTCACTTTGAGACAACCAACACAAAAAAGAGCTTTGCTCGATTGGCCTTTCTATGCTTACAAAAAAATAGAAAGTAAAAAAGTAACTTTAGAAAAACAATATTACCACTATCTCCTTCTTGGTGGTCTAATAAAACCAGATGAATTCTTAATTTCTATTCTCTTAATCATCCTCCTCCTTCTAGCTTCAGCAAATTGGGCTTTTCTTTCACCATTCATTCTATCGATATCGAAAGGCGATAATGAGTCCAATGTGAAAGTCTCATCCACAGTAACATTAAGATCCGGAAGTCCTATTGGGCCGCGGCCCGTATGATTGACAGGGCCCAATCCATTCGAGTACAACTGGCCCAATGGATACTGAAATCTATGGAAGGTTTCTGATCCTAAAGCAACCTGATCCATAATGAACGGCTGTTGTCGATTGGGCTCCATTCCAGTATTACTGTAAACTTGACCTAAATTAACACCAGTCTCTTGGATATTCAACATTCTTGTTACCTGTAATTAAACAAATTAATTAGTGCTAACAAAGATCCATGAACTCAAAGTTGTATACATTATTAGAGATGGAATTAGTACCTGTTCTTTCATTGCTTTCAACTTCAAATTATAAGCTTTTTGATTGTTGTAATAATTCTGAACATTCTCCACTTCCTGTATCCAATTCATGCAAAAAAGAACAGAGGATAATTTAGGAAAAACAAAAACTCAATTTTTGTTTAAGGAAATTACAAACTCACCCCTCTAAGCGATTCTCTGCATTGAGATAATTGTTTTATCATATCCATTAACTCCTCCCTCGACTGCAAACCAAGCAACAATTTAAAACAAAATTATTCACAAAGTGATAAAAATCATGGAGATTGTGCTGCAATGAATTTTTAAATTTTATTAAAAAAATAACCCACTTTCCATTAATTTATCCGAAACAGGGGAGACAGCATTGAAACAAGTCAATATAACAAAAAAAAGCACAAAACAAAGTGCCGAAAATCAATAAAACATAATTAATTCATGAAAAAAGTGTAACAACAACATAGCCTGTGTAGTTCTACAAGTGGGGTCGCAACGCAGAACTTATCTCTATCTTTAATAAAAAAAAGAGAGATATACAGTACCTTTAGTTTAGGACTTTTTCTGGAAGAATGTTTGGATTTATCATCAGATTCACTAGGGGAAAACGAAAGAGGAGTAGCAGGGCTATTAACTTCAACCTTAATTTTGGGTTCAATTTCGTTGTAATCGATTTTTGAACTTCCCTGAAGTGCAGGTGATGAAGAAAAATGGGAGCCTCGCCCTCGATTAGATCTCCTCTTTTTAGAACCCCAAATTAAGGAAGAAAAATGTTTTTGTCTGACAAGATTGTCAAGATCGACTAGAATATTGGCTACTTCAATTTCATCTTCGTTGGATGTAGTAACTAAAAACCACTGTTCGTCATGCTTACCGTCTTTCATTTTTTCTAAATTTTGCGGCCAAAAAGAAGACAGAAAACAGTGAAGAAAGCAGAGGAAGTGTGTGTGTGTGGGGTTGGTAATAAGAAGGGAAATCCATGGAGTTTGTGGCTGATGACACGTGTCAAACAAATAGAGATGGGAGGGCTGTCTAGGGTTTATGTTTTTTGCGTTTCTATTTGTTTTTTCAGTCCTTTTTATTTTCTTTTTCCTTTATTTGGGGATGAACCTACAAATAATGATGAGTTTTAAAGATCAGTTTTCACAAATTTAAAATTTTGATCGAAACTTTTCATTTACAAAATTTTAATTTTTCTTCAAGTGAAATATATACAAATATAACTTTAATTTATTATATATGCATGTTTAATAAAAATACACTACATGAGAGAAGTTATTGTGGGAAATATGTGTAGAGACAAGAAAATGAGAATGCAACAACAACAACAAGTGAGTAAGAAATCTGAAAATGATCAAATATGAGGGCTTGCTGAGTCGACCAAATTCTTGATCTATCATTAAAATAATATTGCCCCGTATATCCTTTCAACGATTGTAATGACAACTTATCTCTCAAGATAAAACAACAATCAAACAAATAAGCAAAGAGAACTCAAGTGTTTGCTTTGGAAGAAAGATCTTTGAGTGTTTGTGATTGCAAGAGAGGAAGACAATTTCAGAATTGTTTAGTGAATGTCAAGTGTACTTTTGCAAATGAGCCAAAGGCCTTATTTTATAGTGTTGAGAAGATGACTTTCCAATTGCCCATGTAATGGTCTTGAATGACCATGTAATGATCTTGATTATGGAGTGTTAATTCAGCCAAATAATGACTGAATTCATTTGGGATGTAATGGAGGTTTAATGCCTCAAAACCAGCCCAAGAGTCATGTCTTTTCGTCTCCCGTCGCAGCCTCCGACTACCAAATGCCGCGGCCCCGCATGAGGCGCCGCGCTGCCCAACTTCGTAGAGTCAGCCGCGGCCCTGTAGTTTGGCGCCATTTGTCACATTATACACTTCTTCCTTCATTTACCAACGTGAAACCATTTGTCATTTGACCAATAACCGTCCATCAACTTAAGTCTCAAACATTTTGTATACGTACCAATATCTATTCCACTTAGGAAATTTACGATCCTTGGCACAACTTGTGCACGTGTGTGGAAACCATGTTTCCTACGTGCGGGGCCCCAATTGTTCGAGTCATAATTAATAGGATTAACTTATTTCACGTCTAATAAATTTTCAACAATCCCCTCTTGGAAGAGATTTTGGTGCACGCACATGGTGTCTTTTTAGCAATCATCCGGCGGATCGATGTTGCATCTGAATAGGTAGCCGTAGCTTTGAACCTTCCGTAGTTGAATACCATCGGACATATTTACTGCGCGATGAACGTGATGTCTTGAACCGTCAATGTTTAGTATATGCCAAGACAATGGTACCAACAAAACGCCTTTCCTACTCAATCTTTCTAGTGTTTTGTCTGTCGTGGGCCGTGGACACCCTTGGATTCTTAAGTGCGTTCATTTGAGGCGGTCTGTCCTCACACTTAAATAGGTGGTCTCCTACAAGGTATCCTGTAATACCCTGCTATACAAGCATTAGGAACCATTAAAAAATTTCTCAACCTATCCTCAAATGTTGAGGATCATTAAAGGTTTGGAAATTTATCTTTTACCCCTCTTACAGGTAGCACTTTTTGTCTATCATAGAAACGGCCTTGGATTATGTTTCTTAAGAAAGACACATTATCCGAAGTGCTCTGCTTCCATCAAGCGCCACTAACCTTTACGACTTAGTTTTACCATCAACCTTATTCCCGGATCTCCAAATTGTAAGGTCATGTTCACTATATCGGTTCTTATTGTTCGGGTTTTAAGCCCATTCCTGTACAGCGTAACAACTAATCTTTGGGTATTCCTTCACAATCGGATTCGCGATATTTTCCTTAGATTTTATGTAATCAATGGAAATAATACCCGAGGTGATCAATCGCCTAACTAACTCATGTCTCCGTCGAATACGACGAGACTTACCGTATCAGATATTGAACTTTGTGCCCTTCCTGAGCCGACTAACCGCCGCAGCCGATCATTACAAAAGACACCGTTTATCCTAACATGAGACATCCTCTAGAAAACACGGCCACTCACTTTCTTCTCCCACTTTATCTAAAGCGATAAATTCCGACTCCATCGCGATATGGCATAAGAGTTTGTCTGTAGGTTTCAAGACACCCACCACCGATTGTAAAAATATATCCAGGCGAACTTGATGTCGCCGCTATCGGATATCCGATTAGCATCGCACTTCTACATCACCGATATCTTGAATAATGTAACCCAAATATATCGTGAACTTTAGAAATCGTAGTATCCTCGTTTCAACGCTTCTGATCCTCACTTGGATTTCGAGTGAACCTAGCCAATTTATTGGCTGCATGAGCGATATCAGGTCGAGTGCAGTTTGTGATATACATCAGACTACTAATCACCTGCGCATATCGCTACTGGCGTACGGGCTTACCAAGATGTTTGTCAAACTTTTGACTTATATCCAATGGTGTTGATACCGGTGAACTGTCGAACATCCCAAATTTCTTCAGTACATCCTCGATGTAGTGAGATTGAGATAAGACCATTCCATTAGATGTCTTAGATATCTTGATCCCTAAGATGATATCTGCAATGCCCATATCTTTCATGTCAAAACACTTTTTTTAACATGTTCTTAGTCTCTAGGATTATCCAGGACCGCTTCCAGTGATCAACAAGTCGTCTACATATAGGCATATCATGATGAAGGATTCGACATTTCATTTCATGTAGACACATTTGTCACCTCTATTAATGACGAACCCTTTTGATAGTAAGGTACTATCAAATTTCTCGTGTCATTGTTTAGGGGCCTGTTTCAGTCCGTACAACGATTTTACAAACCGACACACTTTTGTCTCTTGTCCTGGAACCACATACTCCTCAGGTTGATCTATATATATCTCTTCTTCTAAATCACCAT
Organism: Przewalskia tangutica; assembly: GCA_029844215.1. Lineage (NCBI taxonomy): Eukaryota > Viridiplantae > Streptophyta > Magnoliopsida > Solanales > Solanaceae > Przewalskia > Przewalskia tangutica. The sequence continues at coordinate 103,004,933 of CM056736.1, read as the reverse complement.
TTAGGAAGACAGTCTTGACATTCATTTGATGTACTTCAAGATTTTGTAAGGCGGCGATAGCTATGAACATACGTATGAATGTCATTCTAGACACTGGAGCGTAGGTATCGAAGTAATCAAGGCCCACCAAACGCTGTATTATTTTTTTGTTCAGTGCAGTCCAACGTAATACAGCGTACCAAACATGCTCATGGTAAAGTAAATAAACTTGGACCTGTTCAATTTTTTACTACGTACTACAAGATATTTTACTTTCTAATAATTGAGAAGAGCTCATCCACAAAATGCTGTAATTTTATCCTTATTTCATCTTAATAGTTACTATTGTCTTATCTTCAAAGAAACTAACAGTTGCTCAAACTTTAACTTGGTGAACTCATGTTAATACTAGTATATAATTAGATTCATAATTAAATATTTATAAATATATTAAAATTTTGAATAAATATTAAATTTACGTGAATCAGTAACTGACCCTCTAAAGTTAAAAAAGGGACTTCATTTGCTCTGAAGTTTGACGGTGTGGGAGCCACGTGTATATTAAAGGGGTGATAATCGGATCATCCTTTATTGAAAAATTATATTGCGTAGATAAATAATTTTTTTTATAGTATGCATTACGTGTTGAATCTTTTTAATTTTTTTGTTATATTTGACGTCCTTATAAAAATCATAGTTCCGCCACTGAGTTCTAATGTCTGTTAAAGCAAAATAACTTCAGTTAGAAACTTAATACATTATTTTCTCATAGTAATATTAGATCTGCAATTATTTTATTTGATTAAAAATAATTTCAATTCTGATTCGAATGTTAGGAGAATGAAGAAGTTTTCGGTATGAAGTGCTTCACCCTTTGGGTCTGTCTAGCGTGGATTCAAATTAAGAGTCTGTTTGGTCAAGTTTTTTAAAAATAATTTTTATTTTTTAGAAGTAATTTTAAAGAAATTGTTTTTAGAGAATCTGTTAGGGTGTTTAATCTATAATTATAGAAGTACTTTTGAGAAACATAAATAATTTTATGTTTGGCCCACATTTATGCAAAGAAACTAGATTTTTTTTTTAATAGATTTAAAACTATTTAAAATATTCTTTTCTATCCTATGTTTTTTAAAATTAATATATCTTTATGATTTAATAATTTTTTTAAAATTATTTAATTACAACATTTAATCAAAAAATAATATTATATTGAAATTGTCCTACCGGAAATCCTAACAGGTCGAGAGCCTCTCAACATAAACAAGCCAAGAAATGTGTGGAACTTGGTTGAATGGGTATAGGCCCAACTTAGCAAGCTTTTTCTTTAACTGAGATTACTCATGAGACACCCAATCGAGACTGGTGACAGATCTCGGCGGAGCTCATCCACAAAAAATCTTTTGACAAACTTTGCACAACCAATAGAGAAACAAAGAGACTTGACAGAAGATATCTTCACACCAAGCTTTTGAACCATACTGTTCTCCAGATACAACTTGCTATTACTGAATCCTATGAAAACATGAGTTCCGTGATGATAAAATAATATGCCATTCTTTTAGAATGAACGAAATGATAACCTTGAGAACAAACACCATATGTAAAATGTTTAACTCATTACCCAGACAAAAACTAAGAGTAGGAACAAAAACCTAAAAGAGAGAAATTAGGTTTTGGGTTTTCGAGACGAAGATATTATATGGAATTAAAAGAAATTTTATGAAAAGAAAATGATAAATGGATCTAATAACAAATTCATTTAATGGGAATACTGGCTTCTCGAGAAGCATTTTTTAAAAGCACCAAATTGTTGTTTCTTCTTCTCTTTCATTTTAGAAATACTTTTTGGCTTTTTATAAAAATGTTTCTACTTCTTGATAAATATGTGTTTGGCCAAAAAATGTTTTTCAATTTGAGAAACACTTATAAAAGCTTGATCAAACACATATTAATTGAGTCAAATAAAATTTTAATAACATATGATCAAACCGAATAGTAATAATTATGAATATTACTCCTACCTTTTAAAAAATGAATCCTAATACATGCATCACTTTAATAGGAAAGTCTGAATGAATAATATTTCCAGCTCGGGGAAACAGATAGATGACAAGTGCCGTGACAAGATTGCTAAATACAACTCGATTCATGCAAATAACCTGGTTCCGTTAATTTAACAGTGAAATGGTTATTCATGAAAAATCAGTAGTTTATTTCCTTAAAATATCTTGCGATTTATCGCGGGTTCTCGCAGTGAAGGAAGACGAAACAACTAATTTACGTCCAGTAGTATGCAAGCAATTTCAGGGCAAATTCATGTTCAAGTAAAGCACTTACTGACAGTTCGGGAGAGATCTCACTCCGATTCGAAAAGGAATTCGTTTCAGGCGAAATAAAATCAGAAGTGATTTCCGCTCTACCATTAATTGTTGCTATTTCCGCACTCCAAAAAGGAGCAATTGAAATCCTCGAATTGTTTCTGCTAGACCAACATATTTCCCTGGAGAACCGATAAATACTTCTGCTACGAAAAAGGGTTGTGATAAGAAACGCTCAATTTTTTGCGCTCTTGCTACGAGTAAACGATCCTCTTCGAATAATTCGTCCAACCCAAGGATAGCTATAATGTCCTGAAGTTCTTTGTAACATTGTAAGGTTTGCTTAACTCTTTGGACGATTTTAATTATCACTAGGGAAGAGAGGAGAATCCATTAATTAAACTTATCGGGTTCAATGTTTTGAGTTCTTAAAATTACATTGTGGATTTAAAACTATAAACAATACGTAAAGAATATTTTCCTCATCATTCTCTTTCCACAAATTTGGTCAATATATAATTATACATACAAGAAATTAGTAGATGATAAGAGGAAGATTATGCATAATTATCTGTTGGAAATTTACAAATAAATTAATCCTATTAATTATGACTCGAATAATTGGGGTCCCGCACGTCGAAAACATGATTTCCACACACGTGTACATAAAGTGTCAAGTATCGTAATTTTCTTAAATGGAAGAGATATTAGTACGTATACGAATTGTTTGAGACATAAGAGAATAGACGGTAATTTGTCAAATAACAATGGTTTACATTGGTAAACGAAGGGAAGACATGTGCAATGTGTAGAAGATGAAATGGGTCTGAAAATACCGCGGCGCCATGCTGCAGGGCCACGACGCCGAAAGCGCCGAAACTTTAGAGAGTTTCGACGTCGCGGAGCCAGCTTGCAGGGCCACGGCACCAAATCTCAGGAGTCTTGGCACGGTCTGCAGGGTCACGTCGCTGCGGGGGTTTCAGACCGTTGGAAGATGGACGAAAATTATGGGTCACGTCGCTGCGGGGATTTCAGACCGTTGGAAGATGGACGAAAATTATTTTTGGGCTGACTTTGGGGTTTCATTTTTGCGTTGTAATTAATGTTGATTTTGTACATATCATATATGGGGAAATATTGCTCTAATTTTATTTTATAACTTATATGAAATTGTTTCATGTGTAGAGTTTTCATGAAATGATTCTGCATATATATGGTTGGATTTATCATACGAAATTGTTTTGCTCGGTGTGGGTAGAGTGACCGAGTACCGGGGTCATATCTCATATGTCATTTATGACGTTTGAAGTGTGATAGTTGCATAATTTTATGTGTCCTCAATTTGATTAAGTACAAAAGTTTAAGACAATAAAACAGTTATTTTTAATTTGAATATTATGGTTTTAAACCAAAAATGTGCAATGTACTAGAATATCTCTTTAAATGCTGTGGTATTTGCAAAAATATACAAATGATATTCTTTTTTAAATAAATTAAAAACGAAATAAGACATAAATTGAAATATAAGGAATTTGTTTAATATTTTGAATTGTGACTTTCTTCGTTTTGTTTAAAAATGATGCAATTAAGAACTATAAAAACGGTAAAACCAGAGAAATAGCCAAAATAGAGATATAAAACAAAAATAGTTTTTAAATAAAAATATAAATATTAAAAATTAAAAAAATTTACTTATGGGGGAGGGGGTGAATTAGATAATTCAAGCAATAAAGACTGCCGAACCGGATCCTTATAAATCTAAATTCTTATATCTGATACTAATATTCGGACCGTTAAAAGCCAGAGAGAGGGGTAAATTAGATAATTGAAGCAATAGGGATCACATTGGTTAAAATGAGAGCGCCCAAATTGTCGTAACCAGGCTGGGCCTGGAACGCTCATCTCGCATATTTAATAGCGAGCATTGACCACTCATCATATCCCATCAAAACTTGCTTGAAGGATCATGTTTTTCTAAGCCCACAGCCTCCATTCTTTATTCTACCCGCTAACCCCCACAATTCTCTTCATTCTCCGATGTGGGTTCTTTACCTCCAATTTTTTAGTGGAGTTTAAACATCCCAAGGCAAATGCTTTGGATAAAATATTAGATGAGCTTATTCAGCGTATTGAGTTCCTAAAGAAGATTAATTTCAAGACAAAGGTCATTTTTAATTCTATTGAATCTTAGCCACCTCCACTTTTTTGGACCTACAGCCTTGTATTTTTCCAAAAAAAATGTGAAACTCCCACCCCAGGAATCGTGTTATTGGCCATTGTGTAGTCAAAGGTAGATCTAAAATTTATACTTAATAGATCAAACCTTTAAGATATTGAATTCATCATACTGTTAAAGTTATGAATTCAATTAAATCCATATTCAAAATGCTATATTCAATTAAATTTAAATTTGTAGTTTCTTATGAATTTGTGTAGGTCTTTCGCTAAACATGTACTTTTCTTCTGAGTCGATAGTCTATTAGAAACAACTTCTCTACCTCATAAAGGTAGAGATAAGATCTACGTACATCTTATTCTCCCCAGATCCACCTTGTTGGATCACACTGGATTTGTTGTAGTATTGAAGAGTGTTCGAATTTCGATGGCAAATATGACTCATGTTCCCATTAAAAAATTGTCAGTAAAATCAAAATTATACGATTATTTTACCGACTCTCATATAGATTTCAAAGGAGATAGATAAATTTCTCAATATAAATAATCGAATAAATTTTGATTTTGCTCACAAATTTAAGTTGGGAAATGACAATATTGTAGCATTTATCATTTCAGATCATTTTTTCCCTTAGTGCAATTAACCACATTTACATTTTAGTGGAAGTGGCTGTTCAAGGGTGATAAGGAATCATGTTATTGGCCATTGTGTAGCCAAATGTAGATCCAAAACTTATACTTAATAGAGCCAACCTTTAAGAAATTTAATTCATTATAGTGTTAAAGTTATGAATTCAATTAAATCCATATTCAAAATGTTATATCCACCTCTATCTGTAGCATGACCTTCCTAAACTTGCAGTAGTAGTTTCTTATGAATTTTGTGTAGGTTTGACTAAACATGTATTTTTTTCTGAGTTGGTGGTCTACTGGAAACAACATCTCTACCTCATAAAGATAGAGGTAAGATCTACGTACATCATATCCGACTTCACTTTATGGGATCACACTATGGGTGCCCAACTGCCCGGTCGGGCGGGGTTTCATGGGTCAGGGTTTGGCGGGGTCGGGGGATGGCGGGTCGTGGCCGGCGGGGCTTGTCGTCGTCCCGTCCTGATTCCGAGGTGTCGGGGTGGGTTGGGTAATTTTGTTTGCCCTTAAATTAAAAAAATTGTGCCTCTTATATTATTTAATAGAAGTATGATTTTTTTTGGTAATACAATTTCAAAATTGCAACTTCGTGATATTGAAAGTTGCAAATAAATAAAATAGTAAATTACAATTAAAAGAATTAAATGTTAAGAAACACGTTTTCTAGTTTCTTTATAATTTCTTGTGGTTCTTCGGTTGAAATTGGTATTTCTTGGTCAAATTGGTGGACGTCGTTTCCACCTCCGTTGGATAAGAGTTCGTTGTAGTTGTAGTCTTCTTCTTCATTGATCTCCGGTTGGCCGCACTTTCTACGCTCCGCACGAATCCAATCTCTGAATAGAACTGCAATCTCCAATGAGTCTCCCACCAATGAATGTCTATGCTCTCTTATTTGATATCTGCCGGCTGAAAAAGCGCTTTCAGACGTTCTTGATGACGTTTGAATGTTCAACACATCTCGGGTCATCTTAGATAGTGTTGGAAATGTCTTCTCATTCTCCCTCCAGTATTTTAGCAAGTCTTCACGTCCCTCTTCATTTTCAATTGCTTCATACGGTATAACACAGTGCAAAACAAAAACATCAAACTCGCTAATTTGGTTAGAAATGTTACCACTAAACATTCTATGTCTGAGGCTTTCAATACTAACCGCAGCATGTTGTTTTTGAGGTTGTGTTGGAGAAGAAGAAGATGGCATGGAAGTCGGTTGGTTGCTAGCACTTTCTTGTTGGTAATGTGTATATACTTTTTTACATTCATCTCGTATGCTAGACAACACTTTTTCTCTAATTTTTTCAATAGGTGGTAGATCATTTGAATTTTTGTGATATGGAGATGAAAGTTTATCTATGCAATCATAAATAGTTTCAATAATGTTGATTTTGTACATATCATATATGGGGAAATATTGCTCTAATTTTATTTTATAACTTATATGAAATTGTTTCATGTGTAGAGTTTTCATGAAATGATTCTGCATATATATGGTTGGATTTATCATACGAAATTGTTTTGCTCGGTGTGGGTAGAGTGACCGAGTACCGGGGTCATATCTCATATGTCATTTATGACGTTTGAAGTGTGATAGTTGCATAATTTTATGTGTCCTCAATTTGATTAAGTACAAAAGTTTAAGACAATAAAACAGTTATTTTTAATTTGAATATTATGGTTTTAAACCAAAAATGTGCAATGTACTAGAATATCTCTTTAAATGCTGTGGTATTTGCAAAAATATACAAATGATATTCTTTTTTAAATAAATTAAAAACGACATAAGACATAAATTGAAATATAAGGAATTTGTTTAATATTTTGAATTGTGACTTTCTTCGTTTTGTTTAAAAATGATGCAATTAAGAACTATAAAAACGTAAAACCAGAGAAATAGCCAAAATAGAGATATAAAACAAAAATAGTTTTTAAATAAAAATAAAAATATTAAAAATTAACAAAATTTACTTATGGGGGAGGGGGTGAATTAGATAATTCAAGCAATAAAGACTGCCGAACCGGATCCTTATAAATCTAAATTCTTATATCTGATACTAATATTCGAACCGTTAAAAGCCAGAGAGAGGGGTAAATTAGATAATTGAAGCAATAGGGATCACATTGGTTAAAATGAGAGCGCCCAAATTGTCGTAACCAGGCTGGGCCTGGAACGCTCATCTCGCATATTTAATAGCGAGCATTGACCACTCATCATATCCCATCAAAACTTGCTTGAAGGATCATGTTTTTCTAAGCCCACAGCCTCCATTCTTTATTCTACCCGCTAACCCCCACAATTCTCTTCATTCTCCGATGTGGGTTCTTTACCTCCAATTTTTTAGTGGAGTTTAAACATCCCAAGGCAAATGCTTTGGATAAAATATTAGATGAGCTTATTCAGCCTATTGAGTTCCTAAAGAAGATTAATTTCAAGACAAAGGTCATTTTTAATTCTATTGAATCTTAGCCACCTCCACTTTTTTGGACCTACAGCCTTGTATTTTTCCAAAAAAAATGTGGAACTCCCACCCCAGGAATCGTGTTATTGGCCATTGTGTAGTCAAAGGTAGATCTAAAATTTATACTTAATAGATCAAACCTTTAAGATATTGAATTCATCATACTGTTAAAGTTATGAATTCAATTAAATCCATATTCAAAATGCTATATTCAATTAAATTTAAATTTGTAGTTTCTTATGAATTTGTGTAGGTCTTTCGCTAAACATGTACTTTTCTTCTGAGTCGATAGTCTATTAGAAACAACTTTTCTACCCTATAAAGGTAGAGATAAGATCTACGTACATCTTATTCTCCCCAGATCCACCTTGTTGGATCACACTGGATTTGTTGTAGTATTGAAGAGTGTTCGAATTTCGATGGCAAATATGACTCTTGTTCCCATTAAAAAATTGTCAGTAAAATCAAAATTATACGATTATTTTACCGACTCTCATATAGATTTCAAAGGAGATAGATAAATTTCTCAATATAAATAATCGAATAAATTTTGATTTTGCTCACAAATTTAAGTTGGGAAATGACAATATTGTAGCATTTATCATTTCAGATCATTTTTTCCCTTAGTGCAATTAACCACATTTACATTTTAGTGGAAGTGGCTGTTCAAGGGTGATAAGGAATCATGTTATTGGCCATTGTGTAGCCAAATGTAGATCCAAAACTTATACTTAATAGAGCCAACCTTTAAGAAATTTAATTCATTATAGTGTTAAAGTTATGAATTCAATTAAATCCATATTCAAAATGTTATATCCACCTCTATCTGTAGCATGACCTTCCTAAACTTGCAGTAGTAGTTTCTTATGAATTTTGTGTAGGTTTGACTAAACATGTATTTTTTTCTGAGTTGGTGGTCTACTGGAAACAACATCTCTACCTCATAAAGATAGAGGTAAGATCTACGTACATCATATCCGACTTCACTTTATGGGATCACACTATGGGTGCCCAACGGGCCCGGGTCGGGGCGGGGTTTGGCGGGGTCAGGGTTTGGCGGGGTCGGGGGATGGCGGGTCGTGGCCGGCGGGGCTTGTCGTCGTCCCGTCCTGATTCCGAGGTGTCGGGGTGGGTTGGGTAATTTTGTTTGCCCTTAAATTAAAAAAATTGTGCCTCTTATATTATTTAATAGAAGTATGATTTTTTTTTGTAATACAATTTCAAAATTGCAACTTCGTGATATTGAAAGTTGCAAATAAATAAAATAGTAAATTACAATTAAAAGAATTAAATGTTAAGAAACACGTTTTCTAGTTTCTTTATAATTTCTTGTGGTTCTTCGGTTGAAATTGGTATTTTTTGGTCAAATTGGTGTACGTCGTTTCCACATCCGTTGGATAAGAGTTCGTTGTAGTTGTAGTCTTCTTCTTCATTGATCTCCGGTTGGCCGCACTTCCTACGCTCCGCACGAATCCAATCTCTGAATAGAACTGCAATCTCCAATGAGTCTCCCACCAATGAATGTCTATGCTCTCTTATTTGATATCTGCCGGCTGAAAAAGCGCTTTCAGACGTTCTTGATGACGTTTGAATGTTCAACACATCTCGGGTCATCTTAGATAGTGTTGGAAATGTCTTCTCATTCTCCCTCCAGTATTTTAGCAAGTCTTCACGTCCCTCTTCATTTTCAATTGCTTCATACGGTATAACACCGTGCAAAACAAAAACATCAAACTCGCTAATTTGGTTAGAAATGTTACCACTAAACATTCTATGTCTGAGGCTTTCAATACTAACCGCAGCATGTTGTTTTTGAGGTTGTGTTGGAGAAGAAGAAGATGACATGGAAGTCGGTTGGTTGCTAGCACTTTCTTGTTGGTAATGTGTATATACTTTTTTACATTCATCTCGTATGCTAGACAACACTTTTTCTCTAGTTTTTTCAATAGGTGGTGGATCATTTGAATTTTTGTGATATGGAGATGGAAGTTTATCTATGCAATCATAAATAGTTTCAATAATGTTGATTTTGTACATATCATATATGGGGAAATATTGCTCTAATTTTATTTTATAACTTATATGAAATTGTTTCATGTGTAGAGTTTTCATGAAATGATTCTGCATATATATGGTTGGATTTATCATACGAAATTGATTTGCTCGGTGTGGGTAGAGTGACCGAGTACCGGGGTCATATCTCATGTCATTTATGACGTTTGAAGTGTGATAGTTGCATAATTTTATGTGTCCTCAATTTGATTAAGTACAAAAGTTTAAGACAATAAAACAGTTATTTTTAATTTGAATATTATGGTTTTAAACCAAAAATGTGCAATGTACTAGAATATCTCTTTAAATGCTGTGGTATTTGCAAAAATATACAAATGATATTCTTTTTTAAATAAATTAAAAACGACATAAGACATAAATTGAAATTTAAGGAATTTGTTTAATATTTTGAATTGTGACTTTCTTCGTTTTGTTTAAAAATGATGCAATTAAGAACTATAAAAACGGTAAAACCAGAGAAATAGCCAAAATAAAGATATAAAACAAAAATAGTTTTTAAATAAAAATATAAATATTAAAAATTAACAAAACTTACTTATGGGGGAGGGGGTGAATTAGATAATTCAAGCAATAAAGACTGCCGAACCGGATCCTTATAAATCTAAATTCTTATATCTGATACTAATATTCGGACCGTTAAAAGCCAGGGAGAGGGGTAAATTAGATAATTGAAGCAATAGGGATCAGATTGGTTAAAATGAGAGCCTTAAATTGTCGAACTGGGCCTGGAACGCTCATCTCGCATATTTAATAGCGAGCATTGACCACTCATCATATCCCATCAAAACTTGCCTGAAGGATCATGTTTTTCTAGTCCCACAGCCTCCATTCTTTATTCTACCCGCTAACCCCCACAACTCTCTTCATTCTCCGATGTGGGTTCTTTACCTCCAATTTTTTAGTGGAGTTTAAACATCCCAAGGCAAATGCTTTGGATAAAATATTAGATGAGCTTATCCATAACTCAAACAAAGTCTTTACCCAAAATAATCTCAACCACAGTTTAAATTACACCACTTAAAACAAGAAAACTACAATTTTTATCATAAGCAACAGAGGTATGGGATCTTTAAAGGAGGGATCCAAAAGTGAAAGTCAAGAAATCACACCTTGTTCTTCTTGTAAAGGGTGTTGGAAGAATTTGGTAAATGTTGTGGAAAGATTGGATCTTTTAGAATATTCTGTCTATATACTGTTAATTTTGGGTGGAGGGTTGTTGGTTTATTGCTTTTTATTTATTTATATATGATTGAATTGGTTTTGACAGTGTGATATAGTATAGAGTGGCCTTTGAGTATTATTAAGACATGACTTGTATTGATGTTATGAATCTGCAAGGTTTTAACTTCTTTGAAGTTTTTTTTGTGAGTTACATGGGCATAGCATTTGACGTTTGCATATGCAGATTTGTTCGTTGTATAATTTAATTAGTGCATAAATTGAATATGATAATGTCTAGCCTTATTCATTTCACTGGTTGCAAGTCTTGCACTACTTTGTTATTTGTATATAGGTATATGTGTTTCAATTTATTTATGCTTGTGATTTCTTTTTTAAGTTTTATACCAATAGATGCGTGCATTTTATATTAGCCTTATTAATGAGATGGTGTGCGATATCTTGTAGTTACATTTTTGTATTTGGCCGATGAAGGAATCCCCGTCTGATTTCCAAGGCCTCCCCTGTACAAAAGACGGATTTATTTGCTTTGTTTGTTAATTTTTGCTATTATTTTAAAATTTATGTATTCTATTACTAATACTTTTACTAAGTGTTTATGCAGGTATCCGGAGATGCATTTCAAAAAGAATGCCCCGGAGTTTATTTTATGCCGCATTTAATTTCAGTTTTATTATTTTGCATTGTATTTTATTTTAATTGTAAATTATGTAAAATGCTTAGAATAGGTAGAATATAAAAAGAGCAATAAATAATTAACCTAGGTTTGAACGAACAACCGCAAGTTAGCGGATCTTAAAGGATGCCTAACCCCTTCCCTTTAGGATAATAAAGAACCCTGATCCAGAATCTCACTAATTTCGCAGACCATTAAATGGAAGTCAATTGCAGTATTTTTATTGCAATAAACTAAGTGTCCTAATTCACTATAATAATTAGGTGGCGACTCCTTAAAATACATTTAGGAATCAACCATACGTGGCACTCCCGTTTCGACTCCGGTTAAAATGGGGTGTTACAGATGGTTGAGTTCCTAAAGAAGATTAATTTCAAGACAAAGGTCATTTTTAATTCTATTGAATCTTAGCCACCTCCACTTTTTTGGACCTACAGCCTTGTATTTTTCAAAAAAAAGGTGGAACTCCCACCCCAGGATTCCCACACCCCGGTTCGACAGATTTGTGAAGGAGGTTAATCATGATAATTCAACTGATTTCAAAGGTTAGATCACTACCGTCGTGTGGGTTGTGAAATGACAATACTGTAGCATTTATCATTTGAGATAATTTTTTCCCTTAGTGAAATTAACCACATTTACATTTTAGTGGAAGTGGTTGTTCAAGGGTGATAAGGAATCGTTTTATTGGCCATTGTGTAGTCAAAGGTAGATCCAAAATTTATACTTAATAGATCAAACATTTAAGATATTGAATTCATCATACTGTTAAAGTTATGAATTCAATTAAATCCATATTCAAAATGCTATATTCAATTAAATTTAAACTTGTTGTTTTTTATGAATTTTGTGTAGGTCTTTGGCTAAACATGTACTTTTCTTCTGAGTCGATAGTCTATTAGAAATAACTTTTCTACCTCATAAAGGTAGAAATAAGATCTACGTACATCCTATTCTCCCCAGATCCACCTTGTTGGATCACAGGATTTGTTGTAGTTGTTGTATTGAAGAGTGTTCGAATTTCGATGGCAAATATGACTCTTGTTCCCATTAAAAAATTGTCAGTAAAATCAAAATTATACGATTATTTTACCGACTCTCATATAGATTTCAAAAGAGAGATAAATTTTTCAATATAAATAATCTAATAAATTTTGATTTTGCTCACAAATTTAGGTTGGGAAATGACAATACTGTAGCATTTATCATTTCAGATCATTTTTTCCCTTAGTGCAATTAACCACATTTACATTTTAGTGGAAGTGACTGTTCAAGGGTGATAAGGAATCATGTTATTGGCCATTGTGTAGCCAAATGTAGATCCAAAACTTATACTTAATAGAGCCAACCTTTAAGAAATTGAATTCATTATAGTGTTAAAGTTATGAATTCAATTAAATCCATATTCAAAATGTTATATCCACCTCTATCTGTAGCATGACCTTCCTAAACTTGCAGTAGTAGTTTCTTATGAATTTTGTGTAGGTTTGGCTAAACATGTATTTTTTTCTGAGTCGGTGGTCTACTGAAAACATCTCTACCTCATAAAGCTTTCTCTGAGGAAGAGTCGAAATAGAATCAACTTGAATTCGGGACCGCTATTCGAAATCTTAGTGAAACACTGGCGGTCGGAGCGGGACTTCTTTGGGAAAAAGAACTTGAATAAGTTTGTTGTGCCCAGCCCAGGCCGGGACATCATTCCTTTCTCCTCCTCTAGCCATGTCGCCACACGGGGGGAACATGGGGACGTAAAAAAGGGGTGTCGGATCCTCAAAAAAAAGCTTTTCTGGGGACGCGCTGTTCAAGTCGATCTCCACTTTATGGGATCACATTATGGGTGTTCAACGGGGCCGGGTCGGGGCGTGGCTGGCGGGATCGGGGTCCGTCGGGGTTTTACATTCATCTCGTATGCTAGACAACACTTTTTCTCTAGTTTTTTTCAATAGGTGGTGGATCATTTGGATTTTTGTGATATGGAGATGGAAGTTTATCTATGCAATCATAAATAGTTTCAATAAGTGTGTTACAGTCGTCTATTTTAATACACGAAAACACGTAGTTGGTTGTATAAAGAATTTCATCTAGTGCATACTTCTTCGGAAATTTTATGTAAGTTAGTTGACAATCGTGACAATTTTTTTTATATTCTTTGTATTCTATTACTTTTAAAAATAAAGTTTATAGCAAATTGTATTTTTCTAAGAATGTCTTCAAAAATTGATAGACTATCCTTTACAACTAAATTATAAATATGACATGCACATTTTATATGAAAATGATTTGAAAAATTTAGAGTTAAAACATTTTTTAAAAATCTAACAACAGTAACATTAGAAGAAGTGTTATCTAATGTAATACTCATGATTTTATTAGTTATGTCATAATAATCGCAAACTGAAAAAATATTTTCTGAAATAAAAAGAACAGTGTGTCTACTATCAATATATCTATATGCTAAAATACGTTTTTGCATAGAAAATTTATAGTTTATCAAATGACATGTTATAGTTAAATAATCATAGTCGTTAATATTACTGTCTATATCAGACGTAATAGATACTTGGACAGAAAAATGATATAATGAATAACGTAAATATTATTAATATTTGTGTGCAAATTTAAAAACGTTTCTTACTCTCTCCTAACAGTTGATCTAAGAAAACCATTATAAACAAGATTATATATATCTCTTATGTAATGAATGAAAACAGAAGAGGAAGAAAATGAAAAAGGCAAAACAAGAACTATAAAGGAAATGAAATGATATAATGAATAACTTGATTTTTAATATTTTGAATTGTGACTTCTTCGTTTTGTTTAAAAGTGATGCAATTAAGAACTATTTTTTTTTAGTGGTGTCGCACCCATGTAGGTTAGACGCTAGAGTAAAATATACAGTTTTTTCTTTTTGACTATATAATACTTTTTGTGAAAATAAAGCCATAAAACAAAAAAACATTTTAAATAAAAACACAAATATTAAGAATTAACAAAATTTAGAAAACTACTTATGGGGGAGGGGGGTGAATTAGATAATTGAAGCAATAGGGATCAGATTGGTTTAAATGAAAGCGCCCAAATTGTCGTGAACTTGCGCACTAACGCTCATCTCGCATATTTAATAGCGAGCATTGACCACTCATCATATCCCATCAAAACTTGCCTGAAGGATCATATTTTTCTAAGCCCACAGCCTCCATTCTTTATTCTACCCGCTAACCCCACAACACTCTTCATTCTCCGATGTGGGTTGCTATCCTAAATTAATTTTGCAGCTATATATGTGTAATGAGTAGTCAAAGGTCAATAAAGAATAGTTTACTACTAAGTCTATATGTGAAGTGAAATACTACATACTATCCAAAATATAGTAGTATTACGGTTAACATTTATAAAGCAGAAGCTAGCTTCTCAATGTAATAACATTTGTATGGATTGGAGCTTCATTCCTTGGAGAAATCTTGGAAGGATCATCCACACAATTCTTGTCCAAGATACAATTTTAGTTTTGTGCATCCTATATGGATTGTATTATATTAAATGTTTAGCTAGAATTTCCAACAGTTCTACTGCTTGCACAGATTGTATGGAAGCTTGAGAAGGATCTATTCTTGATCTTTCAATTATAATTGCAACTTCAGTTAAAGTTGATTAAAAAAACATGTGATATCAACATTAAAAATAGGAAGTTAAATGTTTCTATAACGACATCGTTTGTCGATATTCTTATAAAGAACATATAATATAACATTTTGAAAGCAAATAAGCTATGGTAAAACAATTAGGAAAAACAAGGAATAGTAACTACTACAGAGAGATGGATACAAAGAATATATAATATAACATAGGATTAAAAACAGCTCCAAAAAGAACTTGACCGTTATAGTAAAATATTAGTATTATTAATATAGAGGTCTTACTATATTAGTTAGAGTTGTAAGAAAGAACAAAAGTCTAAATAGATCAATGATTTTAGAACACTGTTCTTCAAATCTCACATCTGAAATACATCTTACAAGTAGCTGGCAATTGAGATGCATGTAACAGATAATCACAGATCATCAAATAGGAATTTTACATAATAAGATTTAGCTGTGGCAAACTCTGCTACTTGTTAATTTCTCGCCTATAATCAGAAATAGCTTAGCCATTAGTCAATAATGAGTACAAGAAAAATCAAGACGCTCTCTGTTTCTTTGCACTTCTCACACAGGGGCAGTGATGGTCGAAACGTTCCACACAGTTGTTACAAATTGAACAATGTGAACAACGTGGAGGCCTGTACCACATGCAGGGGTCACAATATTTGGATTTCACAATTATTCCATTGACATTCACATCCTTAATGCGGGGCAAATGTAATTGTAGAGTTTGACAATTTTTGTCATCATCCAATCATTCTCACTAGCAAATACATTTTGAAAAGACAAAGCTGTATTAAGCATCAAGTAAGTAGAATTACACCTAGTTTTGACATCAAGAACTACTCTTTTAAGAAAATATTTATAAACTTACATTCTAGGTTATGAATATATTTAATAAAAAAACGGATCCACATGTCGGATCTGGACCGGATACAGATCTCAAATACAAGATTCAGACCCAGATTCGATCCGTCAGAAATGGATCTGGTCCGATCGGATCCGTCTGGTCCAAATTTTGAAGATCCATATCCTATCAAATGGATCTGCATCCACCAGATCTGGACCGGGTCCAGGATCCACTGCCATCTCTACATCTGAGTGAGGGAAGAGTCTCAAGTTGAGGGACGTATGGTTAATACATCATGCAGTATAAGCAAAAGGGTTAGAAGGACACGCGGACAACACAAAGGCATTCAGGTTGAAGAATTGGCTAAGTGTTGAACTTAGCTAAGTGAAGTGTGCAAGACACATGCGGTGAAGTCATGTGAGAGGCACGGGGTCGAGGACACGTATAATGCATACTATAAGCTCATGTGAGAAACACATGAAGATTGAACAGGTCTAAATGAACATTGGAAGAGCACGGGGGAACATTTGACTAAGTCTTGGACGCCGAAGTCTAAGATTAAAGGGGCATGTGTGGGAAGGACGTGGGCAACGTTATTAGCTCACATAAGACCATTGGAACACGTGGTAAGTAATTTAAAAGGTTGTGGATGGTAATTGTTACTTACAAAGATAAATTACTACAATCGGATGGAAGAATTACTTGACAACGTGGAGGACATGCCCGAGTATTGGTGTTCGTGGCTCATCGTGTTCATTATAGCTCAAGGATGATGCGGGTGAAGATCTAAGGGTTGTGGGTCTTCATTAAGGCATTGATAATATCAATCAATTTCATTTTTTTTTAACTAACTGAGGAAGAATTTATAAATTTACAAAACCTGATGGGCGAATTTTCCATCTCCAAGGAAAAACGCTCTTATCTCCTATGAGAAAAATTCCCAATTCTCGGGATCCACGGGGACAGGTGGCATGATCCTAGGAGCTGAAGAGTTGATACTTGGCGTGGAGGCAAAGTATCAACGTGACTGAAGTGCAAGTATGTGTTGTGCGAGTGGTGAATGTGTTTTACCACATTACCGAGGATGCGGGTGTCGTGCATATGACATGAGTTAATGTCTTTCCTTGTTGTAAGGCTTATGTCATCTCCTCCCCTTGTTATTTATAGTCTTAGGTGTAGACTATGTTGGATATTCGATATTGAGTGTAAAGTCAACAAACACAAAATTGTACAAAACATAAAGAGTCCTTTATTTATTGTGGAGAATAAAATAAAGGTTGGGCGTTTTGATTAGTCCGTAAACGTTTTTGTTCTTTTGATTCCGCATTCCCTTTGAGAGTGTTCAAAGTATTGTGAGGAGAGTGAAAAGAAAGAAGCCTTGGGTTGGTTATGTACTGACTGCCGGACATCATTATAGGCGGAATTTTTAGGTCTTTAACGGTGGTGTTACACTAGATATAGTGCATTCTTTATATAGGCAAAAATTGTCTCATATGAGTATTTCTATTCATTGTCATATATATATAAGCTCCACGGACATTGTGTTGCGTTGTAATTAATGTTGATTTTGTACATATCATATATGGGGAAATATTGCTCTAATTTTATTTTATAACTTATATGAAATTGTTTCATGTGTAGAGTTTTCATGAAATGATTCTGCATATATATGGTTGGATTTATCATACGAAATTGTTTTGCTCGGTGTGGGTAGAGTGACCGAGTACCGGGGTCATATCTCATGTCATTTATGACGTTTGAAGTGTGATAGTTGCATAATTTTATGTGTCCTCAATTTGATTAAGTACAAAAGTTTAAGACAATAAAACAGTTATTTTTAATTTGAATATTATGGTTTTAAACCAAAAATGTGCAATGTACTAGAATATCTCTTTAAATGCTGTGGTATTTGCAAAAATATACAAATGATATTCTTTTTAAAATAAATTAAAAACGAAATAAGACATAAATTGAAATATAAGGAATTTGTTTAATATTTTGAATTGTGACTTTCTTCGTTTTGTTTAAAAATGATGCAATTAAGAACTATAAAAACGGTAAAACCAGAGAAATAGCCAAAATAGAGATATAAAACAAAAATAGTTTTTAAATAAAAATATAAATATTAAAAATTAAAAAAATTTACTTATGGGGAGGGTGAATTAGATAATTCAAGCAATAAAGATCACGAACCGGATCCTTATAAATCTAAATTCTTATATCTGATACTAATATTCGGACCGTTAAAAGCCAGAGAGAGGGGTAAATTAGATAATTGAAGCAATAGGGATCACATTGGTTAAAATGAGAGCGCCCAAATTGTCGTAACCAGGCTGGGCCTGGAACGCTCATCTCGCATATTTAATAGCGAGCATTGACCACTCATCATATCCCATCAAAACTTGCCTGAAGGATCATGTTTATTCTAAGTCCACAGCCTCCATTCTTTATTCTACCCGCTAACCCCCACAACTCTCTTCATTCTCCGATGTGGGTTCTTTACCTCCAATTTTTTAGTGGAGTTTAAACATCCCAAGGCAAATGCTTTGGATAAAATATTAGATGAGCTTATTCAGCGTATTGAGTTCCTAAAGAAGATTAATTTCAAGACAAAGGTCATTTTTAATTCTATTGAATCTTAGCCACCTCCACTTTTTTGGACCTACAGTCTTGTATTTTTCCAAAAAAAGGTGGAACTCCCACCCCAGGATTTCCACACCCCGGTTCGACAGGTTTGTGAAGGAGGTTAATCATGATAATTCAACTGATTTCAAATGTTAGATCACTACCGCCGTGTGGGTTGTGAAATGACAATACTGTAGCATTTATCATTTGAGATAATTTTTTCCCTTAGTGAAATTAACCACATTTACATTTTAGTGGAAGTGGCTGTTCAAGGGTGATAAGGAATCGTGTTATTGGCCATTGTGTAGTCAAATGTAGATCTAAAATTTATACTTAATAGATCAAACCTTTAAGATATTTAATTCATCATACTGTTAAAGTTATGAATTCAATTAAATCCATATTCAAAATGCTATATTCAATTAAATTTAAACTTGTAGTTTCTTATGAATTTTGTGTAGGTCTTTCGCTAAACATGTACCTTTCTTCTGAGTCGATAGTCTATTAGAAACAACTTCTCTACCTCATAAAGGTAGAGATAAGATCTACGTACATCTTATTCTCCCCAGATCCACCTTGTTGGATCACACTGGATTTGTTGTAGTTGTAGTATTGAAGAGTGTTCGAATTTCGATGGCAAATATGACTCTTGTTCCCATTAAAAAATTGTCAGTAAAATCAAAATTATATGATTATTTTACCGACTCTCATATAGATTTCAAAGGAGAGAGATAAATTTCTCAATATAAATAATCTAATAAATTTTGATTTTGCTCACAAATTTAGATTGGAAAATGACAATACTGTAGCATTTATCATTTCAGATCATTTTTTTCCTTAGTGCAATTAACCACATTTACATTTTAGTGGAAGTGGGTGTTCAAGGGTGATAAGGAATCATGTTATTGGCCATTGTGTAGCCAAATGTAGATCCAAAACTTATACTTAATAGAGCCAACCTTTAAGAAATTGAATTCATTATAGTGTTAAAGTTATGAATTCAATTAAATCCATATTCAAAATGTTATATCCACCTCTATCTGTAGCATGACCTTCCTAAACCTGGAGTAGCAGTTTCTTATGAATTTTGTGTAGGTTTGGCTAAACATGTATTTTTTTCTGAGTCGGTGGTCTACTGAAAACAACATCTCTACCTCATAAAGATAGAGGTAAGATCTACGTACATCCTATCCGACTCCACTTTATGGGATCACACTATGGGTGGCCAACGGGGCCGGATCGGGCCGGGGCTGGCGGGGTCGGGGTCCGTCGGGGTTTTACATTCATCTCGTATGCTAGACAACACTTTTTCTCTAGTTTTTTTCAATAGGTGGTGGATCATTTGGATTTTTGTGATATGGAGATGGAAGTTTATCTATGCAATCAAAAATAAAGTTGGCAATCGTGACAAGTTTTATGTAAGGTAGTTGGCAATCGTGACAAGTTTTTTTATATTCTTTTATTCTTTGTATTCTATTACTTTTAAAAATAAAATTTAAAGCTAATTGTATTTTTCTAAGAATGCCTTCAAAAATTGATAGACCATCCTTTACAACTAAACTATAAATATGGCATGCACATTTTATATGAAAATGATTTGAAAAATTTAGAGTTAAAACATTTTTTAAAAATCTAACAACAGTAACATTAGAAGAAGTGTTATCTAATGTGATACTCATGATTTTATTAGTTATGTCATAATAATCGCAAACTGAAAAAATATTTTCTGAAATAAAAAGAACAGTTTGCCTACTATCAATAAATCTATATGCTAAAATACGTTTTTGCATAGAAAATTTATAGTGTATCAAATGACATGTTACAGTTAAATAATCATAGTCGTTAGTACAACTGTCTATATTAGACGTAATAGATATTTTGATAGGAAAATGATATAATGAATAACATAAATATTGTTAATATTCTTGTGCAAATTTAAAAACGTCTTTTACTCTCTCCTATCAGTTGATTTAGGAAAACCATTATAAGCAAGATTATATATATATCTTATGTAATGAAAAAAAACAGAAGAGGAAAAAAATGAAAAAGGCAAAACATGAACTATAAAGGAAATGAAATGATATAATGAATAACTTAATTTTTAATATTTTGAATTGTGACTTCTTCGTTTTGTTTAAAAGTGATGCAATTAAGAACTATTTTTTTTAGTGGTGTCAGCACCCATGTAGGTTAGATTGCTAGAGTAAAATATACAGTTTTTTCTTTTTGACTATATATACTTTTTGTGAAAATAAAGCCATAAAACAAAAAAAACTTTTTTAAATAAAAACACAAACATTAAGAATTAACAAAATTTAGAAAACTACTTATGGGGGAGGGGGGTGAATTAGATAATTGAAGCAATAGGGATCAGATTGGTTAAAATGAGAGCGCCCAAATTGTCGTAACCAGGCTGGGCCTGGAACGCTCATCTCGCATATTTAATAGCGAGCATTGACCAATCATCATATCCCATCAAAACTTGCCTGAAGGATCATGTTTATTCTAAGTCCACAGCCTCCATTCTTTATTCTACCCGCTAACCCCCACAACTCTCTTCATTCTCCGATGTGGGTTCTTTACCTCCAATTTTTTAATAGAGTTTAAACTTTAAACATCCCAAGGCAAATGCTTTGGATAAAATATTAGATGGGCTTATTCAACGTATTGAGTTCCTAAAGAAGATTAATTTCAAGGCAAAGGTCATTTTTAATTTTATTGAATCTTAGCCACCTCCACTTTTTTGGACCTACAGCCTTGTATTTTTCCAAAAAAAAGGTGGAACTCCCATTCCGGAAGTCCTACACCCCGATCCGACAGGTTTGTGAAGGAGGTTAATCATGGTAATTCAACTGATTTCAAAGATTAGACCACTACACCCATGTGGGTTGGGAAATGACAATACTGTAGCATTTATCATTTGAGATAATTTTTTCCCTTAGTGAAGTTAACCACATTTACATTTTAGTGGACTTGGTTGTTCAAGGGTGATAAGGAATCGTGTTATTGGCCATTGCGTAGTCAAAGGTAGATCCAAAATTTATACTTAATAGATCAAACCTTTAAGATATTGAATTCATCATACTGTTAAAGTTATGAATTCAATTAAATCCATATTCAAAATGCTATATTCAATTAAATTTAAACTTGTAGTTTCTTATGAATTTTGTGTAGGTCTTTGGCTAAACATGTACTTTTCTTCTGAGTCGATAGTCTATTAGAAACAACTTCTCTACCTCATAAAGGTAGAGATAAGATCTGCGTACATCCTATTCTCCCCAGATCCACCTTGTTGGATCACACTGGATTTGTTGTAGTTGTTGTATTGAAGAGTGTTCAAATTTCGATGGCAAATATGACTCTTGTTCCCATTAAAAAATTGTCAGTAAAATCAAAATTATACGATTATTTTACCGACTCTCATATAGATTTCAAAGGAGAGAGATAAATTTCTCAATATAAATAATCTAATAAATTTTGATTTTGCTCAAAAATTTAGGTTGGGAAATGACAATACTGTAGCATTTATCATTTCAGATCATTTTTTCCCTTAGTGCAATTAACCACATTTACATTTTAGTGGAAGTGGGTGTTCAAGGGTGATAAGGAATCATGTTCTTGGCCATTGTGTAGCCAAATGTAGATCCAAAACTTATACTTAATAGAGCCAACCTTTAAGAAATTGAATTCATTATAGTGTTAAAAGTTATGAATTCAATTAAATCCATATTCAAAATGTTATATCCACCTCTATCTGTAGCATGACCTTCCTAAACTTGGAGTAGCAGTTTCTTATGAATTTTGTGTAGGTTTGGCTAAACATGTATTTTTTTCTGAGTCGGTGGTCTACTGAAAACAACATCTCTACCTCATAAAGATAGAGGTAAGATCTACGTACATCCTACCCGACTCCACTTTATGGGATCACACTATGGGTGGCCAACGGGGCCGGGTCGGGGCGTGGCTGGCGGGGTCGGGGTCCGTCGGGGTTTTACATTCATCTCGTATGCTAGACAACACTTTTTCTCTAGTTTTTTTCAATAGGTGGTGGATCATTTGGATTTTTGTGATATGGAGATGGAAGTTTATCTATGCAATCATAAATAGTTTCAATAAGTGTGTTACAGTCGTCTATTTTAATACACGAAAACAAGTAGTTGGTTGTATAAAGAATTTCATCTAGTGCATACTTCTTCGGAAATTTTATGTAAGGTAGTTGGCAATCGTGACAAGTTTTTTTATATTCTTTTATTCTTTGTATTCTATTACTTTTAAAAATAAAGTTTATAGCTAATTGTATTTTTCTAAGAATGCCTTCAAAAATTGATAGACCATCTTTTACAACTAAACTATAAATATGACATGCACATTTTATATGAAAATGATTTGAAAAAAGATAGAGTTAAAACATTTTTTAAAAATTTAACAACAATAACATTAGAAGAAGTGTTATGTGATGTAATACTCATGATTTTATCAGTTATGTCATAATAATCGCAAACTGAAAAAATATTTTTTGAAATAAAAAGAACAGTGTGCCTACTATCAATATATCTATATGCTAAAATACAATTTTGCATAGAAAATTTATAATCTATCAAATGACATGTTACAGTTAAATAATCATAGTTGTTAGTAATACTGTCTATATCAGACGTAATAGATACTTTGACAGGAAAATGATATAATGAATAAGGTAAATATTGTTAATATTCGTGTGCAAATTTAAAAACGTCTCTTACTCTCTCCTAACAGTTGATCTAAGAAAATCGTTATAAGCAAGATTATATATATCTCTTATGTAATGAATAAAAATAGAAGAGGAAGAAAATGAAAAAGGCAAAACAAGAACTATAAACGAAATGAAATGATATAATGAATAACTTAATTTTTAATATTTTGAATTGTGAGTCTGTGACTTCTTCGTTTTGTTTAAAAGTGATGCAATTAAGAACTATTTTTTTAGTGGTGTCGCACCCATGTAGGTTAGATGCTAGAGTAAAATATACAGTTTTTTCTTTTTGACTATATATATTTTTGTGAAAATAAAGCCACAAAACAAAAAAACTTTTTTAAATAAAAACACAAATATTAAGAATTAACAAAATTTAGAAAACTACTTATGGGGGAGGGGGTAAATTAGATAATTGAAGCAATAGGGATCAGATTGGTTAAAATGAGAGCGCCAAAATTGTCGTAACCAGGCTGGGCCTGGAACGCTCATCTCGCATATTTAATAGCGAGCATTGACCACTCATCATATCCCATCAAAACTTGCCTGAAGGATCATGTTTTTCTAATCCCACAGCCTCCATTCTTTATTCTACCCGCTAACCCCCACAACTCTCTTCATTCTCCGATGTGGGTTCTTTACCTCCAATTTTTTAGTGGAGTTTAAACATCCCAAGGCAAATGCTTTGGTTAAAATATTAGATGGGCTAATTCTGCGTATTGAGTTCCTAAAGAAGATTAATTTCAAGGCAAAGGTCATTTTTAATTTTATTGAATCTTAGCCACCTCCACTTTTTTGGACCTACAGCCTTGTATTTTTTCAAAAAAAAGTGGAACTCCCACCCCAGGATTCCCACACCCCGGTTCGACAGATTTGTGAAGGAGGTTAATCATGATAATTCAACTGATTTCAAAGGTTAGATCACTACCGCCGTGTGGGTTGTGAAATGACAATACTGTAGCATTTATCATTTGAGATAATTTTTTCCTTAGTGAAATTAACCACATTTACATTTTAGTGGAAGTGGCTGTTCAAGGGTGATAAGGAATCGTGTTATTGGCCATTGTGTAGTCAAAGGTAGATCCAAAATTTATACTTGATAGATCAAACCTTTAAGATATTGAATTCATCATACTGTTAAAGTTATGAATTCAATTAAATCCATATTCAAAATGCTATATTCAATTAAATTTAAACTTGTAGTTTTTTATGAATTTTGTGTAGGTCTTTGGCTAAACATGTACTTTTCTTCTGAGTCGATAGTCTATTAGAAATAACTTTTCTACCTCATAAAGGTAGAGATAAGATCTACGTACATCCTATTCTCCCCAGATCCACCTTGTTGGATCACACTGGATTTGTTGTAGTTGTAGTATTGAAGAGTGTTCGAATTTCGATGACAAATATGACTCTTGTTCCCATTAAAAAATTGTCAGTAAAATCAAAATTATACGATTATTTTACCGACTCTCATATAGATTTTAAAGGAGAGAGATAAATTTCTCAATATAAATAATCTAATAAATTTTGATTTTTCTCACAAATTTAGGTTGGGAAATGACAATACTGTAGCATTTATCATTTCAGATCATTTTTTTCCCTTAGTGCAATTAACCACATTTACATTTTAGTGGAAGTGGGTGTTCAAGGGTAATAAGAAATCATGTTATTGGCCATTGTGTAGCCAAATGTAGATCCAAAACTTATACTTAATAGAGCCAACCTTTAAGAAATTGAATTCATTATAGTGTTAAAGTTATGAATTCAATTAAATCCATATTCAAAATGTTATATCCACCTCTATCTGTAGCATGACCTTCCTAAATTTGGAGTAGCAGTTTCTTATGAATTTTGTGTAGGTTTGGCTAAACATGTATTTTTTTCTGAGTCGGTGGTCTACTGAAAACAACATCTCTACCTCATAAAGATAGAGGTAAGATCTACGTACATCCTATCCTACTCCACTTTATGGGATCACACTATGGGTGGCCAACGGGGCCGGATCGGAAATTTGTGGCCTGGGTCCGTCGGGGTTTTACATTCATCTCGTATGCTAGACAACACTTTTTCTCTAGTTTTTTTCAATAGGTGGTGGATCATTTGGATTTTTGTGATATGGAGATGGAAGTTTATCTATGCAATCATAAATAGTTTCAATAAGTGTGTTACAGTCGTCTATTTTAATACACGAAAACAAGTAGTTGGTTGTATAAAGAATTTCATCTAGTGCATACTTCTTCGGAAATTTTATGTAAGGTAGTTGGCAATCGTGACAATTTTTTTTATATTCTTTTATTCTTTGTATTCTATTACTTTTAAAAATAAAGTTTATAGCTAATTGTATTTTTCTAAGAATGCTTTCAAAAATTGATAGACCATCTTTTACAACTAAACTATAAATATGACATGCACATTTTATATGAAAATGATTTGAAAAAAGATAGAGTTAAAACATTTTTTAAAAATCTAACAACAATAACATTAGAAGAAGTGTTATGTGATGTAATACTCATGATTTTATCAGTTATGTCATAATAATCGCAAACTGAAAAAATATTTTTTGAAATAAAAAGAACAGTGTGCCTACTATCAATATATCTATATGCTAAAATACGATTTTGCATAGAAAATTTATAATCTATCAAATGACATGTTACAGTTAAATAATCATAGTTGTTAGTAATACTGTCTATATCAGACGTAATAGATACTTTGACAGGAAAATGATATAATGAATAAGGTAAATATTGTTAATATTCGTGTGCAAATTTAAAAACGTCTCTTACTCTCTCCTAACAGTTGATCTAAGAAAATCGTTATAAACAAGATTATATATATCTCTTATGTAATGAATGAAAACTGAAGAGGAAGAAAATGAAAAAGGCAAAACAAGAACTATAAAGGAAATGAAATGATATAATGAATAACTTGATTTTTAATATTTTGAATTGTGACTTCTTCGTTTTGTTTAAAAGTGGTGTCGCACCCATGTAGGTTAGACGCTAGAGTAAAATATACAGTTTTTTCTTTTTGACTATATAATACTTTTTGTGAAAATAAAGCCATAAAACAAAAAAACATTTTAAATAAAAACACAAATATTAAGAATTAACAAAATTTAGAAAACTACTTATGGGGGAGGGGGGTGAATTAGATAATTGAAGCAATAGGGATCAGATTGGTTTAAATGAAAGCGCCCAAATTGTCGTAACCAGGCTTGGCCTGGAACGCTCATCTCGCATATTTAATAGCGAGCATTGACCACTCATCATATCCCATCAAAACTTGCCTGAAGGATCATATTTTTCTAAGCCCACAGCCTCCATTCTTTATTCTACCCGCTAACCCCCACAACACTCTTCATTCTCCGATGTGGGTTGCTATCCTAAATTAATTTTGCAGCTATATATGTGTAATGAGTAGTCAAAGGTCAATAAAGAATAGTTTACTACTAAGTCTATATGTGAAGTGAAATACTACATACTATCCAAAATATAGTAGTATTACGGTTAACATTTATAAAGCAGAAGCTAGCTTCTCAATGTAATAACATTTGTATGGATTGGAGCTTCATTCCTTGGAGAAATCTTGGAAGGATCATCCACACAATTCTTGTCCAAGATACAATTTTAGTTTTGTGCATCCTATATGGATTGTATTATATTAAATGTTTAGCTAGAATTTCCAACAGTTCTACTGCTTGCACAGATTGTATGGAAGCTTGAGAAGGATCTATTCTTGATCTTTCAATTATAATTGCAACTTCAGTTAAAGTTGATTAAAAAAACATGTGATATCAACATTAAAAATAGGAAGTTAAATGTTTCTATAACGACATCGTTTGTCGATATTCTTATAAAGAACATATAATATAACATTTTGACGAAAGCAAATAAGCTATGGTAAAACAATTAGGAAAAACAAGGAATAGTAACTACTACAGAGAGATGGATACAAAGAATATATAATATAACATAGGATTAAAAACAGCTCCAAAAAGAACTTGACCGTTATAGTAAAATATTAGTATTATTAATATAGAGGTCTTACTATATTAGTTAGAGTTGTAAGAAAGAACAAAAGTCTAAATAGATCAATGATTTTAGAACACTGTTCTTCAAATCTCACATCTGAAATACATCTTACAAGTAGCTGGCAATTGAGATGCATGTAACAGATAATCACAGATCATCAAATAGGAATTTTACATAATAAGATTTAGCTGTGGCAAACTCTGCTACTTGTTAATTTCTCGCCTATAATCAGAAATAGCTTAGCCATTAGTCAATAATGAGTACAAGAAAAATCAAGACGCTCTCTGTTTCTTTGCACTTCTCACACAGGGGCAGTGATGGTCGAAACGTTCCACACAGTTGTTACAAATTGAACAATGTGAACAACGTGGAGGCCTGTACCACATGCAGGGGTCACAATATTTGGATTTCACAATTATTCCATTGACATTCACATCCTTAATGCGGGGCAAATGTAATTGTAGAGTTTGACAATTTTTGTCATCATCCAATCATTCTCACTAGCAAATACATTTTGAAAAGACAAAGCTGTATTAAGCATCAAGTAAGTAGAATTACACCTAGTTTTGACATCAAGAACTACTCTTTTAAGAAAATATTTATAAACTTACATTCTAGGTTATGAATATATTTAATAAAAAAACGGATCCACATGTCGGATCTGGACCGGATACAGATCTCAAATACAAGATTCAGACCCAGATTCGATCCGTCAGAAATGGATCTGGTCCGATCGGATCCGTCTGGTCCAAATTTTGAAGATCCATATCCTATCAAATGGATCTGCATCCACCAGATCTGGACCGGGTCCAGGATCCACTGCCATCTCTACATCTGAGTGAGGGAAGAGTCTCAAGTTGAGGGACGTATGGTTAATACATCATGCGAAGTATAAGCAAAAGGGTTAGAAGGACACGCGGACAACACAAAGGCATTCAGGTTGAAGAATTGGCTAAGTGTTGAACTTAGCTAAGTGAAGTGTGCAAGACACATGCGGTGAAGTCATGTGAGAGGCACGGGGTCGAGGACACGTATAATGCATACTATAAGCTCATGTGAGAAACACATGAAGATTGAACAGGTCTAAATGAACATTGGAAGAGCACGGGGGAACATTTGACTAAGTCTTGGACGCCGAAGTCTAAGATTAAAGGGGCATGTGTGGGAAGGACGTGGGCAACGTTATTAGCTCACATAAGACCATTGGAACACGTGGTAAGTAATTTAAAAGGTTGTGGATGGTAATTGTTACTTACAAAGATAAATTACTACAATCGGATGGAAGAATTACTTGACAACGTGGAGGACATGCCCGAGTATTGGTGTTCGTGGCTCATCGTGTTCATTATAGCTCAAGGATGATGCGGGTGAAGATCTAAGGGTTGTGGGTCTTCATTAAGGCATTGATAATATCAATCAATTTCATTTTTTTTTAACTAACTGAGGAAGAATTTATAAATTTACAAAACCGGATGGTAATTTTCCATCTCGAGGAAAAACGCTCTTATCTCCTATGAGAAAAATTCCCAATTCTCGGGATCCACGGGGACAGGTGGCATGATCCTAGGAGCTGAAGAGTTGATACTTGGCGTGGAGGCAAAGTATCAACGTGACTGAAGTGCAAGTATGTGTTGTGCGAGTGGTGAATGTGTTTTACCACATTACCGAGGATGCGGGTGTCGTACATATGACATGAGTTAATGTCTTTCCTTGTTGTAAGGCTTATGTCATCTCCTCCCCTTGTTATTTATAGTCTTAGGTGTAGACTATGTTGGATATTCGATATTGAGTGTAAAGTCAACAAACACAAAATTGTACAAAACATAAAGAGTCCTTTATTTATTGTGGAGAATAAAATAAAGGTTGGGCGTTTTGATTAGTCCGTAAACGTTTTTGTTCTTTTGATTCCGCATTCCCTTTGAGAGTGTTCAAAGTATTGTGAGGAGAGTGAAAAGAAAGAAGCCTTGGGTTGGTTATGTCTTGATTCTAGGACATCATTATAGGCGGAATTTTTAGGTCTTTAACGGTGGTGTTACACTAGATATAGTGCATTCTTTATATAGGCAAAAATTGTCTCATATGAGTATTTCTATTCATTGTCATATATATATAAGCTCCACGGACATTGTGTTGCGTTGTAATTAATGTTGATTTTGTACATATCATATATGGGGAAATATTGCTCTAATTTTATTTTATAACTTATATGAAATTGTTTCATGTGTAGAGTTTTCATGAAATGATTCTGCATATATATGGTTGGATTTATCATACGAAATTGTTTTGCTCGGTGTGGGTAGAGTGACCGAGTACCGGGGTCATATCTCATGTCATTTATGACGTTTGAAGTGTGATAGTTGCATAATTTTATGTGTCCTCAATTTGATTAAGTACAAAAGTTTAAGACAATAAAACAGTTATTTTTAATTTGAATATTATGATTTTAAACCAAAAATGTGCAATGTACTAGAATATCTCTTTAAATGCTGTGGTATTTGCAAAAATATACAAATGATATTCTTTTTAAAATAAATTAAAAACGAAATAAGACATAAATTGAAATATAAGGAATTTGTTTAATATTTTGAATTGTGACTTTCTTCGTTTTGTTTAAAAATGATGCAATTAAGAACTATAAAAACGGTAAAACCAGAGAAATAGCCAAAATAGAGATATAAAACAAAAATAGTTTTTAAATAAAAATACAAATATTAAAAATTAACAAAATTTAGAAAACTTTACTTACGGGGGAAGGGGGTGAATTAGATAATTCAAGCAATAGAGACTGGATCCTTATCAATTCAAATCATTATGTCTGATACTCATATTCGGACCATTAATTTTTTGGTCCTAATATCGGGTCGATTCTCGAGTGTATCAAACCAAAAACAGCCGGGGAGAGAGGTTAATTAGATAATTGAAGCAATAGGGATCAGATTAGTTAAAATGAGAGCGCCCAAATTATCGTAATCAGGCTGGGCCTGGAACGCTCATCTCGCATATTTAATAGCGAGCATTGACCACTCATCATATCCCATCAAAACTTGCCTGAAGGATCATGTTTATTCTATGTCCACAGCCTCCATTCTTTATTCTACCCGCTAACCCCCACAACTTTCTTCATTCTCCGATGTGGGTTCTTTACCTCCAATATTTTAGTGGAGTTTAAACATCCCAAGGCAAATGCTTTGGATAAAATATTAGATGGGCTTATTCAGCGTATTGAGTTCCTAAAGAAGATTAATTTCAAGGCAAAGGTCATTTTTAATTTTATTGAATCTTAGTCACCTCCACTTTTTTGGACCTACAGCCTTGTATTTTTCCAAAAAAAGGTGGAACTCCAATCCCGGAAGTCCTACACCCCGGTCCGACAGGTTTGTGAAGGAGGTTAATCATGGTAATTCAACTGATTTCAAAGATTAGACCACTACTCTCATGTGAATTGGGAAATGACAATACTGTAGCATTTATCATTTGAGATAATTTTTTCCCTTAGTGAAATTAACCACATTTACATTTTAGTGGACTTGGTTGTTCAAGGGTGATAAGGAATCGTGTTATTGGCCATTGCGTAGTCAAAGGTAGATCCAAAATTTATACTTAATAGATCAAACCTTTAAGATATTGAATTCATCATACTGTTAAAGTTATGAATTCAATTAAATCCATATTCAAAATGCTATATTCAATTAAATTTAAACTTGTAGTTTCTTATGAATTTTGTGTAGGTCTTTGGCTAAACATGTACTTTTCTTCTGAGTCGATAGTCTATTAGAAACAACTTCTCTACCTCATAAAGGTAGAGATAAGATCTACGTACATCCTATTCTCCCCAGATCCACCTTGTTGGATCACACTGGATTTATTGTAGTTGTATTGAAGAGTGTTCGAATTTCGATGGCAAATATGACTCTTGTTCCCATTAAAAAATTGTCAGTAAAATCAAAATTATACGATTATTTTACCGACTCTCATATAGATTTCAAAAGAGAGATAAATTTTTCAATATAAATAATCTAATAAATTTTGATTTTGCTCACAAATTTAGGTTGGGAAATGACAATACTGTAGCATTTATCATTTCAGATCATTTTTTCCCTTAGTGCAATTAACCACATTTACATTTTAGTGGAAGTGACTGTTCAAGGGTGATAAGGAATCATGTTATTGGCCATTGTGTAGCCAAATGTAGATCCAAAACTTATACTTAATAGAGCCAACCTTTAAGAAATTGAATTCATTATAGTGTTAAAGTTATGAATTCAATTAAATCCATATTCAAAATGTTATATCCACCTCTATCTGTAGCATGACCTTCCTAAACTTGCAGTAGTAGTTTCTTATGAATTTTGTGTAGGTTTGGCTAAACATGTATTTTTTTCTGAGTCGGTGGTCTACTGAAAACATCTCTACCTCATAAAGATAGAGGTAAGATCTACGTACATTCTACCCGACTCCACTTTATGGGATCACATTATGGGTGGCCAACGGGGCCGGGTCGGGGCGGGGCTGGCGGGATCGGGGTCCGTCGGGGTTTTACATTCATCTCGTATGCTAGACAACACTTTTTCTCTAGTTTTTTTCAATAGGTGGTGGATCATTTGGATTTTTGTGATAAGGAGATGGAAGTTTATCTATGCAATCATAAATAGTTTCAATAAGTGTGTTACAGTCGTCTATTTTAATACACGAAAACACGTAGTTGGTTGTATAAAGAATTTCATCTAGTGCATACTTCTTCGGAAATTTTATGTAAGGTAGTTGGCAATCGTGACAAGTTTTTTTATATTCTTTTATTCTTTGTATTCTATTACTTTTTAAAATAAAGTTTATAGCTAATTATATTTTTCTAAGAATGCCTTCAAAAATTGATAGACCATCTTTTACAACTAAACTATAAATATGACACGCACATTTTATATGAAAATGATTTGAAAAAAGATAGAGTTAAAACATTTTTTAAAAATCTAACAACAATAACATTAGAAGAAGTGTTATCTGATGTAATACTCATGATTTTATCAGTTATGTCATAATAATCGCAAACTGAAAAAATATTTTTTGGAATAAAAAGAACAGTGTGCCTACTATCAATATATCTATATGCTAAAATACGGTTTTGCATAGAAAATTTATAATCTATCAAATGACATGTTACAGTTAAATAATCATAGTTGTTAGTAATACTGTCTATATCAGACGTAATAGATACTTTGACAGGAAAATGATATAATGAATAAGGTAAATATTGTTAATATTCGTGTGCAAATTTAAAAACGTCTCTTACTCTCTCCTAACAGTTGATCTAAGAAAACCGTTATAAGCAAGATTATATATATCTCTTATGTAATGAATAAAAATAGAAGAGGAAGAAAATGAAAAAGGCAAAACAAGAACTATAAAGGAAATGAAATGATATAATGAATAACTTAATTTTTAATATTTTGAATTGTGAGTCTGTGACTTCTTCGTTTTGTTTAAAAGTGATGCAATTAAGAACTATTTTTTTAGTGGTGTCGCACCCATGTAGGTTAGATGCTAGAGTAAAATATACAGTTTTTTCTTTTTGACTATATATATTTTTGTGAAAATAAAGCCATAAAACAAAAAAACTTTTTTAAATAAAAACACAAATATTAAGAATTAACAAAATTTAGAAAACTACTTACGGGGGAGGGGGTAAATTAGATAATTGAAGCAATAGGGATCAGATTGGTTAAAATGAGAGCGCTAAATTGTAAATTTGGGCACTAACGCTCATCTCGCATATTTAATAGCGAGCATTGACCACTCATCATATTCCATCAAAACTTGCCTGAAAGATCATGTTTTTCTAATCCCACAACCTCCATTCTTTATTCTACCCGCTAACCCCCACAACTCTCTTCATTCTCCGATGTGGGTTCTTTACCTCCAATTTTTTAGTGGAGTTTAAACATCCCAAGGCAAATGCTTTGGTTAAAATATTAGATGGGCTTATTCAGCGTATTGAGTTCCTAAAGAAGATTAATTTCAAGGCAAAGGTCATTTTTAATTTTATTGAATCTTAGCCACCTCCACTTTTTTGGACCTACAGCCTTGTATTTTTCCAAAAAAAGGTGGAACTCCCACCCCAGGATTCCCACACCCCCGTTCGACAGATTTGTGAAGGAGGTTAATCATGATAATTCAACTGATTTCAAAGGTTAGATCACTATCGCCGTGTGGGTTGTGAAATGACAATACTGTAGCATTTATCATTTGAGATAATTTTTTCCCTTAGTGAAATTAACCACATTTACATTTTAGTGGAAGTGGTTGTTCAAGGGTGATAAAAATCGTGTTATTGGCCATTGTGTAGTCAAAGGTAGATCCAAAATTTATACTTAATAGAACAAACCTTTAAGATATTGAATTCATCATACTGTTAAAGTTATGAATTCAATTAAATCCATATTCAAAATGCTATATTCAATTAAATTTAAACTTGTAGTTTTTTATGAATTTTGTGTAGGTCTTTGGCTAAACATGTACTTTTCTTCTGAGACGATAGTCTATTAGAAATAACTTTTCTACCTCATAAAGGTAGAGATAAGATCTACGTACATCCTATTCTCCCCAGATCCACCTTGTTGGATCACAGGATTTGTTGTAGTTGTTGTATTGAAGAGTGTTCGAATTTCGATGGCAAATATGACTCTGTGTGGGTAGAGTGACCGAGTACCGGGGTCATATCTCATGTCATTTATGACGTTTGAAGTGTGATAGTTGCATAATTTTATGTGTCCTCAATTTGATTAAGTACAAAAGTTTAAGACAATAAAACAGTTATTTTTAATTTGAATATTATGGTTTTAAACCAAAAATGTGCAATGTACTAGAATATCTCTTTAAATGCTGTGGTATTTGCAAAAATATACAAATGATATTCTTTTTTAAATAAATTAAAAACGACATAAGACATAAATTGAAATATAAGGAATTTGTTTAATATTTTGAATTGTGACTTTCTTCGTTTTGTTTAAAAATGATGCAATTAAGAACTATAAAAACGGTAAAACCAGAGAAATAGCCAAAATAGAGATATAAAACAAAAATAGTTTTTAAATAAAAATACAAATATTAAAAATTAACAAAATTTAGAAAACTTTACTTACGGGGGAAGGGGGTGAATTAGATAATTCAAGCAATAGAGACTGGATCCTTATCAATTCAAATCATTATGTCTGATACTAATATTCGGACCGTTAAAAGCCAGGGAGAGGGGTAAATTAGATAATTGAAGCAATAGGGATCAGATTGGTTAAAATGAGAGCGCCCAAATTGTCGTAACCAGGCTGGGCCTGGAACGCTCATCTCGCATATTTAATAGCGAGCATTGACCACTCATCATATCCCATCAAAACTTGCCTGAAGGATCATGTTTTTCTAATCCCACAGCCTCCATTCTTTATTCTACCCGCTAACCCCCACAACTCTCTTCATTCTCCGATGTGGGTTCTTTACCTCCAATTTTTTAGTGGAGTTTAAACATCCCAAGGCAAATGCTTTGGATAAAATATTAGATGAGCTTATTCAGCGTATTGAGTTCCTAAAGAAGATTAATTTCAAGACAAAGGTCATTTTTAATTCTATTGAATCTTAGCCACCTCCACTTTTTTGGACCTACAGCCTTGTATTTTTCCAAAAAAAGGTGGAACTCCCACTCCGGAAGTCCTACACCCCGATCCGACAGGTTTGTGAAGGAGGTTAATCATGATAATTCAACTGATTTCAAAGATTAGACCACTACCCCCATGTGGGTTGGGAAATGACAATACTGTAGCATTTATCATTTGAGATAATTTTTCCCTTAGTGAAATTAACCACATTTACATTTTAGTGGACTTGGCTGTTCAAGGGTGATAATGAATCGTGTTATTGGTCATTGCGTAGTCAAAGGTAGATCCAAAATTTATACTTAATAGATCAAACCTTTAAGATATTGAATTCATCATACTGTTAAAGTTATGAATTCAATTAAATCCATATTGAAAATGCTATATTCAATTAAATTTAAACTTGTAGTTTCTTATGAATTTTGTGTAGGTCTTTGGCTAAACATGTACTTTTCTTCTGAGTCGATAGTCTATTAGAAACAACTTCTCTACCTCATAAAGGTAGAGATAAGATCTACGTACATCTTATTCTCCCCAGATCCACCTTGTTGGATCACACTGGATTTGTTGTAGTTGTTGTATTGAAGAGTGTTCAAATTTCGATGGCAAATATGACTCTTGTTCCCATTAAAAAATTGTCAGTAAAATCAAAATTATACGATTATTTTACCGACTCTCATATAGATTTCAAAGGAGAGAGATAAATTTCTCAATATAAATAATCTAATAAATTTTGATTTTGCTCACAAATTTAGGTTGGGAAATGACAATACTGTAGCATTTATCATTTCAGATCATTTTTTCCCTTAGTGCAATTAACCACATTTACATTTTAGTGGAAGTGGGTGTTCAAGAGTGATAAGGAATCATGTTATTGGCCATTGTGTAGCCAAATGTAGATCCAAAACTTATACTTAATAGAGCCAACCTTTAAGAAATTGAATTCATTATAGTGTTAAAGTTATGAATTCAATTAAATCCATATTCAAAATGTTATATCCACCTCTATCTGTAGCATGACCTTCCTAAACTTGGAGTAGCAGTTTCTTATGAATTTTGTGTAGGTTTGGCTAAACATGTATTTTTTTCTGAGTCGGTGGTCTACTGAAAACAACATCTCTACCTCATAAAGATAGAGGTAAGATCTACGTACATCCTACCCGACTCCACTTTATGGGATCACACTATGGGTGGCCAACGGGGCCGGGTCGGGGCGGGGCTGGCGGGGTCCGTCGGGGTTTTACATTCATCCCGTATGCTAGACAACACTTTTTCTCTAGTTTTTTTCAATAGGTGGTGGATCATTTGGATTTTTGTGATATGGAGATGGAAGTTTATCTATACAATCAAAAATAAAGTTGGCAATCGTGACAAGTTTTTTGTAAGGTAGTTGGCAATCGTGACAAGTTTTTTTATATTCTTTTATTCTTTGTATTCTATTACTTTTAAAAATAAAGTTTAAAGCTAATTGTATTTTTCTAAGAATGCCTTCAAAAATTGATAGACCAACCTTTACAACTAAACTATAAATATGGCATGCACATTTTATATGAAAATGATTTGAAAAATTTAGAGTTAAAACATTTTTTAACAATCTAACAACAGTAACATTAGAAGAAGTGTTATCTAATGTAATACTCATGATTTTATTAGTTATGTCATAATAATCGCAAACTGAAAAAATATTTTCTGAAATAAAAAGAACAGTGTGCCTACTATCAATAAATCTATATGCTAAAATACGTTTTTGCATAGAAAATTTATAGTGTATCAAATGACATGTTACAATTAAATAATCATAGTCGTTAGTACTACTGTCTATATTAGACGTAATAGATATTTTGATAGGAAAATGATATAATGAATAACATAAATATTGTTAATATTCGTGTGCAAATTTAAAAACGTCTTTTACTCTCTTCTATCAGTTGATTTAGAAAAACCGTTATAAGCAAGATTATATATATATCTTATGTAATGAATAAAAACAGAAGATGAAAAAAATGAAAAAGGCAAAACATGAACTATAAAGGAAATGAAATGATATAATGAATAACTTAATTTTTAATATTTTGAATTGTGACTTCTTCGTTTTGTTTAAAAGTGATGCAATTAAGAACTATTTTTTTTAGTGGTGTCAGCACCCATGTAGGTTAGATTGCTAGAGTAAAATATACAGTTTTTTCTTTTTGACTATATATACTTTTTGTGAAATAAAGCCATAAAACAAAAAAAAACTTTTTTAAATAAAAACACAAACATTAAGAATTAACAAAATTTAGAAAACTACTTATGGGGGAGGGGGGTGAATTAGATAATTGAAGCAATAGGGATCAGATTGCTTAAAATGAGAGCGCCCAAATTGTCGTAACCAGGTTGGGCCTGGAACGCTCATCTCGCATATTTAATAGCGAGCATTGACCACTCATCATATCCCATCAAAACTTGCCTGAAGGATCATGTTTATTCTAAGTCCACAGCCTCCATTCTTTATTCTACCCGCTAACCCCCACAACTCTCTTCATTCTCCGATGTGGGTTCTTTACCTCCAATTTTTTAATAGAGTTTAAACATCCCAAGGCAAATGCTTTGGATAAAATATTAGATGGGCTTATTCAGCGTATTGAGTTCCTAAAGAAGATTAATTTCAAGGCAAAGGTCATTTTTAATTTTATTGAATCTTAGCCACCTCCACTTTTTTGGACCTACAGCCTTGTATTTTTCCAAAAAAAGGTGGAACTCCCATTCCGGAAGTCCTACACCTCGATCCGACAAGTTTGTGAAGGAGGTTAATCATGGTAATTCAACTGATTTCAAAGATTAGACCACTACACCCATGTGGGTTGGGAAATGACAATACTGTAGCATTTATCATTTGAGATAATTTTTTCCCTTAGTGAAGTTAACCACGTTTACATTTTAGTGGACTTGGCTGTTCAAGGGTGATAAGGAATCGTGTTATTGGCCATTGCGTAGTCAAAGGTAGATCCAAAATTTATACTTAATAGATCAAACCTTTAAGATATTGAATTCATCATACTGTTAAAGTTATGAATTCAATTAAATTCATATTCAAAATGCTATATTCAATTAAATTTAAACTTGTAGTTTCTTATGAATTTTGTGTAGGTCTTTGGCTAAACATGTACTTTTCTTCTGAGTCGATAGTCTATTAGAAACAACTTATCTACCTCATAAAGGTAGAGATAAGATCTACGTACATCTTATTCTCCCCAGATCCACCTTGTTGGATCACACTGGATTTGTTGTAGTTGTAGTATTGAAGAGTGTTCGAATTTCGATGGCAAATATGACTCTTGTTCCCATTAAAAAATTGTCAGTAAAATCAAAATTATACGATTATTTTCCGACTCTCATATAGATTTCATAGGAGATAGATAAATTTCTCAATATAAATTTTGATTTTGCTCACAAATTTAAGTTGGGAAATGACAATATTGTAGCATTTATCATTTCAGATCATTTTTTCCCTTAGTGCAATTAACCACATTTACATTTTAGTGGAAGTGGCTGTTCAAGGGTGATAAGGAATCATGTTATTGGCCATTGTGTAGCCAAATGTAGATCCAAAACTTATACTTAATAGAGCCAACCTTTAAGAAATTTAATTCATTATAGTGTTAAAGTTATGAATTCAATTAAATCCATATTCAAAATGTTATATCCACCTCTATCTGTAGCATGACCTTCCTAAACTTGCAGTAGTAGTTTCTTATGAATTTTGTGTAGGTTTGGCTAAACATGTATTTTTTTCTGAGTTGGTGGTCTACTGGAAACAACATCTCTACCTCATAAAGATAGAGGTAAGATCTACGTACATCATATCCGACTTCACTTTATGGGATCACACTATGGGTGCCCAACGGGCCCGGGTCGGGCGGGGTTTGGCGGGGTCGGGGGATGGCGGGTCGTGGCCGGCGGGGCTTGTCGTCATCCCGTCCTGATTCCGAGGTGTCGGGGTGGGTTGGGTAATTTTGTTTGCCCTTAAATTAAAAAAATTGTGCCTCTTATATTATTTAATAGAAGTATGATTTTTTTTTGGTAATACAATTTCAAAATTGCAACTTCGTGATATTGAAAGTTGCAAATAAATAAAATAGTTAATTACAATTAAAAGAATTAAATGTTAAGAAACACGTTTTCTAGTTTCTTTATAATTTCTTGTGGTTCTTCGGTTGGAATTGGTATTTCTTGGTCAAATTGGTGGACGTCGTTTCCACCTCCGTTGGATAAGAGTAGTTGTAGTCTTCTTCTTCATTGATCTCCGGTTGGCCGCACCTCCTACGCTCCGCACGAATCCAATCTCTGAATAGAACTGCAATCTCCAATGAGTCTCCCACCAATGAATGTCTATGCTCTCTTATTTGATATCTGCCGGCTGAAAAAGCGCTTTCAGACGTTCTTGATGACGTTTGAATGTTCAACACATCTCGGGTCATCTTAGATAGTGTTGGAAATGTCTTCTCATTCTCCCTCCAGTATTTTAGCAAGTCTTCACGTCCCTCTTCATTTTTAATTGCTTCATACGGTATAACACCGTGCAAAACAAAAACATCAAACTCGCTAATTTGGTTAGAAATGTTACCACTAAACATTCTATGTCTGAGGCTTTCAATACTAACCGCAGCATGTTGTTTTTGAGGTTGTGTTGGAGAAGAAGAAGATGACATGGAAGTCGGTTGGTTGCTAGCACTTTCTTGTTGGTAATGTGTATATACTTTTTTACATTCATCTCGTATGCTAGACAACACTTCTTCTCTAGTTTTTTCAATAGGTGGTGGATCATTTGAATTTTTGTGATATGGAGATGGAAGTTTATCTATGCAATCATAAATAGTTTCAATAAGTGTTTTACAACTGTCTATTTTAATACACGAAAACACGTAGTTGGTTGTATAAAGAATTTCATCTAGTGCATACTTCTTCGGAAATTTTTCTGTAAGGTAATTGGCAATCGTGACAAGTTTTTTTATAATCTTTTATTCTTTGTATTCTATTACTTTTAAAAATAAAGTTTATAGCAAATTGTATTTTTCTAAGAATGTTTCAAAAATTGATAGATCATCCTTTACAACTAAATTATAAATTTGACATGCACATTTTATATGAAAATGATTTGAAAAAGATAGAGTTAAAACATTTTTTTAAAATCTAACAACAGTAACATTAGAAGAAGTGTTATCTAATGTAATACTCATGATTTTATCAATTATGTCATAATAATCGCAAACTGGAAAAATATTTTCTGAAATAAAAAGAACAGTGTGCCTCAATATATCTATATGCTAAAATACGTTTTTGCATAGAAAATTTATAGCATCAAATGACATGTTAGAGTTAAATAATCATAGTCGTTAGTACTACTATCTATATCAGACGTAATAGATACTTTGACAGGAAAATGATATAATGAATAACGTAAATATTGTTAATATTCGTGTGCAAATTTAAAAAAATAGATACTTTGACAGGAAAATGATATAATGAATAACGTAAATATTGTTAATATTCGTGTGCAAATTTAAAAACGTCTCTTACTCTTTCCTAAGAGTTGATCTAGGAAAACTGTTATAAGTAAAATTACATATATCTCATATGTAATGAATAAATACATAAAAATAAAAAACAGAAAAGGAAGAAAATGAAAAAGGCAAAACAAGAACTATAAAGGAAATGAAATGATATAATGAATAACTTAATTTTTAATATTTAGAAAACTACTTATGGGGGAGGGGTGAATTAGATAATTGAAGCAATAGGGATCAGATTGGTTAAAATGAGAGCGCCCAAATTGTCGTAAATTTGGGCACAGAACGCTCATTTCGCATATTTAATAGCGAGCATTGACCACTCATCATATCCCATCAAAACTTGCCTGAAGGATCATGTTTTTCTAATCCCACAGCCTCCATTCTTTATTCTACCCGCTAACCCCCACAACTCTCTTTATTCTCCGATGTGGGTTCTTTACCTCCAATTTTTTAGTGGAGTTTAAACATCCCAAGGCAAATGCTTTGGTTAAAATATTAGATGGGCTTATTCAGCGTATTGAGTTCCTAAATAAGATTAATTCCAAGGCAAAGGTCATTTTTAATTTTATTGAGTCTCAGCCACCTCCACTTTTTTGGACCTACAGCCTTATAACGTAACTCTTAAATTATCTCGACTAATGATCATCGAAATTGGATATCGATGATATGCGATACGTCGACATGTGGTCTGCATCATATCCTTAGGGGATGTAGTATGTCTCACTTGCTACGAGTTATGACAACTCGTGATGGACACATGGATACTTATTGAAGTATTGAAATGTCCTGCTGATGTACTGTTTTGTTATATATGTCTAAAATGTCATCGGCGTGTGGAAGATAAAAGTCCTTAGACTTGAGGTCAATATCATCTTGTTTACGGAGTAATGTACTTTGATCTTGTCCTAAGCTCAAATGTCTTATAGGTTGAGATGCGACTTGTTTTGGGTGCATTACGAATTGGTTAAAGGTGGTATGTGAGCCAAGATTAGGATTCATTCCTTGAATATATATTCGAGTGAACACTCAGATACTCATATAGTATTAGGTTGATTAAGTCATTGGCCAATGCAGTGGACATGTCTGTGACATGGTCCTGTTGTCAACTAATATAGATGAGTTATAATAATAAAGTCATTTGGATAGATACTTGACATATCTTAAGCTTGATTGAGTGTGTCATGAATGAAAGAATTTTATCTTCTCACATATAGGTTCAGTTCACCTGTTCTGTGTAGCTAAACTTTACATATTGAGTTCGTCTTCCGGCGCAGTCTAAGAGTTCCGTGAAGATCCTAATGTAATTAGTGACAATATATAAAGGTCTGAAGGGTAACACTAAGTCCTTATGTCTGGTACTCATATTCGGACGTCTTTATGTCTGATACTCATATTCGGAACGTTAACTTTTTGGTCCTAATATCAATCTGATTCTCGAATGTATCAGACCAATAACAGCCAAGGAGAGGGGGTAAATTAGAAAATTGAAGCAATAGGGATCAGATTGGTTAAAATGAGAGCGCCCAAATTGTCGTAACCAGGCTGGGCCTGAAACGCTCATCTCGCATATTTAATAGCGAGCATTGACCACTCATCATATCCAATCAAAACTTGCCTGAAGGATCATGTTTATTCTAAGCACACAGCCTCCATTCTTTATTCTACCCGCTAACCCCCACAACACTCTTCATACTCCGATGTGGGTTGTTATCCTAAATTCATTTTGCAGCTATATATATAATGAGTAGTCAAAAGGTCAATATAGAATAGTTTACTACTAAGTCTATATGTGAAGTGAAATACTACATACTATCCAAAATATAGTAGTATTACGGTTAACATTTATAAAGCAGAAGCTAGCTTCTCAATGTAATAACATTTGTATGGATTGGAGCTTCATTCGTTGGAGAAATCTTGGAAGGATCATCCACACAATTCTTGTCCAAGATACAATTTTAGTTTTTTGCATCCTATATGGATTGTATTATATTAAATGTTTAGCTAGAATTTCCAACAGTTCTACTGCTTGCACAGATTGTATGGAAGTTTGAGAAGGATCTATTCTTGATCTTTCAATTATAATTGCAACTTCAATTAAAGTTGATTAGAAAAACATGTGATATCAACATTAAAAATAGGAAGCTGTTACAGTTAAACGTTTCTATAACGACATCGTTTGTCGATATTCTTATAAAGAACATATAATATAACATATCCAGTAAAATACTAGACGAAAGCAAATAAGCTATGGTAAAACAATTAGGAAAAACAAGGAATAGTAACTACTACAGAGAGATGGATACAAACAAAGAATATATAATATAACATCGGATTAAAAACAGCTCCAAAAAGAACTTGACCGTTATAGTAAAATGTTAGTATTATTAATATAGAGGTCTTACTATATTAGTTAAATTTGTAAGAAAGAACAAAAGTCTAAATAGATCAATGATTTTAGAACACTGTTCTTCATATCTCACATCTGAAATACATCTTACAAGTAGCTGGCAATTGAGATGCATGTAACAGAGAATCACAGATCATCAAATAGGAAGTTTACATAAAAAGATTTAGCTGTGGCAAACTCTGCTACTTGTTAATTTCTCGCCTATAATCAGAAATAGCTTAGCCATTAGTCAATAATGAGTACAAGAAAAATCAAGACGCTCTCTGTTTCTTTGCACTTCTCAGAGTTGCAACGAAATCACCATCCGAGTCTTCTTCAGAAGAAGAATCATCCTTAATCTTCCGTTTTTTTGACTGCTGCTGCTTTGATTTAGCTCCAGAATCTGGTGTTCTCTTTTTCTGCATTGATACCGGGGTTGAGGAAGATGTCTTCTTCTTAATAGTAACGGATTCTGTGGTCTTTTTCACAGTCACAACAGTTTTTTTCATAGGCGAGCCAAGCTTTTGCTGTTGGGCCTTCTTTTGTTTCTTCTCTAAAACTTTCTTTGCCAAGTCCTTGGGAAGCAAACCAGACTCCATCATCCTGCAAGAACATCAGAAACAGGATATAATAACTTAAATCCAACAGCAAGGTATGGTTGATGTAGTTATCAAAACCGTTACGAACAACTGGGTTTGGTTGTTAACAGTTGCAAGCACACAGTTTCAGAAATGACAATCCATCAAGATCTTTTCTATGGTGTCATCAATAGTCAAAAGTGCAACATTGTGTCAAAATTTATCAAATAGCCAAGTTTAGGTGTGCAACTAGTAATAATTTGTGCCAAGTTTAGGGGGGTCTTTACATTTCTGCCTATAAAGAATGGATTAGTTTTTTCGCATGTTTTTCAACATGACAGCCATAAGTCAACCGTAAGATCTGGGGAAAAGTAATAGTAACCATATAGAACATCAAAATCTTGACACACCAACTAAACTCACATGATTTTGTATCCTCCATTAGTTAAATGAAGAAAGAGGTGTACTGATCTTCCCAAATTATCATTCTTTATGCATGCAGAAGCCATATGATTGAACATAACAAAATAGTAAACATTAACCTAAAAAGTTCAGCAGAAAGCTTTCATGCTTAAGTTTCAAATAGACATTTGCATTCCAAGTTCCAGTACCGACTCCCATGACCAACACAAATTGTTCTTAGTGGAAATTTTATCTTAATCCCCTATGTACACTCAATGTAAATGCCCGTGCCCAGTGACAAACTGTTTTGCATAAGGATGTACTAAACCATGGTCAATAAGTGAAAAATTGCACTAAACAGAATAGCCTTCACCGTAACATAAGTCACAATTTAGATAAGAAGTCAACTTAACTCATCAACTAGAGTCAAAATGTTGGAACTATCTATTTCATTCTAGATGGATGTTTCAATGAAGTTATAACAAAATCTTATTTAAACTTTTAATTTCATTTTCCAAATGTTCAAATCAACACTTGAAAGATGATTTCTGCATCTTCAAACTAAACAAGTGAATTAGATCAATCATAACGAGCTCAACCTCTTAGATTAGAACTGAGGTGGCCAAAATTGTATTTATTTAACTAGCCAATAAGGACCAAGTGAAGATGCATATTCCTTGTCCAATCGATACTAACTCGATTAGCAACTTCACTAAGCATCTCAGTCGTAAACCGACAAGGCGACAACTTATTGTTGCTGATGCTTCTTTGTTTTAAAAAGCAAAAAAAAAAATACTTGTAAGTTCACATGTGAGTGCTATT
Source organism: Przewalskia tangutica (assembly GCA_029844215.1). NCBI lineage: Eukaryota > Viridiplantae > Streptophyta > Magnoliopsida > Solanales > Solanaceae > Przewalskia > Przewalskia tangutica. The sequence goes on along the minus strand of CM056736.1, from coordinate 102,960,170 downwards.
CTTTTGACAGTGCACATTGACATTCAAGCACACCACACCTCCTGTTTCTACTATTCATTGTACAATAAGCAAAGAAAGTAACCATGCAGTCTAAGGGGCACCCATATACTCACATTGGGACTAGGGAGGAACCTTAAAGCAAAAAAAAAAATGTTACCCCCTCTTGTTTCTGTCTGATAATGAACAGATCTAAACCATTGTTTATCTCTCAAATTTAGACTAAGAATAGTTAATCATCCGATGAAGCGTATGACTAAAAGAAAGCATGAGCTAATATAGAAGCATCAACCAGGTGAATGACATATAATTTGTTAGGACAAGAACAAATTTTGGCCTTTAAGGACATCATAACATTCATAAATACTCAATAATGCAAAATGCAACAGAGCTACATATGAATAACTTAAAAAATGTTTGAAAGGGAAAATTATCTACCATATAGCTGCTATTTCACTTTCTGGCACTTGCTGGTACAACGATTCATAGAAAATCCTTAAAGGGTCTCTCTGAAAATCCAAAAATACAACACTACCATCAGTAAGAACCTCAAAAAAATGTGGTTGCCCAATGCATTCACAAGAATCACAACTACAACATAAAGGAACATACTTCTTCAGGAGGATCTCTCTTTTGACCAGGCAAGTCATAAACTTTCTTTTCCCTCTTCTTCACAATGGTGGTGTCTGCATTTTTAGCTCCTTTCTTCTTATCCTCTTCCTCTTTATTTACAACTTTCTACACACAAAAAGGAATAATCAACAAACAAACAACAACATACCCAATGTAATTAGGCTGTTTCTGAAAGAACTTCAGCTCAAGATACAACACAATAAAGGATGTTAGACAAAATTGACGAAAGTAAAAAAGTTAATGCAAAATATGATAGATAAATATTATGAAGAAAAGTAAGCAAACTAATACGATAATCGAGTGCAAGAGAAAGTAGATAATAACAGAAATAAAAGGACAAAATTGCAAGGATACTACTTCACCTACTAGTATGGAAGAATACACGAGACGACACTCTACTACCTACTAACCTTTTACCCTAATCATACGCCTAAAACAAAAAATGCACAAAAGAAAAACTAACTTTATCAGTTTTACTGGACTTGACAATTTTAGGGGTCTTTATGGAAATGGGTTCTTCAAAATCGTCTTCTTTTTTCATCTTGACATTTTGAGATTTTGAAGCGGCACTGTTGTTAGGTTTCTTTTTGTTGTTTAAAAGAGAACCAATGCTTTCTCCGTCATCACTTTCCTCTTTTTTCACTGCCTTTGAGTCTTCAGAAGGCATTTTTTTCAGGATTTAATTTGAATAATTAGTATGAAAAATGGGTGAAAATTGATGTTTCGGTGTGCACAAGTGGAGGGTTTCTCAAGGAAGAAGAAGCTTTTCGTCTGGTTAACTGGTTTTGAAGTTCGATAACTGGGTAATTTTGATTTAGGGCCTGAGACAATATTCAGGTTCTCGAGTTGCAAGCCCATTAACTAAGAAGCCCAATTATAGGATGAGTGATAGGGGCCAACAAACAGAGGAAATGGTAGATAATTCTTTTTTGTGCGGATTTCCTTTATCTAAAAATTCTCACATTTTTTTCACATTCCTATCGTTTAGAGCATTCATCTGTACTCAATTTAAACGGGAGGTTAAAAACATTTAATGTAATAATGAAATGAAATTTGATAATGATCTATTTAGAAAATTTTGTAGGATTAATGGTATATCTTTTCGATTCTCATGTTCTCATACATCATCACAAATTGAAAAAGGCAAGAAAAAAATTTGCATCATTAACAATATTGTTCGTACTTTACTGGCACGTGCATCATTACCACATTCTTTTTGGCATCATGCTTTACAAATGACAACTTACATTCTCAACATACTCCCTAGCAAAGGATTAGTCTACCAATCTCCACTCAAAATTCTTTACCAAAAAGACCATTCGTATTCGCGTCTTAGGGTATTTAGGTATTTATGTTATCCTTTATTCCCCTCCACTACTATTAACAAATTTCAAGCCCCGTCTAACGCTTGTATTTTTTTGGGGTACCCATCTAATCAGCGTGGTTACAAATGTTATGATTTATCCTCCAATAAAGTCATCATTAATCGACATGTAATTTTTATGAAACTCAATTTCAATTTGCTAAGTTGCATACTTCCGCGTCCCATCCCTGTGATTTTTTGGATGATGGAATTTCACTGTATGCGGTCCACTATTTGGCCCAACCCGCACCTCGGAACATGGGCCAAGACGCCGCAGTGCACCCGTGTCTGCCGCCAACACTTCGCCCAAATATTCTCGCAAAGATGCTTCACCGCCACGCCTAAATACTTCGCCCTAAGCTTTTGCGAGGCAGTTGGCCCAAATATTCTCGTCCATCCCAAATGTTTTCGGTCCGCAACTTCTGTCAGCATGCCCACTGCCTGCTGGCCCAACTCGTTCCAGCCAGGTCATCCCAACCCGAATCCAACCCAACACCATAATATCTGCACTAGGCCAGCCCACGGCTTCCACCCAAATCCATCCCACTTCTATTTCGGGATAAGGGTCTGTTACTCATAGTCAACGGGGTATTTTTAAATCAAATCGATAATTTAATCTCAACTCTAATGACACTAAATCCCCCTACCACGTAACTCCGTGTATGTCCTTCGTGATCCAAATTGGAAAATGGACATGGATGATGAATATAATGCTCTTATTGAAAATAAGACGTGGGAGTTGGTGCCCCGTCCACCTAGTGTTAATGTGATTCATTCTATGTGAATTTTTACTCACAAGAAAAAATCTGATGGTTGTTTTGAGAGGCCTAAGACCCGTCTTATAGGTGATGACAAAACTCAACAGGTTGGTGTGAATTGTGGAGAGACATTTAGTCCAGTGGTCAAACCGACAACTATTCACAATGTTCTCAGTCTAGCTCTCTCAAAAGCATGGCACATTCATCAAATGGATGTGAAAAATGTGTTCTTACACGGCGAACTCAAGTAAACTATATGTATGCATCAAACCTTTAATTTCAGGGACCCCGCTCATCCTAATCATGTGTGTTTGCTGAAGAAATCCTTGTATGGGCTAAAACAGGCTCATCGAGCATGGTACAAAAGATTTACAGATTATGTGTCTACTCTTGAGTTTTCTCACAGCAAGTCGGATCATTCTCTGTTCATCTAGCATCACAGTACTTCTATGGCCTACATTATATTATATGTGGATGATATTATATTGATTACTTCCTCTGATAAACTTCGCAAGTCTATCATATCTCTTCTCATCTCAGAATTTGTTATGAAAGACTTGGGGCCAATGCGTTATTTTTTTGGGATAATTGTCACTCGTCATACTCATGTGGTCTATTTCTTTCTCAAAGGAAGTATGCAACATAGATCATTGAACGGGCTGACATGTCAGCTTGTAAGTCATCTCCTACTCCGGTTGACACTAAACTGAAGTTGAGTGTTACTTCTAGCACACCATATGAGGATCCCTCCCACTATCGTAGTCTTGCGGGGCTCTTCAACATCTCACGTTTACGAAGTGTGATATTACTTATGCAGTGCAGCAGGTGTGTTTATTTATGCATGATCCAAGGGAAGAACACATGCACGCTCTCAAACGCATTGTACGGTACATACATGACACTCTTGATCATGACTTACACCTATATCCATCATCAATATCTACTCTCATTTCGTATACAGATGCTTATTGGGGTGGATGTCCAGATATCAAGCATTTAACATCTGATTATTGTATGTTTTTTTGTGCTAAGTTGGTCTCTTGGTCGGCTAAACGTCAGGCTACTTTGTCGCGCTCTAGCGTGAAGGCCGAGTATCAAGGGGTCGCCAATGTGGTGTTTGAGTTCTGTTGGTTGAGAAACCTCCTCTTGGAGCTTCATTTTTCTATTCAGAAAGTACATTGGTCTACTGCGCTAATGTAAGTGTGATCCATCTCTCGGGGAATCATGTACAACATCAGCGCACTAAACATATCGAGATGTATATTCATTTTGTTCGCGAAAATGTTGCTCGTGGACAAGTACGTGTCTTGCATGTCCCTTCACGTTATCAAACTGCTGACATATTTACTAAAGGTCTTCCCTTAGTTCTGTTTGAAGATTTTTGGGACAGTCTCAGCGTACGATAACCGCCCGCTACAACTGCGGGGGTGTGATAGAATATATGCAAATATATTCTATTGATATAATGATTGATTTTGAATATCTGTAATTATTGTAGCAATATTTTATATTAGTTATGTGAATATTTTATTTCCGTAATTATAGCCTAGGATGACTATTGTATATCATATATATAAGCTAATTACATTAATGAAATCACCAAGAGATTATTCTCTTTCAGAATTATCTAGAACACGATTTGAATTAAAAGTGGATTTCAAATTAAATTCTCTTTCTCTGTTCTTAAAGTGCAATGAGCAACTTATAAGTTTTCATTTCTTCGTATTTCGAATCACCTTCTGAACTTGTCCTCATTGAGTATAACAATGTGTTTATGATAGTTGTTTGTTGAACAGATTGTGGAAATTAAGGAGGACTGATTTAGGTAAATGTCTCTTTTTCTTAAGGTACTATTTAGATTTTTTTAGTATTTCTAAAAGGTTTTCAAATAATCTATAGGAAATTATCATTTCAAATTAAATAACGTTAGATTTGAATTTAATGTTTGCTCATATATTTTTTCATTCTTACAAATTTTTCGAATCACCGTTATTGATGGGATGTCTTGACTCGACAAATGAAGATTGCAAAACCAATAAGTATAAAACGATTTTGTGGTAGATTTAATCAATTATCTAAATCAAAATTTGTACTACAAAACAATTCATTCATTTCATCCACCAAATGATTCATAAGTGACACCATCTCAGCTGCCCAACTCATTGTAATAATCTTCTTGGCTAAAGTTTGTCTAGTATTGGGACCTAGATTTTCCTCCATCATGTTTAATATTCCAATCCTTTGGGGTCAGTTTGTTTCCGAAACAAATATAATGTGAGAATTATAATAGAAGAACTAAATTGAAGATGAAGAAAAGTCGTTAAATTCATAAAACTCACCTTATGCGCATCTTTCTTACGTCAAATTAACACATTTGCACCCTTGCACGTATGCCATTTTTCATATAATATGTTATTCAAACGTATGAATTTTTGTCGAATTGTACGAACTCTACTAAATATATTGCTTTTGATTTAATTGTCTTTGAAAATATTTCAAAAATATATTACAAAATTTCTCTCGCAAAACGCAATTCATCGAGTTCAATTCAAGGTGCACCTTGTTTTTTTTTTCCAGGTAGCTTTTTCTTACGCCTATTTAGCTATGTAATAAAATCGTATTCATTTGAACAAAGATTTACTTTAAATTTTATATTCACTTATGACCTTCCCTAATCGAGAATCAGTGACGGAGACAGAATTTATACTAAATGGGTTCAAAAATATAAAGATATAATTAACACACGAAAAAGTCAGGAAAGTTCAACATATACTATATATACATAAAAAATTATTTTAATATATATATAATTTTTCATCAAACGAGGTTCGGATGAACTCCCTAGCCTCTTGGCTCCGCCCCTGTCAAGAACAGTCGAATTGTAGCCTCTTCTAAGCGTGAATGGATGTAGCATTCCACTACGAGTTCATAGGAAATCATAACTTTTGACGCAAAGTAAAAATATATAATTTAACACAAAGTAAAAATATATAACTAACACTTAATGGACAAGTAATTAAGTAATTCAACAAATGGAAATGAACCATGCCTTAGTTGTGAGACACCAATCATACTGAATCTTTAAACTTTATACAATGATCAGGTTCAAACATGCAATTTGAAAAAGAAAAAAAAAGAATATGTCCTTTGCTTTTTGTTTTTGCCCATTTGCTTACTGCCAATCTTCGAATCAATCCCTTTTCTCAAAGTGTAGGAATCTAAAAGAAAGGACGGTTTTCGATTGGAACCCAAAAAGCCAGAATTTATACCACAACTTATGATCAGTACGAATACGTCTAGCGAATTCGTCTCATTTTAACTGTTATTTTAGTTCAAAGAAATTGTTCCAATATGCTTAACATTAAAAAAGTGTGCATGATTTTTTAGACGAGAATAAATCAGTCTACCTTTATTGAATAGGGTAACTTAATACATTAAACCTTATATTTATTAATTTCTTAGTTAGTGTCGAAAGAGCTAAAGCGACAGTTAAAATGGAATACGAAAAGTGTAGTTGCATTATTAACAAAATATTTCTTTAATATCTGATATCTTGACTAGTTTATGAGCACCTAGACTAATTTTACTAGTTACTGGCTACCTGACACCGGTACAAGTATTGAATAACTAACACAATCATATTTAGACGAATATCAATTACAAGCTCCATCTGTCTCTGACTACAAGAGGGAAAACACCTTTCTTTCTCTATATATAATCACATATTCCCCCTTTCCTCCATATACTCTTTCAAGAAAAACCAAGTGAACTTAAACCTTGAGAAAAAATAGAAAGAGAAGAGGAAGAAGAAGAGATACTTCTTATTTCTACAATAAGAATTATATTGAGATCATCATGGGTTGGTTCATAGGAGAAAGGAGAGGGGTTAGTTGGAGAGATCAAACTCTAGAGTCAATATCAGCACCTCCTTTAGCCTTGATAGTTTTATTTGGTCTTGTGATTTTCTTGATGTTTATGAATACTTATTCAGAATACAAAGCAACAGTAGAAAAATCCAAGGCTAGCATGAAGCTATTGTCTTTCTTGTTGCCTTTTCTTATCATACTTGTGGTCTACTTAATGATAGATAGTAACAGATGGTTTTATCCTTATGGAGTTACAAGGCCAGTTGTGTATCATTTGGCTAGCCAAGAAGGAGGCTCTCCTTGGGGACTTGCTTTGCTTTTGGTGCTGCTTTTGGTCATGGTTCATTATCAACATTCATTTCAATCTACTTGGTTTCGTATACTTTGAAAAAAATGCTAACACAAAGCAGAGGCGGATTCAGGATTTATATTTGATGGTTTCATCGCACTTCTGAAACCACAGGTTCATAGTTTTAGTGATTATCACATAGTTTGTGAAGATCCCATTTGGCAAAAGGTTGCAACTGGTACACGATTAGGATTAGAATGATTATTTTAGTTTGTTAACAACTCCATGGTTGGGTTGGAACTGTTTTTTGTTTGTTTAGATAGTAACTTTTAGAGGTCTTTAAGCTTACAGTCTAAATTGCCGAGATTCTTCTGTTGTAAAAAATATATATGAGTTGTTATGTCGTGAACAATAATACATGGATTGTTACGAATATATTGTTCAATTTAAAAGTTTACAGTCCAAGTTGCGAAGATTCTTATGCGTTAAATAATATATATGGGGTTGTTATGCAGTGAGTAATAATACATGAATTGTTATGAATGTATTGTTTAATTTAAGGGCATTTTTATCTTTAAAGTCTTATCCACATATTTTTTATCTCACACTTTGGGATAAAACAATACATAGTTCACGTATAAGTTATACTAGAATTAGCATGTTGGTTTCGGTATTAGCAAAAGTCGTGTTAGTTATGCAGAAATTATGTTATGTATACGAAGATTAAACTTTTTTTATACTTTAAACCAAACGACTTCCATCAAGTCAAATCAACGCCTCGTAGCACTTAACGTACTAACGCGCTATTGTTTTTATAAATTGTCCCTGTTGTTGTATATCTTCCATTGTTATGCCAGGTTAGTATATCTTCCAAGATCCCTTGCAAATTATCAGTGAAATAAAAGAGTGGAGGCTAGGAGACACAAGAAACAATTTCCACTGTGCAATATAAAATAAAAACCTCAGAAACTGCACAAATCAAATAATTGATCCGACTAGTCGGATCCCCAAGTTGAACGAAATCTTCCAACTGAAACAACATGGCTCGAACTAATTGGTTACATGGACATCTATAGTATACAACATCAACATCTAGTACTGATTACACATAACTTGAACAAAAGAGGGAGTTAATAATACAAGGATCAATACAGATGACCTAGTTCAAATCAACCAACATATGTACCAAAAAAATCTATCATCTGATATAGATACAGGCCGAAATTCTGGGTGATGAGGTCATGTCACGCAGGGAGATGAAATTTTTAATTTAGGTACCTTAAATGAGGACGTGAATAGTGATGGAGCACTTGATATACTACCAGCTTTTCGTTTTGAACTTCTCTGTCCCTACAAAAACCGATTATCAGCTTACATAACACGACTTATATTGCTCGGATCTTCCAAAAGAGCCGTTGTGCTCGTGTCAGATCCCCCAAAAATGAATAACTTCGGGAGGATCCGACACACGACACACACCTGGCGGATTTTTGAGAGATCCGAAAGATCTGAGCAACATAGCATAAGATATAACATACTTATCTGACATACTGGCATGCTCTTGAAATGAAATCAAACAACTATGACGATACATGACCCTTTACTGAATCTAAATAGTAAAGCACTTGCATAATCTCAGTGCTCTACTATACATTTGAATTCTAGTCACGTGCACAATGCACTCCTTAAATGTCATATAATATCTTTGAATAGACGGCGACCTAGCCCCACAGTTAAGATAAGACAGAGACCATAGCAATGTCCAAGTTATACTGCATGCTATCTTTTACGTTTTTCCACAAAACTAAGCAATTCTTGAATACCGCTCACAACCAATAGGTTGATCCTGGTTGCTTCTTGAATTTAGAAGAGCTGTTTACATCAAGCACAGAAGAACAAACTAGCGCAAATGCCAAATCAAGTCATTAACGGAAAATTCTGCAAAATCAATATAGAGAAATATGTCCAGGATTTTCAGAAGGCAAAGTGTCAAGGCAATGCTAATACATTTAACGACTTCTCAGTTATTTCTTTCCTGTTTACTTTACAAAGTGAGAAGATTGCTTTTACCAGATTAGATCCACATAACAAGAATCTATCTGCATTACAAGAATAACCTATTTTGCATCATCAGGAAAAAAGGGCCAGTTTCTTGAATCCAAGACAATGACACACTTCACTACTAGGTGAGATACCTCAAAGAAGAACAGCATTAACATGGACAAATTATGTAACAGAGAGGACGGCTGCAGAATAGTTTCTACTAAAATTAAGACGAGGTTACCTTTTCAAAAGCTTGTGAAGATTGATTTTTTTCCTTGACAGTTATATTCCTCCGATCCGTTCCACGGGACATGCCTCTCAGCTTCGAAGGTCCTGATCCAGCTGTGGAGCGACTCAGTACCGGAGTGATAGAGGTACTTCCGGACTTCTTGAGCAACTCTAGTTCTGTGGAAAGTTTGGATATCTCTTCACTCTTCCTGACGGAGTCAGATTCCAGTTTGGCAATTTGAATTCTTAATGCTGCAATTGTATTATCCTTATTAGTGTTGGACGACTGTACTTCCTCAATGTTCCTAGTAAATGCCTGTATTTTTTCATTTGCATGCTCAAGTTCAGTACATTTTCTCCTCAATTGCTCAGTCATGTCATGCTCCAATTTGTTAAACTGGTTCCAAATAAAGTTCTTTTCTGCCAAGAGGGCAGAAATCTCAGAATTTTTCTCTGAAGTAAGCCTCTCATTTTCTGTTCTAAGCTTTCTCACCTCATCTTCCCAAGCCTTTTTTCTCGTCTCTTCCCTTTCATGTGTAGCAGCCGTTGGTACATCCTGTGGATCAAATGAATATATTCATACAATATCTTCTAGTTTTTCAACGATTAGTGGGGGGAAATAATAACTATAAATTCAGAAAAAGAAATGAGAAACAAAATTCATAAAAAACAATTGAAATAACATACATCTGGCTCAGTGCATTTGTGAGAGAGGCAGTCAAACAATTCCCTGAAGTCAGCGAGTTCACTATCTGCAACTTCTGCACTTTTTAGGTGAAAAGTAAGTAAGTTCCCAAATTGAATGCTTGGATGATATAACTTAAAAGATCATGTCTACCCTGGAACAGTTAAGGCTACTGATACCCTAGGGAAGGGGCGACACATTTCAAGAATAAAACCATCTAAAATAGCCTATATTGCATAAAAAAAATGTTTTTTTTTCTAGTTTTCTTTTGGTTTAGTTGGGAAAAAAATTAGTTAATGTTTTTTTTCTAGTTTGCTTTTGGTTTCGTTTCTTTAGTATTCACATAGTATCGTACGTATTCTCCAATTTTACTACTATTGTTGCTTTATTTGCTTTGTGTCTGCCTTTGTTGTCGTTATTTTCCTGAAACCACTTGGATTACTTTCTTTAAGTGGTCTATCGGAAACAACCTCTCTACCCCACAAAGGTAGGGGTAAGGTCTGCGTACATCTTACCCTCCCCAGACCCCACTTGTGGGATTCCACTGAGCATGTTGTTGCTGCTTTTGGTTTAGGTGGTCTTGTATTAAAAGAGAAGTCTTCTTAAGGGTCACTGGAATTAAATCGGAACTGAACTGAGAACTATATACATAAAGAAGTGTGTTTGTATGGGTGTTGGATATGTGGTTGCATGATTTTTTGATAATTATCTGTAGTTCCCTAACTTGCAGGAACTCCATCGTGCTAAAAGATCCACTTTGACAAGCTTGGGAATAGACTAAAAGAAAGTGTCACGTGTCATTAGATCAATACAAGAATTAAAAATATGTGCAAGTGAGGTGATTTATTGCAGATGGCACATCAGACTAACATATCAGAAAGTAGTAGTATTATGTTAGTTTGGAAATCTTGGGGATAGAGAGTCAGTCAGAGAAATTAAGTCAGATAGAAGAAACAAAAGAAGTATGCAATTTTTCCAGTCTTGGATTGAAAGTTAAACCACTCATGACAACACCCCACCCAGAGGTCTCTTTCCATTCTTTATTTTTCTCCTCCCTTCCCTCCCTCACTCCCTCACATGACAGGACAAAATGCACAGATGAAGACCATAACTTCTCTTTTCTAGACTCTCTTGCTTTATCTATCTCTTTTGGGTTAAAACTTAAAGTCACGGTTAAGGAGAAAGTCAGCAAACAAATTAGGGGATTGTAAGGCATTCTGTTTAATGGGGACCTCTATATACTTTTGCAATTGAATGGAGTGTTGTGACGTGCTTTATTTCAGTGTTGGATTCGTGAAAGTTTATTGAGAGAATTTAACTTATCTGACGGGAAATAGGGTGAATTAACAGAAGCCCTGACACGGAGTGCCGTGACGTGCTTTATTCCAGTGTTGGGTTCGGGAAAGTTTATTGAGAGAATTTAACTTATCTGACGGGAAATAGGGTTAATTAACAGAAGCCTTGATACATACTGTTTCTATTTTGTTTCAATTTTTATGACACATGCGCCACTAGCCCTGACACGTAACTGTTTTTATTCCGTTTCAATTTATATGGCATATGGTGCCACTAGCCCTCAAGTATTTCTCGGTTATCAAAAGAGGAAAATATCATTTTATACAACTTTCAATAGTTCAAATTCATAACTATTCAAATATCATTTTTTATCCATTACTTTAATATCCTATTCTACTACCACTAATATACCGTACAAGTCAAGTTAACATCCTAATCTCCATGTCCACTTTACAATTGTTATTTTATACAACAGCTCTAATAATAAGAACCATACTGAATAAGAAGAAATTGCATGTTCAAGCTTCACTATCAAATCGATTATCTTAAACAGAATCATAGTTTAGGCAGTGACACTGTAGTTTCTCGTAAAAAACAAGCACAAAATAGACGCAAAATCAGGCTCATGAAAGTTTAACAAAGGCAGTAACCAACAAATTGCATCAATGTTATCAGGTAAATTAAGGAAAGGGCAACTGTACATGAAGTGAAAGTTCTCATCTGTGAATAAAGAACTCTACTACCCTACTTGACTTTAAACTAACTTAGATCAGGAAATAAACGTCGACGACAAAAAAAGATCCACAATTTGATCAATTTCCATCATATCCTCCCATTTCAGATAAACCAAACAAAACTTAGGGCAATAAAAACTTAATTTTTCTTTGAAATTAACTCACCAAACTTGTTTTTGAACATGACAACATCTCGTTGCTTCAAACCAACAACAAACTCGGATTTCGCAACCTCGAGCATGCGCTCCATCTCTTGTACTGTAAACTCCTTTTTCATCTGCAAATCCAATACAAAGAACCCAAATTTACCAAAAATCCCTAAACTTCCAACCAATTCAAAACCCTAAATAAAGAAGAAAAGTAAATTGACCTCATAAATTTGTTGTTGAAAGGTATCAATATCAGATACCCATCGATTATGCTGTAACTTAATCCGATCTTCGAGTATAATTCTCTCTTTTGCAAGGGATTCAAGCTGAGTTTGTTGTGATGTCAACATTTGAAATAAAGCGTTGAATACCTTGTTCCATTTCTCTCTATCCGAAGCATTTTTGGGCTTCGCCATGGCAGATTGAAGAGATAAGTAGAGTTTAAAGGAGAAAGATAGTGAATTTCAGAGAAAGAGGGCAGTGGAGCGTAGGACCGTTGAGTTCAAAAATTTGCTCAACGCTCAATTACAGTAGTTACATGATAGGATCATAGGAGTGCGAGGCTTGGGATTGGGATTGGGCATCGGCTGGGGCCTGAGATTGGGCCGGGCTTGCTTCCTTTTGAACTCATTCGCACAAATTCCCTTATTCTGGATGTTCTTTAATTTGGTACGGTATCAGAAAAGAAAGTCTTCTCTAATGTGTGTTCTGAACAACAATATATCAACTGAAACAGCGTGAAACATATGAGGGTAATATCTTCACATAGTGATTTAATTGAGATAGATCTAACAATATTTTTCTATTGGCATGAAATAGAACTGCAGAAAGATTTGTACATAACAATTAGTCTTTTAACAAAGTTACATATTCACGTAATAACACGTTAGACAGAACGCGATCGCAGTCCAAACAGTGGCGGATTCAGACAATAAAATCTTGTGGTGCAAACATACGAAGTAATAATTTTTTGCGAGACAATATACTAAGCAAAAAAAATAAAATTACGAATGTTATCAAGAGACTAATGTAGCAAACAAGCAGACTAGTTGTATTAAAACAATATATAAAAAAAGTCATGCAAATAATAAATATTCTTACATTTACAAAGAAAAAATCGTCTAGAGTTCATTTGTTGAAAATGTTCTATAATAACATCATTGCTAATAGTTTTTAGTATAAAACGATATCATTTTGTATTAAAAAAAATTAAAAATTCGGTGGTGCAACTGCACCACCATACTTAGAGTGCCTCCGACACTGAGTCCAAATGACACCTGATATACACGCACTGGCGGATACACAAGCAACATGGTGGTGCAGTTGCACCACCAGATTTTTAAAAAAAAATTGCCTTCTAGGCATAAAAAAAAAAAATCTTCTAGGCATAAAAATTAAAAAAAAAAATTGCACCAACAAATTTTGTCTCCTGGATCCGCCACTGTATACACGTAGGATTAAGTCAGCTTTCACATCAACTCAAGATTTCAACGAAGTTGGACGCTTATTTTAAACTCATTAATAATAAAGAAAATCAACTTGGTAGTAATTAATTTGTTAAGGAGTTTTGTTTATTTTATTTCCCTTTGCGTACCATACATCAAAAGAGGTTCATGCAGATGGAAGTCATCGAATGACTAAAATTAATCTTATCGTTCAAAACAAGGCAAGAAGAATATCCAACAAAAAAAAATTGAAAAAGAGGAAAAAGGGGTAGTAGGTAGGAATAGAAAGCATAAATGTTTACCTCAAAAAATGTACAAATGAATTTGCAAGTAATTTTAATGATACGTGAATACAACAACAACATACCCAATGAAAATTCACAATGTAAGGTCTGAAAATGGTAGAATGTACACAGACTTCACCTTCATCTTGATAGGTAGAACGACTTTTAAGAATATGTGAATGAATTTATTATATAAAGTGATAAGTAATTAGCAGTAAACAAATAAATGAAAATAACATGTAAGAAATATAGTCTGAATTGCCGTGAACTCTTCAGCAAAATTAATTCGGGCCTTAGCTTAACTGCTTCGGTTTCGAGCCAACAATGAGAGCTTAAAAATTATGATTATAATGAATAAAATCATGCAAATGTCAAATGAGAATGAAGTTCCCTTCCAACATGAATGTTGAAATCTCTTTATAGTGTTAAGAATGTAAGGCATTTATGTTCGAGAATCTGTCTCCAATTAAATGCAACTAAATGAGAATAATGTGCACTTAATGAGCAAAAAGTAACGACTGACGCCATATTCGAAACGGTACACGCCAAGCTTCCCCGGTCCTCCATCTAGTGTCACTTGGTCCGGTCAATACCCCGTCTTGATTTAATATCTGTTAGGCGTATTTTGTATATGCTTTTTGAGTCATTTTTAGTTATATTTTACTTGTTTTTATTGTGTTTAGTATAGTATTAGGTTCGTTTTTCTTTCTTTTGAGTCACAGCGGTTCAAAATGGTAAAATGGCGAAAAAGAGCAAAAAATGGGCAGAAAAAAAGGGTCCCGAGGCAAAAAAATATTAAAAACTGGAAATTCGGACGAAGGCAAAGTAGCACCGCGGTGCCGATCAGACAGGACCACGGTGTCATATTTACTGAGAGGTTGCAGGACTTTCGGCACCGTGGTGCCATTCTGCATAACCGCGGTGCCGACGCGGAATTTTCCAAATCCGAAGAAGAATTGGCTAAGGACAGAAGGATCCATAGGGCACGAAATTTAACTTAAGCCCTAGGGATTAGTCTAGCTGAGGAGGTTGGACATTCCATCACACAACACAATTCAGGGCAGATTTGAGGCTGCAATTGGAGACTTAGTTCTACGTAATTTTTCTTTCTTTTCTTTGCAATTCAGTTTATGTTGGTATTTGTATTAGTTCTTAACATGTCTATGGATATGAGCTAAACAATTTATTAGGATTTTTCTTATGAATCGCTTGAAACTCGTATTCATGAATTGATGCAGTAGTTTGATTTCTTCTTTACTAGATTAAGATTTATTTAATAATTGGTATGAATGTTTGATAATTAATTGATCACTAATTATCATAATCTATATGATTTCAAACCAAGAAATGAGAGGAGAGATTTGGATATGCTGAATTGAATAGACATAGGTTAAAATCGCAGACGAAAGTAGGACTGGCCAGTGGGCCGGGCCCACCGGGGTCGGGTTAAGCGGGGTCGGGTCGGGAGTCGGGTCAGGCGGGCTGGCGGGGTCGGGTGGGCGGGACCATGCGTGTCGCCGGTCCGATCCTGGCCCCCGCTGGTGGGTCGCCTGCCTGACGGGCCTGACTGCCTGTCCAGCGGGTTTTGATTTTTTTTTTTCCACTAAATTAAAAATACTAAATTACTAACAAAGTAACATTAACATATACTTGTCATATAGTCATATACATATACTATAATATTATAGACTTATAGTATTATAATTATAGTATTATACTCATATATATAATATATTTATAAAGTATAAAGTATAAACTATAAAGTATAAAGTATAAAGTATAAAGTATAAACTAAATAATTAAACAAAGACAAGAAGAGTGTAAAAAAAACATCTCAAGGTTGTTTTTGTGCCTCTTATATTATTAATTATTTCATTGAAATATACAAGATTCAAAATTACAACATTGTAGTGTACTGTTGTTGAAAAAAATTGCAAAAGACATTGAAAAATTAAAAAATTGCAATGAAATAAATTACCAATTTGAAAATATTTTTTCTAGTTTCTTTATATTTTATTGTGGTTCTTCGGTTGGAATTGGTATATCTTGGTCAAATTGTTCCACGTCGCTACTCATGTCTTTAGATAAAATGTCGTTGTAGTTGTCGTCTTCTTCGTTAATCTCGTCGATCAGACCTCCTTCGCTCCGCTCGTATCCAATCTCTGAATAGTACCGCCATCTCCAAGCTGTCTCCGGCTAATGAGTGTCTGTGCTCTCCTATTTGAAATCTGCCTGCAGAAAAAGCGCTTTCAGAAGCGATTGATGACGCTTGAATGTTCAAAATATCTCGGGCCATCATTGAAAGTGTCGAAAATGTCTTCTCATTCTGGCTCCAATATTTCAGCAAGTCTTCATTTCCTTCTTCATTGATAACTGTTTGGTAAGATAAATTACCCTGCAAAACAAAAACATCGAACTCGCTAATTTGGTTAACACTGGTACCACCGCACATTCTATTTCTGAGGCTTTCAATAGAACTAATGCTACTAGCCCCAGAAACAGCATGCCTTTTTTTAGGCTGTGTTGAAGAAGAAGAAGATGGTACAAAAGTCGGTTGGTTACTAACACTTTCTTGCTGGTAATGCCGATATACTTTTTTGCATTCATCTTCTACGCTATTCAACACTTCTTCTAGCGTTAGTTCAATAGGCGGCTCAACATTTAAATTTTTGGGAGTTAGAGGTGGTAGTACGTCCATACAATTATAAATATTTTCAATAACACTTTTACAACCCTCTACTTTAATAGTCAGGTTTAATACAACACCAATAATATAAATAGGGGGAATAGGAATAAAATATTTCTTTAATTTCATAAATATTTTTTAATAGCTGCAGTATAAGCAGATTTTTCCATATATTCTTTAAGAAGTAAAAATATTATAGCTATATAAAACAACATAGTTGAAATAGTAGGATAATATAAAGTAGAAAATTCTTTTGTTGCTCGTTGAAAATTTTCTAAAAATACAATAAGTTCTCTAATTTTCTCCCAATCATTATCCACAATCATATCATTTGGATTTTGATTATGGGCGTTAAAAAATAAAGTAATAGGTTTTCTATAGTCATAAGCAACAACTAGTTGATCATATAAAGAATTCCACCTAGTTGGTACTTCTTCTGAATTTTTCTCAGAAGATAGTCCACAATCGTGGCAAGTTTTTTTATATTATTTTCTCTGTTGAATTCTATTATTTTTAAAAATAAAGTGTATAGCAAATTGTATTTTTTCAAGAATATCTTGAAAAAGTGAAAGACCATCCTTTACAACTAAGTTATAAATATGGCACGCACATTTGATATGAAAATGTTTTGGAAAAGACGGAGTTAAAACATCTCTTAAAATACTAATAGCAGAATTGTTAGAAGATGCATTATCTAATGTAATACTCATAACTTTATCGGTTATTCCGTAATAATCGCAGACTGAATAAATATTTTCTGAAATAAACTCACCAGTGTGCCTACTATCTATATATCTATATGCTAAGACAGGTTACCGTTAAATAATCATGGCCGTTAGTACTACGACCTATATCAGAAGTTAGAGCGACTTTGCAATTTAAATGATATAATGCATAACGTAAATACTGTTGATATTCATGTGCAAATTTAAATACATCTCTTTTAACAGTTGATCTAGAAAAATCTTTATAAGCAGGATTACACATATCTCTAATATAATGAATAAAACCAGGAGATTCAGGAAATGAAAAAGGCAAACCCTCCACAACAACTAATTTTGCTAGTGATTCCCTATCTTTATGTTTATCGTATTTAGGGCCTACAACTCCCCGTCATGGGTTAATTTGACCCATACTTTTCCGAAACAATATGTGAACCTTGTTCCGATTGAGAGGACGCTTTCTCACCATTTTTTTCAATCATGTATTGGGCATGCAAGGCTTTGTGTTTTTGCAATAAGTGTCTTCCTAAACCCCCCGTCCCACCATGACCTTGTCCAGTTTTAAAAGAATAAACATTTTTACAAGTTTTACATACAGCTACTTGATTAGCTACGTCCCTGTCAAAATATTTCCATACAACTGATTTTAATGGTCGTTTTGCCGGACCTCATCTCATAGTAGGGGGGATAGGAGGCATTTCACTAGTGGGTGTATCATCTTCATTAGTAGGTGTATCATCATCTAGGGTGTCATCTAAATTAAAATCTTCTTCAATTTGAGGATAATCATTTGTGTCAAGATCATATGGTATTTCAGGAAACATTTCAGGATCTATAAAATCATCTTGTCTAGGAATAGCTGGAACAGGAATACTAGAAGAAGTACTCTTGCCTCATACCACCCCTACTGTAAGAAATCCGACCCTTACCCAACATGCCTCTTAGTCCTTTCATTTTAATTATGCTAATAAATAGTTAAAGATAATGAAATTAAATGTGCTAAATGAAATAAAGACAAAATAATAATTTAATGAGAGAACGAATGTACCAAACGCCAACGTAGAGTCGACGTGTAATCGAGAGGTTGAAAATTGAAACTTTGCTCGATAGATAATCCTCAAGCTAGTTGCCAACTTCACTCCCAATTCTCAAATTAATAAATAGATTGAATATGTAGACAATGTTGTATAGAGATTGATTGATAATTGATTGAGAGATTAGAGAGTAAAAAGATTTGTGAAAATAATAAGAAGAGGAATGAGGTATTTATAGTTGAAAAATTGGGTTAAAGTGTAAATATAATAACTTAGGGGCTAAAAATAAATATAAAGGGGGTAGGGGGGTTGGGGAGGGAGCCTAAAATGGTCGTTGTCCAACGCCAAATGTAAAATAGCCGTTGACAACGCTATTTTCTCGCAAGGAGGGGCTGCGGGGCGGGGCGAGGGTCGGGGCGGGAGTCAGGCGGGTCGAGCTGACGGGGTCGGTCGGGCGGACAGACCGTCGCCCGCTCGAGCCCCGTCCCGCTTTTTATTTTATTTTTATAAGCGAGTCGGCGGGTCGGGTCGGGGCGGGTCGGCCGGTCGGCCGATGGCGACCACTGCAGCGAAAGTACCCCGATACTTGTGTAGCATTATAGGTTACTGTTCTTAATCCTCCTATGTGGTAAATCCTATCATAGAAATATAGAAGGGTTCTGCACTGGGTTGAGTGATTATACATCCTAACCGGAATATAAGGCAGTCTAGTTAACCGCTATCTTAACGTAGAAGAAGAAGTCATTCTAAGTTGCATTAAGGATTGAATAGAGTGGATAGTCGAGGATTTTGGAAGCCCTAATTCCTTCATAACTGATTACAACATAAATAGTTTAGTTAATTCTTGCAATTATTCTAGTAGTTAAACAAAAACCCAACTCAATTATCGATTGTCAAATAGATAACATAAAATAGATGAACGGTACTTAGAAACCAGTCTCTGAGGACGATATTCGGTCTTATCAGACTATATCACTTATGAACGATACGTACACTTGCGTGAGCAACGTGGAAATCGCCCAACAAGTTTTTGGCGTCGTTGCCAGGGACTGGCGTACTTCTAATATCGAACCATCTATTTTTATTTCTACTTTGTTTTTTTTTTGTTTTTTTACTGTTAGAACCCTGTTGCCTTGATTTGTTTGTTGATTTTGGTCTGTTTCAGGGATTTAGTATATGTGAAGAAGAAGAGGAGCAGACACACTTGTTCCTTTTAACCCTGTAAATTGAGAAATCTTGCAAACAGAACAGGCGAAACAAGAGGGTATCTGATTCAGTGACCATGGAAAATCAACCGAATCAGAATGGGACGAACAATGAGGGTCCTGAAAATGCATGGGATCCAGTCCAGGTTCCAGCGGAAAGAAGCTTGGGAGACTATGTTTTTCCCACGGTTACTGGTGCACAGACATGCATCAGGCTCCCAGCAATAGGGGCAAACAACTTTGAGATCAAGTCAGCCATCCTGAGCATGGTCCAGAACACAATACAGTTTGGAGGATTGCCGTTTGAAGACCCTCACATGCACATTGCCAATTTTCTGGAGTTGTGTGTCATCTTCAAGTACAATGGCTTTACTGACGACGCCATTAGACTAAGGCTCTTCCCATTCTCACTTAGGGACAGAGCGAAGAGTTGGTTGAACTCACTACCTGCCAATTCCGTCACCACCTGGTAGGACCTAGCCCAAAAAGTTTCTTGCAAAGTTTTTCCCTCCTTCAAAGGCATCAAAGTTAAAGGGAGAGTTGAACAATTTCTATCAGGTATATGGAGAGTCGTTGTATGACGCATATGAGCGATTTAAGGATTTACAGAGAAAACGCCCCCATCATGGTGTAGAGAAGTGGATGTTGGTCCACATTTTTTATAATGGGTTGAGTGGTACTACTCGTATCATAATTGATGCTGCAGCAGGGGGAACGTTCATGAGAAAGAGTGTCAATGAGACACATGAGTTACTGGAAGACATGGCTGCCAACGATCATCAAGGGGCAGATGACAGGTCAGTGAATAGTAGGAAGACTATGGGCATACATGAATTAGATGTCATCACTGTCCTGAATGCGCAGGTGGACCTCTTGACAAAGCAACTGCAGTAGAACACTATGTCTGTAAATGCAGTTCAGATGCCTGTGAATTGTGAGATTTGCGGGGGCCCACACTCTTTTGACAGATGCACAGCGGTGGATCCTAATAATGTGCCCATGGAGCAGGTTCAGGCAGTTGGGAACTTTCAGCGGCCTTATAATTCCAACACATACAATTCAGGGTGGAGAAATCACCCTAACTTTTTGTGGAGGAACGACCAAGCCCAAAAACAACCATATCAAGGTAATTACCAAAACCAGAAAACACAGAATCAGGCTACCTCATCCTAACAGTTTAGACCACCTACACAACAGGAGAAGCCTGATGAGCTGAGGGTTGCATTGCTTACACTCGCCAATTCGCAGAATCAGTTCATGTCTGAAACCATGTCCTCTCTCAGGAACCTGGAAACGCAGGTTGGGCAATTGGCAAATATGGTAACCAACAGGCCGCAGGGTACTCTTCCAAGCAATACAGAGGTCAATCCAAGATAGCAGTGTCAGGCAGTATTATTAAGGAGTGAGAAGCAGTTGGAGCAGGTTGCTCCCCAACCCGCAGTGGTTCATGAGAAAGAAGGTGAGAAAGCAGTTGAGGAAGGAAATGAAAGGTCACCGAGACCACCTACGCTTGAAAGCTCAACCAACACCTTTGAGGGAATACACTGATAGAATTCCTTACCCTCAGAGGCTCCAAAAGAAGTCCATAGACAAGCAGCTCTCCAAGTTCTTTGAGGTATTTAAGAAGATTCACATCAACATCCCCTTCATTGAGGCGTTAGAACAATGCCCGCCTACTTCAAATTCATGAAGGAGATACTTGAGAAGAAGAGAAAGTTGGTGGATTATGAGACAGTAGCGTTGACAGAAGAGTGCAGCGCCATCCTACAAAAGAAATTGCCTCCTAAGTTGAAAGATCCAGGAAGCTTCACCCTGCCCTGCACTATTGGCAAAGTAACATGCAATAGGGTACGTTGTGACTTAGGGGCTAGTATCAATCTCATGCCTCTATCTGTGTTCAAGAGATTGGGTTTGGGGGAAGCCAAACCAACCACAGTTAATCTGCAGTTGGCTGACCGAACAATGGTGCACCCAGAGGCATAGTGAAAGATGTGCTTGTCAAGGTGGGAAAGTTCTTCTTTCCAGCAGACTTCCACATTCTTGACATGGAGGAAGATGATGAAATACCCATCATTTTGGGGAGACCATTCCTTGCAACGGGCAGAACTCTAATTGATGTGGAGCAAGGAGAGTTGAGACTCAGGGTTCAGGAAGAAGAGATGATATTCAAGGTGTTCAAAGTTCACACCCACCATTGAGTCCCTGGCCAGCAACAAGTACTTCGCAGTAAGCACACAACTGACACAGCAGTTCAACAAGCACAAACCAAAACTAGGAAGATCAATCCTACATCTGTGAACCCACATGCTAGTCTCAAAGCTGACAAACAGGTAAATCTTACTGAACCCAATGAAAAGAAAAGAAAAATAGAGTGAGGAAGAGAAAAATGATTTTAAAGTGGATAGGTTGTGGGGTTAATTTACCCCAATGATTTGATAAGGAACATGCGTCCGGCTACAAGACGTTAAAGACAGCTCTACTTGGGAGGCAACCCAATGTTTAAATTCTGCAATTAGTTTAATTGAACAGTATCACTTGTGGTATTTTTTTGTTGTGATGTGATGACAGGTGCGGGAATCGAAATGAGCAGGAAGAAAAGGGTGGAAAACATGGATCGGGTCGGCACCGCGGTGCCATTCTGCAGGACCGCGGTGCATGGGCGCGAATTTCAAAAAATAAAAGGCCCTAACTCGCCAAATCCCTTCCCACATATACCGTCTCAATGCAGTATCCGCCGCCACCACCACCATTTTGAACTGCTATTGTCTGTAAGTTGTCCCTTTATTATTTTTTGAGTCGTTACATATTTGGTATAATGTGTCGTTTAAGTTTGGGGGGGTACTTATTTTATTTTTGTGTTTCTGTTTTTGAGTCGTTTTGATTGAGTTTTTTTTTTGTCTTTTATTGTGTCTATGAACTTCAAGAAATAGTAAACGGTCTTATCAATACACAAATGTATAACTCCCTGAGTCAAATTTTCTTTTATGATCATGCATGTTGTAGTTGCTGAAAACGCCTAGTGAACTAAGTAAGATAATGTAATGGAATTAGAAACTAAAATATGTGTGCTCAAGTTAGATATGCCAAAAATTCATGAAAATCTAATTATTTTGGATATTTGTGCTTAGCTTATGCGTTGTCAATTGAAAAATATCTATGAAGTCTGCTTGCTTGTTATTTGAGACGAAATAGTTAGGATGTACATGTTTAGGGAGATGACTCAGATATTTCTTTGTTAGCCCTTCTTACCTTTTATTACTTACCTTGCAATAAATTGTATACCTAGTCAGCCCCGTTGAGCCTAAAATAAGTTATTTCTTTGACACCCTATGATTTCATTGTGTGTCATAAGCAGTAATTGAAAAATTGAGATGAAGAAGTGTGGAAAAAAATACCAAAAGATAGTGAAAAATTGATGCACTCCAATGAAAAATAGAAAAGCTTAAGTTTGAGAGTGTCTATGTGGATGTGTTTCATGCTCTCAAAAAGAGAAGAGGAGAATGATAGGTATGAACTGAAAAGGAATATCGACAAAATGGTTGAATGAGAAAAACGCTTATGGTACTTAATTTAAGCCTAAATGTCTACTCTTACCTACCCCTGCCTAAGCCTACATTACAACTCTGAAAAGTTCTGAAGATCTCTAGAATGTATGTCTATGATTAGTGGAGAATATCAAGTAAACAGACCCATAGAACTAAATGAAATTGACATGCATGGGTTAGTGTTCATATTTCCATTGAGTGTGATTGAAATGAATTTGCGAAATATCTGGCTTGAAATTCTAGATTGCTATATATTCATGCTACATATGTTCCAACATATTATCCCACTGACGTTCATGCTTTTCTAAGTAACCTTGTGCATCTGCTTGATTTGAGTCTTTGAGTCTTTTTGATTTTGTTTCTCTGTTTTTGTTTTCTGCTTTACTCGAGGGCGAGCACAGTTTAAGTTTGGTTGTTTGTTAGGCGTATTTTGTATACGTTTTTTGAGTCATTTTTAGTTAGTATTTTACTTGTTTTTATTGTGTTTAATATAGTATTAGGTTCGTTTTTCTTTCTATTGAGTCACAGCGGTTCAAAAAAGCAAAATGGCGAAAAGGAGCGAAAAATGGGCAGAAAGGAGAGTCCCGAGGCAAAAAAAATGTTGAAAACTCGAAATTCGGACGAAGGCAAAGCGCATGATGCCGGTCGAACAGGACGCGATGCCATATTCTTAGAGGCTGCAGGACTTTCGGCACCGCGGTGCCATTCTGCAGAACCGCGGTGCCGACGCGGAATTTTCCAAATCCGAAGAAGAATTGACCAAGGGCAGAAGGGTCCATAGGACACGGAATTTGTAACATACTTAATCCCTAGGGATTAGTCTAGTTGAGGAGGTTGAACATTTCATCACACAACACAACTCAGGGCAGATTCGAGGCTACAATTGGAGACTTAGTTCTACATAATTTTTCTTTCTTTTCTTTGCAATTCAGTTTATGTTGGTATTTGTATTAGTTCTTAGCATGTCTATGGCTAGAAGCTAAACACTTTATTAGGATTTTCTTATGAATCGCTTGAAACTCTTATTCATGAATTGATGCAATAGTTTGATTTCTTCTTCACTAGATTAAGATTTATTCAATAATTGGTATGAATGTTTGATAATTAATTGATCACTAATTATCATAATCTATATGATTTTGAATCAAGAACCGAGAGGAGAGATTTTGATATGCTGTAATTGAATAGACATAGGTTAAAATCGCGGACGAAAGTACCCCGATACTTGTGTAGCATTTGTCGCGCCCATTTCCGACCGCGACTTTTTTTCTAGCGAACCCTGCTTAAGTAAAAGATGTTAGAAAATAAATAATAAAATGCTAAAGGGTGCAAAAAGGGTTGCTAAAATGTTAAAAAGGGTTCGGGAGTCGCCACCTAATTAATTTGGGTGAATTAGGACACCTAAATGCTGACTATGTTTAAGTCAACGTTAACTCCATTTTATGGTCTACTAAACTTATGTGAGATTCCGGGCAAGAGTTCTTTATTATCCTAAAGGGAAGGGGTCAGACACCCTAAAGGATCTGCTAACTTGCGGTTGTCCGTTCAAACTGTAACGCCCCATTTTCGACCGGAGCCGGAAACGGGATTACCGCTACGCATGGTTGGATTCCTAAATGCATTTAAAGGAGTCGCCACCTAATTATTATAGTGAATTAGGACACTAAAAATGTAGTATAAAATACTACAAATGATCTCCATTTTAAAGGTATGCGAAAGCTATGTGAGATTCTGGGTAAGGGTTCTTTATTATCCTAAAGGGAAGGGGTTAGGCACCCTAAAGGATCCGCTAACTTGCGGTTGTCCGTTCAAACTTAGGTTTAAAATTATTGTGCTAACATGCAATTTACAATTCTAAAGGGCATTCTAATTATTAAACTAATCAAAAGATATTTAAACTAGGCATGCAAATATTTAATATAGATATGTATTTAACAAGATAGTAATGAAAGCAAATAAACATAAAAGATGTAATGAAGATAAATTAGCCACATTTTGCTTTTATTTCATTTTTATACGAATGATTTAACTTTGGGGTGCGCCTCCGGGTACCTGCAAAAGACACTTAGTAGAAGAGTTAGTAAATGATAAATAAATTACCAAACAAACACAATATATGTATATATATATAGATATATATGTAAAATATATTGTAAAAGATATATTTTTATATAGTGTGGCTCAGCTAGTGTTATGCCAAGAATACTAAGACATGAGAAGCCAATATCGCTACGGCGGCGGTCGACTCGCCTCCTGGTGAACGATACTATGCATTCTCGTCTAATCTTTTTCACTTTCCTCCTCGCCCACATATTCCGTCTCGCTTACCACGGAGGCCTCCAGATCGACGGATAAATCCTTCTTTGGCCATCAAGTGTAGTATTATGTTTAAATCAGTAAATACCCAATATTTAAATGTAGCAACTGTTCATTCGGAATAAGAATCTTTTCCAATCAGTTTAATAAAACAGAAGGGGTAAAATCGTCAAAAACCGATCCAAGAAAACCAAAACCATGCGCGATTCCAACCAACGTCGCCGAAAAACCAGAACAAGGCAAACTCCAGCCAGATACCCAAACAAAATCAGAAAATCAGTCCATTGGACAACAGAACAGATATCAACCGAACAAATAAAAGCAAACAAAGGTCACCGGAGATATAACTTCCGACAGATATCAAAACCACAAAATGCAACGGAGCTTAAATAGAATCGAGCCCAGTCCGCCGGAGTTTCAAAACTCCGGCTAGTCCAACAGTCGAAATAATCAGTCCAAAATAAACAGGATATGCAACGGATAAAAGCGAAGCGAGGCGGTCGCGGAGTTTTTAAACTCGTGAGTAACCAAAAATCACAAAAATCGGTCCAATAAACCCAAATCGACAAATGGCTCAAGATAAACGGCCACAGAGGTTGAAGCGTATGGGGAGTGCGTGTGCGACCCCGCCGGTCATCACCTCCGGCGGGCAGTGGTGTGGAGGTGTTGCGAGGTCGGCGGCGGCGAGATGGTGAGAGAGGGTGAGAGAGGGGACGTGTGGCTGCAGGTGTTTCAAGAGGTTTCGCCGGAGTTTTTAGAACTCCGGCGAAAGGCGGCGGAGGGCGGCGACGGGAAGGCTGAGGGCTGCTGAGGGAGAAAGGGTTCTCCCTTGAAAAAAAAAATGAAAAAAGTTCCTCCTCCCTTTAAAATTGCTGAATGTTGTGGGCTCCCCCTTTTGAACGTTATGCTGCCCCCTCCTTTTTGAACGTTGTGCTGCCCCCTCCTCTTAATAAAAGGGGGGTAAGGATTAATAAATAGGGGGATAGATTAGGGTTTGGTATTTTAGGGGGGAAATGAAAAGTGAGTTTGAAATTTAAAAGATGGGGGGGGGGGGGGAAATAAGAGGGGGTGTTTGGATGAAAAATAAAAATGGTATTGGATTGGAATGATTTGGATTGGGTTCCGTACTGGACTGGTTTGACAAAATGCAACGCGGGTTAATTATTTAAGAGAAAAATTATTTAACAAGATGCAAAATTATAAAAATGTAAATGCCGATGCAATAATAATAAAATACAATATTTAGACACATGTTTAATGTCTAATTAAAATTAAAGTGGGATGTCAATTAATTATTTAAAGAGATGCAAAATATTATTATAATAGAAATATAATATTAACGAAAACATAATGCTTAAATAAAAATAAAAAGATGCAATGTCATTTTGTGAATAAATAAACATAGAATATTATATAAAATATGCAAAAATAACGATTAAAATGCGGTGTGCTAAAATACTTAAAATTGCACGAAATATACAAAAAAGGGGTCAAAATTGACTGTCAACACAAACCTAGGGAATTATTATTCTATAAAAATGCATGTTAAAAAATAAAAAAAATTGTAAGATTTATTTAGAATATAAAATTAGCTTTGGATAAAACTTGCATTCATAACGTATAAGATAAGATACATGTATTGCAAAATCTTATTATGACGAAATGTGTACTTTATGAAATAAGATGTAAAATATCTATTATGCGAGGCTAACAAAATATTTTTAATGATGAATGTTGGTAAGAGTTTATGAAGAAATTTATTTATTTTGCTAAGGATTTAATAGCGAGTGACGCTTTAGTTACGCGAGTATTTATGTCATTTTAGTATGGCTTAGGCAATGCATAACTAATCATAAAAATAACTAATTAACGGAGAGTGAATTTCTAGCGTCAAACTATTTTCTAATGACAGCCCCAAAGTTTAATTATTCTAATTGTACTACTAATAGCGTAATGTTAGACAAATAATTACAACAAATAATAGGGTGAGGATATGAATTAATGATGACTCGAAGAAACGGCGAGGCCATCTCGCCTATGATTTGGAGTTTATGATGCGGAGAGGATGAAGCACATAAGATACGGGTCTTCATTTGTTGTAGCTTGTGATGAGTCTCGCCATGAGACTCTTTGTTTCGCTCCAATGCATTTCATGTAAGAAAATAAGAAAAGATAAAGATTAGTATATCGGAATACAAGAATACAGATATAAAATAAGTGATTTCATGAAACTATCAAATAAAAGAAGCTTATGCGTGATCTTTGGCTATTAAACTAACGACACTCCTTAACCAACAAAGCATTCAACTTATTCTAGTAAATCCCAGGTCTAATTAAATGACTATTCAGACTTGAATCTGGGCATGTTTCAAAATAAAAGAGAGCAGATGATGGTTTAGCCTAGACAAAAGGCTATGGACATTGTCAATGTATCTAACGCGTGCAGAAAAGGTAAGGAAACTGGCAAAATCAAAACCACGACATTCCCCTTTAATATGATATTGCAGACTAGACTGAATTCTCCGTGGGAAGCCTTTATACTGATGAACCAAAGTTTGAGCCATTCTTAAAAGACTAGAACATATAGTACATGCTTGACACATCATCACAGACATCGTGTTAGGCACGAAAATACTCATTGAATAACCATTTAAATAAGGTCGAATCTGAACCCATTGAAATCGGACAACACCCATACTTCCACAAGATTTCAGATTCAGTGGCGCATAACAGGATAGTAAAATCCAGAGGCGACGTATTTCATGAGGGCTCAAGCAATCAAGTTTAAATTGTTCTTTGAATTTAGCACTGCATGCTCGCTGCCGATGTGATACGGGACAAGTTTCTTAAACAGGAATCATACATTTTAGGCTAATTAATCAGTCTAATCATGATTTTAACCAAACGAAGCACTGAACTGGCCTACTAATCATACAATACCAAATATAGACCCAACATAACCTCTTAAGCATTCATAAACGACTAACAGTAGCAAATATAAATCTGCTCAATAATCTAAAGCCTGAAGATACCTAGATTAATTAAACCCAACCTCATATTCACACATTAACGAACATAGCACATGAACAAACTAAACTTAACACATGTTTTAATCACACAAACACACCGCAGTACGAAAATGAACTGCTGGGGATTTTAGGTTCTTAACCACAACAGATCTAGGGTTATTATTTGGCATTACTTTTTGCATTTAATTTTGTGTGCTGTATTTTTTTATTTATTTTAATTGCTACATGCTTTACTGCTTTCCTTAAACTGGCATTCCGCTCATATTTCTTCCATTCTGGAAAATTCACACTATCACACTCGCTCATGTGTGTGTATTTGCAGTAAATTTCTTTCAAAAATATCCAAATTTTAGGAGAGTTGGCGCCTGCGCGGAGTTAGATCGGTTCGTCTGATCAGCCGCGTAGCCTTCTCACTCGAGTTGTCCGCTCGGGAACCTTGCGTCTAGTAAATCCAAATCTTAGAAACTCAGAATAGAGCTATACCACCCTTTATTTTAGGGCATGCATGCATTTACCCTAGGTGGGTCAATCTTTGGCATTGACACCACAATTAGGAAGACACCAAACTTGTCGACGGGTTTCTCAACCCAACGACCAACCAGCATATTATGTGTAGCGTGGCAATGACGGACAAATCCAAGTCTAATCATGACATGCTGAAATTGGAAAAAGTGCACCGTCATTTGGTCGTCATTTCCAACAAAGGCATTATAGTTGGGCGACTTGGACAAATCCATCATGACCTCGCATATGTGACGTTTAGGCCTACCTGCGGCGTAAAGGGTCCCGTGCATGTTAGGACACGCTTGCAATGTGACAATTTATGTGCAACATGTACTTGCTAAACGTTTTTACACTTCCGCAAAATCACATGCTTTACACTAACGCAGTTTGCTGCATTTTGTCTAAAAGGATTTATCATCTTCCCCAAAAAGTCGATTTGTATTTGACTAAGCAATGGCAGAGCATCGATATCCCACAAGATCAAAGGCGGTCCACATGGCGATCGAGCGCATTTGAAGCGAGCAGTCGGAACTGTCTTGGTTCCTATAGCAAAGCGAGGTCTCAAAGAAAGAAAAGCGATAGATCCGATCGAACACCTCGCCCAATTACCACAGAATGGCGACTCCATGCAGGCCGAAATCAAAAGGCTCAGAAATATCACTGAAGTACTCGTCACTGCAAATAACCAAAACAGTCAAAATCCTCCAAATTATTACCAGTACCCTCTTACTACATATCCTATTAAGCCCATATACAATGCACTCATGCATCCCACACAAAACCAAATACATATTATGCTCCAGCCAAACACAAACCAAAGGCCACCACGAACCTATTTTCGCAATACATACGATAACCCCTTGCGATACCCACTGTATCGCCACGACCAAAGGCGCCCACTAAACATCTTCAAACCTGCATGAATCTTGAGAAAGCCAACCAAAACCTATACACCTTTAGCCGAACCCATAACCCAAGTGTATGAGGAGCTGAAAGCCGCAGGAATACTCCAGCCAATTCCCAGAAATATCCCCAGGCCTACTTCCCGAGGGCACGATAAAACCAAACATTGTGCATACCACTCTGGTGTCAAGGGGCACGACATCGAAAATTGCTATACACTCAAGGACAAAATAGAGGAGTTAATCAAAGAGGGAGTCATTCAGGTGGAGGATGCCTCCCCTAATGAGTACAATGAACCCCAAAGGAAGAAAGATGTTCCTTGGCCAGAACCCGCCCCGCCTGAATCAGTCAATTATCCAAGCATGCACCGCGCGGAAATCAAAAGAAGGAGATACTGATAGCAGAGCATGAAGACCCAGCCAGCCATGATGCAGAGCAGGAAGGCATGTTGGTTGGATTTGCACCCTTGTTCTGGTCCGCCTAGAGCCCGGATGAGAAAGAGCAATTTAGTTTAACAGAATAATTGAAGACTCATATTTAATGTTTTGCTTAAGTTTTCATGTAATTGGAACTACGTGTGACCTGATTCCCTCGTGGGGATACGTAGGCGGCCATATCGGCTTCGGTCCCACCTTTTAGAAAATGCCCCAATTACTTTGCTTGTAATCGGAACTACGTGTGACCTGATTCCTTAGCGGATACGTAGGCGGCCACATCGGCCTCGGTCCCATCTTTAAAATTTTGTCTGTAACGAACTACGTTCGACCTGATTCCCTTAACGGATACGTAGGCGGCCTACATCGGCCTCGGTCACACCATTAGGAAATCTTCGTTTTGTCAATTTGCATTTTTGTAGGTTGTACTCGATCCTGTCATACACGAGACAAATGAGCGACATATATCGACCAGTTTAAATCGATCAAAGCGGGACAATTTTTAAGGATTTCGCCACGAAAGGACACCGACAAATATGATTCCATACGCTCGAAAGATCGACATAAACTGGGACAATTTTAAGGGTTTTACTACAAATAACATCAATGGACATGGTTAATTTACGCAAAGGGGTTCCATGTCCCAAAACTGGGACAAATTTTAAAAAGAGCCTGACGGCAACGGAGCACCGAGAGTATGGGAGAATACCACCGATTTCGGATAAAGATGTTCGCCTTGTTTCATAACATGTCACTATCCAAAATCGACACAATTTTCTACTAGTATATTTTCTCAAAATAGAATATTTTTCAACAAATGTTTTCAATCGAGACTCGAAATCAGGCAGGGGTTACATGTCCAGACAAGACAACGCGTGCAAATATCATGAGCCAACACAAATCGGTCGACCCCCTCCCCGAACTCACAATTTTTCTTTGAGTGAATTTTGCAGGACAACAGGAACAAGGAAGACAACAACATTCCAATACAACAGATTCACTCACGAAGTCTATCTGCAACAAGTCTACATCAAATACATCTCGCAAAAACCACATCTTCTTTACTCAGGCTACATCATTTACACTTTAATTATTTCATCTAGCTTTGATTATGCATAACACAACTTCATAAATAGAACAATTTTTATCTATGCCCTAGGAGGCGTCATCTGCATCTCGTCTATACAAC
Source organism: Przewalskia tangutica (assembly GCA_029844215.1). Classification (NCBI taxonomy): domain Eukaryota; kingdom Viridiplantae; phylum Streptophyta; class Magnoliopsida; order Solanales; family Solanaceae; genus Przewalskia; species Przewalskia tangutica. The sequence goes on along the minus strand of CM056736.1, from coordinate 102,928,833 downwards.
GACGAACATTTGCATTTCGTCTATACAACGACGATAACGCCCATACAAGGCGTCATTTGCATTTCGTCTATACAACGACGACATCGCCCATACAAGGCGTCATTTGCATTTCGTCTACACAACAACGACAACGCCCGTACAAGGCGTCATTTGCATCTCGTCTATACAACGACGAACATTTGCATTTCGTCTATACAACGGCAGCGAGCGCCCATCTGGCGTCATTTGCATCGTATATCTGACAACGAACATTTGCATTTCGATACAATCTGACGAACATCTGCGTCATCATACAACGATTTAACATCTGCATTTCGTCCATACAACGACGAACATCTGCATTTCGTCCATACAACGACGAACATCTGCATCTCGTCCATACAACGACGAACATCTGCATCTCGTCTACACAACGACGAACATCTGCATCTCGTCTACACAACGACGAACATCTGCATTTCGTCCATACAACGACGAACATCTGCATCTCGTATATACAACGACGAACATCTACATTTCGTCCATACAACGACGAACATCTGCATTTCGTCCATACAACGACGAACATTTGCATTTCGTCCATACAACGACGAACATCTGCATCTCGTCTATACAGCGACGAACATCTGCATTTCGTCTATACAACGACGAACATTTGCATTCCGTCTACACAACGACGAACATCTGCATCTCGTCCATACAACGACGAACATCTGCATTTCGTCCATACAACGACGAACATCTGCATCTCGTCTATACAACGACGAACATCTGCATTTCGTCCATACAACGACGAACAATCTGCATTTCGTCCATACAACGACGAACATCTGCATCTCGTCTATACAACGACGAACATCTGCATTTCGTCCATACAACGACGAATATCTGCATCTCGTCTATACAACGATGAACATTTGCATTTTGTCTATACAACGACGACAGCGCCCATACAAGGCGTCATTTGCATCACGTCTATACAACGACGAACATTTGCATTTCGTCTACACAACGACGACAGCGCCCATACAAGGCATCATTTGTATATCGTCTATACAAACGACGAACATTTGCACTTCGTCTATACAACGACGACATCGCCCATACAAGGCGTCATCTGCGTCTCGTCTATACAAGACATCGTATCATCACATCATTTCATTTTATAACATATACAATCTGACTACAACCACAACACAAAATTCATTCTTACATTGTTTTGTTTTGGCAGTTATGCACTAATGCTTCTATCTTAGCTTCAATCTACAGGAACTTTAACAAGCTGCAAAAGATGGAGCACAACGTGAATTTTCTCTTACAGCGAACCGGGGCAATTTGTTGGGGGGCCAACCTTCCCAACAAATGGCAGAAGCGGCCTCAAGCGTCGGTCCACTCATTCCACATCACCATAAAACCCAGCACCATAAGCCATAGCGGTACACCCCAGGTTCAAGCCCGTTTATTTTATTTTTATTCTTTACACCACAACCCAGTGTCGTCATAACTCGACACTGAGACAAATTTTGAGTTTGCGTCAGCCCGCCCTGGTGTTTTGACCATGGTAGCCCAGTGTCGTCATAACTCGACACTGGAACAAGCTTTGAGTTCGCATTAGCCCGCCTTGGTGTTTGGCCATGGTAGCCCAGTGTCGTCATAATTCGACACTTGGGGCGATTTGAGTCGCGTCGGCCTGCCTAATTACTGACATTTTAATTCTGAGGATCGAGACAAAATTGGCTATAAGTCAACGTCTTTGTCCGAAGATTCTTCCATCATCTCCATACAAAGAGGGACAACTGTTGACACCCAATTTTTACCCTCTAGCACAGACATTAACTATAAAATTAGACTAATTTTGTAAAATAATTTTTATGATTTTTTATAATAAAATGCAGCGATAGAACATTAAATACAGACATAAATAAGCAATTTAATAATGACATCGCGTCTTACGTAGAAAATTACGCACTTAGAGTCTCGCGCCCATATTTATTAATTTTAAGCCCTGTCATAATTCTTAATAATAAATAATAAATACATAAAATAATAATCTAACACACGCGTTTTAATAATAGCATTCATAAAAGAATTAAGAAGTCATATCTACATGTAGCATTTAAATAATTCAATCTTAGCTTAAATAATAATAAAATATGCATAATAAATAAGTTTTGATAACAACATCGCATTATAAAAATTAAGCACTAATTAAATAGCACACCCGCATTTATTATTGTAGTAATTTAAATTCAAACTTAGACTAATAAAACACCTAAATAATTTAATCACAATTTATTAATTTCATTTACCACTAATTAATTAATAATACACCTAATTTAATACCTAAACTCTACACAACCCAAAACATACCAGCAGCCCAAAATAAGTGTTCAGCCCAACTCTCCCTTTATTTAATTCCTAAAAATAAAAAATAAAACGCAGCCCATCAGCCCACAATACCGGCCCACCCGCAAGCCCTCTACCCTATAACACCCCATCGTCCACAATACAAAAACAAATAAGAAAAACGCAACCCCCTAAAGACCTAAACCTAGAAAACTTAGGAAAGCGCGTGCGCTTCATCTCCTCACCGTCGATCCGTGCGAATCGCGAAGAAACAGCCAACAAAGACAGCTACAATCTTCCCATAAGAATAACTTACCTTAAGAACTTCGAAATCAGTAACGAATCGCACAAAATATCCTTCAAAATCAACCCAAATCTCGTCAAAATCACACGAAATAAGTATTAAATCACATACGAAATGGCACCAAATCATAAGCTACCAAATTCAGAACACGAATTAGGGCTATAAATGCAGGTTTATACGCATGCAAGAGTTGAGGACAGGAGCATCAGTAAATGACAAAATAAAATGAGTAAAAAAACAGTAGAAGACAGGGGCTATTATCGGGAACCTAGCAGATTCGTGAAAAAGAATCAGTCGGGGAAACGCAACAGATTCGCACAAGGCATAGGGAGTTAGGGGGGCTCAACACCTAGACAATTAGCATCACAAGAACAGGAAGTTCGAGATCATTTCCTTCAAAATCAGTCAAGAAATCAGCAAACAAGCTTTACATTTTATTCGCATCGCAAAATCAAAACCTGAGTGAACCGACGACTTGATACGCTGCCTCGGTTCGCTGCCCGGAGAAGGTAAACCTAAACTCCCATCAGTTCATTTTCGTACTGCGGTGTGTTTGTGTGATTAAAACATGTGTTAAGTTTAGTTTGTTCATGTGCTATGTTCGTTAATGTGTGAATATGAGGTTGGGTTTAATTAATCTAGGTATCTTCAGGCTTTAGATTATTGAGCAGATTTATATTTGCTATTGTTAGTCGTTTATGAATGCTTAAGAGGTTATTAAATTGCTTATTTATGTCTGTATTTAATGTTCTATCGCTGCATTTTATTATAAAAAATCATAAAAATTATTTTACAAAATTAGTCTAATTTTATAGTTAATGTATGGGCTAGAGGGTAAAAATTGGGTGTCAACAACATTATAGGTTACTGTTCTTAATCCTCCTATGTGGTAAATCCTATCATAGAAATATAGAAGGATTCTGCACTGGGTTGAGTGATTATATATCCTAACCGGAATATAAGACAGTCTAGTTAACCGTTATCTTAACGTAGAAGAATAAGTCATTCTAAGTTGCATTAAGGATTGAATAAAGTGGATAATCGAGGATTTTGGAAGCCCTAATTCCTTCATAACTGATTACAACTTAAATAGTTTAGTTAATTCTTGCAAGTATTCTAGTAGTTAAACAAAAATCCAACGCAATTATCAATTGTCAAATAGATAACATAAAATAGATGAACGGTACTTAGAAATCAATCTCTGAGGACGATATTCGGTCTTATCAGACTATATTACTTGTGAACGATACGTACACTTGCGTGAGCAACGTGGAAATCGCCCAACAATATCCAGACTCATCCTAGTGCAACTTTCATCCGGTGCAAAATTCTATCGTCTCTTTCCATTCCCATATTCAAACCATGCCACGTGTCATGCCAATTTTCATCGTATACAGATAATCCCCACACTTTTCGGATCAAGTTTACCGAAGTGATGGAAAATGAAAATGATTTATTCGATGTCTTCTCTTGCAAGTTTCTTTTTAAATCGCTAAAAAATAAGCAGGAAAATGAAACGTTTCCTCTTCTCCACGATCTGACTCACATCTCATCACTTTGCAACTTCAAACACGTGTCACCCTCTAATTGAGCCACAGTTTAGGTTCACAAACCGAAACATTTTGTAATGATGACTACACCCTATAAAAAACCTCTCTTTTTCTTTCACAATCTTTACTTTCTATAAAAATTTCTTCAATCCACTGAACATTCAACCTTTAAATCTTCATATCTCCTTGTATTCACACCTTCAAATCTCCTTAATTTTAAGCCTTTAAATATTCATATCTTATCACACTGGCACAAACTTTCTGTTCTTCTTCAAGAAATTCTTGTCCGGCTCTTTCACCCCGTCAGCCACTGATGACGACGCCACCAGTGCCGATGAATCTCCTGATGCTCAGGCTGCCGTTGAGTCTAGGACCCTTAACATGCTCCTGTCCTCTTTTTAGTTTGATAATGAATTCTCTATTCAGACTGCCTTTAAGAAATTTGATGAGGAGAAAGGGCTAAAATGGGTTGTCCTGTATCAGTGCCTCTGACCTCGACACAGATCAAATTGGCTGCGGTTAGACTGATCTCTTCGGGATTGTTGTACCCCACCCGGATGAAGATATTACCATCTTCAGATATGGATACTCCAATGTATACATCTACCCATTCACCTTCAAGATTGTCCCTCCAATTGACAATGTGATTCTCGAGATGTGCAAGACTTACAATTTGTGTCTTGCATAAATTGGTCCATCTGTCTGGAGGGTCGTAACCTACCTCTAACTTCTGGCTGGTTTGGTCAATTAAGTTTTTACTTTGGATCATTCTTCTGTTGCGGGATTGTTCAGACCTTAAAACGAGGCAAATTACCCATCTTCTCCAGCACTAATGAAAACTGAGACAGAGGTTGGATGAAACATTTCGTTGCAGTTCCTACCACAAAAATTATCCCGGCTAGGTTCATGCATTTCTCATAGAAATGAAACATGCATCATAAGTACCGAAACTCTTTCTCTTTCTTTAGTTTAACTTATGATTTCAATGACTTGCCTTAAGCCATTTTTTTACCTTTTCAGTCGTTTGGTGGATTTCGACTCATGTGGATAACCTCCACACATGAGTCGAGAAAATCATTAGTACTTATCCGCATAGAGAGCGGGCATAGAAAGTGCTCTCCAAAAATTGATGGATTTCCTAAATCCATGGTTAGTATATACCGCACATTTGTTTTTTGTTTTGTTATTAATCTTGTTCATATTTTCACTTTTTTTCTTTTCAAACACCCAAATTTACCGAAGGGCACTAGACCCTCAAGGACCAACCCTTCGGCTGGTCCAGCTATCCCGAATCTTTGACTTAATTATATTCACTAATAATGAACAACACTTTATACAACAACAACAAAGCCAATATAATCGCACACGATACGTCTGAATAGAGTATAATATACACATGTCTTATCCATGCCCTATAAAGATAAATATGTTGTTTCCAATAATTGAACAACACGTCATACTATTAATAATATATTTTGAATAAGTTATAATAGATTATTCGTCATAACCTATAATTATTCGTTCGATAACCTAATGGATGAAAGTTTCTTTACGATATCAATTTATAAAAAGTGAACTCATAAATAAAACCTTTTAAAAGAAAGAAAAAAGGCTGCGAGGATCAAACATCAATATCAACAGATTTTAAATAAAGTCTTCTGCAGACTTAAAAACTACATAAAGAATGTTTTAAATGACAAAGCTCAATAGTCAAATGTTTTCCAATAAATGCTTAACAAATTACTTCCAAAAACAATTACTATTCACCTCTCCTGACATTAATAATTTCATCTTTTTTTTAATTAAAAGTAGTTGTACACTACTTATTAGGTTGCGAGGATCTGGGGAAAATCGTTATCATTAATCACAGTTAGATCGTAATAATCGTCCACAACATCAACTTTACATTATTATGTACAAGTAATCCATTTTTGGACAAAGTTTTGGTCGGAGATTTCCCCAGAACTGCTAATCGGATATTCCTAGACAATCCTACGTGTCAGTTACCATCAAGCGCAAAATATTACCGGTATATCCAGTCAACTAGTTTTTGACCTTCATTTCCCGGTTTTTTTACACAGACTTGTAACATATATAGAGAAGGTCCATTGTAACCCCAAAGTCTTTCTGGTAGTTCATCGTTATTCGTTGGTGTCTTTCTCGGAAACTGTAGGTTTAAATTCGTTAGATCTCACTGAAGTTCGGCGCCGACAGCTTTGAGGTTGTTATTACCAGCTCTTAGGTTATTGTTTTGTTCAATATATGTTCTTTTTTGTTCATTTTTTGTTTATTTCGATGATATTAAGGTTTATGCAAAGTTTAATTTGCATCATTGTAAGATTTTTGAGATTTTCAGTTAGGCGTTTGTCTGCTGGATTGAGTCCGTATTGATCAAAATAAGAATTAAAAATAAATAAATAAATAAATAAATTGACAAAAGGAACAAAGATCTAACAGTAGCTTGACTTAGATTGTTTGATTAAGTTAATGAATAATTATGACTAATTACTTAAAGTATGTACAATGAACTTGCTCTAATTTTGCTCCTGTTGACTTAACTTCTAGGGAATATCGCAAAAATTAACAGAATGTTGATGCCTGCTTGATGATTTCTGATCTGGTGAATATTTCAATTCAATGTATTCATAGTCTACGAGATATTAATTGCACTCTACATTACAAGTTGATTGTATTCTTTTTTATATAATTTTTCGTTCACTTTGAGTCGATGTTGTTCGTACACTCCAAAAATGTTGCCGTACCCCTATTGGATCCTCTAAAAGTGCTCTATGTTTGGAGGATCTGACATACACTCGTCGACATTTTTGAAGAGTGTGTGCAACATAGCTTTGAGTTTACTAAGATCCTGTTAAGTAGTAATCTTATATGTTTGCTTATTTCATTGGTGATATGCAGATCTTTGGATTCGATTTCTTATTGTTTAGGACTTTTGCAAGTGTCTAAAAATGCCTAGCCCTGCGGATACGTCTCAAAATGGAAATGCGAGACATCTTGAAACTGCTCCTGCTCCATCCCTGTTCGAAATCGAGGATGATTTGGCTAGATTGCTGGAAAGACCAAGACAGGTTAATATAGAAAGGAAGAGGTCGTTTGATGAAAGATCGTTCAGTGAAATGTCGATGACTCATTCACCGCCGCGCCAGGCATACAAAAATTCGGACAACTCTTCTCGTGTTTTTGACAATATGGTTGGAGTGTATTCACCAGGAAGGTGGTCAGGCATACACACACCTAGGTCAACCTTCGGATTTGAGCCGCATCCTATAATAGGCGAAGCATGGGAAGCTTTGAGACGTTCTATTGTTAACTTCCGCGAACAACCAGTGGGAACTATTGCAGCTATAGATAATTCCGCTGAGGAACTTAACTACGATCAGGTACAATCCTTATCGTTCTAGTTCTTAGGTTGAAGTAACTACTTTATACTAGTTTCGTTAAGTCCGTCTTTATGTTTTGCTTGCAATTTAATATCTCATGAGGCAGGTCGATTGTGTGCTTCAATGGAACTTGTTTTGATAAATGTCCTCTGAAAAGTAGTACCAGATGTTTACCTATTAAAAAAAAAGTAGTACCAGATGTTTCTTTTGCGTAATAAACAGAAAAGTTGAATTGTTATGTCCACACTATAGTTATCAGTGCAACTGATTACTGGTCTTGACTGACAATATTATTGTAATAGTTTACATAAAAATATATGTAGAGCTAGTGATTTATCATTTGGCTGAGGAAACACAAAGTGAGGTGGCGTTAGACTCTCACGTAATCATTGATGAAAATAAAGTCCAGTATAGTTCAGATAATTAACTGCTCTTCAATCTCAATCTAGTGGGAGTCGCCTGACTATATAAATCCTCTGTACCCATTTATTCAGCTCGATCCATTTGCTTTTATGTCATATTAGGACTTCTCTAGATCTGATACTTGTCCGTACGCAGATCTACAAGACTCTTATCAGACTAAATGAACTCTTGACAAACATCAGACTAAGTGAGATTGTAACAGCAACTAAGTCTTAGAACCAACTGTTTCATATTACTGATATGAATCCCTTGCTTCCGATGTTCTCTGTTCTTAGATTAAGTCCGCATTGTTTGATTGTACATCGTCTGCGACAACTTTCCACCATTCTCTTTGATCATAATAGAATCACGCCTAAGGAGCTATACATTTGGAGGTCTATGTACAATAGGGCTACACCGTTGTAGTAAATCTTTTCTCACTATATCGTTTATGTATATTACTGGCACTGTCAGATGTGACCATGTCTTGTATTGTCTCTTGTATTACCATACATCCACACATACATATTATAATCTTCATGACTATGTAAATTATCAAACTTTTTGGCTTACCAGCTATAAGGCAATAATTTACATCAACCATACCAAACTAGAACTCTTTCACTTTAATTTAAGCATTAACTGCCATGACGGTGTCAACTATTTTTCATTTTTAGTAGTTCTTTTCTTGTCTTGTTATAAGAATAAGGAAAGATTCTCTTTGGCAGTTTATATTCAGCATGATCAGAAAAACTACTCCTTAGCCTACCTGTGGAAGTTTTGGTGATGGCCTTTATCAACTAATAAAATTGGATAAAAGTTTGACACAGAAGTTGGTCCTAAATAAGTAATGATCTTAATTTAACATTTTACCAGATTTCAAATGTTAAATTACAGAATAGTAACTGCAGTCTAGAACCAGATTCTAAACATTCTCTAGTGGTAAAACCTTCGTCATGCTTAGTAGTCCAACTGAAAACCTTTTATTGGTTTCTTTCTATATATATACATGACAATCATCCTCCCTAATAAAAATGGATAAAAGTTTGACACAGAAGTTGGTCCTAAATAAGTAATGATCTTAATTTAACATTTTACCAGATTTCAAATGTTAAATTACAGAATAGTAACTGCAGTCTAGAACCAGATTCTAAACATTCCCTAGTGGTAAAACTTTCGTCATTCTTAGTAGTCCAACTGAAAACCTTTTATTGGTTTCTTTCTATATATATACATGACAATCATCCTCCCTGCAGTTTTCAAGTCTGACTCAAAAGTTCTGCAGGTTTTTGTCAGAGATTTTGTCCCTAGTGCTTTGGCATTCTTGATGAATGGTGAACCTGAAATAGTGAAAAACTTTCTTTTGAAAACCTTGCGCCTCCAATCTCGGGAGAAGAAGATAGACCAGTTCAAGTTGGGTGATGGAGTTATGCCTGCAAGTTTTAAAGTACTTCACGACCCTGTTAGGAACTATGAGACTATAACTGCAGATTTTGGTGAAAGTGCTATTGGTAGAGTTGCTCCTGTAGATTCAGGCTTCTGGTGGATTATACTACTACGTGCATACACAAAGTCTACAGGGGATACTTCTTTGGCTGAGATGCCTGAATGTCAAAGGGGTATAAGGCTGATTCTTGAAATGTGTCTTTCAGAAGGTTTTGATACATTTCCAACCTTGCTGTGTGCTGATGGGTGCTCTATGATTGATCGAAGAATGGTCAGTCTGATGTACTATCCACTCTTTATCGTTTTTTAACTAGATCTGACTTATGGGTCCTGTTTTATATTCTGTTTATTATATATGATCCTTATACTTTATGTCAAACACATGCTGATATCTATAATCTATTACTTTTTGAATTGCATTATTTAACAAATGCCTATATAGGACCTGTCAAAACTCGTAGTCAGTAAGCCGGCAGACTTATTACATGCTTGATTTTTTACTTCTTATTACATCATGATGACAGTGATGCTCTATTCTTATTCTTCTTGATATCTATCAACGGTTACTTTTAGAATTGCATTATCTAACAAAAGCCTTTTTGTAACCTGTTAAAATTCACTGTCAATTAGCCCGCACACTTATTACAAGTTTGATTTTCTATTCCTTATTACATAATGACAGACTCAGACATGATTTGAAGTTTACGGGTTCGGGATTCTAGTCCTTTAAAGTTACAGGGATCTAAATTAATAATTTATATATATTTAGTGAATTTCTTAATACAAATACGGAGATGGAATATAATCTCCTGATAGTTGGCTAAATTATGAAACAGTTAAACCTCTTATTACTTAATTAAACAGTGTCACTTTTCTTCAATAAAAGACTGGTTTTGTTTTCTTGTTTTTCCTATTTTCAAGTCTCTCATTGAATTGATCATGAACACAAAATTTGCAGCATCATTTGTACATCTTAATTTTTTTTTACTCGATAGACTCACTTGTTATATGTACTTTGTTTCATATTGTTGCCAGGGTGTCTATGGTTATCCTATTGAAATACAAGCACTTTTCTTTATGGCCTTAAGATGTGCCTTGCTTCTCCTTAAACCCGACGGAGAAGGCAGACAGTGTTCTGATGCAATAATTAAACGCCTTCATGCTTTGAGCTTTCACATGAGAAGTTACTTTTGGCTGGACATAAAACAACTGAATGATATATACCGCTACAAAACGGAGGAGTACTCTCACACTGCTGTAAACAAGTTCAATGTTATGCCAGATTCCCTCCCAGAGTGGGTTTTTGATTTCATGCCAAGTCGTGGTGGTTACTTCATCGGAAATGTTAGTCCTGCTCACATGGACTTCCGTTGGTTTTGTTTGGGTAACTGTATTGCAATTTTGTCATCTTTGGCTACACCCGAGCAAGCTTCTGCCATAATGGATCTTCTTGAATCAAGATGGCAAGAGCTAGTTGGAGAAATGCCGCTGAAAATCTGTTATCCCGCTATGGAAGGTCATGAATGGAGGATTGTAACAGGATGCGATCCTAAAAACACTAGTTGGAGTTACCATAATGGTGGAACTTGGCCAGGTTATATTTTCTTCCTAATTATTGAACACCCAAAAGTACTTACATCTACTTAACAGTAGTTTCCTATTTCATCTTGCATCATGATGACATAGATTTCTGTCTAATGACATATATTTCTGTCTACTTGTTTGGTAGCTCAACAGTTCTCCCTATGTTCCATTTTGTGTCAGTCTTGCCTTTTTAGTCTGTTCCAACAACAATTATACCTCTCTATATTTAGAAATGATTTAATTTTTACACCATAGGTTTACCCTTGGGATGTGTACGGTAGGAAGGAAAATTACCGAAGGAAAATGTTTTTCAGGTAAATAAGTGGGTCTTTTACTTAATTTTTGCGTTTGCTAAGTAAGCAAAAACTATTATCGTAAAAGCATTTGTATGTAATCTAGACAATACTATGGGAGGTAGGGGTGGGGGTAGTGTTGGGGTGGTGGGGATGGGGCTACGGGGGTTGGGTGTGAAGATGATGTGGGTTGGAGGGTGGGGGGGACAAAATTAATATGGAATGCCACTTGTGGAACGTATTTTCCCTACTTTCATAGGGAAGTCATTTTTCTCATTTTTAAGGAACTTGTTTTTCTATAGAAAATGTTTTCAAAAAATTTTCACCAACCGAATATAGGAAAATTTAAATGTTTTCCTCCATATCGAACTCACCCTTAGTGACATGATTTTTATAGCCACAAAAATGTCATGGCATGTTTAAGATCACATGTTACATTTCATGCTCAGCCACACCTTCACAAATATTGAAACAGAGGGAGTACTATTCATATTCTCTACTGTGAATTTTACTAGTTTATGCTAATACTTTTGCCTGGTTTGTGTGTCTAGTTCTTCTGTGGCTCCTTACTGCAGCAGCTATCAAGACTGGTCGACCTCAAATAGCACGACGCGCTATTGAACTAGCTGAATCCCGTTTACTAAAAGATAGCTGGCCGGAGTATTATGACGGAAAGCTTGGTCGATTTATCGGAAAGCAGGCCCGTAAGTTCCAGACATGGTCCATTGCTGGTTACTTGGTAGCTAGAATGATGTTGGAAGATCCATCTCATTTGGGTATGATAGCACTTGAAGAAGATAAACAGATGAAGCCTACCATGAAAAGATCTGCTTCTTGGACCTGTTAATATCCTTGTACACAAATTTTCTTTCAATTGACATGTTTTTTTCCAGGAATCTTAAACATTTTCTGTCACAAAAATGTTGAATTTTGTATGAATTGGGCACGAGATTGTACACTTTACTCGTTTTCCCCCAGTGAATCTGGTTTTTGTCTCAGGGTGTCCATTGAATGCCAATAGACGTGTGATGTTAGCCGATTTACTGGGTTATTAAGTGACCCTTTGCCCATATCTATATGTGGAAGGTTATTTTAAGACGTTGACTGATCGAAAAAAGAAAAAGGTTAGATAAAAACATCCACCAATTATTTGAGTTTTCTTCTGATGTAAGGTTATTTTTTAACAACGCTAGAAGGTGCAGACCGCAGACATACATTTCTTGCTCATTGCTAATTTGTTCGTCGTCTTTTTTCTACTCCATGATTCTAACATGATCTTTGTCGAAATCTATCCCTTTTTTTTAAGTTTAAATCCACTTGGCGCCTTTCACGGGGTGAGCAAAAAGCCTTTCCCCGGATCCTGGTATAAACTCAAAAGAAACATTTACCCGTCGCCTGGTATGAACTCAAAAAAAGCATTTACCCGTCACTACCTTAAGCAATTCTTCTTATTCTTTCTTAGTTGTAGTTCCTATATTGATTTTTTTTCTTTTTGGTTTTCTTAGGGCCCTCCATCTTCTGAATGGTCCGCTCAATTAACGAAAGACAATTTCTGTTCATTGTTGATTCTTGAGATCAACTCTATACTGGAAATTGAAAGTTTCTTCTGTCATTATATCTAAAACATAAGCTCTATGAATGAGTTTTCTCTCTAAATATATATATTAATGTTTTTGAATTTTTCAAGTCATACACTAATCCTTATCTCAGTTGCGGCCATTAATCTTCTTGAGCGTCAAAATCAGAAGCGAATACTGAATGTGTATAGTGTATATGGGCATTTCTCAATTATGGAACAATTCTACTGCCAACAGGCCAATTTCCCCATTGGGCAACCAAGTGTTCTAACTAGAAATATATGCCCACCACCAATAGCTCCTTGAACAGAATATTGCACAGATAGATATCACTAGAATTGTAACTTCATCCTAATGACATTTCCTACTTTTTCCAATGTATAAGAAATAAGTGTGCTCTCAAAGCATTTTGGACACTGTAATTGTCAAGAATACTACGCCATCTGTGTGAAGTCTAAAGAGCATGCTACTGTCCATCAAGGGTACCAAGTGCCTCCTTTAGAAGTTTCTGAGCTTCTTCCCTTCTCCTATACAAGCAAATTGAAAACCAACATTACGACTTAAATCATATTATCAAGGATAAAAAGATATGAGATTTTTTTTTGCTTATATACAAGCCAACAGATGCACAATTCCATGATACTGCTGCATTAGTGAACGAATTAAACTAGAAGTAGAGTTGGTATTTCACAGCAAACTTAAAGGAGGTTTGCACAGAATAAAGGGGCAAAAGCATACGGTGCAACACATTTGTCTCCATAAAAACTACTCTAGCAGTGCAAGAAACCATTTGTTGATGATAGAAGTAAATAAGTCAAAGGAGCTTCAAGCATCTAACAGCCGAATTAGACATCCAGTTGGCATGAAATCTAATCTAGCTTTTGAAGTTGGTCATCTCCTGTCACCCCAACCCCTTCCCCAACCCCACAAGGACGATTTTAACTTGTAAATGGGAAATAGGAGATTCTGTTCTATTAACAGTTGCAAGCAGTGTAAGAGTTAACATGGATTAAACTTTCTTTCACTTACAATCTGTTTGTTGCAGCACAACTACGAAGAAGATAAACACTTCTCATCTAAATCTAATGAAGAAGAAGCTACAATATATGATAAAAAGAGCATGCAAAACACATCATACCGCTTGATATCCTCTATCGCCTGTTTACGTCGTTGTATCTGAAGTTCTAGAATATGGATAAGTGTGGCTCGAGCCTGTAAAAGGAAGAAACTAAGGTAAATGATAATTGAGATCATCTATCTTCTAGCCATGCTAATACCAGGAAATATTTTGACACTTCAATTCACCAATTGATCACCTGGTGAGGACGCAAAGAATTGAGTAGGTGGTGCAAGTTCTTGAATATCAGAGATATTTCTTCCACTCTCCTGGCATATTGTGAAGGGCGCTCTACAAGAACATCAGCAAGCTCCAATATATGTAGCTGCAATTCTCTGTTAAGTGCTCTTAGTTCTTTCTTGAAATCTGTAACATGAATCAGCAGAATAAGAAAGAATATTTTTATGACAAGCGACAAATAGCATCTAAACTTATCTCTGACGACATCCCATATGCAGCATCATCCAATAACAGGGGACATCGTGGTACATTTTTTCAACTATGGAACTGATTCTGTAACAAACTTTTGCAATGAGTTGGTACTTGATTGCATATCTTTGGTCTAAGACTTTGGATAACCTAAAGGACTCCAACATTTTAACTATTACAATATGCGACATGACATCCTAGATCCCGGCCACAAAATCAAGAAGCAGTTTCTAGAGGACATGAAGTTCTCATTAGATTTCACTATTCTTTGCTCCGGTCACTGACTCGGGGAAAGAGAACAGAAATGATAGCAACATACATTAACCTTGTAGAGAATACTTATTTGGAACTTACGAGACAGGAAATAAACACGAGTGCCATGTTCCATGCAGACTCGTATCCAAAATGCAGGACAATATATAACTATAAGGTGCAAATGTGTGTGTCCACATTCTTAAATTCTTTTAACCATAAACGTATTGAAAAGGAATATTTATATTACATACACATTAGTATCAAAATAGGAACAAAATACGGCTTATTGGAAATAGCTGTGAACGTTACCAACATTAGGCCCTTTTGGGTATAATTGGCGCACACCCTGATCTTCCAAACTTGGGAGTACATCATCAGTCTGCACAAATGGCAATGATAAAAAACAATACTGAGCAACAACTTAATTTCAGCAATAGAAAAGACGAACAAAATTCACACAAGACACACACACAGAGGAGTGACCAGAAAAAATATTCTTGATAAACATTCTTTCCAGTTCAAGATAACATAAGATAAAGGTGAGGTGAGAACGTTAATGGAAACCTCATTCATATTTCAGAATAGATTAAATTGAATATCTCACTGAACCTAATATTAGCATCAGACATTTCCCCCTTTACTCTATTTTTTTTTAACACACACATTGAATAAATTCCATACGTTTACCCCAAAAGCAATGTAAAGTATATCAAAGTGAAGAAATTGAGAATGTCATCCATCTTAAAAGTAAAAACCAAATCTTTTGAGGAAAAGAGCTACCCAGAACCTTGCATAGCCTCAAATACACCTTACACATTCATACACTCACATTAAGCACAAACAAGCAATTGGGTATCATGAATTTTACCTTTTTTGTTGAGGGGTGGGGGGTTAAAAGGGGGTGGGGGAACAGATGAGAGACTTTACAGTGTAGTTAGCACCAAAGAGGACATGGGTGCCCTCAATGCGAGGGGGAGGTTCCGGAGCCGACTTGGGGTCTTGAAGATAGTCCTTGTACAGCCTGTAATACGGTGGCGGCGGTGGGTATGTAGCTGTCGACATCTGATTTCACAAAAACAATGTTCTTTTCTTCTTTGTCCCAAAATAGTTACGTTAAGATGGAGCCAAAGGGCTTCCAAAAGGCAGTTTTGAGGTTTCTTTTAAACCAAAAATGGTAATTCCTCTCGGCGTTGAGTCGACACTTGGAAAAGAATATCAGACCTCTGCACTCACTCTGCAGTAGTGTATTGCCGAAGGGAGCACTTTAAACTAAAAGTTTGGTCCAAACTTAAGCTACAATTTCGGGCTTTTACCAACTGCAATACATAAAAACAACAATTTTAAAAGTCCGAGGGGTCAAAGCAACAAAATACAAGTTTACGATAAAATCTGAAGAAAGGAGAAATAAATGTCTATTTAAACTATAGAAGAAATCATTCAAGTAAAGGAGAAGATACCCATGTCACATGTGTAATTATCATTAGAGTAATCTGTGATCCTTTTTTGTGTTAAGTAACTGCTCAGTTTTGTAATGATACTTGTCTTTTGGTGCATCCATATTCTCACCATGATTTTAAGCAATTCATATTTTCTGTTTCTCAAGATTTCTCATGGAAAGGCTATTTCACTGTGAAATGATTAAATTGCAACTGTGCAATTCCAATACTGAATACACAAATGGAAAGAGCATCAAACCGTCAAATGAAGAAATTGGACCAATAAAATGATATGATACCAATTCTTGTAACTATTATAATCCAATATGCACCAGAAAAAAATCTAACTAAATTATATGCCCTACAATAGTACTCCTGTACAAATTTATGTGGAAATTTTATTCAAAGAATTTTGATCAACATTTTAAGATTTGTTTTTGCACCAAATTGATATGAAAAAAGTTGCAACTTATAGTACTTGTCACGTAATTTTCAGATATATAAATTTTAATATTAAAATATTAAGTTAATCTAATCCAATTTAGATTCAAAATTTAGTCAAATTGATTTTCGAAAAGCGAAAGTGACGCATAAATTGGGACGGAGGGAGTATTTGTTATGTACAAATACAAATCTAAGAGATCACATGTCTAATTATCAGTATTTTCATGTAAAGAGAAGTGCATTCAGATTCGAGTAATTTATTCTAACAAGGTTCCTGATGAAAAATCAATAACAGAACACAATCTCAACTCAATCATAGAACTCAACAAGCATAAATTGAATTCATAGCTTCAACAAGCAGACATCAGTGATTAAGAAATACTACTTATTTAACCTAAAAACATTGAGTTCAAAAACTTAAAATACAGAAAAATGAGAATAGTAATTGTAATCACGTATTCAACAAGCAGAAATCACCCTTCGAACTAGTATAGATTCAATTATGGTGTGTATAGTTGAGTTCTTTTCAAGTTGAAAATTTCAACAGATTTTTATTAATATTCAATTGCTTCTATTGAAAAAGGTAAGACACAATGATGGAAATTACCTGAAGACGAGTAAGACAGGCGAGCAGCGGGGAAGGCGGCAACCGGCGGCGACAGCGGGTCCGGCAGACGAATGGGACTTAATTTGGATCCTAAAGGCCTAAACAGTACGTATACATAACTAAAGAGTAAAGGGACAATGGGCTATGCTTTGGGCTGAAGGCTACAAATTTATCAGTTATGTATTGGGCCTATAATAAGTAGTGTTTTTATTTACTCCCCCATTCCATAATAAGTGGTGTTTTTAGCTTATTCACATCCCTTGAGAAATTGTTCACTTCTAAAAAAAATATGAGTGTTTTTACTAACTTACCTCTAATTAAATCTAAAAAAGTAAAATTATTTAATGATTTTTAATTATATAAATAAGAGTAATTTTAAAAAAATAAGGTCATTTTTTTCTTGAAATTCTAAAGCACAACTTATTTGAGACCGGCAGGAAGAAGAAGCGCACCCGAGCCCCCTTCTTACTACCTTTTCAATAAAATGAAAAGCCTAAAACATCACTTATTATGAAACTTATTATGAAACAGAGGAAATAATAATTTGTCTACTACTTGAAAAGCATATAGTCATTAACTACTCATTTACTCCTACAAAAGAGATAAAGATAACTTAAATCAAATAATTCTTATGTTTAATACATTTTTTATTGGTGTATCAAAAACTCTAAAACTCAAATAAAAAGTACCGGAAGGTGAAATCCATGAGCTCCTTCCTTCTTCTTGCTACTAGAGTGGCATTCCCGTCATTAGTGTTGGAAGGAAAGGTTAAATCAGTCATTTCCCAGTCCCTTTCAACTGAATTGCTCTCAACTTCACGCATCATTCATGATGCTCTCCCCTCACACCCAGCGCCAGAGAATCAAATCATTACCATACGTGGGCCCCAACCAAAAGTATTTAAAATTATGATTTAATAACACTTCTAATCTCTCGGTTATTAATAAATTCTGATTTTAATTTTTAAAATATTTAATTAAACATATTAAATCTTCAATTTATTGAATTATCCATATTTGATCCCTTTTGTTGTAAATATTTGCAAGCTTACGATAATTATTAACCGTTCAACACTTTTTTATTCATGTATTATGTTAAATTTATAGTATTACTCCAAATTTGACGATAATATAATTCAATAAATAATTAAATATCATATACTTTTATATATAAAGACCAAAAAGTGATGTATAATTTTATATGAACTGTACTGTATTGTAATAGATTGTATTAATATATAATGGACGATATTAGAGTATTAATATATAATGGACTGTATTTTTTTAGTGCAGTTCAGGGGAGATCCATGTACTAGATAAGTCTCAAAAATGGCAGTTGGAGTGTACTATTTCTAAAAATAGTACAGTCCAGTCCGACTGAAAACGCCACCAAACGTTGTATTTTTTTTGTTCAGTGCAGTCCAGCGTAATACATCGTACCAAACATGCCCTAGAAGTGACATTATCTCAATATCATTAATTCGCTGTAGTATTATTACCTAATGAGTTGCCGATTATATAATTTCCTCCGGCAACATATACACGCTGGCAACTTCTGTAAGACCATCTACAGCAGGCAGGAAATAATTCGCTGCCACATCAGATGAATAATCTGTCACATCATCAATTATCTCCATTTATCACATATACTCCACACCAGGAGATATTTCAAAAAAATATCTCATTTTCTCCACATCAATACATATACTCCACCATATATATTCATTCTATATCATTTTCTATTTTGTATATGATATTATTCTTGTAATTCATATTATTAAACATATAATAATAAAATTATAAATTACTTATATTCATTTAATTTTGTCACTTATCAAATATTATTATAATATTAAAACACAACAATACATGATTTTATTAATGAAGATAAATTAATCGTACAATTTATCAAAAACACACTAAAACATTGATAATATTAAAAATCACAAATTAAAAATTAATTTTCGGTTGCTCCATCTCTAAGAAATATGCACGTTCTTGCAACATTAAATCTTGATGGTAACAATATTTCTGGTACTATACCACCCAGTTTGATGAATTCTCGCATCAACATTTTGAATTTGGACAAGAACGCTATTGAAGGATACATTATATATGACATTTGAAAATTGGATGACATATTTTGAGAATTTCGTGGACGTGAATATTGAGATTTTGTAGTTGGTTAGGAAATATAAAATTTGGAGGAAGATTAAAATTTTGATTAGGATCCATATTTAAAAAATAGCAAATACATTGGAAGAAGATAAAAATTTGGAGAAAATAGTCAAAATATTTTGGTATCCAAATGAAGTAAACCTAGTATCTTTTTATAGATCTTGAAAAATTAAAAAAATTGGTATTTTTTTATTTTTAAATTCGATTAAATTATTCGTCAAAAATAGCAATTAAAATACTGATGGAAAATGAATTTCTGACAGCTAATCGCAGGCTGCCACATGGCACTTCAGAGACATTGTCTCCTTCACCTTCCACATCAGGAGACATTGTATCCACGTGTCAAGATTATCTCCTATATATTCAATAATTCTAAATTATTTCTACGTCAACATGTCATTCGAATTGTCTCCTGCTGTATATAATTATCGGGGACAATGTCTCCCGCTTGAGATGGTCTAAGAAATATTTCTGCCACGTAGATGACACGTGGACTCCAAGCCTTTTGATCCAACGGTGGCGAAATTCCGTTTCTATTGTCCGTAGATAATGCGACGACATAATAATTTCCTTACTAATATTCCTTTTAAAACGTAAAAGAAAGAGAAACAGTGTGTGTGTGACTGATCAATCTTCAGAGAATCAGGTAATCAAAACCGAAAGCTTCGGTTTTTTCGTTTGTTAAGCAAAAATATTCTCAGCTCTTTAAATCGTTACTATTTTTGTAATGATTTTTTTTTTCTGTTATGAGTACTTGCAACTTGCAACACATTATAAGCTGGATTATTTAATTTTTTCATGTTTTTCTTAGTTAAGAATCACACATCGGATATGAAATGAGAACATAGTCTCCTTATTCAAAAACTTAGTTTTTGGGTTGAGTTAGGTCCGAGCATTCTTTACACTGTTTTTCGTTTTTCACGATTGATAGTGTTTTTCACGATTGATAGAGTGTTGAAGTGAGTGATTTACAGTGTGTTTTGATTTCTACATTTTGAATTTTGTTTTGTTGATATGAGAAAGTGTGAATAAAATGTACATTTGATCCAGATAAATCCGAAATATTAATTTATTTATTTTTGTTGATGAATGGAAATGGTACGTTTTTTTTTTCTATTTTATTTGATGTGAGTACTTTGCGTGTGTGTTGTCTCTGTATTGTTTTTGGGGGTTGATGATGAGTAGTACGAGTGCAACAGAGTTACAGTGATAGTGGTTTTATTACGTGAAGAACCCGATTCGTTTGTACATAAAAGGACCATTTTCTGGTAATCCTTTTAGTACAATTTCTCTTTCTCCTTTACCTCTATTAATGTCAGTACTGTAAAACCCAATTTCTCTTTTTTTTTTTGGGTGGAATTGGTAATGCTATAAGCGTGAAAGTGAATTTGATGAATATATTTTTTAACTCATCAATGAACGGTTACTAAACAACAAAAAACTCATCAATGCGTTTATTGTTTGTTTCTGCAAAATATTCTTTATTCTTATTATTCATTCGTATATGTGGATTCATTTTGGTGTTTGCGAGTTTGAGTAATGCTTGTCGTTTTGTATTCCTTTTTTTTCTTTTTCGTTATCTGTTATAGTAGTTTTTATCCCAGACCCCACGTTGTGTGATTTCACTGGGTATGTTGTTGTTTTGTTTTTGTTCGAATTTTCTGATAATATTACTGGGTTTTGCTTTGAAGGGGTTTATATTGTTAATGGAGGAAATGTCATAATTGCAAAGAAATTGAAAAAAATGGGGCAAATTTTGTTTTTTTATTTTCCTGTAAGTTCTGTTTACTCCAAATTCACTGATAATACATTAGTGGGTTATGCATTGAAGGTTTAGATTGTTAATGGAGGTAATGTTATAATTGCAAAGAAAAGAGGGGCGAAATTGAGTTGTGCTGGTGAAGTCTAATCAAGTATGAGCAACATTAATGAGATGAATCCCACTGTTTCTGTTCGAAAGCGGTTTAAGTTTCCTAAAAAGGTTTGAAATTTTAGCTCAATTAGTATATACTATCAGTTTATAATTGGAAAATGTTGGATATGATATAATGATATTTAGTCAGTTTATTCATAACCCATTTTGAATTTGCAGTTTTTCGATGAGTGTAATGGAGTAGATCATGCTTCTGTTCCTCGGAAACTTCGTTCAGGTTTGTATTTTGGTGTAATCAATTTGGAAATATCTGACTTGCTTATGTTTATTGGAGCCCAGTGTGGGTCACTTGTTGCTTTCTTTTGTTAATTATAGAGTAAATTCCTTATCACTTCTTTCTTTTTAGCATGAGGATGATTCTGTATATTTAGTCTTCTTGTTCTCCTATATTTTTAATCCTTTGGAATCACTAAAAAGTACAACAACATCATATCCGGTATAATCCCATGAGTGGGGGTCTGGCGAGGGTAGAGTGTACGCATACTTTAACCCTATCTTGAGAGGTAGGGGAGGGTAGAGTGTATACAGACCTTAACCCTACCTCGGGAGGTATCCTACCTTGGGAGGTAGAGAGACTGTTTCCGAAAGACCCTCAGATCAAGAGACAACATAACAAAGAGGGAATCACTAAAAAGTACTTTAATCTAAAATTGGATGATTGTACTGGCCAAGTTTCTGATTTTACACTCTTTTAAGGTGAAATTGTCCTTGTTTGAGTTACACTTCTCCAATTCATCATAAGTTGTTTACACGGATTCGAATAAATTCTCTTCGTTGTTTTGTTTCTCCTGTAAAAAAATTCCTTTCGCTTTGTAGCTATCAAGAAGAGAAGTCGCCAGTCCATCTCTCCGCCTTTGCCAATTTCCAAAAAGGTGATTCATATGTCAGATGGGGCTGAAACACTAAGGAAATATGCCAACAAGTCCAAGCTTAATTTGGTTAGAGACTAGTAAATTTTGCAGCTTTTTTCCTTTACTAATTCTTTTTGCCTCTATGGTTCCTCCATCAAACGAATGAATGGTATCGAGTTTTAAATGCAGTCTCATTGTGGCTCAAGTCGGTGTATAAAGGATCTTGAAGGCCCAATCACCAAAGATGAAGAAGAGGTTGCTGAAACTTTGTATGCTTTGGCTGGTATGATACCAGGCACTGAAACCTTGAGCAAAAGCAAAATAAATAGTCAACTGCCGGAAGTGAAACCTTTGCACTTATCAGAACCTGAGACTTCTGTGATTGCAAGTGGAGGTCTGCTTGTTGTTCTTTGATTCCATGTCCATAATTGGTCATTTTCCAAACTAAATTTATTTCATGAATGGTGTAGTTGTAACGGAAGATTTGGCTGTTTCTGCTGGAGAAGCTGCTAAATCAAAATTATTTGAGGATGCTTCGCGGTGTGATACATCCATCAAAACAGAGCAGCTCGAAATTTCACTGCAACCAGTAAGTTTTATTTGGACATTTATACGTCTTTGGTTAATACGTTACATAGATGCTGATCCTACAGTTCTGTAATTCAGGTTGTTGTTGCTTGTGGATATCAAGCCAACCAACAAAACACACACAAGGAGAAGAGGAATAATGGTATAACCTGCAAGTACCCGATTTTCTGATAAATGGTTGTAATATATCAGAGACAATGCCATCCAAATTATGCGTATTAATATCTACACTAACAGAATTGTCGTTTTGGTTATCAGGTTCAATCTTGTGGCCAGGCTTGTCTGCAGTAGGGTCATCTTGTTCCGACATACTTGATTCTTCACCACAGTAATTTCCCATTTCTTATAGCACTCTTTCTTGCCTACGAATATTGTTTGGTCTCTTATGCGCCGAGTAATGATAGGTTTCCAATTGCTAAATTTCCTGCCTGGTTTGGAAGCGCTGGTTCTGATCCTCAAGCTCAAAACGTGGAATCTTGTCTGCCAACTATGAAGGTGATTCAGTTACTCTTCTTTACTTTGGTCCGCTCTGAACAATTATGAGGATTACTCAATTGATTTGATTCTGCAGGATTCTCATGTTCCGCTTGATTTGAGGAAGTCATTTAAGAGGTGTGCTGCTCATGTTTATATAAGTGAGCTGACTAAAGTCTTACAGACTGCATCTCATCATTCTCAGTCTTCATCTCCCGACGGATTGAAGCAAGGGACCTGCATAATTCAGAACAGCATAACTGAAAAGGTGAATGGTATGCATGGAATTGTTTCTACTGCTGAGAAGAATCCAACTGAAGTTAGAAATGCAATCCTTTTGCCCAAAAGACTCCTTCAAGATCAGCAACAGGCTTCTACAACATCTGGGTTCAATTCTTTAGTAAAGCAGGTTAGGTATTTTCAGTAAAGTCTGATATTCTTCGTTCATTGATACACAATAACAATCCACTTTTTATGGCAGAACGTAGATTTCCATTCATTGTCAGCTGGAAGTTATGAGATGAAAATTGCTGATCATAACCTTGAAGCGCCCGTAACCTCACATAAACATCCAGCCATGCATTTCTTGCTGCCTCAGAATGGTTATTCATCTGCATCTTTCCGTTGCCATCCTGCAACAGAAACAGCTCAGCAGGTGACTTCTAATTAAAATTGTTTTGCTGCATTAGAAACATAACTAGTTTGTCAAATTTTCAGTTTCTTGACTTAAAATCATTGTTAAGATACTGCACATTCTTTCACTGTGTTGTCCTTACAAACCACAAGTAAATGGAATATTTATCTAGCTTTATGTAGTATCAGAATGAGAACACCACATATACATACTGAAATATTATAGACTATAAGATAGCTGTCTACACAAACACAACTGCCAACACAAATACATATTTACACGTTTATATACAAAAGCTTGCATTAGATAACACTATTTTGCGTCCAACATAGACTAGCCAGCACCATAGCTCAGTTTGATCCCCCTTCTTCTTTTTGGAATGTTCGACAAGTGTTACGGTATAATCTTTTCATGAATTGCATTTTACTGGTTAGTACCTTTATAAAATGACTCAGGAATAAGTTTGTTTATGTTGTGAGACTACTAATTAATACACATTGCTTCGAAGATTAAGTCGATTCTTGTATGACTAGCTGCAGGTTCTGATGCCTCCATATTTTGGAGGTGCATCAACTCGTCTTTCAGCAGAAGCTACCTTGGCCTTACCAAGACCAGCATTGCAGCAGAATGAACTACAAAACACTCATTTCACTGCTCAGTACTAGTTTGGACTCTCTGCTTCACAAATGAGAGACTGGCAAAATGCAGTGAGACAACAAATGCCTAATTTTGGACCTTCTCAAGCTCAATTTGCAGCTTCTTCTTCCTCCATGGAAGCACTTTCTTCCAAGTATGTCCCAGCCTTGTTGAACGAGCAGGAGCTTATGTCCGTTTCTACGTAACGAGCAAATTCAAGAATCAGAGGACAATATTACAGTTTCCCTTCTGACTTGAAGGGACATGGACTTTACCCTAATAATCTGCCTTCATTGCAGCTTCTCTGCAATGATCGTCGTTAATACTGAGAGCCATGGGACCTCCTGCAAATCATAATTGATTTATTCTTTTCTTTGCTTATGCATGAGAGTAGGTGTCTATTTTGTTAATGAATATATCAAGAGGTGGAACAAAAAAGGGGAGGATATAGTAAATTTCGGGTCCCTTATTAGACGCTTTGGCTTAGTATAATATCATATATTAAAAGGCTACTTGTTCTGTTTCACTTTCAATTAATTATGGAGGAACAACTTCGGAAATGGTTGTTTGTTTCCGCCTAGATGGATTCTATATATATAAAAGGGCAAAGGTGTAAATATATTCCTCAACTTTGCAATTTAGAGTATATATATAATATACCTTCCATTATAAAAGTGGTGTATATACCCCTGCCGTTATAAAATGGTATAAATATAATCATGCCGCAACACATGGTGTAAATATACCCTTTTCGCTAACGGAGATTTTCTAAAAAATGGTTTAGTTTATTTTTTAATTAAAAAAGTGTCTCATCGCTTTAAAAAAAAAAAGTCTACCCATTTTTTTAAGTATGCATTTTTTTAAACCGCGTGGTATTTTTTTCCTGGTAGATTGAGTGATTTGAGTTCGATTTATTTAAATAAATATCTTCTTGGCTTTAAGAAAAATAAGTCTATCCATTTTTTAAATGAATCAAACCCGATCCACCAAAAAATTACAATGTGGCTTTAGAGAAATATGTCTCGTAAAAATGAGTACACTTTTTTTTTAAAGCCTGGCATTTTTCAATAAAAAATAAGATAAATATTTTTTTTTTAAAATCTGTATTTGTTTTATCGAATGTCCCCGAAGGAAGAACAAAAAGGATATGTTTGCACCATTTTATAACGACAGGGGTATATATCTACCAATTTTATAACTGGAGACATGTGTGCTCTAAATCACAAAGTTGAGGGTATATTTGCACCTTTTCCCTATATAAAAAAGCTTATTTGTGCAAGAAGAAGAAAGGATCCAAATTTACCTTCTATTACATGAAAGTATCTGAATTTTATCATTTGTTAAACTCGGGGTACATAAACATTTGTCCATTGCAAGCCGTTCGTAATTGCCTGCATGTTTAACAGAGTTCCAATGTAGATTGAGTGAACTTCACATGTCAAAATACTTGGAAAAGAAAGTCTACTTTTGACTATGCTCCTTCTTACTTCAGTTAGAGCTTTGTTAAAGTCAAGACGAATGTAAGATGATTTGACTATGCAAGAGTATATATGGTCTCAAAGTACAACATCATGTAAAATACTTAGTAGAGGTATATTTAAACTTGGCGAAGTTTAGTACACAGAAGTATGCTGAAGCAACAGGCAAGGGCTGGTTTACAAATATCACGTGGCTTCCTGAATTGGTACGTGGAGAACAGTGATATAGCTTGAGAAGTTCTTTTGCAAAACCGAACCACCTTTAAATGTATGAATGAACAAATTATCGATATAAATAAATGAGGCACAGCAACATGAAAGTATCAACAGGATACATAATTTCAAATGTAGTAAATACAGCCAGCCAGAAGAGAAGTGCAAACTATGAAGGCAAAGGAAAGTGTCTATCTCGAGCAAGCACGAAAATTTTCACTCCTGCTTTTCCAATTCTCCCATTCTCTCGATAATTGCCTGTCGTATGGAAAAAAAGGTTGTTCAGTGCAAACCCATATATAATAATAGAGTCGAGGCAGAATCAATTATGCATCAACTTCTTTTTTCCTTTGGGCAGGGTGCGAGGGATGAGAGCCAAGGAATATGTATAAAAACCAAAACATCTGTCTTCTCATGGATGAGGGACAAACAACACCTAATATCTAGTTACCCTGCTTCGGCAGAAAATGTCAACACCAGAGCTAAATATGCTTTTCAAAATTAACACCACGAAATTAGCATATACATGTCCACATACAAATGTGCGTACCTATACATGTGTGTCCGCGTGTTTATCAAAGGAGGTGATCAGGATAGCATGTTTCTTACCCTCTTACTTGTTTCCTGGAGCTCCCCAGCAAAGAATACACTCGTCTAATATCAGATATACCTGTAAAATTGATCATAAATTATACAATGAGTTGGAACAGTGGCCATCAACTCTACTAATGAAAAGCATATTTCTTCACTTATAGCAAACTAGTATCTTCAGTTAGTGCACATGATGAGGCATGACCACATTACAACTTTTTCCTGGCCATTTGATTCTTTGTTGAAAGAATGACTTACCAACCGACCGGAGAAACCTAAATTCTCACTTATTCTAATCCCTGTCAATCTAAGTTTTGTGAACATCACAAGCTTTATGATTTTCAGAGAGGAAACCTTTAACTCTTATAGAAAATACCACAAGTTGATAAGGAGGAGGGGACACTTTCGAGTTTTCATGCAGGACATAATGGTTACAGATGGTAATGTCGGATGGGAAAATGAAATCCTCTTATATTAGTCGCCAAGTGGGACACTGAACAAGCTTGGATACCACTCGTTATGATACCCACCAGTTTCTACAACAACTCACAAAGTGGGGTCTGGGGAGGATAGAGTACACAAACCTTACCCCTACCTTATGAGATAGAGAGGCTGTGTCCGGTAGACCCACCAGTTTCTACCTTTTAAGATTTTTTTTTATAAGGATCTTAACTTGAAACCATGTTCAATCCTGCAGTGAACCATATGTTCACAAAATAATCATAACTCCAATTCTACTATGAAGACCCGGCATGGCTCTTCAAACATCAATTGAATAATCAAACTTCAGTTCTTCTAAGTTACTTGTGCTACTGGAAGATCATGCAGAACCAAGGGGCATATAAAGCAATTGAGTTTAACCCAAGCTGCAGCAATAAGTAGGTATGTAACATACTCCCTCTGTTCCTGATTGTCTACGAATAAAGTGTCTTATTAAGGGATTGTGATAGTTTACTAATATACCCTACAATCATTAAAAGCAAATCAATCATTACATATTTATCTCATAAAAAATACTTTCAAAGTAGGGGTAAAATGGAGAAAATAAGATTAAAAGTACATTGAAATTGCAAACAATCAACTATTGTGAAAAAGTAAAAATTTCCTAGACAATCATCTATTTTGGAACGGAGGGAGTATAACATTCCAGCTAAGATTTGACGACAAACACTAAGTTGGAGGACCGGCACAAAAAATTTAAAAAGAAAAAATACAGCAGCATTTAACAGGCATCTAGAAGATTCAACGTGAATATTGATTGATTTACAACCAACCGAAAGTCGAAACCATTGAGCCACAACAGAGGTTGCAGGAAAAGAAAGATGTTATAAGTACAATTTACCAGTTTTCAAAAAAAGAAAGATGTTATAAGTAGCAATGTTTGATGCGAAATGTCTAACCTTGTGGAAATTGAAAACCAAATCCAGCTCACAGACATTGCTGAAAAAGTGATCCAAAATCTCCACAAACAAGTGGATGGATTCTAAATAAGCCAACTCGTTGTCTGTGATATCAACACAAAGTGAGAAAAATAATCCTGCGTATCTTCTGTATATTACCTTGTGGGCACGGAACTGCAAAGAGAAAAGATCACAAGCAGGTGCTAGTTATTAGTGACTTATCAAGGAACATATCTTTACAAAAACTGAAAAATGGTAGACATAGAAAACTAAATCTTGGATGCTGCATTGAGATGACAACTATGTCTTTAACTTTTTCTCCTATAAGTTTGCCAGTATCCTAAAGACTACTGAATAGTGAATATGCTCGTTCAAACTTCAAACTTCAAACTTGTTTGCTCTCCCTTCCTTTGCTTTACCTCCCCGTTACAGTTCCAATCATAAATCACTTATTTAAGAAACAAAATATGCTTTCCAATAACTTGATTTGTACTATTTGTCACTAAGAGTTTTCTAAACAGTTAGTTACGCTTTCATGAAGCGTCTGATGATTACTCAACAAAGTTAAACGCGATGCATATTTTGTTTCCTTTTGCAGGTTAAGAATGTAATGCACAAATCTAAATGCCCGATTCTTTAAGAAATCAGATCCAGGAATATAACACCAATATGAAGCCAAATTTAATGCATAAAAAAGGTAGTCAATAAATGATTCTCAATAAATCCTCTTATCATGCACAAGCAAAAGCGAAAAGGCTTTTCTTTCTTGATCCTTCCCCCGTATCCTTTAAACATTTCACGAAGTACTTCCTTAGATACCGATGTATAACAAGTATTTAAGACGCAATGGTAAATGAAATAATTGAAAAAGATAAATATGATAACCTTCTTAAAATTACTTCACCAACAATGTGAAGTGACAGTATGTATGATAACGCACTGACATAAGGACGGGCAAAACAAAATAAAATTTTCCACCAAGAAGACATTTTCACTCACACTATAAGATAGTTTAACATTAAAACTTGTAGAAAACTAAAGACTAGCAAAAAAATTTGCCCTTTGGCTTAGCACAATTGCATCAAATTTGCTTATTATGGTGTTTTATAGATCGAAAAGAAAGCAAAATAAGAACATCTAATCACATTTTAGCCTTTTGTATTTCAAGCTGATCAATTTAAACTCAGGGTTAAAGCATAAAAAATTATAGCTTTCATCAACTGAGCCCTAAAAAATATCTGAAATTAAAAGATTTTGTAACGTTATTACCTCAACAAAGTTGGTGAATTTGGGATCTCTATTCACTACCAATCGATGAACCTACAGGGGCAAAATTGACTGTATATAATCTAAACTTAGTAAATTTACATAATCAAATTAGCAAAAGAGAAACTAAAATACCTCGTATTCTACCTTGTGCTTCTCGGATTCCTCGAGAGGTATGTAATACTTGGCCAAACGAGTCTTTCCTTGCCTGTTTTGAAGCAATATGAAACGGATCTACCCATTTTTTAAATGACCAAACGATTAAAAATTAATCAAATGAAATTGAAAATAGCAAATTCTTGAAATTGAATGAAAACTGATAACCAAAGTTACCATTGTTTCACAGAATCTGTACGCAAATGAGAGTTAGGGAGCTGAGAAAAACTCTCTTTCATTCTTTAATTCGTCAGAACTGAGGTGCCAGACCAGAATTTTCACCTTGTTTTGAGAAAATGACGAAAATGGTCCCTTATGTTTGGAGTAGGTTAATATAGTTCCTAAAGTATGCAATTAAGAGTTTTGGTCTTTAAAGTTATCAAACGTTAACATGTTTAGTCTTTTCCAAGTATTTATTTACCAAACTTTATTTGTTATATTTGATGGAAACTTATGAGAAAAAGATTTAGCGGAAACTCACATTTAGAGGTACAATTTTTATTTATTTTAGAGTTTGATGCAACTTTTTGAGGTGTAATTTTTTTTTTTTTTTTATATCTTTTCAGTGTCTTGTTATTTATGGTTAAACCTCTTTTTCCACTGTTTTCGTCAAATCTAACGAACATAAAAGTTAAATAACTTTTGACAAATTTAAAGAGCCAAAATATTCCGTACGTATTTAAGAAACGTTGGAACGTACCCTCAAATATAAGGGAACAGTTTAGTTATTTTCTCCTAGAATTTTCTCGTAATAAATATGTTTGAATTATTTAACATCTTTCACGTCTTGTTAATTTGTGAGGAAATGGCAGAAAATATTTGATGATGCGCAGTTTGAGAATATATGTAAAGAAAGAAAAGGCATGTTGTAGTATTAGTATAGTACGTAGTAATATATAGGTGAAGCCGTGAAGGGTGTTAATCTTTCTAAAAACTTTATTTTCACCTCAGCAAATGGTATAATTGCACTTCTAAGGATAACTACATGAGAAATGGTGCAACATTATGTGAGACTGCCCAATGAATATTTATTCTTCCTTTTTTTTTGTGGGTGGGGGGGGGGGACTTGGGGGCCTGGACTTTAGATCAGTCAATATCATATAATTTATAACTTCCAAGATCTTGTTATTTATCAAGTTCTGGTTGTATAAAGAAGAACTCAACTTCTACCAAGATGTGGTTGTATAACCAATCTAAGAAAACTCAGAAAATTCTCAAATACTAAATGTGCTTATTTATCAATTTATAAGCAAACAAGATGTTCTATATTTACTGATATATGCTTTTATCACATAAATACTCATAATACAACAACAACAACTACGCCTCGGTCCAACAGCTATATGAATCTCCACTTCTTCGTACTTCACTGTTGCATAATGGGAGTACAAAAATGGCATCACAAACAAGAGCCTCTACTTAAAGAATGAAAAATCCAATAATCAATCCTTCTTAGTCCATTCTAAATTGCAAGTAAATTACAAACGCTCTTTACCAGCCATGTAAAAAGACATGAACTTTAGCAATTTCCTAAAAATCATGTTCATACTTTGAGTTTGCAGCAGCTAATAATGCAGCTCCAATTCCTGATCCATCTTTTGAATGTTCTATCACTACATTTTTCGAAATTTCCGAGCCTAGAAGCTCCGTGACAGCTTCTTGGAGGTACCCTCTGTACTGAGGATGGTGCTCGTATAAGCCTCCGTCCATTGCTACAACTGTTCTCTTACCAAAGACGAGGCCTTTAGAATCCTCCTCCATTTTCTGTAGAATCCCAACAATTCCTGCACCAGCCAAACGACCCCCTCGTTTGGCAATAGTATCACAGATGTCCACGACTTTTTTCCTTGCACTTAGATCAGATTTTACCTGAAAACGAATAATTGAAAGCAGATTGTGAAATCAAAAGGTTCGTAGACTTGTTTTCGGTACTACGTTTCATACACTATATGATATGGAGAGTCAGTCTCTTACACTAAAAAAAGGATTTTTTTTTCTAAAGAACTTCTAGTGCTAGACAAACTATTTTTTTAAGAATATTGGACTGAGATGGGCTTAACAAAAACATGGACGATGAGAATTTGTATGTTGATCCAAACTTGCTTGGGATTGAGGCATAGTAGTTGTTGTTATGTGTTTAAAGTTTAAACCTATAAACAGAACTGTAAAAAGGTTCTAGTTTTGTAGAAATAGATGCTAAACCTATCCTTTGAATGTTGTCTTGTCTTAGGAATGAATATGGATCTTCAAATGTAGGGTTCCTCGTGAATTTATCATTGGAGAAAAATTATTCTATCGGAAAAAATAGAGGCCTAGAACAGGGTGTTTGAAAAAAAAAAACTAAACATAAAAATAATAGTCCTTAAGAATCGAACCTAGGATGTTGGAGACAAATTTGAACACCAGGGACCACTCGAGCTAACTTTTTACCTTGATTCAGGTGTTCAAAAGTTAATATATGTACATAAACACAGTAAATATACCCTAAGTATACAGTGTAATTTTTGCCCGGGGTGTTCGGGTCCAACACCAAAATCCGCCCCTGGCCTAGAAGATACTTGACTAGGAAGAGTATTGCAAAGTAAGTTAAAACACGAGCTAAAGAATATACCCCAGCTATATCATAGAGGACAGACTCAACAACTTCAAGATCTCTGGATGTATCCTGCTGCATGGCACATATATCAGGTGTCCTATATGATGCAGATCAGACCGAGTGAGCATAAGCAGGAAGAATAAGAGATCAGTTAATACATTATATACAACATTATAACTAATAAAAAGGGCAGTCCAGTGTCACTAAACTCCCGCTATGTGCGCCCGCTATGTGCGGGGTCCGATGAAGGGCCCAACCATAAGGGTCTATTGTACGCAGCCTTACCTTACATTTCTGCAAAAGGCTATTTCCACGGCCTTGAATCCGTGTCCTCTTGGATGTGACCAACAACTTTACCAGTTACTCCAAGGCTCCCCTTCATTATAACTAATACTTCCCCAAAAACATTTGCATCATCAACTGCTGATATAACATATGTAATTACCTCAGAGCAAATGGAGTGCCTAACTTTTCCGGAACATAGCTGCCACCAAATAGGCCGCCAGCCTTGGCCATTTTGACCAGCACCCGTCTTACAATTTCTCCAAGGTACATACCCGAGATTGTCTTCTCAAAAATCTTCATTAAGAAATATTACAGTAGAAAAGATCATGAAAAACAAGTGATTCCAATTATACGAAGAAAAGAAACTTTCATATTTTGGGTCAAAAAGCTTGCCTGCTCACCAGGGTTAATGCTCTCGGCATCCATTTCTCTATCAAACTCAGTTAGTGGAAGGCCATTTGAAAATGCTCCCCATTCAGTATTCACAATCTAAAAGACAATCATAGATCGGATATTATCTGGAACTCAATGGTTGCTAAAAAGATAACTTGACAAAGGAGATTTTGAACTGTAGTTACCGTTATTGGAGACTTGGACATCCTTTTTGTCAGTTTAGGAATAGCGTCCGCTCGTTCTACATAGCAAGCATTGGTTCCAGTCCCGAGAATGACAGCAACCATGACATTATCATCCCAGTATCTTGCTCCGGCAAGTGTTCCCACAGTGTCATTGACCTAACTTGACAATAGACAGAAATCATGAAACGATTGAACTAAGGACTGGCAGGCTATTCTCTGACATCTCTTCGATATGCATGAACTCAAGAAAGAACCTACCAGGGCAGACACTTGCATATCCATTCCCTGCCTTTCCATGGCTTCATTTAAACAAGCAACAACATCTTTTCCTGCCTGTTCCATGTTATGACGGAATCAGTCTTAGGCTAAATCTGTATGATGTCTAAAATCTGCCACCTTTACACAAATGAGAGAGTCAAGAATACTAACAGTTCCCGAGACAGCAAATCCCTTTGTCCACTTGATTAGGATGCCAGATTTAATTGAAGTCTGTTTCACTGGAAAAGAAAACGTGAATCCTATTTCTCTTGTCCGTCCCTGTGGCAACTCAAACTTACCACCTTCCTTTTGTGCAAATTTCCCTAGAGCAGAAGCTATGAAATCGAACAGTTCCTAGAATAAACCAATGAAAAGTGAATACAAGATTAAAAAAAGATAGTACAGGTTAAGTCGCATTATAACAAGAAAAACTAACCAACCTCGGAGGTTGCAAACATCAATTCTTGGGGTATAGAGACTTGCTCAAACTCAGTGGCGATTACACGATCTTCTTTACCACCTAGTTGCACCCTTAACACTCGGAAATTTGTACCACCAAGGTCCAACGCATAAAACAAACCTTTCTCGTTCCTTCATAAATCATTAAAAGTTGTAGCATATATAAGAACAAGCTCAACAATCAAACAAATGAAGGAATAGAATCTACGCCTGGAATTATTGAGACATACATACTACTCCCTCTTATCTATCTTATTTTCCTTTTTAGTCCGTTTCAAAAAAATGTTACTTTCTACATTGGTAACTATTTAATCCCAACATCTCATGTGGGATGTTTCAGACCACAAGATCCAGAAGACATTTTGATACATTACAAACATCTATAATTTAAGATACTCAAAAGTCGTCTTTACTTTCTTAAACTTCGAGTCCAATCAAACCAGAACACATAATTGAAACGGAGAGTTATATATAATTAATTCACTAAAAGTGTGCTCTTTCAATCAGCTCAAACTTTTAAACGAGATAACCACACACATCAATACGCAGTATCATAGCACACAAAAGCCGTTCCGTGAACAAGAATCAGGCCCACATGTGAGGGGTGCGTTCGGACATTCTACAAATATCCAACTTTAAGCTTTAAAATGAGATGGCCACATTTTATAGCGAAAAAGATTTAAGTCTTTAAACCCTGTAACTCCCTATGATTTCTCCCTTCAAATTGAACTTCTCAAGTCTCAACTACACTAAATACTCGAAACTACCAATAGGTAAAAATAAATGTAGGCAGTAATTCAAACAAAAAAAGTCAACAAACAAGCAGAAAATTCAGTAGCTTACCCAGTTGGCAAAGTGTCGACATAACTAAGGATCATCTTCAGATCACTACTGCCGTCGACGGCAAGCCCGGCCCGCATATCTGCGGTCATTGCATCAGCCACGTGGCGCAAAACAGGAAGAGGGGTAGCACAGTCTTTCTGCAACTTAGTCAAAATTGGTGCTACTCCTAAACTATCACTAGATCGGACGGCGGACATAATGACACGTGACTTAGAGACCCTATTATGAGATGGTGATCGTGAAACATGGAAGGATCGGACGGCCGGCGAGCTAACGGTGACCGACATAGTAATCTTGGGTGTACGTAGTAATTAAATTAAACAGTGAGATCAATGGAAGCAACGTGTGACGGAGAGAAAAAGGAAGGAACAATAAATGGTGAAGTTGAAACAGAGTATATAGTTATAGTTGTGAATCTTTTAACACTTTATGGAGGGATGGTACGTTTGAAGTTAAACAGTTGGATTAGAATAAAATAATGATGAAATATATGTTAACGAAGAATATACGAATTTGGTATGGCTAATAGCTAACTACCCAACTGCTCGTTAGTGCTGGGATTTCCATTCATTAAAATTTTAATTTTTAAAAATATAAAATGCATCTTCAAATATAATTTTAAGTAAAAATTACAACTTTAAAAACTTAAAATTTTAAAGTTTTAAATTTCAACATTAAATCTATGACGAAACAGTAGTTAGTAAGTTTTCAATATTACTTTATGTATTTGGTAATTCAAACATTTCAACGGGCAAAGTTTAAAATCATATGATTCAATAAATATTTTAATATTTTAATTATATATTTTTTTAATTTAAAACTGATAGTAAGTGATAATAAGTTTCTCCTGGTGGTGGCGGACAAGACGATGTTGACAAGAGAAGAAGTAGCTGGCTGCTTGGATTTTTCACTTTTTTTTGTTTGCTTTTGGTTTTGTGTCGGAGATTCAAATGTTTTCCTGATGACTTGTTGTATCCTCATCATTGTGGATAAATACTAGTTTGGATTATTGAAATGAAAAATTAACGGAAATATTCATGCAATCAAAAATATTATTCTAACAAGAAACATACTTATTTTAAAAAAATATTAGAAGGTATATATATATATGCAGTGGCGGAACCACAAGCAAATTCTAGTGGTGTAGAGATATTTTTGTGCAACCAAATAAAAAATATAAACGCACCGTTTCATTCAAAACGACGTTTGATCGAATTTTTAAAAAAAAACTGGTGGTGCACACGTGGCTCCACCAACTGTATACATGTATACGTTTGGCTAATATATTCACATGATATATGTTTTGAACAGTATACAATAACGTGATTCAAATTTTTTTACTTGGTATGTTCTCCCCCCTATAATCATGTGGGTTGGGCTCAAAGTTAAGAATGTTCGCTTCCTAAGTCAAACTCAAAGTTGGCCCACCAAATGAACCACAACATAGCCCATACAATCCAGCCCAATTTGCCTAAGCTTGTACTTGAATCAATCCTTCTATTTTTTACCAAAAGAAAGAGGTCCAATGCAGAATAATTAAAGAGAAGTGGACGTGAAGAAACGAAGCTCGACTCCTCCATCTTCTTTGTTTCCACTTTTTAAGCTCTTTTATAGTCTCTCCTTCAACAAACACACTCATACAAACATAACATATATACATCTCATTGATAACAGTGTTGAAACTGATGATGGAGAATATGAAAGAATTATCAGAAGGAGTGACAACAATGGGGAAGGCGGAAATCGATACGAGGGCTCCGTTTCGTTCAGTTAAAGAGGCAGTCATGTTGTTCGGAGAAAGAGTTCTTGCTGGAGAGCTCTACTCTCCTAATAAGATTAAACAGGTACTCCATATACTATCTTCTCCACTTCATGTTATCCCTTTCTAATATAATTAAAATTTAACTTTTATATACGAATAATATGAATAATTTTTTACACTATCAGAATACTTTTGTATTTGCAGCACGTAATTTTGCTTGTTATTCATATTAGTTATTCATTCACTTATTATAGACAATTATATATAACTGTCTCTTAGGTGCTTAGTTAAACTTTGTTATCTATGGCTATGGGTAATGAAAGTTTTGTTAATGCTTGTTAACTTACTCTTTGTACTTCAGTTAAATATATTAGCATCAAGTATGAGAACAACAAACTTCATTACTACAATATAACTTTAAGAATTTATAGCATGACAAGTCATATATAATATGTTATTGTGAAATGATCGTAAATTCAAATCTTATTTGGAGAGATTTGATTGATATTCAGAATCTAAGGGGAAGAACAAAATGAACTTTGCTTAAGCAACAATACAAGTATACTATGTTTGCAGGGTCGTCTTTGGACTTGTGCGAAGTGTGCTACAGCACAGGGCCCCTCGAAAAACGATAAATTTTAGAACCCTTTTTTTCTTTTTTATTAAGTAATATTAGCTAAAATTTACTATAAAGGCACATAATTTACAGTTATTAGCCAAATTAAAGACCCACTTTTATGAATTACAACAGGACCCCAAATGTTTGAGACCGCCCTATATGTTGGAGAATAAAGAATGAATAGTGAAAAAGAGAGTGAACCGACTAGTCAAAGTATCCTTTGAAGAATAATTACTCTTTGGAGATACTAGATCAAAGATTCTGATCAGTCTTTAACCTTACAACGAAGCAATTTATCTTTTTTTGTAGTTCAAGTATCGTACACTTTCACTAATAGTATTGAATAATATAAAACTCATTAGACCAAGTTATCTGAAACAACACGTAATTAACTCAGATTTGTGCTAACAAATATAATCTAATTATATATAATCAACTATGATATATTAAATTTTGTTAATTTTATAAAAATATTTTCTACATTATGTACATAACATAAAATTCTTTTGTATGTCTATAATAGAAGAAGCACGAGGGATCGAGTGAAGACGACAGCGACGACACGTTTAATAATGGGAAAGTAACTGATGAGCTAAAGGAGACAAGGCAAAGACTAGAAATGGCAAGAGAGGAAAGGTTGGTAGTGGCTACTTGTCTCTCTTCATTAGAAGAGGAACTCGAGCGCACGAGAAATGAACTTGATAAGCTAAAAATTGAGCAACAAGAAGTTATG
Organism: Przewalskia tangutica; assembly: GCA_029844215.1. NCBI lineage: Eukaryota > Viridiplantae > Streptophyta > Magnoliopsida > Solanales > Solanaceae > Przewalskia > Przewalskia tangutica. Next base: position 102,891,115 of record CM056736.1, on the reverse strand, counting down.
GTATCAGAAATTGATGAAGACCTAAAATTTATCGAGAAATCACAAATTATGGCACATGAAAATGTTGAGCTTCAGAAAAACAGATATGTCACATTTGCAAACCCTCCACAAGGTGATGATGATGTTGTCTTACAAAGCCATCCTTCACTCAAGAAGAAGAAGAAAAAAAATTGCCCCTAATTATTCCATTGGTTAGGGGCATTTTTTTTGGGAAGAGAGGTAGTAATTCTGATAATATTCAACCTGCTCAAGTTTGAAACGAACAAAATATGCCAATCTCTCCCTGCCTTATAGAAGATCTCCGGACTTCCGTTCAACTTGGTCAATTTTCGCAGCTTAATACGCAAGGAGTCATATCATCTTAACGAAATTGGTTTCGGCGTCATATATGCAATTTTCTACATATATAGCTTATAATTTCCAATGATTTTCCTTAAAATCTGTGTGAAGTAAGTGAAAGTATATGTATGTCCTAGAGACAATATGTATTAGGACACAATTTACTTTATACACATTCGTATTTATATTAATGATGATTAATATTATGACAATTTGCATTTGTTAAGTTATTAGTTGATTGTTAATAATATTCAATAAATGCATCCCTAGAGGTTACGTGTTTATTAATGATGTGAGAATTAATATTATAACGTAACTCTTAAATTACCTCGAATAATGATCATCGAAATTGGGATATCGATGATATGCGATACGTCGACATGTGGTCTACATCATATCCTTAGGGGATGTAGTATGTCTCACCTACTACGAGTTATGACAACTCATGATGGACACATGGATACTTGTTGAAGTATTGGTATGCCCTGCTGATGTACTGTTTTGTTATATGTCTATAATGTCATCGGCGTGTGGGAGATAAAAGTCCTTAGACTTGAAGTCAATATCATCTTGTTTACGGAGTAATGTACTTTGATCCTCTCCTAAGCTTAAATATCTTATAGGTTGAGACGCGACTTGTTTTGGGTGCATTACGAAGTAGATTAAAGGAGGTATGTGAAAGGATTCATTCCTTGAATTTATATTCGAGTAAACACTCAGGTACTCATATGGTATTGGGTTGACTAAGTCATTGGATGCATTAGACATGTCTGTGACATGGTCCTGTTGTCAACTAATATAGATGAGTTATAATAATCAAGTCATTTGGATAGACATTTGACAGATCCTAAGCTTGATTGAGTGTGTCATGAATGAAGGAATTTTATCTTCTTACATATAGGTTCAGTTCACATATTTTGTGTAGCTAAACTTTACATATTGGGTTCGTCTTCCGGCGCAGTCTAGGAGTTCCGTGAAGATCCTAATGTAATTAGTGACGATATGTAAAGGCCTGAAGGGTAACACTAAGTCGAATGTTCCGTCGATTGAAGGATGTAATTAGAAGGAGATTATACCTATATGTTCGGTTGATGACCGGGACATTAGAAATGAAAAATGGCTGAAAATTGGAATAGGACCGCGGTTAGAAAGCGAGCACAAGCGGTGCACCACTTACTGGCGCGGTGCTAGCGATTCGAGCGGTCCAATTTTAGTCGATCCAGTTTTCTTTGGGCCCAGTCCACGGAAACCCTAAGCCTCTGTTTACAACTATAAATAGAGGGTTTACCTCTCATTCCAAATACACTAAACCTAAGAGAGGTAAATCTCTTCTAAAGCTCTGTCAGAAACTCTAACATTATTGACTTAGCAAATTACATCATAGTTCTCTGAATTTACAAATCGAGGGACGTTTGCGTGTGCATCCTCGGACTACACAAAGTAACAGATTCAACTGCTTGGCTTATTGTTGCTTCGAATGTAAGTCTTCTGTCGAAATTTTACATTAATTTTGTACTTTGTATTTTCATTATTTATCATACTACAGTTCGACCGTTGTCAGGTTTGAAACATAAATTTTCAAATTCCGCTGAGTGTACGAACTCGACGTAAACACCTACAGTAAAGTTGGTTATACATGCATGTTTGAGCTAATGAAAGATATTCTTTTTGTATAAACCTTACCTTATACTAATACTTGAATGATAAGTAATTAATTCCTTTTGCTTCTTGTTCTAATAATAAATTGAGAATGAGTTTTTACAAATTTGAAGTACTTAAATTTATGCTTTGGTTATTCATATTCACCATCAATTAGGAAGGCAAATTTACCATATATGGTATCACTACTAGAAAATAGTAAATTGAATTCCATCAAAAGTTTTATGGAAGTCGTCTGAAAAAGAAGCCCTAATTCTCACTAGGTTTAATTTTTTACTGTGCCATCGAATCCGTCGAAAATCCTTGACGGTTAGTTAGAAAAGAAGGATTTTCCGACAGAGTGAATCCATCGAATATCAAGGATTTCCAACGACGTTCAGACGGGACGCACTGTGGGAAAATGGCGTCCTAGTACTGTTAAATAATCCTTGCTGGAGTTCTGGAATTTGACAAGCTATGAACTAATAACAAGAAGTCTCTTGAACTCGTTAAATTATAACTAAACCTTATGTAGTTTATCTTAATATCATCACATAAAATATAACTTGTGATCTGTCCATCCCTGAGAAGTGTCAACTGGGCTTCTAATTACACAACTATCACATGAAAATGGACATGAGATATATAATATCTTCAAAGATCAATTTAATTTTGAAAATCAATAAGCTACTTTAATAAAATTAAGCTGAAGATATTCCACATATATACTGTGTTTAAATTTACAACGTCAGATTAATTCGAACGCATAAAATAAAAAAATCAACACAAGCTACAAGCATGGTTGCACATAATTAATCACTTTAGTAAAAGAAGAAGAAAAAATAATCACACAATAACGTCCGATTTTCTACCACTGAAAATTCCCTGATCTTGTGACGACTTATTGAAGAACTCAATACAATCAGCAATAGCTTCATTATAATGAGAAGTTGATGAGTAATAGGAGCTACACGAGGTCTTAGGGGGGTCGGGCCGGTCGCACGAGCTCCTCCTCTGTCCCGACCCCGGCCCAGAGGCCGACATCGCTGCCCCAGCTCGACTCGGCCTCCTCCTGCCGGACGTAGGGACGGTAAAAACGAACCGCATGACGATCTTGCGGAAGCGTCCAAAGAGCTTCATGGCGGAGAAATTGATCAATTTATTAGAAGAAGGCCTAATAGCTTGTGAAGATTGAAAATTTTCTGAAACTTGTATAACAAAGCTTTCTCTTTGAATAGAGGCACTGTTAGTGTACATTATTGTTCTTCTCCTTTGATATTAGAAAATTTTCAAGAACATAAAGCCTTTGTATTTTTGTTCTAAGTTCTGGCTATTAAGGTTATATATATTCATGACAAGGAAAAAAGGTGATGTCTCAAATCTTTAACCATGTGACCAAATCATATGTATGGGCTTTTGCTGTCCTTTCAAATTACATTTGTTTATTTAGATTGTTAATTTCATTAACTTCCAAGTAATAATCATGTCGTGTACCATGATATAATATCAGTTTACTCTGAAAAATCAGTGTCCTGATTCAAATAATCATGTTAGCATTGTAATAATTTCCCTGTTTCCAACCTTTTGAAAATAACTTACGAATAGTTATTGAGAAACGAGAGGTAGAGCCATAATTTGAAGTTTACCGTTTAAGATTTTGTATATTGAATGAATTTCTTAAGATAAATATGGAGTTTGGACTAAAATTACTGTATTCGGTCGAATCCATAAGCTAGTCTAGCTTTGCCCCTGCTCACAGTCATATATGCATGTTCTAGCATATGTAAATTCATAATTTTAAGTTAATGAGTGTGATTATATTATATGTATATATTTTCACTATTTTTCAATGCATAAGTCGATCCAAAAGTAATGAATTTAATTGAATTCAGAACTCGCCCTATATTCCTATGTATATTAGGGGGTGCTCCCCATGAGCAAAGTTATAAATACATGCATGAAAAATATCATCCAATCTAAAAAAAATGTGAATTTTTGCACTAGGTAACTACAAAGCTTATAAGGTGATTATCTACTTGCAATGTCTGAGATGTAAAAGCTAAGATTGTATATGATGACTTGCTAATCACATTTATATTTAAATGATTAAATTAGTAGTAGACAGCAAGTTCACTAAGACATGATTGACTGGCCTAGTTTCTAATTAAAAGAAAAGAAATTTTTAAAGTACGACATCAATGAGTATGTATGAATAATAACTTGCCTTTTTTCCTTAGATAATATTCTCTAAGAATCACTCCCAAATGAGTACTTCATGTGCAAGGGCCTATATCATACGTCAGAAAATATGTGTTGCTTCGAGTTTAAATTCTATGAGATGGTTTATTTAATTCATTTGGTTTTCCCATGGGATGTAAACTCATTTCATTTCAAAAGTTGCTTCGAGTTCAAATTTTATGGTTATTTTGTTTGTACCTCGATTTTTTCATCAAATATCTATTGTCTCCTAAAAACACGAAGGTTACACTTCAACTATCTTATCTATTATTTCTCCCACACCAACACAAAGTGACAAGGTTACACTTTAACTATTCCACAAGGTATATGGTGTCTCCCGTTAGCACAAATATCAAATAACTTTTCATGTCTATTAAGATTATATTGTTTTTCACCACTATAAGTATCAGCTAAATCATGTCAAATACGATTATTCGCGACTCTTTAAGTATTTATTAAGTCACACAAAATGTGATGTAGAGAGTATGAGAACATCACAAAATTAGTGTTGTTCTTTTTTTATAAAATAAGAAAATTAAGGTAGTTAATTGGTGCTAAATTTCACAAAAACATCAAAATGTATGATAGAATTTTAGTAGAAGCACTACTTGTAATAATTGCCAATAATATGAAAATCTTCGTAAGAAAACAAAAGAATGAAAATAGAAGACTAAACTTTGATTGGAAGATGTGGGGTGGGCCTAATGTAGCAGTAAACCTAAACCCAGCCCTTGAATGGAACAATCTTTTCAGAGTCCAATCCTAAAGACAACTTGAAAATTTTGGTGAGCTCTGGCCCAAGATATACAGTCTAACTCGACCCATGGACAATGCTATAAAAGATTCAACGGTATGATTTGCACCAAATAATCAATTTTAAGTTTTTAAAGTATTAAAATTATAGCCAGTATTAATATTTCAGCACTGAATCTTATGATTCATTAGAATTCAGACCTCAAAGTCACAACTTGCCACATAAATAGGAACAATAGTGTTGGACATTGTTAGCCCAATAGCGAAGGTCGTCCAAACTTGCGTAAAAAAATTCTTCATGAATTGGAGTATGGCCATTTTGCTGGGATATAGAGAAACGAGGACTTTGGGGGGTGGAATTGGGGGATATGCACGGTCACACGGAATGGACGGAAAAATCGGATGTTCACGCTTCCGTTGGACGTCATAACCAATTATAATGGTTAAACTAACAAAGGGAAAACTTAATTTAATCACAGGGATCTCACTTCTTCGATTCATTTTAGCATACTCCAATGAGAATGGAAAAGAGCAATGTTGCATTGTTTTATTAGAGACCTCCAATTGCATTAACATGAGGATGAGTTATACAACTTCAGAGACTAACTATGTTAGTTTCTGTTAAACAGTGGGTCCAGTCGTGTGGCCCATGCCCCATATACTGTGTGGGACCCTTTTCCTTTTCTTGTGTATTTGATAAATATTAGACTTAAGTTTGTATCTTAATTAGTAGTGTAATATTACCATAATTATAAAGTTAGTCTTCAAATAGAATAAAGATTTCTAGGTATAATAAGAAGAGGATCTTCCTTGTAACTTGTATATATGTCTTTCATTAATAAGAATAATCAAGAGATTATTTCTTTCATGGTATCAAGAATCTAGGTTCTCTTACCTTGCTTTCGCTCCTCAAAATTTCTTTTCTTTTTTTTCCCGAAATTTTGCCCTAATTCTCGAGTTTTGTGGGTTCTTCTCTTCCAAAAATCTTTCTCACAAATTCCCTTCTCTGAATCTTGCTATTTCCTATGGCTGATAAGAACACTTTTCATCCTGTCCTCTCGGTTTCTAATATCAAGAGTGTCATCCCTATTGTTCTTGATCTTGAAAATGTCCAATATGAAACGTGGGCGCAATTATTCAAGATTCATGCTAAAACACATAAAGTTCTTCACCACATCATCCCTCCTCCTCCTTCAAATGAGGGTGATAAGACGTCTACATCTAATGTGCCCACTCAAGATTCAGACCCAGAATTATGGGACATGCTTGATTCCAAGGTTCTTCAGTGAATTTGCCATAGCCACTTGCGAAAATTCCTGCTCAAGACGTCTCTTCTTATTGTCAACGCCTCAAGGACTTGGCAGATCAACTTTGCAACGTGGGTTCTCATGTTTCTAAGCGTAAATGCAGTTCTTCAGATGGTTGCGCAGCCCGCCGAGGCCTATAATAGTGTTGCCGCTTATTGGGCGAGTAGCACCTTGCCAGAGTTCTATCAGGCCCATTCCATGCTTACATTGGAAGAAGTTGGCTTGGCTAAGAAAGCAGCGATTGGGAGTAGTCATGTCGGTATGGTGACTGCTTCCAATTTTTCTCCTTCCAATCCAGCCACCGTGACCCAAAGTCACAACAACGGAGGTGGTAAGAAAGGCCAGAATAAGAAGAATAATGGCAAGAATCGTGGAGGCAACAACCGTCAACAGCAATGATCGTGGGCCGACAGGCCCTCTCGATGGCAATGGGTCCCAAGACTCACACCTCGCGGCCGCGGCTACCTCGATATCCGCCAGATACTCACTCGCCCCAGCCTCCCCACCCGGACTCGCAGGTTGGACAGCGTATGGGTAGTCTCAGCAGTCTAGTATACTTGGGCCTCACCCCCATCAGGCTCACCACGCAGTGGGACATACTCAGACCGACTTTGAAGCAGCGATACACACACTTGGCTTGACTCAACCGGACTGGTAATCGGACACGGTACTACCCAGCATGACATCCGATGACATCGATCAAGGTATTATTCCAATTTGAGCACTAATCGTGGTATAACTGTTGGTAATGACAATTCTATTCCAATTAAGGGTTATTGTCATAAAACCTTGTCCCCTCCTCATCCACCACTTGTCCTGAAAAATACCCTTCATGCCCCCAAAATTAATTAAAAATTTAGTATATGTCTGTAAATTCACAATTGATAACTGAGTTTCTATTAATTTTGATCCATTTTCTGTGAAGGAATTCAAGACGGGGAGTCATCTCATGAGGTGTAACAGTGGTGGGGACCTATATCCAATCACACCAAGTCCAAACATCTCGCGTCAAGCTATGCCATCCACCTTTGCAGCTCTTGCTCCTTCCTTGTGGCATGCTCGTATAGTTCATCCGGGTCGTTTATTTTATCTTCTTTAGATAGACATAAGTTTATTTCTTGTAAGGGTACGCGTAGTTCTCCAATTTGTCAATCATGTGCTTTGAGAAATATTATTAAATTACCATTTGTAGCTTCAAATTCGAATACTTCTATGTCATTTGAAATTATTCATAGTGATTTATGGACATCTCCGGTTCTCAGTTCTATGGGTCATCGTTATTATGTTCTATTCTTAGATGACTATACTAAATATTTATGGACGTTTCCAATTGCGAAAAAATCTTAAGTTTTTTCCATCTTCATAAAATTTAGAGCCTTTATAAGAACGTAATTCAAACGGAAAATCAAAAACATTCAATGTGATAATGACAAAGAATATGATAATGGAGAATTTAGGGAGTTTTGTGCTCAAATGGGATAATTTTCATTTTTCTTGTCCTCATACGTCTTCACAAAATGAGAAAGCTGAGCGAAAAATTCGTACCATTAATAATATTGTCCGCACTTTATTGGTTCATTCTTCCATTCCTCCATTCTTTTGGCATCATGCACTACAAATGGCTACCGATCTCCTAAATATTCTTCCCTCTAAAAGCTTGACATATTCATCCCTCTAAAAGCTTGACATATTCATCCCCTCTAAAAGTGTTATACAATAAGACTCCGTCATACACTCATCTTAGGGTCTTCGGATGCTTATGTTATCTATTGTTTTCATCCACTACAATCAACAAACCTCAGACACGTTCTACTCCTTGTGTATTTTTGGGTTTTTCGTCAAATCACTGTGGTTATAAATGTTTTGATTTGTCATCTAAATGAATCATCATTAGTCGTTATGTTCTCTTTGATGAATCTTTATTTCCCTTCTCTAAAGTAGAAAAACCCGTGTCTAGTTCCTATGATTTTTTGGATGATGCTATCTCCCCCTATGTTCTCCGACATTTTCAGGTTTGCCAGAAAATACGCAGGTTCCCAAAAACCCGCCCTCAGCACCGCGGCGCCAAAACAGAGAAAGTATGCAGCAGAGATCATTGATAGGGCTGAGATGTCATCCTGTAAGTCCACTTCTACTACAGCTGATACTAAACCCAAGTTGGGTGCTACAGCTGGCTCTCCGCATGAGGATCCGACCAGCTATCGTAGTCTTGCAGGCGCCCTTCAGTAACTGTCGTTCACGCGACCAGACATTACATATGTCGTACAGCAGGTGTGTTTGTTTATGCATGATCCCAGAGTTGAACATATGAATGCACCCAAACACATTCTTAGGTACATTCAGGGAACACTTGAGTATGATTTGCATTTGTATCCTTCGTCGACGTCTACATTGGTCTCCTATACATATGCTGATTGGGGTGGTTGTCCTGACATCAGACGGTCTACGTCTGGATATTGTATGTTTTTGGGTAACAACTTGGTCTCATGGTCTGCCAAGCGTCAATCTACGCTTTCACGTTCAGTCACGGTAGAGTATCGAGGAGTAGCTAATGTGGTCTCCAAATCATGTTGGTTACGAAATCTTCTTTTAGAGCTTCATTGTCCCATTGAGAAAGCTACCTTGGTGTATTGTGATAATATAAGTGTCATCTACCTTTCTGGTAATCCAGTTCAGCACCAGCGTACTAAACACATAGAGATGGATATTCACTTTGTTCGAGAAAAGATAGCAAAAGGACAAGTACGCGTCTGTCATGTTCCTTCCAGATATCAAATGGCAGACATCTTTACAAATGGTCTTCCCTCAGTCCTTTTTGAAGATTTTAGAGACAGTCTCAGCGTACGAAGACCGCCCGCTATGATTGCGGGGGTGTGTTAAACAGTGGGTTTGTCGCGCCCTTTTTCGGCCGCGGCATTTTTAAATAATAGCGAGCCCTGCTTAATAAAATGCAAAATGTTAGAAAATAATAATAAAATGTGCTAAAAGAAAGTTTAAGAGGCTTAAAGGTTTTAAAAATGCTAAAAGGATGCTAAAATTGTCAAAGATGCTAAAGTTTGAAAGAGTGCTAAAATGCTAAAGGGTTGCTAGAATGCTAAGGGTTCGCGGAGTCGCCACCTAATTAGTTTGGGTGAATTAGGACACCTAAATGTCAACTAGGTTAAAGTCAACACTAACTCCATTTTTATGGTCTGCTAAACTTAATGAGATTCCGGGTAAGGGTTCTTTATTAATCTAGAGGAAGGGTTAGGCACTCTAAGATCCGCTTAACTTGCGGTTGTCTGCCAAACCTAGGGTAATTATTATGTTTAAGAAATGCAAAAATAAAAGTTCCTCCGCTAATGAAATGCTAAAACGTTGAAATGTTTGAAAGGTGCTTTAGGTATAAAAAGGGCAAAAGTGTTATGAATAAATAAGAGAGCCAAATGCTAAATGTTTAAAAGAATGCTAAAATGTTAAAAGGTGCTTAAAGGTGCTAAAAGATTAATTTTAAAGTACATGGTGCTAAAAGTGCAAAAGAATGCTAAATGTTAAAGAATGCTTAAAAGGTGCTAGAAATGCTAAGATGCTAAAGGTGCTTTATGGGCCATAGATTTATCTGCGCAATTAAAGAAGTGAGGCGTTAGTTTTAGATATGCGATTTTAATAATTCAGGCAAAGGATTAGATATAAAGTGACAAACCTAAAATAGATAATTAGAAGTGCCTTGCCGATTTTAAACTACCCGCCCAATTTATTTATTTCGACAATGATTGTTCTATGTCTCTTATTATTACAAAATAAATAGAATTGCGAATAAACAAATAAAGGCATAATTAGGCAATTAATTTTAGAGAGTAAGAGGAGTCGAGACGGATGACCACGACATCTTGTCTATTTGTTTTTCTAAGAGTTCAAGATGGAACTCGATGGATGCAGGTGCGGGTTGCCATTTGAAGTGGCTCGCGATGAGTCTCGCCGTGAGACTCTTCGTTTTGCTCCGATGCGTGCCATGTAAAATAAGAAAAGATAAAGATTAGTATCAACCTGCATTTTATGGGCATTTAGCATAGAAGATATTCAACATAACATACCCTACTTTGTCAATTAATAAACAAGCATTTAGCAAAAATAGAACTCAACAGATCCATAATAAATGGGTCAAGAAAGAAGTCGCAGTAGCAGTGCAACGATGAGCAACAAGCAAAGTGGGCTTAACCAATAACTAAGCATTTAGCAAACATAATGCACCTCACACCCAATGTATCCATAAGAAAACAGTGAGGATCGAGGCAAGAAGTCGCGGTGCAGTGAACAGCAAGCAAGCAGAAGCAGTGGGCTTAACCAATAACTAAGCATTTAGCAAACGTAATGCACCTCACACCCAATGTATCCATAAGAAAACAAATGAGGATCGGAAGGCATATCCACGATACAATCAATTTGTGATACACTCTTACTCACAAGAAAGAATAACACATTTAAACTTACTATCGATACGACATACTCTATATGAATGAAGGTCATTTAATCCTAGATAGACTACCAAATCTATACAAGGAGGAAGAATGACATGTAACGGTATATTTCTAACCCAATCGGTTTCATATAAGTCAAGAGTAATAAGAAGACATATAGGCAAAATCTAGTCCATCCGAGGTTATCAATCAAAATGTCAAATTTCAGTTCATGTCAAGTTATGAAGATATACGAACATATATGAAAATCAAACTTATTATATCCGGGTGTATGCTAGCAAGGACACAAAATGCTATTTCATGGATTGAACTAGTGCACATACAACAAAGCTTTATGATCCGATTTAGGAACAATACACAAGAAATTTTAACCACATTATCATGATCGATTCTCTAACCAACTAGCCTAAACATGCTAGACAATTCATTTCCCATGTAGTCATACACTTTAACACGACAAATGGGAGATCTGCAGATGCACAAATCGGGACAAGACACTAAGAACAACTGTTTAGAGTTTGTCCTTTCCGAACTCTAAGCCATGACTTTAATAAGACAAGCCAATTCGATTCAAACTATCTAAAGACGATTTCTTATAATAGGCCTAGCATGATACCTAAGTGACTTAAGTTGGCGCTTATGCCAAAGCAGACCGCCTCTAACGGTCAGTTAAATAAGTTTCCTAAAGATTGACATAATGCCTCATAGTACAACTTAGTAGGAGATTCAGCAACCCATCTTGTTATCTTTACGCTTAGTAAACCAACACGAGCACCCTATGCCATGTAATATGTAGGAAGGACAAAACCGATTAGCGAGGACTCCATGATATGGCCAACATCGAGATTGGCAACACAAGAGTATACAATCTTAGACTAGTCTAAACAAAGCGAGAATGTAGTTGTGACTTGTGAGCACGTAAAATCTACGATCACAAGCAAACAGAGGATTAATAGATGGGGTTGCGGATGGCGAAGCAATAACAAACATCATAAGCGGTTTGCTTAATCCTTATCATAATCCTCTAAAGTGCTAAATAACATTTATAGCATATTACAATGAATGTAAACTCACTCCATAGTTTAAATAAGCTAAATATGCCTAGATTAATGAAAACGAACTAACTAAACATCGTGCATTATAGTCACAGTAATATCAATGGACTAACAACATGATTAATGTAAGCAAGCACACAGAAATACAAAGAAAATATGAAATAAATCAAGATCGAGGAGTTGAGTTTACCTTCTCCTGACAATGACCCGGCAACAGATCAAGTCGCTTCGGTCGATGACGGTTTTGGGCTTTGCGATGCGAAACAGAGGGAAGGTTTTGCTTCGATTCCTCGTTGTATTTACATCGTGCTCGCCTTTATGTTCGATCGCTCTAATGGTTCTTAATCAGCTAAGGGTTCGATGCTATCCCCTAAGATGAACTCTCATCAGACTATCGGTTTCGATGCTATCTACGCCGACCGAGCCCCCTGCACCGACCGAGCTCTCTTATATGCTCTCCTATGCTCGCCTCGCCGATGCTCTCTCCTCGATTCTTTGTTGGACTCCTATGATCCTCGCTCGTGTTCGACCCTTGCACGCGCCAAATGTTCTCATTTATAGCTCGAGTTTGGGTTCTAATGTTGGTAAGCTTTGTAGTGATTTGGTGAGATTTTGTCTTTTGATTCTTATGGTAAGACTTGATTTGCCGATTTATGGAAGATTCGCAATAGGAAGGAAAGTAGATAATGGGTTTATGGTAAGAAACCGCTGGTCAGTGCGTGGGTAAAGGGAAAGGAAAGTCGCCGATTTTCCACCCTGAAAATCCGGCGAGATTCGTGGCTCGGCGGCGTATGAGCGCGGTTCTCTTTGTGGTCTGGTTTGATCGAGGCGAGGAATAAAATAAGTGCTAAGCGGTTCGGACTTGTGGGTGATAAGGAAAAGGATCGGGCCTCGGGTCGCGTACGCGTAGAGAGGCGACGTGGGCTCATGATCGCGTTTTATGGGTTAATTAACGGGTGGGTGATTGGGTATGAGTTTTAGGCCTTTTAATCAGTTTTAGGCTTAGTTAATATAATTAGGTATTTTTTTGGGTAGAGTTTTAAGGGTATTAGTTTTAATTAGGTATTTAATTAGTAAATTAATAAATTGTGCTTAAATTGTTTAGGCTTTTAATTAGTTAATTAGTGGTAAAAATTAATTGATTAAATTATTTAGGTGCTTCATTAATCTATGTTTGAGATAAAAATAAAGACGGACGCGCTACTCAATTAATGCTTAATACTCTACGTAAAATGCGGTGTTATTATTAAATTGCTTATTTATGCCTGTATTTATGTTTTATCGCTGTATTTTATTATAAAAATCCCTAAAAATTATTTTACAAAATTAGTCTAATTTTATGGTTAATGGCTGGACGGGAGGGTCAAAATTGGGTGTCAACAGGGTTCAGCCGTGTGGTCCATACCCATGTACCGTGTGGGGCCCCTTTCCCTTTCCTTGTATATTTGATAAATATTAGACTTAGGTTTGTACCTTAATTAGTAGTGTAATATTACCATAATTGTAAAGTTAGTCTTCAAATAAAATAGAAATTTCTAAATAGAATAGGAAGAATATCTTTCTTGTAACTTGTATATATATTTATTAATAAAAATAATCAAAGGATTATTTCTTTAAGGTTCAAATTTAATTGTCTCAAGTTGATTGCCATTTAAATTGAAGTTTTAAAATTAGATATACGAATCTGAAGTTAGGTGTGGACAATCCTAAGGCCAAACTCATAGGTATGAAATTTCTAATTTCATATCTGAAATTTTCTAACTTCAATCTCATAAGTTTGAAGTTGATTTTAAACATTGAATATTTTATAATTTTCTACTGCTATAGCTTAAATTATAGCAGCCTTCCTAGTGGTTCTCAATCTATGCACTTTCCCTGATTCAACCTCTTTAACAGAATGTAATAAGTAGTTACCATATTAATTGCCACATTCAGCATCGTATTGGCCGATTCTAAAAATGTTACTCACCTTATTATATAGATTGACATAAATATTTCAATGTAAATACTAACCTATAGTTGTTGTTACGTGAACTAAGTACTCCAATTGTTAAATATTGGAGTACTTTAAATGCTCCAATACTAACAACGATGGGGTGGAAACCAAGAACGACTCTTATCTATTTTAAATGCTCCGATAAATAAGCAAAAACAAATGTTTTGAACTAATATTATATATTAAGAGCTTATATTTTGTCAGTTTTGCGTACGGATTACTGTAAAAGGAAGTCCGACTTCAAGTTATGTTGACCTAGGAAACTCTTCATATCAATTTTAATTTTAACATAGTTTGAATTGATATGAAATTTAAAAATAAAAATTGTCATAATGCTATATGACTATTTAACTTTTTAAACCATATGGCGTTAAAATGACATAATATTTGTGCGGCTACAAAACTTGTCATTATTGGTAAAACGAAAAATATTGTAAACTTAATTGTTTTCAAATGTATTTGTCATTCTTATTGGAATTGACTAAAAAAAAAGTGTGTCACATAAACTCACACCAAAGACTATTATGGTAACCTAAAATACAAAATAAAGAAAATAATGTAATAAGTTAAATTGCATTGATTGGTAGTGTAAATATCCACTAAATAACTATAATTATTTTACTGTAAACTCAATTATTATTGTATATTAACTTACGGTTATTGTAGGAACCCATAAATTTTGAATCTGACTATATTACAATTAGGGACGGAATCGGGTAGCTGTGCCGAGCCCCCTTTACGGAGAAATACATCGTATATACTAGGTCTAATAATTTCTTATTATATATAATAGACGTTGAATCACCTCGACTTCTTTGTATGTTTACTTTTTCACATTTTGAACCCCTTAGTGAAAATCTTGATTTCACCACTTGTTACAGTGTTAGTATATAATAACTTAAAACTCATTAATCAACGCTCCGGTAAAACTTAATCACACCAGTGTTTACATTATGATTTTAGCAATAAGAAAATGTATTTAGGCATGTAGTAGGCATGATTCATTGACTTAATACTATTCCGTATAACATCACTACTCCTTCCTATTTGGTTTTAATAAACTAAAGAAATTACATAGCAATTTGTGCATATGCATATGCATGTGTAAGCAATAATTTTACGCGGGCATGGTGTATATTTTTAGTTCTTCACTGCAGTCAAAGTGTTATCATCTATTTCTATTCTAAAGTTAATTAATTTCTCAATGGTCCCAATATTGACCCCACGTGTCCTTCTTTATAACCAGCTCATCCATTAATAATAACATCAGGAAAAAAAAAAAACATTGTCCGCATGCACTCAATTGGCCATGATAATGGAAAATGGCCAAGATCGAATCGCCAATGCAGAGCGGGTTACTTGAAATAAAGGAGGCCTCATAGCGTGGTAGTGGTCTAACCTTTAAAACCAGTTGAGTTACCATGATTAAATCCTTCACAATCTTATCGGACCGGGATGTGGGGGCTCCTGGGGTGGGAGATCCACCTTTTGGAAAAAAAGAAAAAAAAACACATTTATGTGATTGATTGATTCATGCGGTTACTAGTTACTACAACTTTTTCCTTAATTTTGGTAACACTAATAAGAACTGTAATTAATTATCAATCAATCAATTAGGTCCTTCAATTAAATTACTACTACCAACTACCAAGTACTATCATCATACTGTCTTCTCTTTCAGTCTTTTTTGACTCATTTCTGGCCCCAACTCTCGAGATATCATCCACAGTTCATACTATGATGCTTCCTTTACCCTACTTCTAAGTTCTATCCATATCCTTCAGTAGTTTCTTTACCTTTTGTTTTTGCAGCTTTAGAAGAAGAAAAAAAGAAAACCTTATTAAATATAAAGAGTTAAGTTATCTGCACCATCCCTGTATAAAATTTGTATATCATCAGGTTAAGTTCACTTACAATAATAGGTATAGATCTTTGTAGTAAACCTGATATGATAATAAAAAAAATAGACGAGTAACTTGATGCAACCGGTTAAATTGATATGATCGTGTAACAATTCTTTACACTTCAATGACTAGTTCAATGTAGGACGGCAATTTTTAGGAGCATAAATTGAGGGGCCATATTTGAAGATATTTATTGGCACCGTTGGGTAGCTCAACATAAATTAAACCATCAATACATTTACTCACCTCAAACTAACATTATGTAAAAAGGAAATAAATTATAAAGAATGAATTTTGGACTTAACTCAACCCCAAAAGTTAGCTTGTAGGGTGAGGATTGTCTAAATTCATATAAGTAGTCAATTTCTCATTCCCTTATCGATGCGGGACTCTTAACACTCCTGTTGACACCCAATTTTGTTCCTTCCTTTCGATTAATAATCAATAAATTAATTTTTTTTTAGAATAATCTTAATAATTTTAACAATAATAATACATGCATTATCACATAAATACATAAATAAGTAATTCAATAATGACATCTCAAGCATTAAGCACTTCATAAATATTATGTCCGCATTTAGCATTTTAATAATAATAAATACATAAATAAATAAACAATTTAATAATAGTGTCGCATCAAGCATTCCTTAAAATTACATCCACATTAATTAATACCCAAAGCAATTTCATAATTATTATTTGCAATTGAAACTCCCCTCTAATTTAATTTTATATTTAACATCGCAAAGTATGCACAATAAATAAGATTTTAATAACAGCGTCGCATTTGTAAAACATTAAGCAATCCTTAAATATCATATCCGCATTTGTCATTTTAATAATATTTAAAGCAATTTTATAAATAATTTAAACCTCACTTATTTACCACTAATTAAATGTAATACTCAAAATTAATAAAAACACCTAAAATCATATAAAAACTAATACACAATTAATTAAAGCCACAACCCAAAACATTTCGCCCAATCCCTAACGGACCGACCCGCGGCCCAACTTCATCACCTAAGCCTCTTTATTTTTCATCTCCCTCCCCACACATCCCTAAACTCACTTCTAACCTAAACTCTAGCAACCATTCGAACTTATCATATTCCCTTCCAAATATCTCCCAAAATCAATCCTAAACCCTACCAAATCTTACCATAACAAAGATAAATACCGAAAATCAACTTACCATAAACAAATATCATACCAAAATCAAATCATTCATTAAACTTACCAATCTGGTTTACCTCAGTCATACCCAAATTAACACTCAAATCAGTACCATAATAAATGATACAAGAATCGTCTAGAATCAATCCAAAAATAACCTCAATCTCGCCCAAGATCTCATAACCAAACTTACCATGACTAAATCGCCTACGAATCGTACCAAATCAGTCCAAAATCGCGTCAATAGCTTACCAAATTTGGAACCCACAATTAGGAATATATAAATTGATCGATTTTCACATCATAAAAATATTCAATCATCAAAAAGATCAGTTTTTCGCATGGAAGAACCCCATTAAATTATCAGGGTAGAAATTAAAAGCAAATGAGAAGCAACTGGGAAAAGACTCGATAATTAATCTTCAAGCAGCCATAACTACAGGTTAAAACCCTCTTTTCATTCATTTCGCATAGCAATATAACCCCGAGTGAATCGACGACTTGATACTCTGTCTCGGTTCGCTGTCCGGAGAAGGTAAACCCAAATTTGGGCTAGACTTACTGTTCAAACTCTTAGAGGTCTGTATTCATATGTGGGCTAGACTTGCGTGAGTTGTATATATATTGTTGGCCAGTTGTACTACTGTGTTGTCGGGATATTCCCGTTTATATATAGCGGCAGCCTCATCGGCTTGCCTGTTTTTATAACATGAGTTTTCTTAGAGCTTCCGCTGATTTTTATGTGATGTATGGGTAGAAGGGGGCCAGGTAGGGCACCAGTCGCGGGCCCGGGGTTCAGGTCGTGACACCTTACCTAGAATCTCACATTAGTTTTGCAGACCATTAAAATAGAGTTAATGTTGACTTTACCTAGTTGACATTTAGGTGTCCTAAATCACCCAAATAACTTGTTGGCGACTCCGCGAACCCTTTAGCCTTTTAGCATTTAGCACCTTTTAGCAGCCCTTTAACATCTAGCATATTTACTTTTATTTTATTAACTTATTAAGCAGGATTCGCTGAGAATAATGTGGCGGTCAAAATAGGGCGTAACACTCCCCCGCGCTACCAAACTTCGTTAACTGGAGCGTGACCAATATAATTTGAAGGCCCAACATCGGTGAATAAATAATTGAAATGGGTCTGACTTTGATACCACGTAAAGAATGGATCTTTGACCTAACTCAACCTCAAAAGCTAACTTGTAGTGCAAGAATTGTCTAAGTCCATATAAAGAGTATATGTTCTCATTCCATTACCGATGTGATTCCATTACCGATGTGAGACTCTTAACATAAATAAATATATACAAAAATCATAGTTAGATAAGCATTACCTCATCCGACTATGTTTGGTTTGGACTTTTGGTACTCACTAGGGTTACAATTTTTAATCAACCCGAAATTAGTTACATAAATTAAAGGACACAACAAAAAAGTGACGACAAACTAAACCGTACAAACAAACTGAAGTACGAATAAAAAATACGTTAAACCTAAGATTCCAACGCTTCGTATATCACGACAAAGCATGGAAGTATTGCCCTTGGATTAAATACGTATAATTCCTCGAGATTCGAGTAGATACCTGCATAACCGGCTACAGAATCATATACGGCTGAGCCATCAACCGATAAGCTAGAACCAGAAGAGCCAGAACAGTTCTCCTCCTCCTTCACCGGAGAAGTCATTGCATCCTTTGACGTTTGCTTAACTCGTCCGACAATAACCCGACACACCAACATCGCCCTACGTCGGGTGCCATTACCGAGACAGTCGTGAGCTCGCCCGCTACTTGCAGTAGTGTGGACCCCAGTAGTCTTGTTTCCTTGGAAGCCGTGGCGTATGGTAGTGCAGACTCCACAGCCAGGTACGGAGCCGCACAAGCTAGACGAGCCGCGTGCGCCCAGGGAGCACGTAAGGCTCGTGCAGTAAAATCTAAGTAGCTCATTTCCATCTGCAGCGCATCTTGGATTTTTCTTGCCTGTAGCGACCGCGTGTATCTTTACTGCGTCCCTGCAGTCCTCGAACCGTTGGATCGTGCGTTTGGTGTTGTTGACTTTTAATATCCGTTCGATCTTGCAGATTGGATTGTCCTTCTTGAGCCAACTTGATTTGAAGATTATCTCCACTATGTTTCGACTTGAATCTTCCGGATCCAATTCTGACACTGAAAATATAAAATCCTTTAATTATAATTTAATTCAATAATACAGTTATCCTTTATATAATACTTACAATCTTCTATGATAATATTTTATTATAATAGCGAAGCTCCAAGCTTTTTTGGAATTAATTTTTCATGTCATATTATATATTATGTATAACAGTATTTGCTTATAGCCGTAAAAAATGATCGGACAAATGACACCATTATATAAAAGATTGAAAGTAATTCACGACATTATAAATTGACATTTTGCTTTTTTTTAGAAACGACAAGTGTACAATCAATAAACTGTGTCTTAATTCCAAATCTATTGCAATCAATTATATGGGTCTCACTTCTAGTTGGTAAGCTATCAAATCTTAGTACTGGCCAACCAGCAAACAGCAATAGGTGTTAATGTTATTAACTAATTAGAATATTAGATAGGAATAAGTTTCTCCAAATATTGATAATTCAAAGACAAGTAGTATCTCAGTAGAAAAGTTTCGATTCTTCTTATGTGTGCATTAAGTTTGCTTTAAACAAAAGAAAATAATCTTCAACATTATAAAACCAAAAACAATATTAATTTTAGTAGGAGTAATTTAGGGTGTCATACTGTCGGTGGGGCAGATGATAATAAATAAAAAGAAAATAAATATGTCCAATTAAATTTTTCCTCCACGTAAATCGTAATAGTGTACAGTTCTTATCGATTTTATGAATAGGTAGTTGGAAAATGTTACTAGATGGTCCTTTAAATATTCAAGTGGTGTATATATACTATATAGTACAGTGACTGTTCCGCAAAAGAGGCAAGAATTAATTGGGGGTTCAATCAATGTATCACAAAAATATATTTAACATTTAATCAGTCTCAAACATTTTTGGGTCTTGTTCTAATTCGTAAAAGTAGATCCTTAATTGAGTTAAGACCTGCGAATTATGAGCATTTACAGTAAATTATGACTAATACTACTTAATAAAAAATGAAAAAGAGACTTTAAAGTTTTTTGTTTTTCGGAGGGGTCTGTGCGGTAGCACACCTCGCATGAGTCCAAAGACGGCCCTTCATTCAACGTACTTTATATGAAAAAAAATCATGTTTTTTGAAGAAAAGTACAAAGTCCCTTGGCTAAAATGCATTAACAATTCCGTTTTGCATCCACTAACACAATTTGAACCTTGGCTAAAACAATTCAAAGCTTAAATCTTGTCTATAGCTTGTCTCCTTTTACAAGATTTAAAGTATGCTTTTTCAAGTTAAATATGAGCAAATTGAGAAGCAATATGATGAATTCACTTCTATTCCTAGAAGTAAGAAACTTTTTTAAGAAGATATCAAAAAAAAAAATAGAGGAGAAGGTCGATCAAATGCTAATTAAGGGTTTAAGTTATATAAGTTGATGACATAAACTTTTTTGTACTATCACTAAATTTTAAGTTTTAGCATATTATAAAAGTTAAATTGCTGTATGTTTCAGTTTAACAATATCACTTCTGAAGGAAGGTCATTTGTTATATATTTTTTAGATAACTTGATGGTATGAAAATTAGTATGTACGAGTAAAGTATATGTAAAGAATGAATCTGGGTCTGACTCAACCCCAAAAGCTAGCTTGTAGGGTGAGGATTGCCTAAGTTCATGTTCTCATTCCATATCCGATATGAGACTCTTAACAATATAAACAAAAAATTAAGAGCAACTTAACAAGATTACCAGCATGACTAACTGCTTGATGATGTTCCAAGCTCTCAATTTTGGGGAAAACTTCTCCACATTCAGGGCATGCACATATAGTTGACCTTGGCAAAGGGTACCTATAATTTTTTATTTTAATTTCACTCATTAATACATACAGATAATTACAAATAAATTTATAAAAAAAATGTAAAATTGAAAATTAAAATATACCTGCTAGGATCAACTATCATGTGACACTCATAACATCCAGATAGCTTTCGGAATTGCATTCCTCTTGAAGAAGTGGTGTACGTGGAACTAGCACTACCGTTAGATCTAGCAAGAGACGTCGAACTCGAAGATGATGGACCATGATGAGAAGTTTTACTCTTGCTTAGAAGACGAGCTTCTTGGCCTAAACTGCTACTTTCTGGGGAATTATCAGCTCTATGTACAACTCTTGTGTTACCATGTACAACATCCCTGATATTGAAACATAATAAATTATAATATCATTATTTGATAATAATTTAACTTTAAATTTTATCTTTTACGTTTAACGACATGATCTATAACAACACAAATATTTTTGATTTGTTTTTATCTCTTAAATTATGTGTCGAGTCAAACTACATGACATAAACTGGAATGAAGGGAGTAATAATAATAATAATAATTTTTTAATTACAATATCGTAAAATAACTAGAAATTCACCTATAAAATTTGAAACTTGTAATAATGATTATTTTTCAATTATAGGACCATAAAATGACCGATAATGTTCATACAATTCAACATGATACATAATGCTGTGTTTGAATCATAAGAAAAGAATCAGGGTCGCACATTGTTGAGACGTAATATAATTAAAGAATTAATACCTGAAACTACATATGGAACTGCAGGAACTCAACTTGGAATAAGCTCCAGCAGCAGTAGTAGAAGGGTTCTTGGAAGCAGGGTCATGAACAGTTGAGTTTTCAATTTGTTTGCAAGTCAACAAGTTCTTGAATTGATCCCATGAAGATGGTTGCTTTTGTTTCTCCTTGTTCTGTTTTTTCCTCCTCTTAGAAGGTTGATTTTTTTGGGTATTTTCTGATGTTTCTGGTAAAAAAGTTAAGAGTGTCATGAAAAGCAGAGAAAGAAAATGAAAATGAGTGTGAAGTTTCTAACTTTCTCTATTACTCTGAATGTAAAAGAGTGAAGTTTCTTTCTTTTTATTAATGGAGGGATCCAAGAAGGGGTGGCAAAAAAGTTGGGCTTCTTTACTATCTACTCCCTCTACTGTATTTAATATTCTGTTTGCTGCTTCTTAGCATAAAATAACCATGTTGCATTTGTCTTTTTGTGTTTGTTGTATTGGGCTCCTTATTAATTCGGGGTTATTGTTTCCTATAGAACTTTTCATACCAGTAATACTCGACTTAAAGAAAGTTTATTCATCTCATCCGGACATGTAAGATTCATTAAACAAAAAAACGTTCTCTACCAAAAAAATTATATATTCAGAATCCGAAATTTTTTATTAAGGAAGGAAGGATTAATCTAGATTCGTGCCGGATAAGACCTATTAAAGGGCGAAACACTTCCCATTAGAACTTTTTTCATATTAGAATGCGAACCCAAGACTAGGGCTGCACAAAAAATGGACCGGATCGAAAATAACCCCTGAACCGAACCGAACATGACCAAATTTTTCAGTCCGGTCTTCGGTTCTACGTTTTTGAAAATTCGGTCCTCGATCCGGTCCGATCCGGGTTTTTTTACGGTTTTTAGTGTATATTGGACCGGACCGAATTTTTCAATCCGGTTTTCGGTCCGACCTTTCTGGATTTTCGATCCTCGGTCCGGTCCAGCGGTACGAGAATTTTGTGCAGCCCTACCTAAGATCATTGGTTAAGTATGGTGAGACATCCCACCGCAACTGTTGGTGGTATATATAGATTTGTCCCTTTTATTTAGCTTATATATACCTTGATTAATCTATGCTAAATCAAAGTGATTTGCCCTTTTATTGATTTAATCTCGACCTTTAATTAGATTTGACTTTTTGATAAGACCAATTTAATTGATAGTTGATCAACTATGGTGAAGTCTACACTATGAAGTGACTTAAATGTACACATTCAACTTTAAAAATGTTCACTGTCGGCTTAGGTTGATTTCCTTTTAAAGTATTGCATTAAATGTAATACACGCACACTAGAGGCAACTTCAGTTAATACTTCTTTCCACTTTTGTTTTCATTTAATAAATCACTTTAAAATACTTTGACGGGCAGATTCATGTAATTTAACTTGTATACGATATTTTTATACAATGAGTATGATTTATAGCTATTACTATTTATAGCTATTACTATTTATAGCTATCCTTTAGGTGATGTGATGTTATAATTTTTTTACGTTGTCAATATATAAAAATAGTGACTTGGTCTCAATAATTACTCATGAATCGGCATGCATTCTGTGCTTGAAGGGTAGACCTCACATGTGGAACTGTAGGTACGAAGGCTAATTAACTTGGTTGTGTTGTTGCTATTTTGGTGCACGGACGGATATACCATATTCCAAGAGATGTTACGTGACATGCTTACTGATTAGTATTTAGCTTTGTTACCTTACTTCCGTTGTAAATTTATTAAATGTGAATTAAGTTTATCTCATTATTTATGACTCGAATAATTTGGGGTTTCGCACGTCGGAAACGTCGTTTCTACACACGTACACACGTAGTATCAGATATCATAAATTTTACTAATGAAAGAGATATTGGTACGTAAATGACATGTTTGAGACATAGAATGATGGATGGTTATTGGTCAAATGACAAGTGTTCCATGTTGGTAAACGAATGAAGAAGTGTGCGAAGTGTAAAATGAAACAAGTCGGAAATCGTCGCGGAGCCGTGAAGGACCGCAGCGCATCCTCGTCGGAGTTGCGGCGCCGGAGAGCCGCGACGCCTCCAGCCAGAGCCGCGGGTCTAATTGGGCGTCACCTACTGGAGCTCAGGCGTCGCGGCGCCTCCCAAGCAAACTTTACATGCAGTGAGGTCGACGGAAGATGAAAAGTTCCTAACTTTTGGGCTGGTTTTGGAGCATTGAACCTCCATTACTTGGCACTTGAATTTAACCATTATTTGGCTGAATTGTAACCCCTCAATAAGTGTCATTACATGGCTATTGAAAGTCATTACTTGGCTAGTTGGTAGGTCCTCTTCATTACACTATAAATTGAGGCCTTTGACTCAATTGGAAGAACACACCAAAGTTCATATTTCTGATTTACTTCTTCTCTAAGTTTTCTTTCACACACTCAAAGGTTCTTCTTTTAGTATACATTTGAGTTTTCTTTGCTCATTTGTTTGTTGTTGTTTTATCTTGGGAGATAAATTGCCAATTACCGTGAAATGATATATACAAGGCAATGTTATCTTAAGGACAAAGTGCTAGCAAATTTTCTATTGTAATTTACCTTTTGTTCTTGTTCGAGTTTGTAATATTTATAACAGTTGATTACTTTCCGTTCCTTATAATCATCATTATACTCACAGCTTATGTCTGAGCATAATGCAGACATAGGCGGGTTATGTGGGTTCGTTTGAACTATTTATATATACAAAAGAAATCAAGAAGTGTAAGTATAATGGAGTAATATAAGATTATACTCAATTTAAAACCCGCTAAGTTTTTAAAATTTTGAATTTACCTGAACTAATAGTAACCAACTTCCTTATACTATCTTGATAGGGGAAAGGAAACAACAGAAAAATAAAAACATTCACACAATGCCCTCGAAAAAATGCATAATTTTAGTTTTTTTTTTGCTTAGAAAAGATCAAGAATCAACACCTTTGAGTGTAAAAGAAGAGCCTTTCAGAAAGAACAAATTAAAGTCATTTTCCATATTTGACATTATCTTTCACTACTTTATAGTATATGACATATCGTATTATCTTATGGGATCTGTCTCAACTTTTGGAAGCTTCTTATTGTTTATATATACGCACTTAATTTCTTGTATGCAGTACACATTATTTTCCCACCCAAAAATATTTAGCGATTATTTTTACTGACTGTCGGTGGAAAAAACTTAAATAGTAGTGTGAACATACGAAAAAATTATAAAGTTTTTCATTGTTTCAATGAGAACATGTTTTTCACCATGCGTTTTTTCAGTGATTTTCCAAAGAGGTGGTTCGATGAAAATTAGGTCAAAAAATCATATTTTATAACACAAAATTTTCACTGAATTGAAGTATTAAAATCAACTGATAGGACTAGAGTCCTTAATCCCTTTTTACACCAATGTTGGGCCCGTGCTAGCACTGGCACTGGCATCTAGTACTTTTAACCTTTTATATGGGATCACTCTCAAACTTTTGGAAGCTTCTGATTGTTTATATGTACGCACTTTCTCGTTAGTTTTGGAATGACTAGTCAATTTGAGCCTCATAACACATGGTGGGCTTGATCCAGATTCCAAGAGTTAGCAAAATGAGAATTGGTAAATGCCAAGAAAATTAAGTAAACACTAACAGGTGACTCACTTTTATGAATGAATAAACATATCCATATAGGTTCCTCAATTTCAACAATTGCTTCTATCTTTTCAGCTCATACTACCAAAAAACATCCCTATTATAAGTTCACATTGTCTCCAATCTTTTTCGGCACTATAGTTTTTTAGGCACTTAGCAACATGTGAAATTGTAACATGCTTTGCCTTGACAAGTTGCTGTTTAAGTGGAGGGCCAGCAGATAAACACAAAAGCTAAGGAAAAATACTTACTAAATACTTGTTCCATAATTAAATACGTTATTATTACTAGTTTTTTGGTTATGTACTCAGAACATTCCGATGCAAAAAGCATTCCGTTTTCGTGAAAGATCTGAAGATCGATATGCGTGCTTCTTATAATTAACTTATTTGTTGATGGTAATTTAGTCATTAATGGAGTAGTTGATATTTTATTCCCACGTAACTTTGTGGTTTGGTCAATTGCTTGGAGTGTCTCATAGTCATTATAAGTATTTAATTATGTTCATTTTTTGCAGACGGTAAATCAATGAAATAATGTGCCGTGATTAGTAAATTCAGATATGAACGTGATTAGTAAATTCAAATATTGCGTATTAATTAGGAGTTTTTGCAACTGTAAAAAATAAACTACTCTTTTAGCTCAATTGATAAGCTTAGTGGAAAATTCATTTAGTTTTTGCTTCTTAATACTTATTTCATTTTGTAAATAAGAAGTCGAAGGTATAGCTCAGCTGAAGGTAATGTATTTATCTTGTTAAATTTGAGTTTTACTCACAATTAAAGGTTTGCCTGAAGCATATTCTAAAATTATATTACATGATATATGAGTTTCTTTTGTAAATCATATACTACTAAAATTATATTATATGATGATTTTTTTGTTGTAAAATTTAATACAATAAAAGTTATAGCGGTTAACTTATTTCAAAATCAAGCAACAATAAAATTATCTCCTCCTGAATTGTATTGGTTACCAATTCATTAATTGAAGTATTAAAATCAACTGATAGGACTAGAGTCCTTAATCCCTTTTTACACCAATGTTGGGCCCGTGCTAGCACTGGCACTGGCATCTAGTACTTTTAACCTTTTAATTTTTTTTTTTTTTTATAATCAAGGTTTCCAGGCTTGCGTCTAACTACTTCACTAATATTACCCAAACGTTTTCGAGTTGATGGCACCGGTCCTTCAACAACATCACCAGTAAATCACGGGATGTGCTCCAGGTGGTTTTTTAGCCGCATAACCGATCAACGGCATGCCGCCAAATTCCCCAACATGCAGAATTGAATCATTTTTAACTCCTATTTAAAACTGTCAAGCCTAGAATTGAATCAAATATACCTTATATTCTAATTGATTTAAGAATAGTCTGGATAAACAGAAAATACAGTTTCCCATTATTGTAACCAATTTGATTACCAATATGATAGTCGGATGGCTCAACGGAATTGGTGGTCTAACGGCTCTTTAAGCAAAGGCGTTAAATATAATTAATAAAATTTATATATATTTATTTGTTTTTCTTTTTTTTTTTGTTTCGCTGTGATGATGTACGGATCATCTTGTACATATCTTAACTATATTCAACCATCAATTAGCTCTCACTATCGGAGGTATCTAGTAACTTTATCTACCAAACATTCGGTAATATTTTGTAAGGAGCATCATGATTTAGATAACATTTTTATAAGTTCTTTTCATCTAACACTCTATTATTTGTACTACTAACAATCAACTTTAAAAAATACTATAAAATATCCTATTTTTAAATATTAATATCGTCATCAAATTATTCTTTATTCATATCGCTTGTCTATCATGAAATTTGGTATTTATCTACATATCATATATTTCTTTAAATAGTCTCTATCATATTCCAAAAAATATGCCCAAATTAAGTATCTTTCTAATAACAATAATAATAGTAATCATATAATATACATTTATAATATTAAATAGTTATAAAAACTTGGGGCCCTTAATTTGTGGTGGGGGTGCTAAAGCAACCACTTTAGTTGCTTCCCCCATGAGCTGGCGTTGATGATAGTATTATAATGTTTAATTGACAAAATAAAATTACGTGACTTTGATGAGAAACCCTATAATTATTTTTGTAACATTTACCCATAACAACTACTACTACAACAATTTGTGTAAAGGGGCAGTTCGGTGCACTAAGCTTACGCTATGCGCAGAGTTCGAGATTCGGGAAAAGATCCAACCACAAGGATATGTTGTACGCAGTTTTATCTTGCAATTCTTGAAGTAACTCGAAGACAAAAGGTCTTATAAAGCAAAATGAGGCTATGAAATTTGAAGAAAAATAAATGAGAAAAAGAGGCATGAAATTCCATTCCCATAAAATTCCTTAACCCCCACCCCACCCGGCTCCAGGATATTGGGCCTGATGGTTGTGGCCCGGTGGTCGTGTGCCCAGGCTGCTGGGCCGGTGAAGTAATTGGCAGTTGGGCCGCAAGCTCTGGGTACTGCTGGAGGCCCAGGCCCCCTGTTTTCTCCCACTGCTGCCAAAAAAAAACACCAAGGGTAGTCTCCGCCATAAGGTCTGCCGAAAAAGAAAAACTTCGGGGGTTCGGGGCGTAGCCGAATTGTATGTGAGACAAAATTGGTCGTATACGAGGTGTATATCGACTTTGGGATACTCCTGCATTTTGCTGAAATTTCGAAACAGATAAACAAAGACATGGAACGGAAGGGGGCAACTTTTACGTTAACAAAGACAGTCTTTGTGTTTCAATATGTAATTTTGCTGAAATTTAGAAACAGAGAAGAAAAAAAACTTTAGGAACAAATAAATGGAACGGAAGGGGGCAGCTTAACAAAGACAATCTTTGTGTTTCAATATAACACGTGAAATTGGATGCCAGTCACAAGTTCCGGACAATCAAACGTCAATTGGAAGAAATTGGATGTTAGAGAACTAGGGTTAGCTTCTGATCTAAGATTGTATTTTCTCATTAATATAAATATATATAGAATGTACCACGTAGAATTCTAATACAATAATGATTATATTTTTATCATAATTGTACAACATCAATAATACAAATATATGATGAATATTCTAGTAATAATTACAATAGTTAGTGCACCCGTATGTTTAAAGCACAACTGCTTGAAAGCTTGCTTATTGGCAAGAGTTTGTACACTGACTAAAGTCTTAAATTTTGAACATTTCATCCCAACCTATGTTAGGGGTCGTCAGACTATATGTTGTCGTTGAGACATTTAAGTTAGGTTAGTGAATGCTCACTTCGCTCTTCAACTTTCATTCCCTATCTCAACATGTTAGACTGTGTTTGGATTAGCTTCTGGCAGAATTGATTTTGGCAGAAGTGATTTATATTTGGATGCAATAATGTAAAAGTGATTCTTATAATTGATTTATATTTGGATAGTTTTGATCAAAATTGATTTTGAATATAGAATTACCAAAATAAACATACATATAAATAAAAATATACATATAAATAGATGGAAGTATGTAAAGAAAAATTACAAATAGATAATAGAATTTAAAGTGCAATATCGTACTTAAATATTAGTAGAATATTATTACAATACTAATTTAAAGTGCAAATAGTATTTAAATATTATTACAATACTAATTTTGAATGTACTATATAATGTATTATATTAATAATATATTATAGAAAAAGGAATAATATTATACTTGATAGTTATTTTAAAAAGTACCTTGTAATCAATTTTCAGTTAAAATTGTAGAACACATTTTGTCGTATTTTTCGGGACTAGCTTCATTTAAATTCTTGGACTAGCTTCATTTATATTAATAATACATTATAGAAAAAGGAATAATATTATACTTAATAGTTATTTTAAAAAGTACCTTGGATTCGGTTTTCAGTTAAAATTGTAGAGCACACTTTGCCGCATTTAAAATATTAATAATATTCGGAGTATTTGAAAGAAGACAATAGAAAAAGGAGAATGATAATCCAAATGAGCTGCACTATTCTCAATCCTAAGTTCGAAAAAGGTCCTAAAATTAACAATAGCATACTCAAAACAGAACATGAGCAGTATATTTGATTTTTTTTAGTAATTATTTCTAGATATTTAAAGAGGGTAATGAAAGTTGTATATTTGAATATTTTTTTAGTAATTATTTCTAGATATTTAAAGAGGGTAATGAAAGTTGTATATTTGAATTTTTTTTATTAATTATTTCTAGATATTTAAATAAAGTAATGAAAGTGAATAGAGTTGTTGATGAAAATTAAAGAGGGTAATAAAGAAAAAGATAAAATTCAAATTAAAAGATCAGAATTGATTTTGACCAGCCAAATATATCAATTTTCTGATTTTCATGAAAGTAAGTACCGAGAAACAAATAATTCTGAGTATCCAAAAATTAATCCAAACATCACTTAATATATAAAATGTTGCTTTCTCCTTTTCTTAAGTACCTCATCCTTTTTTGGATGCGACTACCAATCATCTTTAAAGGTACATATGTAATTAATCCAAGTATTACCATATTTAAAGTGTCTTTTCATTGGAAAATCTACTAATTGATATTGAGGTGAAGATACTGTCAATTTGGAGGCTTATAATATTTATTTGGAAACTTAGCAAATATAGGAGTCCCAAACTTAAATGACCCAAAAAATGTGTAAGTGAACTAAAATAATTCAAAAAAGTTACATTAGTATCCTTTGCACAATGAATTACCGTGCAATAGGGGTATTTTAAACGTCTATAAATTTCTTTCAGATGGTTCCTCACTTCACTTTAAAAAATTCAAAATCGTCATTAACAAGAAAAAAATGAGGTATTTTGTTATGAACTTGAATTTCAGAATAAAGCGTTGTAGAACTCAAATCTAAAACTAAAAAACAACATTGAATCTATGTATTTTATTATGAACTTTCTAATTATATTGTTAAATACATTATAATCCTAAGCATGATTAATGTTTCATAGTGTCGAATTTCGAAAAAGTTGTGTTTTTCGCAATTTGTTAAATATTTGATTAGAAAAAATTAATTGCTAATTATTTTATTATAAAAAATAGTAACTACTAATAGTTTTTTATTTGTTAATTATCTAATTGTTAATTTATTTATTTGTAAAATTGTTTAGTCCATGTAATTATTAATGTGCTAATTAGTTATCTAATTTATGTGTTAATTTTTAATTATTAATTAGAAATATTTAACCCTTAGTTTAGGATTGAACATCGTCAGTTTGGGATTAAAACATCGTTAGTTTAATGTTCCTTTAATTGTAGTTAGTATAATAAGTAATTATGAATTATTAATTAGAAATAGTTAATCCTTAGTTTAGGATTGAACATCATTTGTTTTGGATTAAAAATATTATTAATATAATGTAATAGTTAATTGTAGTTAGTATAATAATTAATTATAACTAAAATAGTTAATTCTTAGTTTAGGATTGAATATCATTAGTTTGAGATTAAAAATATTATTAATATAATGTTTCATTAATTATAGTTAGTATAATAATTAATTATTAATTAGAAATAATTAATCTTTAGTTTAGGATTGAACATCATTAATTTATAATTTTTCGATAAAATATTAGTTAGTTAATGTAATTTCCTAATTATTCATAAAAATATAATACAACATAATTATTCTTATTCGCAAATTTAGATAGTTAATATAATTTTCCGAAAAAGGATTTGTTAGTTGTATAATTTTTTCAATAAAGGAATAGATAATTAATATTATCGGATAATGAATAATTTAAACATTATTTGTACAGATACGATACCCATAAATCCCAATGTTCAATCGGAGCCAGTTGGGAGTACAACATATAAATATCCCCGAGACAACGGAATTTACTATCCAGATCATTCATGTAGCCGAGTCGAGTATCCAACGGCCACAAGAGGTCAGACGTATGCATAATCGTGTTTTAGAGGCATGTATCAGGCAGTAGATAATCGTGGTCATGGAGGCGGTGGTGGCAGAAGGGGAGGTTGCAGAGGGGATGGCAGAGTAGGTGGCGGCAGAGGACTCCGTCTAGTAGATGAGCCCGATGAGCATGTTGTCGATCCCGCTCCAGTCCAATAACATCCATTTATTTCAGACGTCCCGTCGAATTCAAGTCGTGTCACGCCCCGACTTTTTCTAAGTCTTTACTTAGGGCGTGATGGCACCTGGACAATTATTTCCCACCAGGAGCACCATTTAATTCTCTTTATTTAGAAATTTGAACTTATATTCAAATGCGGAGCGATTAATAAAAATAACAATAAAGAAATCTGTTTATGACTTTATTAAAAACATAACGCGAGCCCATGCTCGTGCAAATATTGTTTATACATAGGCGTACTGACAAAGATTATTCTAAGTTGGAAGGGAGACCATTCCACACGGCATTTCCCGAGACACTGGAACTGACATCATGAACCTGACGAATACCAAGCCCGAAGCAATGGACTTGGTATGACAAGAGGCTGCGGAACGATCGCTAGCCTTGGCGTGGAGCCTTTCCTCTATCACGCTTTCATGAAACATGTTAAATAAAGAATCAGCCCTACCATCCAATGAGTGAGAACCTTACCTGCAATTCAAAGTAACACCACAATATTCCAAGTGCAATCACATTATAACGTAATAAGCATATTGCAAAAATATATCAGTTACAACATTTTTAAATATGCAACAACTCTCATAGGAAATTCTCGCTTAACTAACACTTCTTTTTATCTCGTATTATACGTTAAGACATTCCCTGTATTTCCACATATTTATTACATTTATATATTTGTGAACGTATTCACTTTTCATATTTATATATAGGTGAACATGTATTCATTTTTCATATTTGTTGCGGTGTGCAACCCGATCCATTATGTTTAAGTATTTGTGAACACGTATTCACTTTACGTTTTGTTGCGCGCGCAACCCGATCCATTATGTTTACGTATTTACTGACGCCAGATTCACTTTACGCTTTGTTGCGCGCGCAACCCGATCCATTATATTTACGTATTTGTGAACACATATTCACTTTACGCTTTGTTGCGCGCAACCCGATCCATTATGTTTACGTGATTTGTGAACGCGTATTCACTTTACGCTTTGTTGCGCGCAACCCGATCCATTATATATTTATATATTTATGTGAACACGTATTCACTTTTCATATTTTTCAGAAGATCGAATAAATAATATTCTTTTTCCCAACATTCTGTCATTCATACTTGTAACGATTATAACTTTTTAACCATAACTCCAACTAAGGTGTTTCTCAAGCGGAAACTAAGGTAAGACGGGGATCTTTCACTGTACCAAATTTCATTTAAAACTACTTTGGGTAACTAACACAAATTTATCCTCAAAACAGCCACATGAAATTGGTTTCGGCAGAATTTTTATTAAACATAACCCAATCTTAGAATA
Organism: Przewalskia tangutica; assembly: GCA_029844215.1. Taxonomy (NCBI): domain Eukaryota; kingdom Viridiplantae; phylum Streptophyta; class Magnoliopsida; order Solanales; family Solanaceae; genus Przewalskia; species Przewalskia tangutica. The sequence goes on along the minus strand of CM056736.1, from coordinate 102,858,451 downwards.
GTCATAACTCCTAATCTGTAAACCCGTTCAAGCCCCATAAAATCTCAAAACGACGAGAACAGAGAGCTACACGTCTCCATGTGAACCATCCTTTCATATTCTGTACCATTTGGTACAGTTTTACACTTTTATTCGCTGCCCTTCCTGGATCTCGATAGATCTGAGGCAGAAACTTTAAACAGCGATAACTCTCAATCCGTAAGTTGGATAGACCCCCGTAAGGTCTCCAAATATCCACAACAGAGATATATAGAACTTTCATTTATCACCAATTTTCATATTCCCCACGGATTAGTACAGTTTTACGTTTCAACGTCCTGCCCTTCTGAATTCCGACGAATCCGAGGCAGCAACTTCAAACTACAATAACTCTCAACTCGTAAGTCCGTTTTAATAACTCTTTATCTATATCTGTCCGTAACAGAGAGATTTACAACCATATAAATTTTCATAAAATTCTAATAAGTAAAACTCAATAAAAACAGTTCGTAATCATGCCTTTCCGAATTTCGGCCAAATCTAAGGCAGGAACTTTGAACTATGATAACTTTCTAACCGTATGTCCATTTTACCTCATTTTTTGTTCTATATGATCATAATAGATAGGTGTACCACTCTTCCGAATTTCATCAAATTCTAACAATTATAACTCAGTGAGAACAGTTCGTAAAGTTCATGACGCAACTAGTTGTCTAAACAATCAAAAGTTCAATATTTCTTTTCAACACTCAGTTCTTATTCTAACATGTATTGAACTTAAAATAAAGGATGTTACCAAGAATTTCTGAGTGAGAAAACTCACATTGTATGTGTGAAATGATTGTTATTCGGTTGCCAAGTTTACCCTCGCTTCCCTAGTATTTCTTTTATTGTTGTTTCTTCTTGCTTTCTTGTTTTTTTCTCCAGAATTTTCCTCTTATTCTTCACTTGTTTTTCCTGATTTTCTAACCTTTATGCTATGTACTTTGTTTGTGTGTAAATACAATGTATAGGTGGAGGTGATTATATAACTTATGGGAGGGGGAAAGCCAAAAGATTGAAGAGAAATGAAAAGGGGAAGGGGTATAGGGAAGGGACTACGTGCATGCTGCACTTTCTTCTTCTTTTTTTTGTTTTTTTGTTTGTTTTTCTTTTGTTTTTTTTTTGTTTTTCTTATTTTCATTTCATCTATCTATTTATCCAACTTTAACACTAACTCTATCCCAAGCAATTTATTCTTTGTTTGCTTATATATATATATATATATATATATATTTATTAACCCAACCACAACTATATATTATTATTTTTTTTTCGGATTTTACATTCTCTCCTCCTTAAGCAACATTCGTCCTCGAATGTGAATAAGGTCGTAACATAATCACATGGACACAATAATAGCATAATCACATAGACACAATAATGTTTATTGTTATTGTCACAAATTTGGGGCTTTTAACACTAACTCTATATCCCAGACAATTTATTCTTTGTTTGCTTATATATATATATATATATTTTTTTATTAACCCAACCACAACTATATATTATTATTATTTTTTTCCGAATTTTACATTCTCTCCTCCTTAAGCAACATTCGTCCTCGAATGTGAATAAGGTCGTAACATAATCACATGGACACAATAATAACATAATAACATAGACACAATAATGTTTATTGTTATTGTCACAAATTTGGGGCTTCACATTCTCCCTTCCTTAAGAAGCATTCGTCCTCGAATGAGAATAAGGTTGTAACACATGCCTATAGACACGCAAATGACACACATATGATGTATTATGTAACGCATTTTTTTTATTACCTTAGTCAAATAGGAATGGATATTTGACTTTCATCGCCTCTTCGGCTTCTCAGGTGGCTTCCTCGGTGGAGTGGTTCCTCTATAGGACCTTCACGGAAGCAATATCTTTATTCCTAAGACGCTTAACCTTCCTATCAAGTATTTCCACCGGAACTTCTTCATATTGAAGCTCCTTATTAAGAATTATCTCCTGGGGAAGGATGACGTGACTTGGATCGTGCAAGTATTTTCGTAACATTGACACATGAAATATCGGATGCACTTCTTCCAGCTCTTGTGGAAGTGTTAATTCGTAAGCCACATTCCCAACTCTTCGCAAGATCTCATATGACCCAATAAACCTTGGGCTCAATTTACCTTTCTTACCAAAGCGCATCACTCCCTTCATTGGGGACACTTTTAAAAATACTTTCTCCTCTCGAATTCAAGATCTTTTCCGATGATCCGCATAGGACTTATGACGGCTATGAGCTGTTTTGATCCGCTCCCGAATCATCTGTACCTTATCATTTGTTTCTTGAATGACTTTAGGTCCGAACAGTTGCGTCTCACCCACCTCGAACCATCCAAGTGGAGACCTACATTTTCGTCCATATAATGCTTCAAACGGGGTCATTTGTATGCTAGAGTGAAAACTATTGTTGTAGGCGAACTCAATTAGACATAGATGGTCCAACCACTTCCCGAAAATCTAACACACAAGATCGCAACATGCCCTCGTTGTTTGAATTGTTCGCCGACTTGCCCATCTGCTTCATGGGTGGAAAGTCGTGCTTAACTTAAATTTTGTCCCGAGACCATGCTGAAACTTTGCCAAAAGTGAGGTGAATCGGGAACCCCTATCTGAAATAATTTGTAAAGGAATCCGTGTAACCGCACAATCTCCTTCAAATAAATCATGCGCATCTTGGTGCGCGATCGTAGTCTTGACTGGTAAGAAATGGGTGACTTTGTAAAGCCGATCAACAATCACCCAAATAGAATCATACCCTTCTCGAATTTTCTGCACTAGCCACAAAATCCATATGAATCGCCTCCCATTTTCACTGGGACTCCAATGTCCTGAAGTAATCCGCCAGCTTTTTATGTTCAATTTTCACCACGACATATAAGACATCTCCGACAAACTCCAACGCCTTTCTTCATCCCGTCCCACCGCATTTGCCTTGAGGTCTTGATACATTTTTGTTGACCACGGATGAATGGAATATCTTGTGTTGTGACCTCATCTAAGATCTTCCTCCTTAGATCCTTTACCTTAGGAACACATAACCTACCCTTATACCGGGCGGTTCCGCCATTATCTCCCAATGTAAATCGTGAAGGTTTTCCTGTTGGATCCTCTCCCAAATCCAACAAACTTCAGATCCTCAAACCGACTTTCTTTTATTTACGGGCTAAGCGCATCACAGGTATCATGTACCACCACCCTACCTTCACCGATCTTAGTTAAGCTAACCCCGAGGTTTCCCAATCTTTGTACCTCACGAACAATACCCCTCTTTTGTATTGCCAAATGGGCCAGGCTGCCCATTAATCTCCTACTGAGTGCGTCAGCCACCACGTTGGCTTTCCCAGGAAGGTAAAGAATACTAAGGTCATAGTCCTTAAGCAACTCTAACCATCTTCTTTGTCGGAGATTCAAATCCTTCTGCGTGGTTATGTACTGCAGACTCTTATGATCTGTAAATATGTCCACATGCACACCATACAAATAATGTCTCCATATTCGTAAGGCAAACACCACCGCAGCTAATTCCAAGTCATGAGTTGGGTAATTCTTCTCATGTATCTTCAATCGTCTAGATGATACGCAATAACCTTTCCAAATCGCATCAAGACACATCCTAACCCAACTCTGAGGCATCGCAATAGATCGTGAACCCTTCGGTCCCGATGGTAAGGTTAGGATCGCGCAGAGTCAACAATTCTTTTAGTTTCAAAACTTGCTTCACATGCTTCGACCATCGGTACTTAACCGCTTTTGAGTCAACCGGTCAAAGGAGCGTGCAAGACTAGAAAAACCTTTACGAATCTTCTATAATACCCCACCAAACCCAAGAAACTTCTAACCTCTGCCGAGTGGTCGGTTTGGCGATTCTTCACACTTCTATCTTCCTGGTCTACCATAATTCCATCCTCGACACAACATGGCCCAAAAGGCTACCTTTTCCAACCAAAATTCACACTTTGAAAATTTAGCATATAGTTTCTCTGTTTCAAGACTTGAAGCACTACCCCGATGCTCTTCATGTTCTTCAATACTCTTCAGAATTAGGATATCATCTATGAACACGATCACGAACAAATCTAGGAATGGTTTGAAGATTCTGTTCATTAAATCCATAAAAGCTGCTGGGGCATTGGTTAACCCAAAAGACATGACCAAGAACTCATAATGGCCGTATCGGGTTCTAAAGGCTGTTTTGGATATATCATCTGGATTTATTTTCAGCTGATGATATCCCGAACGGAGATCAATCTTGGAAAAATAGCTAGCTCCCTGAAGTTGGTCAAAAAGATCATCGATTCTTGGTAATGGGTATCGGTTCTTGATCGTGACCTTATTGAGCTGCCGATAATCGATGCACATTCGGAGCGATCCGTCTTTCTTTTTCACAAACAGGACTGGTGCACCCTAAGGGGAAACACTAGGCCTTATAAAGCCTTTATCCAGAAGATCCTTCAATTGTTCTTTTAACTCCCTCAATTCAGCTGGGGCCATTCGATATGGAGGAATAGAAATGGGTCTTGTGCGGAATTAACTCTATAGCAAACTCACTTCTATCCTAGGAAGGCCGGAAGATCTTCAGAAAAACCTCGGAAAATTTCGAACAATAGGAACATCATTCACTGCTGGGGATTCTTTTTGGGTCTCCACTATATTAGCCAGATATGCATACTCCACTCTGTGACTTCTCAATAACTTTTGAGCCCCAAGGTAGGAAATAAACTGACCTGATGATATTCCAATCCTACCCCTTATAACAACTTCTGGTTCTCCGGGAAAAGTTAATCTCACTATCTTTCGCCGACAATCTAACATGGCATAACATGCCGACAACCAATCCATACCCAAAATGACGTCGAAGTCTACCATATCAAGTAGTACTAGGTTCACCATCGTTCCTCGCCATTCACTTCTAATGGAAATTAGTTACCACGAGAGGCCCAAATTGAGGCCCCTACTGGTGTCATAACCTCAAAAGGTTCACTTAAATAAGAAGGTTCTACGTGTAAATTCTTAGCAAAGCCCATTGACACATATGAAAATGTAGAGCCGGGGTCGTATAATACAAATGCAGGAATACTCGAGACTAGCAAAATACCTGTGACCACCGCATTAGATGCTTCTGCCTCATTCCTCTGGGGCAAAATGTAGAGCCGATTAGAATTGTTGGTTTGTTGACCTCCCTGACTCTGGCGGGGTTGGTTTCCCTGATTTCCCCTGTAGGCAGCTGTGGTTGCTTCTGACCTCCCCTGAATAGATTGAGTTTGGGTCCTCTTCTTGCAATCCCTGGCATAGTGGCCTGACTCTCCACAGTTATAACATGTCTTTGTTAAGAGCCGACATTCTCCAGTGTGTTTCCTTTGACAAATCTTACAAATCGGTTTGTCACCTCCTGTGTTAGGGTTGGTGGCCTTGTCCTTGCTACCTTGGTAATTAGACCAACTGTGCCCCTTAGGCTTGAAATAATACTGGCCCACAGATTGGTTCGGTCCTGAAGATCCCTTACTAAACTCCTACTTCTGATTTTGACTTTGGTTAAATGATTCTGACGTCCGAAATCTCTTCTGCGAATATTCTCTTTTTGCTTTAGCGAAACCTTCTACCCTCAAAGCCATATCGACAATCTGAAGATAAGTTCGATCGTTGGCTAACGTCACCACCTTCTCTGCTATGTTCGGGTTTAAACCCTCTTCAAATCGCTTGACTCTATCTATTTATGTAGGGACAACATGTGTGTTGTATGCCGATAACCTCACGAACTATGTATCATATTCTTGTACACTGCGGTCACCTTGCTTCAATTGTTCAAACTCCCGTCTGAGCGCATCCTTGCGCGTATTAGGCATAAATTTCTCAATGAATGTCGCTCTGAACCCTCCCCAAGTCATTGGTGGTGACATCGGGGGACGATTTTTCCTAAAATTCCTCCACCACACCCCTGCATCATCCACTAGTCGTGCGCCTACCAAGTTGACGCCTTGCGTCTCCACGCATCCCAATGTGAACACTAAGTCTTCAACTTCATCGAGGAATACTATCGGGTCGGCCTTGAGGTCCTTCCCTGAGTAAAGTGATTCTCTTCTCCTCATAAAATTTGCCCATAGCCTATCGTGCATCGCTGAGCTTCTACACTCTCTGGCCGTGGTGCAATCGCACCTGGTCCCCCGGGCCGTCGGTTCTCGTTCGGGCTAGCGACAGACACTAGGTGTGGGCGGAACCATGTGTGGAACTGCAGCTGTCATTAACTCTATGAGTCTATCTAGTTTCTGTCCCACCATTTCTTGGGCCATTTGACTCTCGTTCTCTCCAACATTTTCTCCGCTCCATTCAGACACCACTACGTCAACTGGAGGTACATGAGCTTCGTGATGAACCTCCTCTTGAGCCCCCGGGATTTGTGAATTCACCATTTTCTGTAAAGACAAACACACTCATATTTTAGAAGACGGAATGTCTACTCTAGCTCTTAATTTTTTTTTATAGTTCATAAGCATGCAACACCACAAGAAAACGCAGATTAACTAAACAATAATGACAACTCATAACTTGCATTAATAATGTTTCATTCCTCATATTTGAAAATATTTCATGACATTACAATACATCAGAGCATGTCATTCTATGTCATTCCCTATAGTTCTCTTACTCGAACATGCACCTACTACAACACGTTCTAAAGGGCTTAACCGCATAATTCGCCTATTCTGCTGATTGACATTCAACTCCCTGTGAACCTTCTTCCTTGCTTCCCTTTCCATTTCCCTCATTCTTTCCCCTACTACTATTACCTGAAATAGAAATTTGATCCAGGAACCTTCTGTAACATCTCCTCTTAGCATCTTTGCCCCTCTGAATGAGGATCGGAATTTTTCCGGGACAGAGTTGAATATTATCTGTAATATGACTCCAATCGGAAAGTTGAAGAAGGTTGGGTCGTAGGAACGCCTCTTCTGTCTACTCCTAAACAAATACGTACAAAGTTCGATTGTGTCGCACATATACTCGTTAAAATCATCTCCCGAGTTCATCTTACGACGCATGAATTTTTTCTGAGCTTGCATTTCCTTTGCCTGTTCCTCGAGTACTTCCCTCTTTGTTGGAACTCGTCTTATAATCACCATCTACACAACAATTATTGGTCAGTATAACGTTGTACAATCTTCTTCCTAACCCGAGTGAAAGATGTAGTACAAGAATCAAGTCTTGAAAAAAGACTCAAGATAGGCACGAGAGGAGTATGAAAGAAGGGAAACTTTAGGATGTTATTCCGTTCACTTATTACTAAGGTGGCGCGCACACCGTCGCAATAAGTAACCGTTCGAACATCCGACTCGAAGAAACTTCCTAGAATCTCCTAACATGGTTTGACTCTGATACCAACTTGTCACGCACCGACTTTTCCTAAGTCTTTACTTAGGGCGTGATGACACCTGGACAATTATTTTCCACCAGGAGCACCATTTAATTCTCTTTATTTAGAAATTTGAACTTATATTCAAATACGGAGCGATTAATAAAAATAACAATAAAAAAATCTGTTTATGACTTTATTAAAAACATAACGCGAGCCCATGCTCGTGCAAATATTGTTTCTACATAGGCGTACTGACAAAGATTATTCTAAGTTGGAAGGGAGAACATTCCACACGACATTTCCCGAGACACTGGAACTGACATCCTGAACCTGACGAATACCAAGCCCGAAGCAATGGACTTGGTATGACATGAGGCTGCGGAACGATCGCTAGCCTTGGCGTGGAGCCTTTCCTCTATCACGCTTTCCTGAAACATGTTAAATAAAGAGTCAGCCCTACCATCTCAATGGTGAGAACTTACCTATGATTCAAAGTAACACCACAATATTCCAAGTGCAATCACATTATAACGTAATAAGCATATTGCAAAAACATATCAGGTTACAACATTTTTAAATATGCAACAACTCCTCATAGAAAATTCTCGGTTTAACTAACACTTCATTTTATCTCGTATTATACGTTAAGACATTCCCCTGCATTTCCACATGTTTATTACATTTATATATTTGTGAACGCGTATTCACTTTTCATATTTATATATAGGTGAACATGTATTCATCTTTCATATTTGTTGCGGCGTGCAACCCGATCCATTATATTTACGTATTTGTGAACACGTATTCATTTTACGTTTTGTTGCGGCGTGCAACCAGATCCATTATGTTTACGTATTTGCGAACGCGTATTCACTTTACGTTTTGTTGCGGCGTGCAACCCGATCCATTATATTTACGTATTTGTGAACACATATTCACTTTACGTTTTGTTGCGGCGTGCAACCCGATCCATTATATATTTATATATTTATGTGAACACGTATTCAATTTTCATATTTTTCAGAAGATCGAATAAATAATATTCTCTTTCCCAACATTCTGTCATTCATACTTGTAACGATTATACTTTTTTAACCATAACTCCAACTAAGGTGTTTCTCAAGCGGAAACTAAGGTAAGACGGGGATATTTCACTGTACCAAATTTCATTTAAAACTACTTTGGGTAACTAACACAAATTTATCCTCAAAACAGCCACATGAAATTGGTTTCGGCAGAATTTTTATTAAACATAACCCAATCTTAGAATAGTCATAACTCCTAATCTGTAAACCCGTTCAAGCCCCATAAAATCTCAAAACGACGAGAACAGAGAGATACACGTCTCCATGTGAACCATCATTTCATATTCTATACCATTTGGTACAGTTTTACACTTTTATTCGCTGCCCTTCCTGGATCTCGATAGATCCGAGGCAGAAACTTTAAACAGCGATAACTCTCACTCCGTAAGTCGGATAGACCCCCGTAAGGTCTCAAAATGTCCACAACAGAGATATATAGAACTTTTATTTAGCACCAATTTTCATATTCCCCACGGATTAGTACAGTTTTACGTTTCAACGTCCTGCCCTTCTGAATTCCGACGAATCCGAGTCAGCAACTTCAAACTACAATAACTCTCAACTCGTAAGTCCGTTTTAATAACTCTTTATCTATATATGTCCTTAACAGGGAGATTTACAACCATGTAAAGTTTCATAAAATTCTAATAAGTAAAACTCAATAAAAACAGTCCGTAATTATGTCTTTCCGAATTTCGGCCAAATCTAAGGCAGGAACTTTGAACTATGATAACTTTCAAACCGTATGTCCATTTTACCTCATTTTTGGTTCTATATGATCATAATAGAGAGTTGTACCACTCTTCCGAATTTCATCAAATTCTAACAATTATAACTCAGTGAGAACAGTTCGTAAAGTTCATGACGCAACTAGTTGTCTAAACAATCAAAAGTTCAATATTTCTTTTCAACACTCAGTTCTTATTCTAACATGTATTGAACTTAAAATAAAGGATGTTACCAAGAATTTCTGAGTGAGAAAACTCACATTGTATGTGTGAAATGATTGTTATTCGGTTGCTACAAGGGACCCTTGCTCCCTAGTATTTTTTTTATTGTTGTTTCTTCTTGCTTTCTTGTTTTTTTTCTCCAGAATTTTCCTCTTCTTCTTCACTTGTTTTTCCTGATTTTCTAACATTTATACTATGTACTTTGTTTGTGTGTAAATACAATGTATAAGTGGAGGTGATTGTATAACTTATGAGAGGGGGAAAGCCAAAAGACTGAAGAGAAATGAAAAGGGGGGAAGAGGTAAAGGGAAGGGACTACGTGCATGCTGCACTTTCTTCTTTTTTTTTTTGTTTTTTTTTGTTTTTCTTATTTTCATTTCATCTATCTATTTATCCAACTTTAACACTAACTCTATTCCAAGCAATTTATTCTTTGTTTGCTTATATATATATATTTTTTTATTAACCCAACCACAACTATATATTATTATTTATTTTTTTCCGGATTTTACAGGTCGACCGTCGACTTCTTACAGACCGTCAACACCTATATATACACCGACACAATTATTTTCATATTTACCCTGGTCTTCATCCCATCAGAGCCATAATGTGTATGTCGGTGTATGTGATGACATAAATTGGGGTTCATATGATGCAACAGTGTGTACGCAACGACCAATTCATGATGTACATGTTGACAAGGAGTTGCACTACGACTTATCTTTTATAGACTTCGATGATTTTCTTGCCGGGCGGTTTAGTGTTTAAAATACTTATTTTTTTAAAAGTTTAAATACTTATACTGATTATTTCATAATTTTCATGTCTTAGTATTTGTCGACATCTCCGACTTCAGTTCCATCTCCATCTCCAGCTCCAATTTCAGCCATTCACGATCGCATTTATGATACTACTTCAGATCCTACACCAGACCTCTATCAGGAGCCCATCAACACAGAAGTTTAATTATTTTTACCAGAAGTTAATGTATAAAATATAAATTAAAATTGATATTAATTATTTATATACTATTTCGGGTTCATCCTTCTGCACCCGTATCTTGATGAGGACGATGGCGTTGATCCCAATAGACCTGCTATTCTGAGTGTACCATCCTTACGTAATACCAAGAAGAAGCAGATTATTATCAAGGGCGCAAAGATGGGAAGCGAGAATGATCATGACTTAGATTATCCCTATTATTAAGATGAGCAAGGGGGATGAAGATGATGGTGATGGTGGTGGGGATCGTATGAGCCTTAGCCCTAATGTTACTCTAAAGTCTATCACATGTGAGACCCATTAGAGATTGTGCATGTGTAATTAAGTTATACAATTTAAATTAATATTATATTTTTGCATCTTTTTTTGAATGATAATTAGTTTTCTTAGTCTTTATTATCGTTTATTACTAACTCGTGCGACGTCCTAAATTACAACAACAACATATCCAGTGTAATTTTACAAGGGTATGGAGATGGTAGATTGTACGCAAACTTTACATCTACCTTGGTAGGTAGAGAGACTATTTCGAAAGACTCTCGTCTCAAGAGAAAAACATAAGCAAAAACAAAAGAAACGGTCAGACACAAACAAGAAATTTAAAGCAATATGAAAATGAAAGTAACAAAAGCGAATAAATCATGACAAAACATTATGAAAAAATAGAAACAGTAACTACCTTAGGTAATTAAGATAATCAAAGTACATGAAACAACAAATAGAAGTAGAAATCAAGGACATAGAACTATAAAATAATATTGCGCCTACTAGTATGATTGACAAAATTAATTAGAAAAAAAATCTCGACATATTCGAAATAAAGTAATGTCTTGACTAAACAATAAAACTCTTAAATCAAAGCCCTAAAAAGTAAAACACTTAAATCTAATGATAACAAGTTTCCAAACAAAATTTACTTCTGGCAATTTACAATTCCTAAAACGACGTTTCAAATATTTAGGTATTCTTGATGTATTGAGCCTAAACTAATGTTCGAATAAAAAACATCATGTTCTATATAAAATATTGAAATTCTGGAGTCTTGAGACATGATTAATCATTGATCAAAAGTATTAAAAAACGTGAATTTCAAATCTTTTGAAAGTATACCAACTAGTGGCAAAAATAAAATACCTCTATTGCGCAAGCTGTGCAAAAAGTACTAATATAACATTTTTTTTGGATTATTTTGATTCACTTCATCACTTTTTGGATCATTTAAGTTTCGGATTCATAAATATAGTAGGGGACCAATTTGTTATAGCTTTGTACATCAGTAAAATTTAAAATCTAATTTCTATTAAAATTAAATTTCATTTAAAATTTGGTTTGATCCTAAAGCATTTCTCTTCACAATAATATTTGATATTTTACCACTTCATATGCATATAAACATCGTAAATTTATTATATTGTAATACTTCAACACGCAGTATGTTAGAAAATAATCTAACTCAATGAAATGAATAAATAAACTCTCGTTCACCATATAATCAGGGCCGTCTCAAACATTTTGAGGACCCTATTCTAATTCGTAAAAGTGGGCTAAGACCTGCGAATTATGAGCTTTTACAGTTAATTTTGGCTAATACTTCTTAATAAAAAATAAAAAATAAACATAATTTTTTTCGTTTTTCGGGGGCCTGTGCGGTAGCACACCTCGCACGACGGCCATGCATATAACATTTAATAATAAAAAAATAAGATACAAGTTGAACTGAAATAAGTCTAGATCTAACAAGATTTGAGTAGACCCTTAATATGATATTGACCATGGTGGGATTGAAGTTAACTGGAAGTCAACAACCTTCAAGAGTCGTGGGGTTTTTCTGCTACTATTAAAAACTTACGAGGAATCTTGATCAAACACCTAAAATTAGAGGGGGCAAGTTGAATTTAGGGCCCATTTGGTACAACTTATTAAAAATAGCTTATAGAAGTAATCTTTTTCAAGTACAATTTTTATCAAAAAGTTGTTAGATGTTTGGTTGTCAATAAAAAGAATGTTTTTGTATAAAAACAAAAAAAAAATATTAGACCAAAAGAAGCTCTACTCCAATAAATCCAAATTTTAAGCTTATGAGATAAGTAATTATGACACTCATAAGCTCTACTCTTTTTTCGAACAAACACATCTAAAAATTTCATAAGTGCTCATTTTAAAAAATAAACACTTATGAATTTCCCATAAGCTCAACCAAACGGACACTTACCCTTTCGTAAATTATCTCCAAACTTAATCCCCCGAGAATACATCAATCCGTTACCCAAATATTCATTTACTTAAATTACAGTCCCTATATTGTAAGTTCCCCTTGAAGAACGTAAATTAGGGGGTGTATTCAATTAGGATTTTAAAAGATTTTTTTTGGAATAAAAAAGTCACGTGGTATTCAATTAAGATTTTTAAACAATCTAAAAAAGTCTTGTGATATTTAATCAAGACTTATTAGGATTTTTTAAACAAAGTGTTCAAATCTAGTTATATTCAATTAGGATTTTAAAAGACTAACAAAAAAATTTTGGTATTCAAATTTTTGAGATTTTCAAAGATTTTTTTAAAATATGAATTTTGGAGGACTTTTTAGGGGAATGTATAACTAACAAATCATATAAACAACCCAGTCTAACCTATCATACTTTTTCTCATTCTCAAATTTCTATTTCATATATTTTTTTTTTACTTTTATAAAAATATGGATATTTTTCTTACCTTCCCCTACCGCCCTAACTCCACCTACCCCGACCCCCCACCTCATCCTCAAATTTCTATTTCATATTTTTTGTTACTTTTATAAAAAAATTATTAAAAATATGAAAATTTATCTTACATCCACCTACCCCCTACCCCGCCCTACCCTCCCCCAGCCCTACCTCAATCTCAATTTTTTTTATAAATAATTTATAAAAATATGATTTTTTTTCTTACCTCATACCCACACCTACCCCCTCCACTCTACCCACACTTACCCCCTCCACCCCCACCTCATCCTCAAAATCGATTTCATATTTTTTTTACTTTTATAAAAAATATGGAATTTTCTTACTTCCCCTACCGCCCTAACCTCGCTTTACCACCCACCATCCTCAAATTTATATTTCATATTTTTTGTTACTTTTATAAAAAAAATTATTAAAAATATCAAATTTTATCTTACATCCCCTACCCCGCCCTATCCCCTCCCCCCGCCCTACCCCAATCTCAAAATTTTATTTTATATTTATTTTTACTTTTATAAATAATTTATAAAAATATGAATTTTTTTCTAACCCCCGTACCACACCTACCCCTACCCCTCCACCCTCACCCCCATCATTTAGGCCAATTTTGATCCGCCCATTTTAGTCCATGTAAATTTTGGGTGGATTGGACATTGATTCATCTACAACTTCAACACATCTTGACCCGCCCAATTTCCGTCCAAACGACCCATCTGCCACCTCTAGTTGTAGACTTGTAGTCGTCAAGCCATGTGAACAATTCAACTGTAGTAGAAGAAAACAGAAGATTTTTACATTTGTTTGTGCTATTTTATTTTACTTTGGTTGAACTATTTGATACTTTGGTTGAACTAATTGAGTTATAATTTTGTTGAACTATTGTTATTGTAATTTGGTTAAACTTTTTATTGTTATTTATATAATTAAGTAATATTTTAGATAATTAATGAGAAAGAATAGTTAATGGAACTTGAAATACTATATATTGTTATTTTAGAAGTATAATAACGACTTTTGATATATTTTACATTGAAAATTAGTGATGAAAAATTATTAAAAAATGGTGATGATGAGAGCAAAAGGATTGGAGAAAAAATTCATGTTTCCTTTCAAATTTTTATAAAACTTATGATAAATTTTTTAAAATTCAAACATAAGAAATATTGATTGTCAAAATAGTCTTTTAAAATTATAATAATCTTAAATAATCGTTTAAAATTCATAAGACTTATTTATCCTTTTTTTTTTAAAATCGTAATTGAATACATCCCCTTAATCCCCGCTTTAGGGTTCTTAGGGTTTAAACCAACAGAGAACTGAAGCTTATAGTGTACAACTTCCTTCGTTTAAAGCTTAAAGATTGAATTTTTACGAGCAATAAACACCAATAATGTCGATTAATAAAGTAGTTGATGAAGATTCAAATCAAAATATTAACAGTAGATTAACCTGGGAAGGTTGCAATGTATTGCTTGACATCAATGACGGTGACCGTTTGGTTTTTGCTCGTCTTACTGCTGCCTCGTAAGTAATTTCCGTTAAAGTTTATTTTTGCTGCATTTAGTTTTGTATTGCAATTAATTTGAAGTTGAGATATAGTTGATTGATTTTTGTGCATAAAGAGGCAATTGTTTTTTGCTTTTACTGGATAAATTGTTTTTTTTTAATTGACGGAGAGGTTGAATTGTTAATGCAGGACATTGAAAATTGGGAACAAGAAGTGTTCTCTTCAGCCTTTGATTGGTTGTCCATTCGGGTCTCTGTTTCAAGTGGAGTCTGGAAAAGAAGGAGCCATTTTGACTCGTTTTGTTCCAAATGCCGAAGGTATTCTTATGATTTAGCTTTTGAATTTGCTGTGAATTGTGTTACTCTTATGTATTACTAAGCTCCCTCAACATGGGTCGGTGGCCGTTTACTGGGAGTGCTTAGTATTGGGAGTAACTAATTGCCCTATTATGTGTAATGATATGTAATTATAATCTCTATTGGGAAGATATCTCTTTCCTATGTATGGATCATCATCATCATAGACTCTTTTCGACTCGGAGGAGCTAGCATGATTAACATAATTTTTACTTGATAATAAGGACAATTATGTGCAGGACTTCTACTATAATAGAGAATATTCTTGCCTATCTGCACGACTTTCAGAGTTAACATTCTAGGGACCTTCCCTCCACATTGAACATACCTTGTTTTTGAATAATACCAAAGGATGAGCTCTTGCTTTCTATGATACACTCAAACTTTTTTTTTTCCAGTAAAACCAGAATTAGTCTTCTTTTTAGCTTTTGTTTATTCGCTATGGTATGTTTCTTGCATTTTCTACCCAAGATTTTGGGAGAAAGAACCAGTTGAAAAGGGACAAGCAAACAACAACAACATACCCTGTGTATCCTACACAGTGGGGGTATGGGGAGGGTAGGATGTATGCAGACCTTACATCTACCTTTGCGGAGTAGAGGGGTTGTTTCCTATAGACCCTCGTGTCAAGCTAGTTTGCAAAGATAGACCAAACCAAATATGCTTATGCATCGTGTTACTTTAGGGAATTGTTCTCTTCATCTCTTAGCAAATTATGTGGAATTGATAGTATTTTTTGTGCATTTTCATTATCAGGTAACAACCTTGAGGAAAAAGATGTGGATGGATCTAAAGACAACCGTGCATTAGTTGATAATAACACTGCTCAGAGTCTTACTAGTGAAGATATAGACGAGATGAGAAAGTAAGAGTTTGTCAGACTTTCAGGGTTTTATGTGGTACTTTTATTTAATTTTAGTGGGCAGTAGCATATACTTTTCTTCACCTCCCTATGGGAAGGAAGGACTTATTTAGTGGATGTTGATAATTTCTACTTTCATTTAATAGAAGGCCTCTAAGTTTGGGAACTACAAACTAGTTTGGAATGGTGGTATGCATCCTCTGCCTCAGTTTCAGTCTACTTGGGCCAATTTCATTGAAATATTAACAGACAGATTAGAGATTTTCTGAATTTAGAATTTCTCTAACTTTATATGTTATATTTTCTTCCGATATGTTTGAACGAGATTTTGGTTACAAAAGAGTTTCTTAAGCAAAAGAAAAAAGGGGCAAGATTTAGGGATGAGAAACGGGCCGGGGCAAGGCGGTTGTGGCAAACCCACATAAACCCGTGAAGACACAAACACGTCCTGCCCCGCCTCCGCCTAGCAAAAAATTCTGTTTATAACCCGCCCCGCATAATTTTTACTTTAAAAAAAAAACTGAGTTTGATACTAAAAAAGAAATTTATAAAATTCTTTTTCATTTTCATGCTTAGTAGTTGTATTAATTTAATAAAAGGTTAAACCATAACCAATTATAATTGTTAATATGAACCAGTAATTGTAGTTCCTTAATATTAATGTCTTATTAAGTTGAATCATACATAAGTGCGTATAAATTCTTGACTTTTTTTACTGTATAATATTACTCATTATATATGAAAATGCTTTTCAACAGATTATCATGCCAAAAGAACGAGGCGGTGGGTGTTTCATTCAGTTAGTTACAGTAGGTTACCTTATTGGAAAAATCAAATTTTAGTTTTGATTTTAAAAGATTAAAACCCTCAACTCGCGAACCCGTCCCGCGCTATCTTTTTTAAAATTGAACCTGGGCGGCCTCGTTCCGCCCCAGCAAAAACTCAAACCCTCCCGCCCCGCCTGTTGCCATCCCTTGCAAGATTCTTAGCTCTTCATTTAGCAGTTTTGAAGAAAAGTATTTATCTTACTATGTTGCAGGCAGGGAGCAAAAGGGGATGAAATAGTTGAAGCACTTATTGCAAACAGTGCAACTTTTGAGAAGAAAACATTATTTTCACAAGTGAGCTTGGCATTTTTGGTGTTGATTAGTATTCTTTGAGAAGATATGCTGAACTCTCAGTGTTTGCAGGAAAAGTACAGGGTTAAGAAACAGAAGAAATATGCACCTAGAGTACTACTGAGGCGTCCCTTTGCACGAAGGTTGTCTCCTGTCTTTAAATTCTTTTTGTTAATCTGAAGATCTCTATTTAGACATACTACTTCCCAAGTTTCCTTCATCTATAACATGGTCATTGGGGAAGGGGAGGGCAGAGACAAGATTGAGTAATGTTTTTACTGCATTTCTTTTATTTCTAGCTCAGGAACTAAAACTCTAAGGATGGTAACGTAATCAAAATTAAACAAGTTACTTTCATATACTGCAAAATGTAGTCCGACAACCACAAGTGGAAGAAGGCAGTATTAACTAACTGTCAATTTGTTGTAACTAGATTATACCACTTCATTCACGTGGAACACTCGGTTTTTCTTTGGAATTCTGAGTCTGCCCTCTTATTTCTTTTTGATAGTAAAGCATTTTAGGGCTTGTGTGGATTGCATTTCACTTTTTATAATATTTTTAGTCAAGTGTTATTTTCGTTTCAATCATGCGTAATGGTAGTTCTTCATTAATATCTAAGCACTATTGTTCTTTCAAGCATATAAAATGATAGCTGCATTTAATTTCTGGACTCGAAATCCCCCAAATGATTAATGGTTTCTAGTTGCAAAGCCTTAGTAGTTGTGTTCCTCGATCTTATATTTAAGTTCTAACATATATCTTGCAATTTTCAGCATTTGTGAGGCCTACTTCAAGAAACATCCTGACAAAATCGGGTAATAATATGGTCTTCTCTTGCTTGTCAAATATCCTCATATGTTTTTTTTCTGGTTGTGATTTTATCTTTTGATGGGAGGGAAAACGGATAGACTTTGATTACTTATTTTAGAATCAGAAAATCTTGAAATCTGATTTATTCTTGTTGATGTTATTTGCTGTTGGTATGGCTTTGGTCATGCAAGTGAAGAATATAAATAAATATGTAGTCCAGATGTTCATTGTAGTCTAATAACCCTAAGTGTGTCATATTATGCTCATCTGGCATTGCATGATTTTGTGTTTTGGATACACGGGGGTTGATTTTATTTCTTTTAATTCCATCAGGTTCATGCGAGTGGATGCACTATCTCTACTGCTCTGCTTGGGTAATGTTACTGCAAATGCAGATGTACTTGTAGTGGACATGCTCGGTGGTATAGTTACTGGTGCTATTGCGGAACGACTAGGAGGTATGTTTATTTGTTCTTCACTGTTAACATTAAGTACATCAAGGGCTATTTGTGATAATTTCTTTATACACATTAAATTATATTATGCAGCCTATACTACTGGAATTTGTATCATACCTGTGGGTTATTGCTATTGGTGTCACTGATACTGACCCTATAGTTGTCATGATGTACAGAACACCGATGCTTCATAGTTGTGATTGCGAAACCATGTTATTATATTGTCAGATACTGTTAATTGCTATGAAGTTGATGACTTTATAGACTTCTAATGACAATGATCATAGCAGGTACTGGTTGTGTGTGCAATACTTATCGTGGATCGTCACCATATCCTGTCGATATCACAAGGATGTTTAATTTAAGTGATGAAATCTGTAAAAGGTACACTTCCTTTGCAATGAAATGGAAAAATAACCCAATTACAGTATGTGACAAGCTTTTGACTATGCTAAATTTTTGAGGGACACCTAATACTTAGTACAAAACGAGGAAAAAGTCTGTATATTTCAGTGGATAGCTTATAGTTTCATTTTTTCAAAAATCGTCTAAATATGTTTATTGCGTTAGTGCTAACTATGATTTTGCTGTTTGTCCGCGTGTCTAGAATTGTGCATGCATCACTGACCGACCTGAATTCATCTCAAACTGGAGCTTCAGTGTCCGAGAATCAGGTAAAATCAAGTTGTAATATCAAAAGTTACTCCCTTTTTTGTGTAGATTTTTCTTATTTCTTAACAAAATGCGCGTGTATGTGCATGTCTTTTTTAAACTTTTCTTTACAACATGTTCCTGCAGGAAGAAACCTTAGCTGCCACTCATTCTGGCGGTCTAGAAGAAGTTGGTGTGTCAGCTGAAGATGCTGGCATGGATATAACACCTGAGAAAGTTCCTTCACCAATAATCAAGCCTTGTAAATCTATAAAAGCAGGTCAGAAGGCACCCCTGGAGGCCATCAAGTTGTGGAAAGAAAATGGATTTTCCAGGTTTGGAGATAATCTGGTTTTCATTCTTTTCTTTTGCCATATTATATTGCTGCCATCTATCTTATTTCCGATTCATCTTTTCAGCCTAATAATTGCTGCTCCAGAACAAGACCCATGGGGCATTATTAAAGAAGTGCTTCCTCTTTTATCATTTTCAGCCCCCTTTGCTATTTATCACCAGTATGCTCAGGTATTGTTCTTAGCTTGGCAATCTTATTTAATGTTCTTAGTCTGCCAGACTGCTCATTATTTATTTACACACAAGCCCTTTCTTCTCCGCTTATTTATTACTCCAACTTCTGCATTCTTTATACGTCAAGAGAATTCTTCTGCGAATTGAGTTTAAATAAACGTGTTTGATCGTTAAAAACCTTGAGTTGTTGGATTTTGGCACCTTGTAGTGATCATGGTAGTAAGTCAACTTCCTTTTATCTGCTCTTTATTTTATTGTTCTGGGAGGAGATCCCTCAATAGGATCCAACACTTCTTATAGTCATGATTTCTTATCTGACTTTCTATGTTGGTACCCAATCACAGAAAAGGCGATTAACTTGTTACTTCTTCAATCATAAAAAGCAATCTTGGTAGAATAACTTTGTTTAACGTTACTCTTTGTTGCATGTTCAAGTAGACATTTTAATCTTTGATATAAATTCATGAATCCACAATAATACTTCGGCTACATTTGTAAAAATAGTCTGTTTTCTCCCATAAGTTGGTGCGTGCCTATGGGCGAGTGGGTGTTTGTGTCTTCTATTAGATTAAAAAAAATTGATGCCCACTCTGTCACACTATCCTCTTCTGTTGGAGAAGTAAGATAAAACTGATCCTTTGTTTTAATTGCAGCCTCTTGCTACGTGTATGCACAACCTGCAGATCGAGAAAATGGCGATTGGCTTACAAATATCTGAACCTTGGCTACGTGAATATCAGGTTTGTTTTAATTAAACCAGAACCATCACGAAAGGGTGGATCTGCCCACTTTACATGATTAATTTATTCTTAGTTGCATTCTTCTGAGACTCGGTCCAGCAGATTTTAGAAATTTTATAATAGCTCCACTTGAAGAAGTTTCCAGAAACATGCATATGCATTTTTTTAGTGACAACTTTTTCTATACTTGCTATCAGAATTTAGGATTTATAGACAACGTGTTTAAAATTAGTTTTTTGTATGTGTACTTATGGGTCGAGCCAAAAACAACGGGTTCAGTTGAACCCGCTCTAGATCTGCCTCTGCTTGCTAGCTTGTTAAATTGTGCATGAGTTGCTAATTAGAAAACATGCAGGTACTCCCATCAAGAACCCATCCACATATGCAGATGAGTGCTTTTGGTGGTTATATTCTAAGTGGCACGAAAATATCTAGCAGCGAGCCCGTTGCCAGCTCAAACTAGGGTAATATATTTGGCATCTCTCTCTGCTTGGTTGTACATGTCGCTTGGCGATGACACTTCCCCAAATTTTTGAGAATATTGTCCGTTAGAATAGATGTAGGAATATCGTCTTTTGTCTGGGCAGAAACAAGGTAATTCATGTTGTACTTTTATAAATTGATTGATGTATTACTTGAATAAGCAATTCTTTTAACTATAAAGACCTGAAAGTAGGGCTGCCCAAAAAAAGGACCGGACCGAATTTTTCGGTCCGGTCTTCGGTCCTTTAAAATTGTATTTTCGGGTTTCGGTCCGGTCCGGTCCTCAGACACATTAATGTATATTTTGGGTTTCGGTCCGGACCGAATTTATCGGTCCGGTCTTCGGTCCATCTTTTCTGATAATTTGATCTTCGGTCTGGGTCGATCCGGTCCGGTTTTAGGGTTTTGTGCAGCCCTACCTGAAAGTCTCTTTTTCTCCTACTTTATGTTATATAAAGTATTTGAAGATTAAATGGTAAGTCATAGAACTCTTACCTTATATCGTTGCCCTCCCATTTCCCTCCCCTCTGAGCAAACAATTGAAGCGTGTTTTGATAAAGAAATATAAAAAATGTAATACAACGTTAACAATTATTCTTCAACTCAAACAAATCGATGCTAACTAGCTAAATGAATCATTACTATTTATATTCTAGATATTAACCAAAAAAAACAATTTATTTTATCACTTGAAATTCACATTTTCTACTGAAAGGGAAAGAGCATGGGCATGGGAGGATTCACACGGGATCAATCTGTTTTGTAGCTTTTTACAAATTGAATTGTAGTTTTATAATTTTTTTAACAATTCTTTTTTTCTTAGAAGAGATCTAAAATAAAAGAAGAGGGTTGCTATAAGTTGGCAACCTACATAAAATTTGTTAGTTCATAATAAAGCTTCTATCATCTAAAAATATATTAATAATCTTTGCACGATCGTTTTCGCAGATTGTGCGGAGTGCCGCCTCGATTTTAGATTACAGCTTTTGAAATTCAAAAACCAATGAGTGTCAGGTTATCACATACTTGTCATGACTCATGCTATTGGAGGTGTGGACAAGTTTCCTCAATTCAATTTATATGATATAATTTGATTAAACGCGTTACAATGATTATACTTAATATTATATTATATATTTCTTTCAATTTACTTTATTTGTCATGTTTATCTTTTGAACTAAAATGATAATTTAATTAAATTATTCAATTTATTCTTTGATTTTAATTTAATACTCTCTTTGTTCAAATTTATGTGACCTACATATAAAGTACTATGAGTCACAATAATTAATAATTTAAAATATACATAGGACATACAAATAAATCGTGGTAAATTGTTTGTGTATAAGTCTAAAAAACCGACCACATAAATTAAAATATAGTGAGCACTACTTTTTCTTTCATTACATTAATCTCTCTCCATATTTATTAGCTTTAGGGTGAGATGGAAAAAAGCGCTATCATAGTTTATTCGCTTTTGTTACCAATATTTTTATATTGCTTTAAATTTCTTATTAGGGTCTGAGCGTTTCTTTTGCTTTGCTTGCGCTTATGTTTTGTCTTGAACAGAAGGTCTTTGAGTTATAGTCGTTCTATCTATCAAGGTAGGGATAATGTCTGCGTACACACTACCTTTCTCAGACACCACATTGTGGAATTTCATTTGAGTATGTTGTTGTTGTTGTAGGGTGAGGTGAAAAAAAAACTAATCCAATTCTTAATTTTAAAATAACAAGTATTTTAGACCAATTTATATTTAATAAATTAACCATGATCAGTAAAACGGAACGGAGGAAAAAAAAAAGGAACGGAAGAAATACTGAGTAGGCTAAAAATGTTTAAGATCCCTGAGATCTAGGCGTTGTTTATTATTGTCATCTACACCCAAGTAGTATCAAGACTTACAGTCTACAGCTCTTGTATGGGCCCAATTACTAGCCTTGGGCCACATATTCATAAAAGGTGGGCGGGCCCTCGGTTATTCGAATCGACACTTCACACGCTCCATTCCTATTCATTCCCGCTGTTTTGTTGCAGCCCTCTTTTCTTTTCCCTCTTCCTTCTCTTCTTCACAGCTGCCTCATTATGTATACTACTGCCAGTGATAACGTGGATCTCAACTTGTCATTAGCATCAGCTCCACTTCATCTAAGGTCTTCTCCTTCTCATTCCACCATAGCTTCTGCCAGCTCACCTTATCTGAGCCGTCGGGCTTTGTTCTCTAATGTTCCTAAAATTTGCTCGGAATCTATGTCAGGCAATCCGAGTGCCTATTATACATTGATTTTTTCTCCGGTGAGTTGTGTTGTGCTTTCTCCGATTTTTAAATTATGTGATTTCCGTACTGTTGTGCGAATCTTAGTTATTTTATTGTGTATCTGTTATCTCCATCAACATACATACCGGACTAACTCTGTCAATCTAAGCTTAGAAATCTTCTACATTCATTTTTGCTCAGGTGAACTGTATTGTGTTTTCATCGCTTTCTCGTATTTTTAAATTACGTGATTTCCATACTGTTGTGCGAATCTTCGTTTTTTATTGTGCATCTGTTATCTCGATCAACATTGATACAGAGTAACTGTCAATCCAAACTTAGAAATCTTCTATATTCGTTTTTGCTCCGGTGAACTGTATTGGGTTTTCATCGCCTTTTCTCCCGTTTTTTAAATTACGTGATTTCCGTACTGTTGTGCACATCGCAGTTAGCATTTTATTGTGTATGTATGTGTATCTGTTATATTGATCAACATAGATATAAAGCAACTCTGTCAATCAAAGCTTATAAATATGAGATGGAGGAGTTCACTATCTTCCTATGCTTAAATTTAATTGCCTATTCTACATTCGTTTTTGCTCCGGTGAGTATTGTGCTTTCATCGCTATCTCCTATTTTTAAATAACGTGTTCTCCGTTGTGCGAATCTAAATTATTTAATTGCATCTAAATTATTTTATCGCGTACGTGTTATCTCGATCAACACATATGTAGAGTAACTCTATCAATCCGAGCTTAGAAAGATGAGAAGAAGGCTATCTCTCTTCTTCCTTTTCTTAAACTTTATCTTCTATGTTTACACTTAATTACCTCTTCTACATTCGTTTTTGCTCCGGTGAGTATTGTGTTTTCATTGCTTTCTCCTATTTTTATATAACGTGCTTTTTATATAACGTGATTTCCATACTGTTGTACGCATCTCAATTGTTATAATTGTCTATCTGTTAATCTCTCTCTGTTAATCCAAGTTCAGAGATTTAGCTTAGAGTTATGTATCTCCATAGTTGGACATCCTTCCATCGAAAAAAGAATGACGCTTTGGAGCAGGAAATTCAACTTATCCACTACACTGCACACTCCTTATTTACCAAAATTTGTCTCAATTACCATTTATCTCTCTTGAACGTTCACTTAACTACTTAATTAACACACCACTCATTAGAACATTAAGCCTTTTTCTTTTTTGAAACATCAAGTGTTTCAGTTTGTCAAAAGAACGAATTATATGAACAGGTGGCAGCAATTTTCTTTAGTGATTTCTATTAAAAAGGGCAGCCCGATGCACAAAGCATCCCACATTAGCAGGGTCTGGGGAAGGGCCGCACCTCAAGTGGTGTGATGTAGACAGTCTACCCTAATGTAAGGGTTAATGGCTGGTACTGGATAGTAGTCTAGAAGTATTGAGGTTACCTGCTGTTATGTGCACTCGACTGGGGCCGTATGCCCAGTTAGGTGGTGCAAAATTTTATTTTTTCATCTTGAGCTGTAGCAATGATTTGTCTAGGTGGTGCAAAATAATTTCAGAGGTTTCCTTGACTTTGTCTGTGTCAACAAACAATTCGAATACCTCGACTTTTTTA
Organism: Przewalskia tangutica; assembly: GCA_029844215.1. Lineage (NCBI taxonomy): Eukaryota > Viridiplantae > Streptophyta > Magnoliopsida > Solanales > Solanaceae > Przewalskia > Przewalskia tangutica. The sequence continues at coordinate 102,833,931 of CM056736.1, read as the reverse complement.
GAACATGTCCGAGTCAAATAGCAATGATTTGAAGCACTTCTTTGTACACTATTTCGGAAAGTCAAAGAATCAATCGTATGGATGTGTAAAATACAGGATTTCCAATCCTAGTAGAAAAGCTAGGGAAACGGATACTCAATTTAAAGTGAGTAAATATAAATCCATACTCGATCTATGTAGATGTGATAATTCATGTTGTTTTTGTTGGGATGTTTGTACCTTAATTAGTGAAATTTCTTCTAATATCTTTCTAATTATAGAGATACTGTCTTAATTTGCATAATTTAGTACCTCAATCCTATAATGTCCTCCTGTAATTGTCATACAGTTGAATGATCGGATCACCATTCATTCCAAGTTAAAGTAGTCTAATCCTTTAGAATGAGGATTTCTTAGATTTTTTCTGGTGATTATACATGCCTTTCTTCTAATAAATGTTTCTGTTGATTCCTTTTTAATCATTTCCCAGTTCTGAGATCGTACAATCATAAAATCGCATGATACTAAGTGGTATTTGACCTCTATATCTTTCTTACTAGTGGAGCTCTTTCTTTGCTTGAAGCAGAAAAATGAAACTGAAAAGTCTAAGGATTACAGTTGTGGATATGGAGTTAGTAAGAGGAATCTTGCAGCCAACCATTCTCCCCTTAAACAAGCTGCTAGTGCACGTACTAAACAATCCAGTAAAGGAAAGGCTTCTAGAGATGCCGTATCAGCTGCTACAGGAATAAATGCAGGTCCTAGAATGAGGCTGTATGGAGTACTAAATATGCATTGATTTGCAGGCCAAGTTTGTTAATGTATCAATTTCTTTCTTTTTTTCCTTTTAACGCAGATCTGCTTGATAACCTGAATTTAGGTGGTAATTATCGGTATGACAACTCTTTGGGTAAGCTACTTTTTGTAAATATAATTTATAGGACCCGGTGCTCTGTTCTTGCTGATGTTTGAGCTATTGACTAATAAATATGCCATTTCTTGACAGGCTTGTTGACGAAGAAGTTTATTAGTTTGCTTCAGGAGGCCGAAGATGGAACCCTTGATTTGAACCATTCTGCAGATGTCTTGGAGGTAAAATTTCCCCTGCATCATAATCTAGAGAAGTTACATGTTAATATAGGTTTCATGAATATGGATCTGTAAGATTAGTAGAAAATATTCTTTGTTCTTTGTTTTTTGTTTTTTGTTTTCCTTCATTTGGCTCCCTTCACTTCATATGGATACTAATTTATTTATTTTCTTGTTCTACAGGTGGCAAAGAGGAGAATTTATGACATCACAAATGTCCTTGAGGGAATTGGATTAATTGAGAAAACTACGAAAAGTCGTATACGTTGGAAGTAATACTCTTGTGCATTTGATTCAGTTTTTATGACCTTACATGGTAATGACCCCTGGATTTATCGTAAACAGAGGGTTTCGGTCAACCAGATCTCGAGGGCTGGATAATCAAGCATCTACACTAAAGGTGCTTATAAATTGCTTCACTTGATGGCTGTTGTATAAACAAAAGCACTGTATTTTATAAAGCTTTTGAGTTAGATCTATAAAGCAAACAATTTAACAGTATGCCTTGATTAATCTCGTAAAATATAAGAGTGAAACAGAAATATTTGCTTGCACCTAGCTAATAACTTTTGAATGTAGGAAGGAGGGAGGATGTTCTGTTACTTTGTATATTCATCCATTCTGATTCTTACACTGAACCCAGCTTTCCAATTAAATGACAGGGAGAAATTGAATATCTAAATGCAGAGGATTGCCGACTTGATGACTGCATAAGGTTTGGTAACAACTTGTCGTCAATGAGAGAAATGTTTCTGAACTTTCTTACTTTATGAATGTGAAATAATTTTCAATACAGGGAAAAATTAGAGCAAATAAGGACCCTGGAATCTGATGTGAATTGTCAGAAGTATGCCCTTTTTCTCCTGATGCAATTCTTTCTATTCTGAACATGTGATCAATTTCTTAAAATCAATATGGTTCGACTCTTCAGGAGCCTCTTTTTGACTGAGGAAGATATCATGAGCTTGCCTCATTTCAGGGTATGTAACAGCCTTCTTACATATGTGATTCGTGATGCTGTTTCAGTTCTACATAATGTTTGTGGCATTTATCACAGGATAAAACTGTTATTGCTATAAAAGCTCCATATGCTAGTTCTATTGAAGTTCCTGATCCATGTGAGGTGAGTAGCCTGGTCTTTGCAACATTGAGAATTACAAACAATGTGCTAGACTCTGATCCCTTATTTTTGTTAATAGGAGCTTGATTTATCAGAAAGGCAGTATAGGCTTGTTCTTAGAAGCACAACAGGGCCGATAGATTTGTTCCTCTTGAGGTATCTCCATTACATGTCAAGCTTCTCTCTTGTAACAATTGTTGATGTATGTATAGCTTGGCAGGTTCACCAATTTTCTTTCTAGTCTTCCCTTAAAATGAAAGGGATTATCTACTGTAAAAAAAAAAAAAAGAGAGAACTTCAAGGCCCTATCAACTGACATAATTATCAACGAGTGCAGCAAACAGGGTAAGCAGCATGAGGACATAACCATCAATCACGAGAAGCCCTTGGATACAGTGTCTGCTGCAGACAAGATGGATGATGCTTACCTATCTCTACGTCCTTGCTCTTTAAATTCAACGGCCTCAAAGCTCTCGGGTATTCACAAAATAGTACCTTCTCATAACAGTGTAAGTATATAACTGAACCCCTCTCTCCCCTTGCATAAGTTGAAATATATTTGAATCAATGTGATTAAACGCCATCTGCCTTGTCATTTTAAGTGATAAAGTAATTCAAAGCAAAGGGGTATCTCTCCATGGGTTATGAGTCAGTCATGCACTTCAAATACTAACAGGCAAAGTTATCCAAACAATAAGCAGTCATTTTTTGAATATCAACTTGTGAGGAGTTGGATAAACAGTAACTTCTTGTTTTGATTGCAATATTATTACTATAGTACTAAATTCATATATGTTTTCGCTTTTAAAAACACTAATTCTGATCCACAACATGTTCTTCCCTTAAACTGCAGATAGATGATGATTACTGGTTGCGCTCGGAGGAGGAGTTTAGCGCTACTGATCTATGGGGCATTGAATAATCTTAAAAATGGAATGCCCTGGTTATCAACTCCATATATGGATTCCAGAAGATACACAGAAATAAGGCTCCTAGCAGACCTGTAAATATCTTAAAATAACTAAAAAAAAAACTTTACCTACCTATAGCCAGATTATAGAAGCAAATAACTGGGTTTCAGGGAAAACCCTGCAACTTTGGCGTATAATTATGCTGATTTATATCAATGTGGTTCACAGGAATACAAGTGTTAAGATTAACCAATATTGGGACTTGGGACTAGGCTTATGTATGAATTCATTGAACTGTTTTGGTTGGCAGCTTTGTTATTGTTAGCTTAGCTAAACATTAAATTATTCTGGATAATATTGAAGTATTTACACTATTGAATCTTAAATATCGTTTCTGGTTACTTTGAATGAGCTATACATTTTACATGTACATTTCATTAAGTTTTTAGTAAACGAGATTAGAGTGAAAGATAAACGTTTTTTTTCTTAGACTTGCCCTTTCAAATAAAACTTCTGCCTACAGTAGTGGCAACGGGGACGATTTGGGGAAAATTATTATGCAGAAGCAACAATGTACTATTTTTTTTAGCAACTGTCTGCCATAAGCATGATGACGATTGATAATATGACGAAATGGCAAAAACAAAAATAAGATAACTGATGAAAAAAAGAATATCTTTTACATACCTGCCAAATTTATCAACTTTTTGAAAAATAATAAAAAGAATACCCATATTGTCACTCCAAAAAATGCTCCCCAATGAATTGGACAATCAATGTGTTTCTACCAACAAAGAAAAAAGTAAAATTGTTATAGAAATCGTTATGTTTCCAATGACTCGACTTCAAGAAAATTTCCCCTCTATCGGATTGCATATGCAGACAGACGTGCAATTTTGCTACTGGGGAGAAAAAATAGCCGACCAACCTACATGAATCCAATACAAACGAGCTCCAATAGGATACGAGGAACACTTAGCATCTTACATCCAGCCATCAACTCCAGTATTATGATAACATTGGCCCTTCGAATAATAGCACTCTCAGAGCTACCACACCAATTGAAATAAGAAAATAGTGAAAAAAAACAAACTACATCCAGCTTATACCAACAGAGGAAGAGGAGGGAAAAGTTAAAAGAGATACAATTATAGCAGCTCAGTCCCATATCAATTACCATTCAGTACTTCAACAAGTCATCCCACGAATCTAGATGTTTATATGTACATTGATCCTCAAGATAACTCAGGCTAAATAGGTTCATGATCATTATGAATTTACATCTTCAATCCCTGAGCACAAAATAAGTAATTTAATTTGGATATTTAATAATGAATGGTAATTGCATCTGGAAGTCTCCTACTCACTTGATCCTCATATTTTTCAAGCCACGCTCAAAAAACATGGACAACATAAGTAATGAATGAACAGAGATATGCCAGATGTACATTAAACTCAGTAGCCTAGAATGAATCCTTTTTCCAGCGTTTATAAACCACATATTTGATGTCACAAATCAAGGGTTGCTTCCGGCCCTTGTCTTTCTTGATCTGGCGCGAGTTACTTGGACTGCTTCCTCCAGGGCTATCTCAGCAGAAGGGTTAACACTTTCATTTGCTGAGGAAGGCACTGAATTGATTTGCATCATTCGCGTTTCAACAGACGTCGAAGATTTCGTGGTTTCAGCAAGGGCTTTGGATGGAGATGCTTTTTGTGTGTTCAAAGAAGCAGCTGCACTCGAAATCAAGGATTTGGATGGAGTTATTTTTTGTGCGTTTGAAGCTGCAGTGGAAGCCGGTGGAGGAGCTTTGGAGGATTCCGCCTCTTCTGCTGTATCTGCTTCATCCTCGCTTGAGGATTCAGAAGAAATTGCTGGAGCGGATGATCTGCGATTTAGTGTTGTTGCTGGAGGATGACGATCTCTACTGCTTTCCCTTTGTGGCTGCAATTTTGAAAGACGTCTCAAATTGATATTTTAAGACTGGGATCAAATTCAGCTCCCACAATCTTACAGCTAATCAATAAACTACCACTCGACATTACCAATTGAACACCGGAAGCTCTTGTAGTAGGTTAGGTTATAGTTTTCGTCTATTATTATCATCATCAATATTTTCTTTCTTTTTGATAAGTAAAAAGGAAAGGGACATCATTTGTGCAATTTTGTATAGGTGATTCTAGGTGGGAAGTCATGCAGTCAATAAGAGGCATGACAAATACACACCAGGTCACCAGCAACAAAATTTCCTCTTAGATACTAGACCCTATACATTCCAAGCTCCAGCCAAAATTAACTTCCCTGACTGGAAAATTAATTAGCAAATCCTACTTAGAATGGCACACAAACAAATCCACTCAGCAAAGCCAAAATTAATGCAACAGTTTATATTATCTGTAATCTGGCTACTACTACCTAAATGTGAAGGATGACCCCCTTAATCTGGCTACTACTACCTAAATGTGAAGGATGACCCCCCCCCCCCCCCCAACGCCCTCCGTGGGCCTTGAAAGTACCAATGAAATAGGAAAAAACATTACTAATACAGGGTGTTCGGTTGCCCAGAGATAAAGAAGATGATTACAGGATTAGATGCTTAAGCTTAAAAGATTAAACCTATCTATGAAGCCCCAAGGCTATATAAATGAATATTTAGGTTCTGATGAATCATCACTCCTTAACCTTCAAATTATGCAGCATGGATTAGAGAAGGATTTTCCGGAGTTGCATCATGACACAGATTTTTGGACTCATAAGCACGCAGACTCTAATACGAATAAGATGATCAGATGTCAAACAGACTATAATTTAGTAAAAATCATTTTTGAAATGCTGAATGATTGGGCTTGCATATAAACTCGAAACACATCTTAATGAAAACCTGAGTGCGGGGAGGTGGACTCGACTGCGAAGCAATATACTGCAAAATGTCAAAAACCCTTGTCTGACAATAGCTAGCAGCTTTCTGCCAGTTTAACAATAACATATCTCCTGCTCTGGTCCTCAACTCCAACAAATTTTTATCAATCTCGGGTTCATGCCTTAAAATCACGGGTCTAAAAAAGGCATCATATACATATGTAGTTCCCTGCGGTAATTTATGATAAGATGAAGAACCAATTAGATTAATATGAAACTGAAACCAATCAAAGGCTAAATATTTGTTTTTCCAATAGAGAAATATACATATGAATACCTTAGTTTTGGGGCACCACAAGTAAATGATGAATGCCAGCTTAGCTTCACTGTACATTGGAACCCTTAAGAAGAACAAAGTATACATCAACACAACTAATCAAAATAAAACAAGTTGGAGTAACATAAAAACGATATGACAGGCCACGTTTGTTATGACTACCATGAAATAAAAGCATCACCAAACCTCTCACAAACTGTCATCATAGCAACTAAGATCCTGAAATTGAAGGAAGGCGGTAGTTAGAACCGAGATCCACAACAAGACAAATTGAGGTCTAAAAAGCAAATGTAACAAGATACCAATATTGGCACCAAAAGCGGAGTTGCTGAATATCAGGTTTGTTCATTTCCACAGTTTTGAAGCACTCATAAGCTGGATAAGCATAACCAAAAACCATCCTGCATTAGGAACACCAAAGATGACAACTTTAGAAACTCAACCAATCGAAAATCCAAGACTACTAGTCTTTAAGAAAACTTTATAAGGATAGTTCGAAATCTACACAAGCCCTCGGGTGATAAAAGATCCAATCATCTTGAATTCCTGACACAGAAAAAAGACAGCACATGTTAATCAAGACTGATTTTTTTAAAACAATTTTTTCGTAAAAATTGCATCTTTATCCGGGAGCCTAGAAGGAAAGAAAAATCGTTCAAATTAATCTAGGAAGATTGAAATGAAATGGGTATAAATGGATGATTCAAATAGCCTACCCAATTAACTTAAAAATTGAGGTGCAGTTGTTTTTGTTGTATAAAAATGAATATCAAAATTGCAAATGACTTGAAAAAAAGAAGCTCTTGAGCCGAGGTCTATCGGAAAAAGCCTCTCTACTCTACCTATATGATCTGCGTACACTCTACTCTCCCTAGACTCCACTTGTGTGATTACACTGGGTATGTTATTGTTGCAAATGACTTGAAAATGCAACACATAATACTATCTCAATGCTACTCAAAACCTAGTCCATTCTAAGTAATTCCACTAAGAATGTTAGAAAACAAAAATATACACTAAAAATATTTCTTTTTTTCTTTCCATCTGATTTATCACTCATTATTTAATGTTTATAGCAAGACTAAAAATACAAAATCCCTAAAAAGGTTGAAATTAAAACAATGTCAAATAAACACTAATTATCTTCGAAAGTATCTAATAACATATATGACAAATATGAGGATTCTAGATATGGTTGAATTAAAAATATTAAGTTAAATAGTACTTATAAACTATGAGCCGCAAACCGATCAGTACCTTCTAGTGATCAATCCAAAATCACTAGTAAACTTATAATAAACGGCGGCGAATTGCCGTTACTTAACAGAGGTAGAAGCAAAGCAGGCAAGTTAACGGAGTTAATTTTTGAGATGTTAGTATCGCCGCCGTAATACTCCGGCGAACCGTTGCGATGTCGGCGAAGAAGAGGAGAGAGAGAGAGAAACGGAGTTCCTAGATTGTGTCGTTTTGGATTTTTCTCATACCATTTTAATGAGTGTATTTTACACGGGGTGCGTATTTAAATTGGATTTTTTTGAGTTCAAAAATATATTTTTTTTGTAGTAAAAAAATTTCAATTTTTCTTGCATATAATTGTTTTTCATCTAAACATCATTCATAATAACATACTCAGTCTAATCTCATAAGTAAAAAATAAAATATGCGCGGACTTTAAAAATTATTTCCGATAAACTTTCAACTCAATTAAAATATTTCAAAACCGTTTGAAAAAGGAAGTATCATTTCTTAGTTTCCAAACATCAAATAAGATTTTTTTCTTAGTTTTTATAAATTGAAAAGTTACTCAGAGTGAAAGTTGAAGTTACGTTTAAATATGATTTTAATTTAGGGGAAAAAGTGAGCGAAATCTAAAGATTTGTGAGAGAAAATTAAAATTTCAAGTGAAATATGCGGTCAAATTTATAAATGAATAGTTTCCTTGAAATTCAAACACTTCATTTGGTATTTATAAATATTCATAGCTAAACTAGCACTTGCAAATACTAAAATAATAATAATCTTGAAATGAGATAAGAAATCTCAATTTTAAATGTAATATCTTAAGTTTAAATTTTAGTGTTATCTTTATCATAGTGTCGGGTAAACCTTTATATTCTATAGTATCCTGATAAATCATGTGAAAATTGTCAAGAGTAGGTTGTTATTGGTCCGGTCCGGATATCGACATATCGGAACCAGACCGATAAGATTACTGGTTCGAAACCGAACCGATATGAATTCGGTCATGAAAAGAGATTGGGACCGGACCGGTTCTGGATATTGTTTTCGATCCAAAATATTAAAATTTCTGCTTTACTTAAAAATCTTTGTTTTACTTATAATTTTAAAAAAAAAAAATCTATGTTTTACTGTCTTTACTGCTTTACATAATACATATTAACAAACTTAAATCAATATATAATATCAATATTTCAAGGATTGATAAGATAGTTATCAGGTATCGGACTGGGACTGATAACATATAAGTTATCGAGTAATTAGATAGGGTTGCCGAGCCGGATCCTTATCGCTCCGGATCCTTATGTCTGGTACTCGTATCCGGACTGTTAACTTTTCGATTCGAGTATCGGTCCGGGTATTTCAATCCGATTTTTGGGTGTATCCGGACCGATAACAACCCTAGTCAAAAGCAATCTTTTTTGTCATTATGCAAATTATTGCTGAATTTAATTAATTTTTGGAGTAAACTTAGGTATTGATAAATTCATTATAGTTAATTACTAAAACTTGTATATGTAATTTAAACGCTCAAATTCGATTTGAAAAAATATAACAACTTGAGATTAACAAATAAGTATATTTCAGGAAGAATGTGTAAAATGATATTAATCTCCCTTGTGGAGTCTTTTATTAATATCAATGTATATATATAGTACAATATTCATCATTTATACAATAGGAATCCTAAGTCTATACAAAAGAGGAATCCTAGTCTTACCATAATTATATTTACACAATATATGGAAATATTCTAATTATGGGTAGAGAATATATTGTTTCCTATATTTACACGTTTACACACCCCTCAGTCGGAGCGGGAGGAGGTCAGACGCTGAAACTGGATCTGAAGTCAAGAAACAACTGTCTGCGAAATTCTTTGGTAAATATGTCTGCATACTGATAGGATGATGGAACATGTAACACTCGGCGTGGCACAGAGCAACTTTCGCGAACAAAGTGTAGGTCTATCTCGATGTGCTTGGTTGATCTTTGAACGGATTATGAGACAAATAGATGGCGAGAGATATTATCACGATTACAATAGATGTCGTATGAATGACATCAAGTTCTAACAGTAAGTTTCTTAGCCAACAAATCTCAGCTACTACATTAGCAGCGCCTCTGTACTCAGCCTCGACACTGGATCTAGATAGGGTAGCATGTCGTATGACAGACGAAGAAATCAGATTATCCCCTAAGAAAATACAAAAGCCAGAGGTGGAGCGTCGTGTGTCCGGACACCCTGCCCAATCTGCATCCGTATATGAGAGCAACCTGTTTGGCGCAGAGGGGTGTAGGTGCAAACCATAATCAAGAGTACTCTTAATGTATCGAATGATATGCTTAAGAGCAGTGAAATGACTCTCTGGGGCATGCATGAATAAGCACACCTGTTGAACAACATAAGCTATGTCTGGCCTGGTAAATGTGAGATACTGAAGTGCACATGAAAGGCTCCTATACAGAGTAGGATCAGAGACTGGAGTATCATCCATAGCACTGAGCTTAGATTTCGAATCGACTGGAGTAGGCATAATTTTGCAATTCGCCATCTTAGCCCTGTACACTATCTCTTCTGCATACTTACGCTGACACAAGAACATGTGATTGGCAGACCTGGTTACTGATATCCCCAAGAAATAACTCAGCTTTCTCAAATTAAGCAAGACAATAATCTCATTTTTCAATCTATCTGAGGAGGCAGTCAGAACAATATCATCCACGTACATTAATAAGTAAGCAGTGCTACTACCTCGATGAAAAATGAAGAGTGATGTATCACTGTTGCTGCATACAAACCCAATCTGCAAGACATACCTGACAAAACGATCATACCCATATAGTGACTTACGGAGACGACACACATAGTGATGGACTGATGGATGGGTGAACTCAGACCGCTGATGCATGTACATTGTTTCTCTCAGGTCCCCATGTAAGAATGCATTCTTCACATCAAGTTGATGGATCGGCCAGTGTTTGTCATGACAATGCTCAAAACTGTGCGAATAGTAGCCGGTTTGACAACCGGGCTGAAGGTCTCTCCACAATCAATGCCCTCATGTTGATTTGTGTCATTAGCCACAAGACGGGCCTTCTACCTCTCAAGATCCCCATTATCTCTTAACTTGTGACGAAAAAGCCACATACATCGAATTACATTCACCCCCCGGGTCTAGGTACTAGATCTCACGTGTGTTGTTTAGTTAAAACATTGAATTCCTCATACATAGCCGCATTCCAATTAGGGTCTTGTTTGGCCAATTTTTGGTTCTTTGGAAGTGGAGAAATGGTTTGGGCAGACAAGTTGAAATGGACTCTGGGTTTGAAGATTTCATGCTTTGAACGAGTTTCCATTGGATGAGTAGGGACAGTGGGTGGCGGAGTGGTGTCTGAGACGGTGGGTTAAGTCAGATAAGGAGAAGGTGGGGGTGAAGCCGTCGGAGGAGTCGCGGCTCCTGGATCGAGCGTCGCGGCGCTAGAAGGTTGGCAGATTTCTTTGAAGTTTGGCGCGCGGCTCTCGGTATAGAAGTCGCGGCGTCGGCGGTATTCTGAAGATTGCTCACTGGAAATCAGGCGCCGCGACGCCTCCCTTTGGGGTCGCAGCTCTGACGACGGAACAGAGGACGTGAGATGTTCGAGGATGAGGGGAGAGATGGCAGACTCGTCAAGAAATGAGTAGTCCGGTTTTTGGAAATTTGGAAGATTCGAAAATGGGAATGTGGTCTCGTCGAATGTGACGTGACGAGTTATGTGGATTTGACGAGTCGACAAGTCATAGCATATATAGCCCCTATGGTTTGGCGGGAATCCTAGTAAGACACAAGGAGTAGACCTAGGAGCAAGCTTGTGATGGGCGGTAGAACTGAGGTTGGGATAGCACAGACAACCGAAAATCCGTAGATGATCATATGAGGGGACTCTATGGTAGAGAATTTCGGTAGGGGTCATATTGTGAAGAGTGTTAGTAGGAAGAATATTTAGAATGTATTCTGACATTTTAGGAGCATATACCCAGAAGGATGAGGGAGAGAGGCATGAATCATTAGGGTGCGAATCATATTGTTAATGGTACGTATGATTCTTTCAGCTTTACCGTTTTGTGGTGAGGTGTGAGGGCAGGAGAAGCAAAAAATCATGCCATTATTTGTATAAAATCGGTGAAAGATAGAGTTATTGAATTCACGACCATTATCGCACTGAAATGATTTTATGATTTTTCCAAATTGTGTGTGGATAAACTTGCGAAACTCAAAAAATTTGGCAAACACTTCCGATTTAAATTTAAGAGGATATAACCAAACATAGTGTGAAAAATCATCAAGCAACAGAAGATAGTATTTATGACCGAGAGAACTAGAGATAAAAGATGTCCATAAATCGGCATGTATAATATCAAAAGGAGCAAGTGTAACACTAGTTGATGATTTAAACAGAAGACAAATATGTTTGCCTAAAGAGCATGAAACACAATTTTGGGCAACTTCCCTTTACAAGCAATGGAATTGTTGCCTTTAAGAAAATTAAAAACTGAGACTCCTGGATGACCAAACCTATTATGCCAAGTTGAAGAAGAAACACCTGCTAGAGTGACGGGAGAGCAAAATTTGGCAGCGGAGGTGGAAGTGAATGGATAGAGATCCCCGTGCTATTGCATCTCGTAAGAGGTGTCCCCATATGAAGATCCTTCACAGTAAAACCAAAAGGGTCAAAATCCACAGAGACAGAATTATTACGAGTAAATTGGCGGACATATATGAGATTTTTAATCATATGTGGGGAATATAGGGTTTTTTTGAGGGAGAAGGGGGGATGAAGAGGTTGTGTGTATGAGGTACCATACCCTTTAACTGGAATGTGTTGTCCACCACCAACCGTAACATATTGAGGATGCTTTAAACTAAACAGTTTATGGATAGTACTTGCAGATTGGGTGACGTGAGATGTGGCGCCTGAATCCATGTACCAAGTATTGTCAGGTTGTTGCATGGAGAAGTCTTTGAATACTGTCCCAACTCAGTGGGTGTCATGCCGGATGAGGGCTGCAAAACCTGACCTTGCATGAAGTGGACCTGCTGCGAGGCTGGAGTAGGGCCCAACAAACCAGGGTAAGAATACGGATTGTAGGGCTGCTGGTACTGGAATGGACTCGGTGTCGCGGCTCTGAACTGGGGCACCGCGGCTCTGTACTAGGGCGCCGTGGCTCTGTCTCTTGAGGCGTCGCGTGCGTGTCGCAGTGCTAAGGCCGTGACCGGTTGTTCTGCGATCCACATTCTTTGTTGCTGGTTACCGCGACCACTTGCCACGACCACGGCCTCCTCGCCCTTTTTCCACGCCCTGCCGCGGTTGAGAATTTTACGGCGGTGTTGGATCTTGGTAGCGTTTGACCGCTAATGCCTTCGATCGTGCTCATCACCTTAGCACGTCAAGTCTCTTCGAGCAACAACTGCGAGCGAGCTTTGTTAAAGTTGGGTAACAGATCTGCCTGTTGAATCATGGTGGCCAAAGTATCATATTCGCCTTTAGGAAGGCAATCAATCAATTGTAACACCAGTTTGGTGTCGATGTGAGCTCGTCGGCAAAGAAGTTGATCGTCGGTAGCTTTAATCGTTTGCGATGCTCGATCACATTGGAAAAGTTTTCAAGACGTGTATTGTTAAATTGCTCCTCTAAATACATAGCACGGGTGTGCTTATTGTCCTGAAAAATTTCCTCCAAACGATTCCATAACTTAAGGGTTGTGGCGCCAGATTTCATGATAGCAAGAAGAATGTCCTGAGAAATACTACAATAAATCCACTGTTTGACGCCGACATCTTGACGACGCCAAGTAGACTCATCAACCTCCGGAGGGCGCTGAATGGTGTCATCGACGTGATCAAGCACGTTATAGAGACATGCATGATTACGAAACAGTTCAACCCAGGGAGAATACTGACCGTTTTCTTGATCAAGAAGAATGACAATAGAGTTCTTGATGTTTGTAACAGTTAGGGCTAAACCTGTCAACCGGTCCGGTTGACCTGCTAGTTTAACCGGACCGGACCGGCCTCCAACCCCAACCCGCACGGGTTATGAAAAAACCCGATAAGGCCCGGACCGGTTAGGCCCGGTAACGGAAAACCGGTTCCATTCTGGGTTAGCAAGTCCGGATCGATTACAAAAAAAAAAAAACTTTTTCCCCAAACGGTATTGTTACCGTTGGCCTTGGGAGGGCACAGGGGCGGGGCGGGGTCGCGCCAACGGTCATTTCGACCGTTGGCCCTGTTTTTTTTTTTTATTTATTTATTTATTTATTTTAATTACATTTTTACCCTTTAAAAAATCTATAAATTCTCTACATTTTTATCACACAACATTTCTCTCAATTCTCTTATTCTCAATTTCTCATACTCTCTTAATCATCTTTATTATCAATTTTCAAGTTATTATTATTATTAGTTTTCAAATTCAAAGTAGCAAGACGCAAGACTTGAGCTTGAGTTTGATTGAATTCTGAATCCCGAAGTTTGGTACACTCGTTTCATTCTCTAATTATTTTATTAAATTGTCATATTTATTTGTTAATTATTTAAATATTTTATAATGTCTTTACTAAGGGGAATTGCGTCGGGACTGCGCCGTAAATCTAGTTCAAGGGGTAAAAAATCTGTAGGTTCTTCATCATCTAATCAAAATATAGATTATGATCAAATGCAAGAAGATTTTGGAATGAAGATAATGAATATGATAACGTTGATTAGATGATATTGATGAACTTGAAGAAACGAACAGAACCTCCTACTACTAGTGTTCATACGTCAATGTTGAGTGCTGCTAGTGGTAGTCGTGAACATCCTTTACGAGGACCGATGCAAGAAAAAAGGAGTAAAAAGTTGTAGTGCGATAGAGTTAAATGTAATATTTGTGGGAGAACTTATAAACATAAGGCGGGGTGGTGGTGGCGAAGTGCAGGCACTATAGGTAGACATATAAAACACGATCATACGGCACTGATGGGATCTTTGTCTCGATTTAGAACCCGGTCAACAACGACTTAATCCATTAAGCGGGGTTGACTAAATGCGATCAAAAAAGATCGCGTTGAATTAGCAAAAATGATTGTCGGAGGTTGTTTACCTTTTTCTTTTGCTTCTTCTTCATATTTAATTACATATATTCAAAGAGTATATAATCTTTTTTTTAAATGTGTTCCTCGTAGTACTACTAGAGCCGATATTTTTAGACTTCATAATGATTATGTTATTTTCTTGCAATATTTGTTTGCTAACCTTCCATGCCATGTTAGTTTTACTTCAGACATTGGACATCGTTGAGCAGTTATGATTATTTAACAATTACTTGTCATTGGATTGATGAAAATTTTAGAATGGAAAAACGTATTATTGCTTTTGCGTATGACGAGGATCAAAGTCATACTGGAAAATATATAAGCGAAACTATTTGTTTTTATGCCCAAAAATATAATCTTTATAATAAAATATTTTGTGTATCATTCGATAATGCATCTAATAATACTGCTGCTGTAGATCTTTTAAAAGCGGAAGTATAACCACCACTTCCTGATATATTTCATGTTCGTTGTGCTTGTCATATTTATAATTTAATTGTTAAAAGTGGTCTTGATTTATTTTCACCTGAAATAAAACTTGTCAAAAGTGCTGTTGGAGTTATTCAGGGTAATAATAGGAAAAATAGAATTATAGAATTTAAAGAAAAATGTAAACAATTTAATTTGAAACCTAAATTCACGCCAGAAGAGATTATTACACGGTGGAATTATACTTATTTATTTTTAAAAGAATGTTATAAGTATAAAGACCCCATAACACATGTTGCAAATGCGCATTGTAAGAACGTGATGTATATGTTAACCGACGAACATTGGAAATCAATTGGTGAACTTTTAAAAATTTTACGTAAATTTTACACTGCAACTGTTGAATTTTCAGGATCTTATTACCCAACAGTTTGTAATGTTTTAGCTCATATAGCTGAAATTTCATATTTACTTTATGGTTTAAAATCAAATGTGAAATATAAAGATGCGATTCTGATTATGTTTGAAAAGTTTAAAAATATTTTTTCCTATTCACGATGTTTATTGTATTGAGTGCGATCTTAAATCCTTCTATTAAAAAAGTAGATTGTCATAATTTAATATTTAGTTTATATACTTATATGGAAATAAGTCAAACAGAAACTCCATCTTCATTTGATTGCATAAGTAAACTTGATACTAATTTAACTACATTATATGAATATTATGCTACATTACATGATAACACCAACTCTGCTACTAATATTCCTTCTAGTTACGTTACGTGTCTACACCGCAGAGTTGATGATGATGACGATGAAGAAGAATCTTTAGACATATGGAGCACTTTTACAACACAACCAACCACAAGCCGATCTTGTGATGAGATGCAATTTTATTTGCAAAAGCCAGCGGAGCCGAAGAAAATTTTTGACCCTTTACAATGGTGGCAGGATAACAAAAGGCAATTCCCGGTACTTGCAGCGATGGCCCGGGATGTTCTTAATGTGTCGATCTCAACAGTGGCTTCTGAAAGTGCATTTAGCCAAGCACGAGATCAAATAGGAGACACACGTCACTCATTGGGTGGAAGCACATTAGAAGTGTTA
Source organism: Przewalskia tangutica (assembly GCA_029844215.1). Taxonomy (NCBI): domain Eukaryota; kingdom Viridiplantae; phylum Streptophyta; class Magnoliopsida; order Solanales; family Solanaceae; genus Przewalskia; species Przewalskia tangutica. The sequence continues at coordinate 102,817,747 of CM056736.1, read as the reverse complement.
GTCTGCTTAAGGGATTGGATCAGATCAGAGAGAAGAAATCAAGGATGTGAAGACGTTAATTCTCCGGAAGATGAAGAAATAGGCAATATTTTGGAAGGCGGGAGCGGAGGCGGGACTGGAATTAATACTCCAGATTTAGAAGCTATGGAGCATAACCAATTCAATCAACCTATAGATTACGAAGAACTTGCAAGAAGGATGCATAATATGTAAATATGCATATGTACTCTTATCATCTTATGTACTCTTATTAACGTTATGAAGGAGACATTATTATTACTTCATTAGTTCATTATGTACTTTTATTAACGTTATGAAAGTTCAAAAGTTTACATCTTATCATTAATTTTAATTTTACTATCTATTTAGTTGTTAATCTGTTATTACTTATTTGTTAACTTATAAGTTATATCTACTAATCTAATAAATTAATAAAAGTATAATTACAAATTTACAATATAAAGTTATAAACTATAAAGTATAAAGTTATAAACTATAAAGTATAAAGTTATAAACTATAAAATAAAAAGTTAACTTTAAAGTTTCAATTTTAATATATACAACTAAATTATATATTATATTATTATATTACATATTTAAATTGAATTTAGTTTATATTATAGAAAATAAATACTAGAAATAAAAAAATAAAAAAATAGAAAGCGGATAGAGTAGGGCCAGTTCGACCGAACCGCAGACGCCAACGGAATCCGTGCGAATCGGACGGTTGGCGTAGTCCGATGAACCGGGCCGTGTCGGTCGGAACAGATTAAACTTGTGAGGCTGGTCGGGCCGGTTCGGCTCAGTTAAACACATAGTTAGAAATTTGGATGAAAAGAGGATGACAACGTGGTGATGAGATTTGTGGAGGTAGAAGATTCAGAAAGTGTGGAAGATTCAGGGATAGCCATTTAGAGAACAGGGAAAAGAAAAAGAAAAACCTAGAAATTTTGGAGGGAGGAAGGGGAGGCGCGACTTAAGCGGAGGAGGCGCGGTAGCTCAACAAAAAAGCTAGGGTTTTTGTTTTAGGCTCTTGATACCATGTAAAATGATATTAATCTCCCTTGGGGAGTCTTTCATTAATATCAAGGTATATATAAAGTACAATAGGAATCCTAAGCCTATGCAAAAGAGAAATCATAGTCTTATCATAATTATATTTATACAATATATGAAAATATTCTAATTATGGATAGAAAATATATTGTTTCTTTAATTTACACGTTTACTGGATGGACTACAATACTTTTGGATTTTGTTTATATTTAGCTCACAATTACTAAGAAATTTTCTTATTTTTGCTAATAAATATTGGTATCTGGGTCCACAGATGGATTGGAGAAATACAATTGGGATAAGTGGATAATGTGCAAAGTATATGAAAACTAAACCATATTGGATAAGTATACAAAGTGCAAAGCATATTATTTAACCGTTTCAAAAGCGATATGTATAGCAGAAAAAAGAAAAAGAAATAAAGAATATTCTTAAATTGATGGGAAATAATACTTAAATTACACTCTTTGTTTACAAACATACTTGCCCACCAAAAGGTATTTGCATATGCGCGTCTCAAATATATTGAGGGTCATGTTCTAATTCGTAAAAATGGGTCATTAATTGAGCTAAGACGTGCGAATTATGGACCTTTATAAATTATACTTAATAAAAAATGAAAAAGGGATCCTAAATTTTTCGTTTTTCGGGAGCCCTGTACGATAGCACACCCGTTTAATTCCTCATGCAAACCCTTTTTATTTCCCCATTTATCTCTTTAAGAATCTGATGGTACATTGCTACATATAAAAAAAATTATAGGTACATTGCTACATATAAAAAAAATTATAGTATCAAGTCACTTAAAAAAATTTGATGGTAAACCTTCTTAAAGTATAGATATTGTAATTTTGAAAACAAGATAGATTATCTATTGCGCTCAACATATAAATATACCCGACGGTGTAAGAAACGTTACATAATATATATATAATTGTTTGAGTTTCTTTAATGTTAGTCTCAAGTCTCAACCACACTTTTATTTGGAGCTCTCCTTGCTTTTCACTTCACCCCTTGTCCCCACCCTCTTGGCTAATTAATTTGTCCAATTATTTTAACAATCTGACATGGTGAATTTGGGTTTGTTTTGAAGCCTTTAAAGTGTGCCTCTAAAGTTTAATTTAAGTACGTTCATATGGGGACATATCTATATAATTTACCAAAAAAGTTATAATATATTATTCTGTGGTCGAAAAAGTTTCTTCGACATTTGAGGTTCATTGGACGATATTTATATGTGGTCACACTCACACAACGGCTATATATGGGTAGGGTAGGGCTGCACAACAGGGTAAAATCGGATCGGACAGGACCGATTCGGATCGGACCGAGGACCAAATATTCAGAAAATTAGGATCGAAGATCGGACCGAATTTATCGGTCCGATCCTATGAATTAGGACTGCACAACAAGGTAAAACCGGACCGGACCGAGGACCGAATATTCAGAAAATTAGGACCGGTCCGGACCGAATTTCGTGGAGCCCTATATATGAGTTATGACATTCTAGAATTATGGACTTTCATGCACCTATTTTTTATAGAATAAAATTTCATGCACCTATTTTTTATGGACTTTCATGCACTTAAAACGTACCCAAAATAGTCTTCTTTGTATATATATTTTTATGAAAAGATAAAACTAAATTTTAACAAGGTACGACTAGAAGAATGTGTTAGTTGAGATATGAAGGTGATTGAAACAGATGAAAATTATATAGAGAGACAATAAATTTGAGTGGCACAATATCCACTTTTAATTTGTGTGATTCAATTAATGGAAATTTCTTAGTGAGAACTCATAGTAATTTTTCCTAAGATATCTTTTATTACTTACATTGAATAAAAAATCTTCCAAGAATCATATAAATTGTTACACCACCATGGTCAGTCCAAAACAGTGATTGTTACCAAATTAGATAAAAACAAGCAGTGGCTTTCACGAATATCTCTTTTTTATTATCTTGTAAAAGAACGTCATGCCAATCACACCACTCTAACTTTTGGCTATAATATCGGAGGAATCATTTTAGTTCGATAAGATAAACAATACTTTCCGTTTTAACTTATATATGAAATAATTTGAATCGACACAAATTTTAAGATTTTAAAAAAAAAAATTAGTAGTCTAAATTATATCCCAAAAAAATCGGGAAAAACTTTTTAGAATTGAGATAAGAGTAAATAAGGAAACAATAATTAAAAATACATATATTTAAGAAAAGTAATATTAAAAATAAAATTTTAATAGTATTTGTTTTGGTGCTTACTCTCTCAAGAAGAGTGAATACACTCACCTACACTGACTTTGCCACGTAAGCATTTATGGAGGTAAATATTTTATTTTTAAGCCGTTTAGGGGGTGATAGGTTCCATGTAAAGAATAAGTGTATAGTTGGTAATCCTGTTATACGTTGAGGAGGTATTGGCTATTTTTTAAAATATTTATATAGTTATAAAAGTTTCTCATTAGAATAAATGAAATTTTATCAAATTTAAAGTATGTCATGATACTTTTTTAGAGCTAACTAAAAGGAAAAATTATGTCACATCAACCGGAACAAGTACTGCTTTAAGAAATCACATATGAATTTCTGGAAGTTAGGGTTATACCTAAGCTTTGGATATTACTATCTATTTTACTGGCGTTCTTCAAAAAATTGTTGTTGTGTGTCGTATTGTTCAAAAACTCTTTTTCTTTTTCATGTTTGTTCCAAATGGACAATTCCTTAAAGGCACATATTTAAAGGCCATAATAATATGGGAACCATATTAAAGAGAAATCACTTTGTTGGATGGAGGAGGAGGGACTAAGGAATGTGGTCATACCATCACATGCTTTGCAATAATGGCACTTTGATGGCCTATCACTCACTCTTGACCCTTCTTTATTTTATTTTATTTTTAAATTTTCGTCCGGTAAAATAATATTAATCTCCCTCGGAGAGTTTTTCATTAATATCAAAGTATATATAAAGTACAATGTTCATCCCTTATACAATAGGAATCCTAAACCTATATAAAAGAGGAATCCTAGTCTTACCATAATTATATTTACACAATATATGGAAATATTCTAATTATAGGTAGGGATACAATTCTTTCTATAATATACATGTTTACACACCCCCTCAATCGTAGCGGGAGGAGACCGGACGCTGAGACTGGATCTGAAGTCAAGAAACAACTGTCTGGAAAGTCCTTTGGTAAATATATCTGCATACTGATAGGATGATGAAACATGTAACACTCTGACATGGCCTAGTGCAACTTTCTCACGAACAAAGTGTAGGTCTATCTCAATGTGCTTGGTTCGCTGATGTTGAACCGAGTTTGAGACAAATAGATGGCAGAGATGTTATCACAGTACATAATAGATGTCTGACGCAAATGACACTGAAATTCTAACAGTAAATTTCTGAGCCAACAAATTTCAGCTACTACATTTGCAACGCCTCTGTACTCAGTCTCGGCACTGGAGCGAGATAGGGTAGTCTGTCGCTTGTGTTGGCGCATTTTATATACACTTTTTGAGTCATTTTAAGTTAGTATTTTACTCATTTCGTTTGTGTTTAGTATAGTATTATGGTCGTTTTTTCTTTCTTTTGAGTTACAGCGGTCCTAAATGGAGAAATGACAAAAAGAGGATGAAATGAGCTTGATTTAGATGGAATTGCACACTAAAAGAGCCAAGAAATGAAGTCTAAGAAGTCCCGGGAAGCATAGGAGAAATCAGACGAAGTACGGACGAGAAAATGATAAAAATCAGAAAAATCTGGCTACAGGACTTACGGCACCGCGGTGCCAAAAGATCTGCGAGTTCGGGTTGGCTCTGAGGACTTAAACGCTGCGGTGCTACTGCGAGACCAGCGGTGCCGAGGCGCGTTTTTCCAGATCCGAGGCGAAATTGGCCAGGGGCAGAAGGATCCAGGGCACACGATTTTTGCAACATATTTAAGCCCTTGGGACAGATTTTAGGGATTATTCTATCATCCATCATAACACACATCACAAGGCAAGGCTTGGAGGCTACGATTGGAGACCTAGTTCTAAGTATTTCTTTTCTTTTCCCTTAGTTTATTTCAGTTATGTTGAATTGTAATTTAGTTCTTGACATGACAATGTTTAGGAGCTAATTACTTTAGTAGAGTTTTCCATCGAATCTTCTTAAAACTCTTTCATATAGTTAATACATTAGTTAATTGATTTCTTCTTCAACATTATTAAGATCTATTCAATATTGCTTTGATTGCTTGATAATTAACTGGCAATTAATTGTCATAACTTATATGATTTCGAATCGAGAACCGAGAGGAGAGATTTGAATATGCTGTAGTTGTTTAGACATAGGTTAAAATCGTGGACGAAAGTACCCCGATACTTGTGTAGTGTTTAAGGTTACTGTTCTTAATCCTCTTGTGTGCTAAAATCTATCATATAAAGTTTATGCACAAGATTGAGCTCTCGTATATCTTAACCGGAATATGATGACAGACTAGTTAACCTGCTATCTTAATAAGAAGAAGACCCATTAGCATTGCATTAACAAGTGAAAAAGTGGATAGTTGAGGAGATTGAAAGCCCTAATTCCTTCATAATTGATTACAACTTCAACAATTTAGTTTAATTCTTGCAATTATTCTAGTAGCTAAATATAAAACCAAACAATTTATCGATTTCCAAATAGAAACCAAAGTTTAGAAGTTCAGTACTTGATCACCAGTCTCTGGGGACGATATTCGATCTTACAGAATATATTACTTGTAACGATATGTACACTTGCGTTGAACAATTAGACAAGGTCATAACAAGTTTTTGGCGCCGTTGTCGGGGACTGACGTATAATCAATATCGAACTATTTATCCTAATTTCTAATTTGATTTTTATTTTATGTCTTTTTATTTTAGAACATTTTACCGTGATCTGTTTGCTTGTTTTTTATCACTTGCAGGAAGGACAATGTAATTGTTGATCCTTTGACAATGGAAAATCAGCAAAACATTAATTTGGAGGATGGTGAGTTACCGCATGTATTAAGACATGTCCCTGCAGAAAGGAGCTTGGGGGATTATGTATTGCCTACAGTTACCGGGGTGCAGACTTGCATCAGGCTCCCAGCGATTGAAGCTAACAATTTTGTGATCAAACCTGCTATTCTGGGTATGGTGCAGAACACATTCCAGTTTGGAGGGTCACCATCTGAAGAGCCACATATGCACATTACAAATTTTCTGGAGCTTTGTGCCACATTCAAATACAATGGCGTTACTGATGATGTCATTCGGTTGAGGCTCTTTCCATTTTCACTGTCGCGCCCTTTTTCGACCGCGACATTTTTTAAATAGCGAATCCTGCTTCAAAAATGCAAAAATGTTAGAAAATAAATAATAAAATGCTAAATAGTTAAAAAGTGCTTAAAGGTGCTAAAAGATTAATTTTAAAGCTAAAGGGTGCTAAAAGTGCAAAAAATGCTAAAGTTTAAAAAGGTGCTAAAATGCTAAAGGGTTGCTAGAATGCTAAGGGTTCGCGGAGTCGCCACCTAATTAATTTGGGTGAATTAGGACACCTAAATGTTTAACTAGTTTAAAGTAAAACATTAACTCCATTTTATGGTCTGCTAAACTTTAATGAGATTCTGGGTAAGGGTTCTTTATTAATCTAGAGGGAAGGGGTTAGGCACCCTCTAAGATCCGCTAACTTGCGGTTATCCTGCCAAACCTAGGGTAATTATTATGCAAAATAAAGCTCCTCCTGCTTAATAAAAATGCTAAAATGTTAAAATGTTTGAAAGGTGCTTAAAGTATAAAAGGGCAAAAGGTGTATTTAAAAACATTTAAGCGGAAGAGTATAAGATATACTTTCTAAAGATATGTTGCGAGGTTTATGTAGGAAAGTCAAGGTTAGTTTTTTAAAACCGTGCAATTATGATGCCTAAATACTATCTTAATTATGAATATAATAGAAGTAAAATGTATGCAAGTATTCCTTTACCTAAGGGGTATATATTGCTTAGCATGAGGATATAATATTTTTGTGATAAGAGGGAGGACGTGTCTATTATGCAAAAGCAGTATTTCTTATTCTGTATTAATAGGAAATTATACCACGGTTTTAAGGATATCTAGGTAAATAATATTTCAGCTTATTATGCAAGTGTAGGGTGCTAAATGATTTATTATAACTATTAAACAAGGCGAGGCAAGCCTAAAGTAAGTAAATCAAACTGATTTCTAGCTATTGATTCAAGGTTTAACTATTATAAATGCTAATTAATTAGTATAGCGTTAGACAATTAATTACAATCAATGAATAGGGAGAGGATATGAATTAATAATGGCGACTCGAAGAAAGGCGATGTAATTCCGCCTATAGCTTTGGAATTTCGATGCGAGTGAAAATGCACATAGATGCGGGTATTAATTTGCCACGATGAGTCTCGCCATGAGACTCTTTGTTGCTCGGTCGTTCATGTAAATAAAGAAAGATAAGGATTAGTATATACTCAAACCATATTAGTAATGAATAAGCATTTATAAAATTCAACACATACAATTTATATTTGAACATACATACTATGATTAATTGTGAAGATCGACAGATAACCCAAATAAATGAAGAGTAAATCCAGTGGGTTTGGCTAGATGGGCGGTCTGCAGGCAATGAGGCAGAAATAGAGGATTACGGGTCTGGGGTAAGTAGATGTAGCCAGATAGGAATATGACAAGACATGCTTAAACATACAAAGTATACCTAAATTGGGCACGTATATCAATGTATTTAGAACAAAATAAGTGCCCTGAATCATGTTTAAGTTTATAACAAACCAACAATATCAGGCATGCTCCAGACAGTACATGGTCTCAAATTCTCTTATATTCCAGATTCTATTTATCACCTTGATATGTCTAATTTAAGAGGAAAGAAGGCAAATGATGCAAACACTTAACAAAGATCAGGTTATGCACCCCCCAATCTATCTAAGTTAGTATTATCCCATAGAGTTATTGACTGAGTGAATACCAATCTCCGCAAGTGATCGGTGTATTTTATATACACCTTTTGAGTCAGTCTAGTTAGTCTTTTGTCCCGTTTTGTACATACAAAGTGTCGTATTAGGATAGATTTTCTTTCTTTTGAGTCAAAGTGGCTAAAGTGGCCAAATGGCGGAAAAGGAGCGAAAAGAGGGAAAAAGATGAGTCTTAGAGTGAAAGCGGAGAAAGTGGCAAGCGAGGCTGAAATCGGACTGCGCGCGGCCTCCCGCACTCGAAGCGGGGCGCGCGCTATTATTGAAGAAGGCTGCAGAAGATTCAGCGCGCTCTCGAAGACCGTAAGCAGGCCGCGGCGCTAAACATCAGAAGCCACGGGAGTTGCAGTGGCCGCGGCTACCGAGCAGCGAATATCAGGCCGGCGCCAAAACACCCGGTATTGCAGAACTTTGGCGCGGCTGCATCTGCGCAGCGCGCGGCAGCGGAAAAATTAGGTCTTTTGACGGATTTTTGGGCCGAACTGCAAGGAAAAGAGGGAGCGTTTTAAACCTAAAAGGAGAACCACTGGCGGTTTTCAAGGTTCCTTTCTTGCCAAACACAAGGTTTTCTTGCCTAGGAGATTGGAGACCTAAACATTAGTAATTTCTTTTCTTTTTCTTTTCTTTAATTCGGTTTTACGCATGATGAACTTTGAATTAGTTCTTGTCATATTCATGGCTAGAACTAATTCTCTTATAGGCTTTCTATGTTGAATTCTTGAACCTTATGTTATAAAGTAATGCATGCTTATGGTTATTATTCTTATTGAGAGATCTATCCAATAATTGAGTTGAATTCTTGGTAGCTAATTGACAACTAGTTATCACTATATGATTTCTAATCAGTTACGAAAAGGAGGGATTGTGAATATCTTTGTAAGTTGGGTAGACGGTCTTGAATTGGGGATGAAAATACCTCAATTAGATTTGTAAGCGTTGATGAGAGGCTTAACAACCCTAATTTTGCGCATTGTGCGTGACGATCAACTAGGTTTTGTGCTTAATCCTCCATAGAGTTACCCTTATCGTGAAAGTTAGGTAAGGAACAATCACGGGGTTGAGTGTTTATATAACCTAACGGGAGTATAAAGCGATTTCGTAAACTGCTTTCTCGAAAGAAGAACACCATAAGTAATGCATTAGTAAGTAACATAAGCGGATAGTAAGGATACATGAAGCCCTATTCTCATCACATCCGAATTAAATCTTTATATTTAATTAGCTTTTATAATTCTTAGTCATAAACAACCAATCACTCATTAATTCACCAAATAGATACTAGAAAATGAACAATTGGTACTTGAACCCTAATCCGGAAGGGGCGATAATCGGTCTTATCTAAGACTATACTACTTGATACGATAACGTGCACTTGCGTTTAAAAGTGTGTGCATATATCGCGCATCAAGTTTTTTTGGCGCCGTTAGGGATTAGGCAATAGTTCAATATCAAATTATCTATTTTTAATTTCTAATTTGGATTTAATTTTTCATTTTTATTTATTTATTTTTAGTTTCTACGAAAATCGAGTCCGTGATTCTTTGTTTGTTTTGATCTTTCTCGGGATATCGGTTTATGCGAAGAAGAGGAGGCGACACTCTTGTTCCCTTCAATCCGGAAATTGAGAAAGCACGCAAGCGAGCGAAAGAATCGGTAATTGCAACGTTGATAGAAATGGGCGGTGCTCCCAACAATAACGAGGATGAGAGAAGGGTTAGGTGAAAATCAACTTAACCGTGAGATCCTCGGCAAGTGCGATAGATATGGAGGGCGGGGTTGAATCCGGCGAGAAGAAATGCAGGAGATTATGTGCTACCAAGTGAATGGAGCACGACTTGCATTAGGCTCCTCTGATAAGCCAACAATTTGAGATAAAACCAATGATTACGAGCATGGTGCGGCACGATGCGATTCGGAGGATCGCCTGAGGATCCACGTATACGCATAGAAAATTTCTTGGAGCTATGTGCGGCTTTCGAATATAACGGCGTTCGCGATGATCTGTCAGTTGAGGCTCTTTCCGCTCACTCGGGGATAGAGCAAAAGTATGGTTGAATTCTGCCGGTGATTCGATATTTACATGGCACGGTACGTAAATTCCTAGCCAAGTTCTTTCCACCAGAAAGCGGCAAAATTAAGAGGAGTTGAACAACTTCTATCAGTGATGGAGAGTCCTTATATGAAGCATGGGAGAGATTCAAGGATCTACAGAGGAAGTGTCCACACCATTGCATTGAGTTGTGGAACTTGGTTCATATTTTCTACAACGGTGGCGATCAAGACGTAACCATCATAGATGCGACGCGCAGTGGGCATTCGTAGGAAAGCGACCACGCGCCCACGAGTTATTAGAAGATATGGCCACTAACAACGTATCCACCAAGAGAGGCAACGGTGGGAGAAGAAGCGTGGGGTCCATGAAGTAGATGCTATTCTTTGCTTTGAACGCATGAAGTGGCTCTTCTAGCGAAACAATTGCGGAACATCTTGTGTCGGTGAATCTTTGTGCAATCGCTGAAAAAGCGTGAGATATGTGGCGGCCACATACATTTGATAGGTGTCCTTGGCGGATCCCAACAACATCCCGATGGAGCGGCGAGTGTCAGCGATGAAGTAACTACAGAGGCAGCGAAACAACCCTACTCAAACACTTATAATCCGGTGGAGAATCACCCAAACTTCCGTGGAGAGGAGATCGGGCGGCAAAAATCGATGCGAGGCGGCAAAACCAATATCGTGCGTGAGAATCGGTATAGGCGATGCGAACCCAGCGATGCAGAATCAACGGCCTTCACTCAAGCCCGGCCTCAGCGGCTCGATGCACGGTCGTGAAAAACCAAATGAGCTTAGCGACCATGGCGGCGCACGCCAGCGCGCGGTTTATAATGAATCTAGATCCTCGTTGAAACTTGGAAACACAGTAGGGCGGTATGGCGAGCAAACATCGAGCCACGCGGGGACATTGCAGCAATGCGAGAGGTAAATCAGGGAAGCAATGTAAGCGGATGCGGTTGAGAAGTGGAAAACAATTGGAGCAACGGCCGCGCCAATAGTTGAGAGAGCGAGTTAGAAAAGATAAGGTGGTGAACCTGGCCGGTGATAGAAAACTCGGAGAAGAGTATCTGAAAGATTCCTTTCCCCAGAGATTACAAAGGAAGGCGGTCGATAAACAATTTTCCAAATTCTTGGAGGTATTCGGAAGTTGCACATCAACATACCGTTTATAGAGGCTTTGGAGCAGATGCCATCTTACTTGAGTTCATGAAAGAAATCTTGGGAAAAAGAGGAAAGCGGCCGAATATGAGATAGTAGCACTATGAGAAGAGTGTAGTGCTATCTTACAAAAGAAATTGCCACCAAAGCTAAAGGACCTGGAAGCTTTACACTACCATGCAGTGGGCGGGGTGACTTAAACAGAGCCTTGTGTGATCTGGGGCGAGTATAAATTTGATGCCCTATCGGTTTTCAAAAGATTGGAGTTAGGAGAAACCCACCACCGCGTGAGTCTGCAACTAGCCGACAGATGGTGGTTCATCCACGAGGAAGATCGAGGATGTGATTGTGAAGGTAGGAAAATTTTTCTTTCTGCGCACTTCCTCATTCGGATATGGAAGAAGATGCAAATCCGATCATATTGGGAGGCCATTCCTAGAACGGGTAGAGCCTTGATTGGCGTTGAAAGAGGAGAGCTAACGCTAAGAGTGGAGAACGAAGAGATGGTGTTTAAAGTCTTTAAACACGTCGTTGAGCCAAGAAGCGTAAGTGGGTGTTTCAATCAACACCACCAAACCCCATGCGAGCCATTGCAATGCAACCAAAGAATGATGAGCCCAAGAAAGCAAGCATGGTTTCTTTGAGATGACACTAAATGAGGTAATTGTTCCGGAACTCCCTACTACCGATAATGCTAAAAAGAAAAGGAGAAAAAGAAAACGCCAAATGTGGCGGAAATGGATTGGTTGGGGACTTAATCCACCCCAGGGCTAGTAAGTCTAAGGAACTTGCGTCCGGCTAAAAGACGTTAAAGACGGCGCTTGTTGGGAGGCAACCCAACGTTTTTTTATTATGTTATTTTAATTTCTGTCGTTATTTTATTTTAGTTTGTCTAGAAACGATCTCGCAGTATTGGATCTTGTTGTTTTGTGATTGTAGTCTGAAATTAACCGGACGAAATAAATCAAGAAAAGCAAGGATTTCAGAGAAGCGGGTAAGCGCGCCTTCCAGAGCGAGCGCGGCGCCAAAAGATCTGAACAGCTCGGAAGTTTAAGCGCGGCTCGAGCGAAGCGCGCGCGGTGGAATTCAGTTGGCGAGATTTAGCGCCGCGCTTCCGGGAAGCGAAGCGCAGAAAATCCCGAAGCGCGGATGATTAAGCGCGCGGCTAACGGCAGCGCGCAAGCGGAAAATCGAACTTAAAACGCCCAATCGATCTTTCCCAATTCCAACTTCAAAAACTAACCTTCCTCTCCAAAACCCACGAAATTTGAAACTCCCACAAATCCTCCACAAATCCAACCCAACCACAACCTAAACTCTTAAATTCCCAAAACCCCAACTATCTCAAACAACAAAGCTCCATTCCATAGCCTCAACCACCAATTGAAACAAGAACAAGCTTGAATCTTCTCATCAAAGGTAATCCTATCCTTGTTCTTGAATCCTTTTACTAAAAGTCATAGGAGGTAGTAGTTTGGAGAAGTATTGTAGTTGGAGTAGTTCGGAGGTGAAAAGTGATTGTGAAGTTGGAGAAAGGAGTAGAAAAGAAGGTTGTGGGTATTGAGTAGAAAGATTGAAGTTTGGGGGTGTTGTTTTTATTGCTAGTTGTTGAGTGTGTAGGAGACGTTGTGCCACTAAGTTAAAAGCTCCGAACTGTTTTAACCATGGCCACCGGGAAGAGAAGAGGCTCGCATCCACCCCAACACCCCAATACGATGAAAATAGGTTCGTGAGTTACGTGCCTACCAAAGATACAAAAGACTTGATACTAGACCGTAATTCCGAAAGGAATGGATTACCAAAGGGGATCTATGGGGATGAAGAGCGTTTATGAGCCCATCCGGCGATGATTGAGCTAAGGGGTGGAAGAGATTTGTCAATCCGAGAAGATAACACCGATGAATACAACAAGTGCGGGAATTTTATGCAAACTTTCCGAGAAGGCGAGAAGGGTGCTTTGTAAGGGAAATTATATGCCTGTATTGCGAAGCAATAAATACAACGCTAAAAGCAGTTGATGTTGAAGAAAGTAGCGATTGGAACCATTTTAGAACATGGTCTAGAGCGGCAACAACATTGATGGAATAATATTGCGACACGATGAGCTACCAAATTGCTTTTGAGATCGGAAGGAATGGATCTAGAAGCGGCGGTGCCAATTCAACAAGCGACCAGCTTGGGCGTATTTTCGTCGATGCCGCGTGATTCCATCTACGCACTTCACGAGTGCGGTAAGCGAGATTAAGTTGATTTATGGAATTATGAGGCGATAATTGATGTGGGAAAAGAGATAGTGCGAGCATCGAAGAAATCAGCGAGTTGGTGACAACAGTGGATTGGGACACGGTTCACTTATTACGATCTATGCCACGTGAGTGCGATCCCACAACTACCCACGATACTCATGAAAGAAACTAGCTGCCAGGTGTCCTATGGGATAGTGCACTCTTTTCCGACCACTAGCCCCGGCGGCAGACGAAGAGTACAACCCGCGGCCGAAGCAACAAGCGTGAGGCAACCATGGATGAAGATGAGCACGAAATAGGGGCTCAATATGAGGCGAGACCTAGCCACCGCCAACCACAAAGCGAGAACCTTCAGAGCCTGATAGGGCAATTGTACCAACACGAAGGAGATGATCGGACGCGCAAAGCGATAGTACAAGGACAGCGAAACAAGGCAACAAATCGACGAAATGAGTGCCTTGTTCAACCAATAGTCGATCGTTATCCACCGCCACCACCACCATTTTAGCCAAAGTTTGTAAGTGTCGTTTTCTTTTCGTCTTTGAGTCTACACACGTTGGGGGCAATATGTGATTTAAGTTTGGGGTGTGTTTTTGTGTTTTAGTTTTATTTGTGTGTCATGTTATGTTTTAATTAAGTCTTTTATTTGTTTCATGTTTATTTTGAGTCACCAAAATTTTTCTTTTTAGTCATAATTGCTGTCAAAGATCATGTATCTTTGTAGTTGCTAGAAACACCTAGTGAAGTAAGGTGGAATAATGTAAAGGAATGGAAGCGACTATCTAAACACTTAGGTTAGAGATGCCAAAAACTCATGAATCTGCCTATTTGGAGTCTCTTGCTTGAGTTATGTATGCTAAATGATAAATGCTTATGTGTTATGATACTTGCTATTTGAGGCGAAATAGTTAGGATATGCATGTTAGGAGATGACTCGGGCATTTCTTTGATAGTCAATTCTTACCATTCTTTTCTATCCGCACTTTAAAAATATCACTAGTTAGCCCATTGAGCCTAAATTTGAAACTTCTTCTTTGACACCCCATATTCCACAAAATTGTGCCATAAGTGAAAATATGAAATAGTGGAGTACATTGTGTTAAAAGAAGAAACAAAAGAGTGAACAAGTTTGAGGCACCCTAATGGAAAAGTAATAAGAAAGAGGCAAAAGCCTAAGTTTGGGGGTGCTATTTGCATAATACACTTCACTCTCCCAAAACAAAAGGGAATGATAGAATTGAAGTGAAGGAAAGAATCAAAAGAAAAAGGGAAAAATTGAAAAGCAAAGAGCTTCAGTGCAGAAAAATGAGCCTAAATGCCTATCTTTACCAACCCCTACCTAAGCTACATTACAACTCCCAAAGTCCTGAAGATCTCTTCTATGTATATCCAGAATTAGTGGAGAATAGCAAGTAAGCATGCCATAGGAATTTTTGAATTTATATGCATACTTGAGTACACTGACTTCCATTTAAGCATGATAAGTATGAGTTTGCGAAATATCTAGCTCAATGTGTTGAAATTCCATGCTATATGTTCCTGCGTATTATTACGCTAACCTTCATGTTTTTCTAGTTAACATTAAATGCGCAAAAGTGATCAATGGCAGGGAGTCTGTTTATTTTCTTTGTTGATTTTCTTATTTATTGAGTCTGTCATTTTATTGTATTTCTTTCTATCTTTGCTCGAGGGCGAGCAAAGGTTAAGTTTGGGGGTATTTGATCGGTGTATTTTATATACACCTTTTAGTCGATCTAGTTAGTCTTTTGTCCGCTTTGTACATACAAAGTGTCGTATTAGGATAGATTTTCTTTCTTTTGAGTCAAAGTGGCTAAAGTGGCCAAATGGCGGAAAAGAGCGAAAAGAGGAAAAAGATGAGTCAGAAACGGAGAAAGTGGCAAACGAGTGAAATCCAGACTGCGCGGCCTCCTGCACTCGAAGCGGGCGCGGCGCTATTATTCGTAGAAGGCTGCAGAAGATCAGTACGCGCCTCGAAGACGAAAGCGAGGCGCGCGCTAAACATCAGAAGCCACGGGAGTTGCAGGCCGCGCCTCCGAACAGCGAATATCGAGCGCGGCGCCAAAACACCCGGTATTGCAGAACTTTGGCGCGGCGCCATCTGCAGGCGCGGCGCCGCGGAAAAATTAGGTCTTTGACGGATTTTTGGGCCAGCCTGCAAGAAAAGAGGGAGACGTTTTAAACCTATAAAGGAGAACCCTGGCGGTTTTCAAGGGTTCCCTTTCTTGCCAAACACAAGGTTTTCTTGCCTGGAGATTGGAGACCTAAACATTAGTAATTTCTTTTCTTTTTCTTTTCTTTAATTCGGTTTACGCATGATGAACTTTGAATTAGTTCTTGTCATATTCATGGCTAGGAACTAATTCTCTTATAGGCTTTCTATGTTGAATTCTTGAACCTTATGTTATAAAGTAATGCATGCTTATGGTTATTATTCTTATTGAGAGATCTATCCAATAATTGAGTTGAATTCTTGGTAGCTAATTGACAACTAGTTATCACTATATGATTTCTAATCAGTTACGAAAAGGAGGGATTGTGAATATCTTTGTAAGTTGGGTGACGGTCTTGAATTGGGGATGAAAATACCTCAATTAGATTTGTAGCGTTGATGAGAGGCTTAACAACCCTAATTTTGCGCATTGTGCGTGACGGTCAACTAGGTTTTGTGCTTAATCCTCATAGAGTTACCTTATCGTGAAAGTTAGGTAAGGAACAATACTGGGGTTGAGTGTTTATATAACCCTAACGGGAGTATAAAACGATTTCGTAAACCTGCTTTCTCCAAAAGAAGAACACCATAAGTAATGCATTAGTAAGTAACATAAGCGGATAGTAAGGATACATAGAAGCCCTATTCTCATCACATCTGAATTAAATCTTTATATTTAATTAGCTTTTATAATTCTTAGTCATAAACAACCAATCACTCATTAATTCACCAAATAGATACTAGAAAATAGACAATTGGTACTTGAACCCTAATCCCAGAGGACGATAATCGGTCTTATCTAAGACTATACTACTTGATACGATAACGTGCACTTGCGTTTAAAAGTGTGTGCATATATCGCGCATCAGCAAGTTTTAACAATGACGCATGTCATAACTTAGAAGTTTAGGCAGGGCAACGTAGATGTATTTATAGATTTCGACATGATAATGCAATTATAGACAAATGAGCTACACAAATCAGTAGGCTTACCACAAGTGATCTAAAGGAAGTACTTTGACAGTATAAGAACTATATTTGGTCATTATAAGAACAGTACTACACACATGAACTAAATAGGCGTGTCATAACAGGAACTTATATGCAGGAATACATTCGACCTTTTATAAGATACTCTTACAGATTTATAAACCATATGCAGTCAAGCAAAGAGTTGTTATGACATGGGCATTTGATAGAAAAGCATGCATACTTACAAATAAACTAACATACATCCAAAATAGGTTTAAATCCTACCATTTAGGACACTATGTCAAACTATTCTAAATGTGTTTACAAGTGATCTATAGCTATTAAACCAGTAACGTCAAGCATTTACCAATCAGATAACCAACTGATCGACACTCTAACAGTGTCTGATCTGCTGAGTGTCCACTTAATGAATACAAAGAAATACAACTTAAAGCATTAGCTACATATAAATTAGCTAAACCTATACAATATCAATTCGACCGTCACAAACAATCCTCTGAATTTTAATTGAAACTTCACAGTGACCAACTGGGTAGTTACAAAAATAGACGAGATATAACTAACAGACAGGGGATCAAAACATGCTTAAATGCGAAACTAACTGATCTAAAATTGAAACTGAAACTTGAACTGAAAGCTTTTAACACATAATAAATCCATGAGACACTCAGCGAGAATTAAAGAGTATAACTAAGAGGGGACGAATTTACCTTCTCCGGACAGCGACCCGGGACAGCGTATCAAGTCGTCGGTCCAATCGACGGGTTTTGGGTTGGCGATGCGAATAGAAGGGCGAGGTTCGTTTGCTGATTTGTGGCTGGAATTGAAATAAGGGGGATTCGAATTACCTATTCTTGCGATGCTAGTGGCCTAGGTACTGAGTCCCCTAATTCCCGATGCCTGTCGATTCTCCCCGACTGAGCTCTGTGTTCGACTGCTGCTGAGGAGGGTCCCCGTCGATGCTATGGGTCTCCTGTCTTGCTCCTGCTCTCCCCGTATCTGCTCTTGTTCGATGTCTTACTGCTCTGCTCCTAAAGAAAACGATTCCCCTGACTCTGACCTATGTTCGACCCATCTCCCTGTTTCGATGCTATGGGTCTGCCCCTTTTCGATTGCCTTTGCATGTTCTTATATAGCCCCCATTTGGGTTCCAAATTAGGTAAATAAATAAAGGCTGATACTTGTGCTTGATTGGTAAGAGATTCGTGCTGATTCTAGGTGTGATTCGGTACTGATAATTGGGTGCTGGTTTATGGTAAGAAATCATTGGAGACGTGTGTGCAGGTAAAGGGAAAGGAAAGTCGCCGGATTCTCAGGCGAGAATCTCGGCGACTGTGAGGTGCTGTTGCGGCTACTTAGGTTTTTTTAAGGGTTCGTTCTGGGCTTTCTGCGGGAGAGACGAAGTGAGGGTAAAGTTAAAACGTCTTAAGGCCTGCGGACTAAAAGGCTGAAAGGGGAAGTTGGGCCCGCGGGCAATAAAGGGTAGAGGGGAAATAGGGGTGTTGGGCTGACGATGGCAAGGAAATGAATAAGGTGGGCTTCTGAAGGAAGGCTGAGGGAGTAATAAGGGGTTTGGGCCAACTGGGTATTGGGCCTGCGGGCAATTGGAGTGGGCTGGGTAGAAATAGGTTAAGGTAGTTAGTTTAATTAGGGTATTAGATAATTAATTAATTAGTAGTAAATTAAATCAATAAATTGTGCTTAGATTATTTAGGTGCTTCATTAATCTAATTGTTATGAATGCGGGCGTGCTATTTAATTAGTGCTTAATATTTTTAAAATGCGGCGCTATTGTTTAAAATCTTATTATTGTGCATTATTGCGAAGTTAAATTAAAATTGAATTGAGTTTAGATTAAATTATTTAAATGCTAAATGCAAGTATGATATTTAAGAATTGTTTAAGGCTTTTATAAATGCGGCGCTATTAAATGCATGTATTAGATTAAAATTGATTTTTAAATTACGAATGATTATGAAATTCTCTTGCGTATTAATAAATGCGGCTATGCTACTTGTGTGACGTCATTGCTAAATTATTTATTTTATTATTAATTAATATTTAAGAATCGTTTGATAGAACTTAAAATTAATCAATGCGGGCGCGGGACTCTAATTGCTTAATACTCTACGTAAGATGCGATGCCATTATTAAAATATTTATTTATGCCTGTATTTATGTTTTATTCGCTGCATTTTATTATAAAAATCCCTAAAAATTATTTTACAAAATTAGTGTAATTTTATAGTTAATGGCTGGACGGGAGGGTCAAAATTGGGTGTCAACATTCACTCAGGGACAGAGCAAAGGTTTGGTTGAACTCCCTGCCAACAGACTCCGTTTTCACATGGCAGGACTTAGCCCAGAAATTCCTTGAAAAATTCTTTCCACCAGCGAAGGCAACAAGGCTTAGGGGAGAATTGAACAATTTCTATCAAATGGATGGAGAGTCATTGTATGATGCTTGGGAGAGGTTCAAGGATTTGCAGAGGAAGTGTCCACATCATGGCCTTGAGCAGTGGAACTTGGTGCACATCTTCTATAATGATCTGAGTGGGACTACTAGAACAATAATTGATGCTGGTGGCACTTTCATGAAGAGAACAACGAAGCCCATGACTTGTTGGAAGACATGACCACGAACAATCACTTGTCAGATGATAGAGGAACATGTGGCAGAAAAGTAGTTGGGGTTCATGAGCTAGATGCCATCGCTGCACTGAATGCACAAGTCGCTCTCTTGACTAATCACCGTGAGAATACCACGTCCGTAAGCGATCGGATCTGGCGGTTTGTGAGATTTGTAGGGATCCACACACCTTCGATAGATGTCCAACAACTGATCCCAACAATATCCCAATGGAGCAGGCTCAATGTCAGGCTGTGGAAAATTTTCAGAGGCCCTACAACAATGCATACTCCAACACATATAATCAGGGGTGAAAAAATCACCCAAATTTTTCATGGAGGAATGATCGAGGCGTGACCTCGGTTTTAGAAGCGATGTCAGCGAGTAATCGACAACAACCTTGACTCAAGCATCTTCCCGCTGCAATTCACCCGCAAATAACGAGAAGTCAGATGAGTTGAAAACAACACTGTTGACCTTGGTAAACTCCCAAGCACAATTCATAGCAGAGACGAGGTCATTCATGACAGAAACTAAGTCCTCACTTTCAACGCAGCCAACTCGGCCTGAATGGCCGACTACCGGACCCGATTCGCAGCGAGACTAGGTCATCCATCAGGAATTTAGAAGCACAGTATGGACAGCTGGCAAACATAATGAATAACAAAGAGCAAGGTATTCTCCCCAGTAATACAGTGATGAACCCAAGGGAGCAATGCCAGACAATTATCTTGAGAAGTGAGAAGCAGCTAGAGCAGGTTGGATCTCAACCAGGGAGGGGAAAAAAGAATGAAATGGAGAAGACAGTTGAGGTAGAGAAGGAGGGGGTTACTGAGGACCGCCTTATTATAGAGAAGGCTCCACCGGCAGTCATGAGGGAATATGTAGACATAATTCCTTACCCTCAAAGACTGCGGAAGAAGTCCTTAGACAAGGAATTTTCCAAGTTTTTAGAGATCTTCAAAAAGTTTCATATCATTCTCCCGTTCATTGAAGCTTTAGAGCAAATGCCAGGTTATGTAAAGTTCATGAAAGACATCCTGTTTAAGAAGAGGAAGCTGGCAGACTATGAGACAATAGCGCTGACAGATGAGTGCATTGCTATCTTGCAGAAGAAACTTCCCCCTAAGTTGAAAGATCCGGAGAGTTTCACCTTACCTTACACTATATGTAAGGTTACATGTAAGAGGGCTTTGTGTGACTTAGGGGCCAGTATCAACTTGATGTCCCACTCTGTGTTTAAAAGACATGGTTTGGGCGACTCACACAAAGAAAAAATTCTAGGATTTTGTGTTAGGCTCTTTATACCATGTAAGATGATAATCTCCCTTGGGGAGTCATTAATATCAAAGTATATATATATTACAATGTTCATCCCTTATACAAGGAATCCTAAACCTATACAAAAGAGGAATCATAGTCTTATCATAATTATATTTACACAATATATGGAAATATTCTAATTATGAGTAGAGATACAATTGTTTCTATAATATACATATTTACACATCCGATGCCCGATATTTATATTGGAATATGTCTACTTTGAAGTCTCATGACATAAGGTCTATTTAAAGGAGAAATACTCAGTAACATAATTTTTTCTATATCCAGAACTTTAACTCTACTGACAATCATATACATCCCACCATAACCATTTGATCTTAATCCTTCTTTATCCATATTTCGCTTTTACTAACAATTAGTCAGTCCCCATTCTCCTCTCCGGTTGGTGTATCACCTTTACTCTGTGGGTTTTAGTTATATGTATTCATAATATGTATGCAAAGTCTTGTTATATTAGCGTTACATTTAATCTATTTTAGCAAGTTCAATTTATTTTCTCGATTAACATAGCAAATCAATGTTATATCATGTCTATTTAAGGATTAATTTATTGACAATCTAAGCTAAAAGGATGTAATGAACAAGAGATTGGTCTCAATACATACATCAAAGTATCTATTTGTTTCATCCTTGCCTGTTTGGTTTCATTTCAATACTTCAACACGTTCCGACAGGAACCTAGCTACTTTGAAAATAGGCATAACTGATCGGCTGATTTACTCAAATATCCTTTCTTCTGTCCACCACTTAAATTTTGTCCTTATATTTAAAAGTAATATAGGGAGTCTTGGAGTGATTGATAAAATTGATGTCATGTGATTAAGAGGTCACTGGTTCAAGCTGTGAAAATAACATATTGCATAAATACAGGGTAAGACTGCGTACATAGATCATTCTGATTCGGCCCTTCTCCAAATGTCACGCATAACGGGAGTTTAGTGCACCGAATTGTCCTTTTTTATTTTATTTAAAAATTATATAAATATAACTCTTTTAAAATTACTCGTCTGGTTAACATTAGACTCGAGTCTAATATTTATTCATATATGCTTAACTTTAAAAACAAAATATTAGAGTATCGTCTAATGTTTACAATAACTTACAAATTAAAATTTTAAGTTGTGGTCTACCTTTTCTCATGAGATTCAATTTGCTAAAAAACAATCTTAAATCATGGTTTAAATGTCTATATATAACAAAAGTAACAAAAAAATATTTACTAAATAATTATCTCAAAAATGAATAATTTGACGAAAATTTCACTTACTGCCCTGATTGATAGCTACAAATCTGAATACATCAAAACAAGCCTAGGTGGGAGTGGTCTTAACTCTTAACAAGTTGAATGAGGAGGGAAAAGGCAGCCACGTGTAGCAATTACGGGTGTTTATGGTACGTTATGAAAAACTTTAGTGTTAATTTTGATTTTTAAAATTATTATTATATTAAATTATTTCGGTATAGTTCTGTATTTTTAAGTTCAATTTTAGTGAAGTGCGATACAATAAGTCGATAATTATAGTTGTTCGACTTTGACTTGCGTATAGTAATGAATATTGTCTTTGACTTCTTACAAAAATGTCTCAATTATATAATATTATTAACACCTTACATATAAAGAAATGTTAAAAGAAAGCAAAAGCAATTTTCTTAGTTAACATAAAAATGACATTTCAATCAATACAAGCAATTACTATACTCGAGACCTTCAAAGTCACTAAACCCTCGTTAAAAGTCATGCTTTACAATTTGCTTTTTAATCACAACTACAAAATCACGGACTAATACAACATCATTCTTAGGGGTTCTGATTTCCCTAAAAAGTCCGTTCTTTTTTTTTTCTGAAGGAATCATGCTACTCTTTCGAAGTGCATTGCAGTAAACCTCGGTGCAATAATCGCAAACCACGCCAATCGATTAACCACACTCGCGCCATGTGTATTTCAACCAAAGAAGGTTTATGCAGGATCGAACTCGCGCGCTTGCGGTCACATATTCTTCTGCTGCACTAACCTCCCTAAAAAGTCCTTCTGCTCCATATGAAGATTGATACGATGAAAGTGTTAAATATACATAAGTATACACATATATACTTATGTATATTGGATAATATCACAGGCCAGCCCGTCACAAGAGCCCATCACGGGCAGATATGGGCATCACGATTCACAGCATCATTGTAGTATATTTAGTATATTAGGAATGTATATTGTAGTATAATTAATCTTGTACTATTACCATAATTGTATAGTTAGTCTTCAAATAGAATAAGATTTTAGATGTATAATAGAAAAAAATATTTTTCTATATGTAACTTGTATATATAACTATTTCATTAATGAGAATAATAAAGAGATTATTTCAAATACCGAATCGACATTTATCAAACAAAACATGTATCTCCATGATAATTCCACATTTCTAAGAAATACTTGGATCACACTCGAGAAATCCTCAGGGGGTAATCTTTTCTTCTCAATATGATGTCGCTTGTGGAATGAAATCCAGAACCTAAAAGATTATGCTAACAAGAAAGGTCAATACACAAAATTAATTTGTCCAACTTGAGAAGTGAACATTCTTATACTTTATCAAATCAATTAAAAATGCCTATCAAATACCATAATATTGCCCAAAATTTCGATTTGGATTATACATAATTCAGTACATATCAAAATATGCACCGCCGTGGTAGCAGCTAGCTCCGTTTTTAACTACTTTTGTTTCTGGACTATTTTGCCCTTCAGCTTTGGACATATCAGTGGAAATGACAAAATTTGGGGAACTCACTTACAGCCTCTCACTCATTTCAAAAGCAGAGACCGAGAAATTGCAATGGAGAGCGCTCTTCTTTCTGCTTCCCGCTTCGCTAATACTCTGCGCAGTAAGCAAATTCTGAAAATCAAACTCTGTTAAGTGCTCGTTTGGCCATAGAGGGAAAAACTGTTTGGACATAGAATTATTATAGTTTTTCAGATTTCTAAACTATTTTTACTTCAAAAATGTCTATGCATGTTAAGACGATATGCAATGAAAACATGTTTTCTTATATGACTTGGACAATCGTAACAAATAATTGAAATGAGTCTGACTATATATGTATATTGGGTCTAAAGTTAGACCCAAAATATATTCTTTACATGGTTAGACTCATTCAAATTTTTTGTTCACCGATTGTTGGGCCCCCAAATTATATTATACACGCTCCAGTTAACAAGATTTGGGCGGGCGGGCGGGGAGTGTTAGAGTCCCACATCGGTGAACAAAATGGGCCTGACTCTATACCATGTAAAGAATGGATTTTGTGTTTAACTCAACCCAAAAACCGATTGTTGGGCCTAAAATTATATTATACACGCTCCAGTTAACGACGTCTGGGCGTGCGGGGAGTGTTAAAGAGTGTAAGATGATATTAATCTCTCTTGGGAGTCTTTTATTAATATCAAGGTATATATAGAATACAATATTCCCTTATACGATAGGAATCCTAAGCCTATACAAAAAAGGAATCCTAGTCTTACCTATATTTACACAATATATGAAAATATTCTAATTATGAGTAGAGAATATATTATTTCCTATATTTACACGTTTACAAAGAGTCCCACATCGGAAACATGAACTCCTTATATATACTTGGACAATCTTCACCCTGCAAACTAGTTTTTGGGTTGAGTTAGACCAAGAAACATTCTTTACAATGCATGTGGGGGATTCTATTGTGGTCGATCTGAGTTTATCGGTCTGAAGTGGTTTGTATTGCAAACCAATTTTTGTTTTGTATGTTATCAGAAGCAGAAAGAGAAGTAAGTGGTGGGCCAATGGCTGTGAGGAAATTGCAGAGCTCATTCTATGGCAAAGAGATTAATAGTCATGCTCTTTTCACCAGAAACATCACTGCTGTCAAAAATCTCACTGTCACATCAGTGGTTAGTTAATTCATATTTCTCTTTTTCTGTTTTTCATTCTATCCATTTGGACTTTGGGCGGTCCTGAATCCTGATAGGATTCCTCATGAGAATTATTATTGGATTAATAGCACTTTTGAGCTCTCAATTATAGATAAATTTTGATTTTAGTCCTTGTGATGACTAAGCATAACTAACTGTCAATTAATCGAAATGCACATTTTTTGTCCCTTTGCTTGTGAATATTCACAAACTTATCAAAATTATTAGTTGTTCCACCATTTAATTACCCTTGTTATGTTAAGCTTGTAACGTAACTCCATATCTAACAGTAATATAACATATATCCTACATAAAGGGACCAAACTTATACATTTTAATTAGTTGAAGGTTAAATATGATGAATCATATATCAGAAGGGTCAAAACTAGAATTTACAATGATTAAGGGACCAAAAATGCTATTATTCCAATATTATTACTAGTAAGTAGTATCTAATTATAATTGCCTTGGGAATTTGGGCTAATGTTGATGTTTGGCAGATGAGGAGGAAACAAATTAAGAAGGAGACTGTTGTTCCTGACCCCGATTACCGAATTCCAGTTGTCCTTCTAGGTGCATTCTACAATCTCTCTTTCTCCGTTAAGTCACATTTTAAAATTTATTAGCCTTGTGTGGATAGTTGTTACCTGTTGTATTGTTATTTTAAATGCTATGTTGTATCATATTATTAAATCTTTTGTTATGTGACGTTGGAAAACTTCCATATAATGTAACAACTTATTTGGTACCATCACGTGGCATTACCGTATTTTTTCCTCATCTTACCCTTAGTTTTGAATTTAATAATCATATTTAACCTTTTACCCTATAATTATTCTACCTCATACCCTGCTTTTTCTTTATATACTGTAAGCTTATTCCTCAAATTGTTGTTGCGTGGTATCATGATACAATCTATCAAAATGTTGTATTTATCAACATAATACGGTATAATATATTACAATACACTACATCATGAAACAATATGTAACAACCATCCAAACAAGCTGATATCCATGAAGAATTTCCCTCAGTCCCTCCCCACTTTCATTTTTGCTAATTTATACATCTTTTTCTCTAGTGTCTTTGTCCTAATTTTTAAAATTTTGGTATGAACAGGGTTATCTGGTGGTTTATTTTATGCGGAAAATCTACCAGCAGCGGTTCCTATTGGTCTTCTTGGATTACTCCTGTTATTCCAGGTACATATCCTTTTTTTTTACAAATGAGATCTACAGCAAAATCATTATTGCCTTATTTAGAATGAAATTGTGTTACTGCTGTTTTAAGCGGTTTTGTCCTGGATGACAACTTAAAAAAATTCATCCAGTCATGCTTGCTATGGGAATCATAGACACTGAGGTTTTCCTATACTTGATGCACATGTTTAAAGTTTGTGGCTCTCAACAAACGAAAAATTGTGAGGTGGTATTCAATAATATATACTGAACTTTTCCTAGCCTACTGTGGTACGTGAATTTTACCTAGACAAGATTAGTAGAAAAGATTTTTGCTCGCATTGCCTAAACCAACATAGAGATTCTTGGCTCGAGACCCACCTGCAACACCTGCTGCGAAATCACCAACTCTAAATTGGTGGATTACTTTGGCAACTTGTGCTTCTGAGTTGAATAGGCTGTTTGATGGATGGTCGAGGTGCGCACAAGCTGACGGGATGAGCAACAACCCAAAAACAAAAAAGAAGGGAAATCACTTCAGAGTCTTCTGTTATAATGGGAAGCTTCTTCTGTTCCACCTAATCCAATAACGGGTCATCTGTTCATTCTATTTATTATGTCGTAGTTTCCCTAACCTCATTCAATCATGCAGCATCTATCGAGCTGGACTTTCTCTTTATTGATTCACATTATTTTTCCCTTGCAGACAACAAGAGTGAGATTTGTCTTTGATGATGAAGCTCTGGTATGTTTTCTTGCTCCTTCAGCAAATGATGCACTCTTTTTAATAATGCATGCTCAGATAATGAGAAGATAAATCAGATAAAACATTCAGTTTCATGATCCTTTTCCTTGTTCAGCTGGCTAATGAGTTGTGCAATATGTTAAAAAGCTGATATAATTGAAAATGAAAGCATGTCTGATATCACTTGTAAAATGATTCCCTCTTGTATTTTATTTCTTAAACTCCAAACTTGGTAAAAATAGTGTTTCTATCAAGCTTAATACTTATATGGTCAACCACTCTATAACAATCATCCTCTATAACATTATTTCACTATAACATCCATGTTTTCTGTTTTCATGTTATGTTATCTTATATGTTCTCTCTAAAACTGCATTTCGCTATAGCAACCGAAAATTATCAGGACAAACGACGACGTTGTTATAGAGAGGTTGACTGTATATGTAATAAGGAATTGCTTCGCTCCTTTCCCTGCGGTCAAGTTAAGTGAACCAGGAAAAAACCTCATCCATTTCACTTTGAATGTTTCGAGCCTTCGCTCTTTCATATAATGGTCCAGGATCTAGCTTGACTGAGAAAAGAAGTCAAGGAATGAAGCTGCTTCTCTAATAGCCCCGTTGAATAGGCGGGCAATAAGGAATACAATTACAATGTGCTCACATCATCATATTTTCGACCTTTGTGATAAGGGTGTATGTGGCATGAAAATAGGTGTCCAAGAATTTACTTGATATGTCCTTGAACTTTAGAGGGATTCTCTGAATTGAATAATTACCATTGCAAGTTTACGTTCTTGTGTTGGCTAATATGGTAGTGAAGCACATCTTTGTATAACATGTGGTTACATCCTTATTTGTATACATCTAATATAACGTGGTGTATTATTTGTTCTTTCTAATTGCTATGTTAACTTCATTACAGGAGGTGAAAGTTGGGGAGCAACTTGAAGATTCAGGTGAAAATGTTTTTGTGGGTGGAAAGAACCGTTGGAAGTAAGTAGAAGGCAACCCTTGCTTATAAGTCAGTTTGGCCAAATGGCTGATTCAATGATGTGAACAGATATTCGACATTTGTGAACTGGGAGCTATGGTGGCCAAGTTTTCCGATTTTGGTTTATTTTAAAGAGGAACAGACAAAACCGGAGGGACAAATCCATTTTTTTCCAGTAATTTTTGTAAGTATTTAATAGTTCTTTTAAACTTGGAATGTGTATCATGGGGGTCAATAATGTAATCTGATTAAATTTCATAAATAGAACGGGAAGCAACTATATGATGCTATGGTGGAGAGATGTGGCCCTTCAAAAACTAGCGGACCAAAGTAGTTCAGCATGAGCTCCAGGGGAAGACGGAGAAGAGCCAGACAAGCCATAAGATCCGATTTTGTGGCAAAGATATGAAGCGTAAAGAGGTTAATGAACTTGTCAGTTCAGTCACAAAATGTGATTTAATGTAATCAGTTAATGTATATTCGTTTTCATGTTTCTACTCATCTGTAAAATTATAAAAGATAAAACAATGCTCGCTCTGAGTTTTGGTGTTACAAATACATGTATTATCACCATTTCACGACTTTCATGGTGTGAGGTGCTTCAGACGTGTTGTCCTAGCATTGTTATAAATAGAAGGGTTCTTGATCCTTGCTCCACTCATACATACACACTAAGAAATTTTTAGCTGTAATTCTCCTTCACTTATTGCAAGCATAAATGTTTAGAGAACAACTCGTTTAGTTCATCTTTTCATAATAAAAAATTAAGAAAAATGAAACAAATGAAGACATGAATTCGGTGTAAATCAAGTTCCTCATGCCAAAATTCAAATAGGTAGCTTATTTTTCATTTGATTGATTCGAAAATGAACGTTTTGCAAATAGTTACTAAAACATTGTGTGGTTTGAATTTTAAAATGTTAGATTGTTTTAATTATTGATGATTAAAATTACATGATCATTAAAGCGGCAATATAATTGATTGTGTTAAGAATCTCACATCGAATATGGAATGAGAACATGAACTCCTTATATGGTTGGACAATGCTTACCCTACAAGCCAGCTTTCGATATTGAGTTAGACCCAAGATCAATTCTTTACATGGTATCAGAGTCAGACCTATTCAAATTATTTGTTCACCGATGTTGAGCCGCCAAATTATATTATCAACGCTCAAACAAGGTCTGTGCGTGCGGGGAGTGTTAAGAGCACATTGGATATGAAATGAGAACATAAACTCCTTATATGGACTTGGACAATTCTCACCCTACAAGAACATGGACTCCTTATATGAACTTGGACAATCCTCTCCCTACAAACTAGCTTTTGGGGTTGAGTTAGACCCAAAATCCATTCTTTACAGATTGCAACAAGGACCAGCCAATTTACAGTTTAATTTCACTTCATTTGTATTATATCTACGGATACGCATATCCATCGTAATTACTTACATTAGCGTTCATACCAACAAATAATAAAATAGCGATTGGGTGCTATTAACTTTGTATATACAATGTGATTTTCCGGTGAAGGGGTCCTTCCATCCGTGCTCCGCTCTTGAACCACACATTAAGAAGAATGTTGCCCCTTACAGAGACAAACCTAATTGTTCAAGCCACGATATATACGTGCAAGATATGACTGATAAAATTGTTAAAATAGGACAAGGTAGATTATAAATAACATCCAGAAAAAACATGTCTCATAAGACCCACAATATGTACTCCATGAATACTTAATTGAAAACATTATGAGTGAAAGTACAGAATCTATAAAGATTAACAATCAACTATTATCACTGCATTAGAATAAAATTAGCCTTCCAGAAGAAAAAAAAAAAAATAGTATGGACAGCAACGTTTGGCCCAAGATTCATTCTTTACGGATTGCAACAAGGACGAACCAATTTACAGTTTAATTTCACTTCATTTGTATTATATCTGCGGATACGCATATCCATCGTATCTGACATTCTGACCTTCGACCAAACTATATAACCTAGTCGTTATAATTGGGGGATTAAATTACACGATTTCTCTAGGGTTTAAATTCATCGTCTCCCTCATCCAACTGAAAACAAGAACTCCAAACCTGCTTCTCATACTGAATTTGTGAAGCATAGAAAAAATCATGCTATATATAATAGGACTTGGATTGGGAGATGATAAAGACATAACTTTGAAAGGTCTTGAAGCAGTAAAAAAATGCAGCATAGTATACATGGAAGCTTACACTTCACTTCTCTCTTTTGGTCTCTCTCCCAATGGCCTTTCCAATATGGTACCGATAAAAGCTACTGTCTTTTCTTGTAATTTCACTTTCAGTTAGTAAAAATTACATGGATCAGGTAAAAGGCTAGTATGTACTGGTGTGTGTCGCGCTTCGTATTTACTCTTGTAGATTCTTATCCTTTGATTCCTGTTATTATTTGTTGTGTCTTGTACTTTGATTGACATATGATTTTGTGGTAGTTGCGTTATTGGTTGCATTTCCAGACTCCTTTGTCATTCTCTATTTAGCATTTTTTTCATGGCTTTGTTTATTTCTTTTTCTTGATTGCTATGGTTTACTTTTCTGTGAGCCGAGTGTCTATCGGAAACAACCTCTCTACCTGCATGATAGGGTAAGGTCTGCGTACAACCTACACTAGCTATGTTGTTGTTGTTAGTAAAAAAAAGTGATTTTGATGATAAAGTTTTGATCTTTTTCAGGAAAATCTTTATGGAAGATCAATTACACTTGCAGATAGGGAAATGGTAGAGGAAAAAGCTGATCAGATCCTTAATGAAGCTCAATCTTCAGATGTGGCTTTTCTTGTTGTTGGTGACCCTTTTGGGTATTCTTTATTTCCCCCCCTTATATTTAGTTTTCTTCAATGCTTATATACTTATTTCTTGTATGTTGAAGACCAAACAACAACATACCCAGTGAAATCCCACAACGTGGTTAGTTCTGGTTGCTTTCTTCAATCTTGTTTCACTTTGTAGTGGTTAATTTCACAAAGAAGTAGATAGACTATGAATGATTGTACCAATTTTGAAGTGAACATTCACCTATATTCTCTAAAATCAAGAATAATAATAGGTGCTTCTTTGAGTTTTGATCATGTGCTATCAAATCGTTGGACTTTTTTGCAAAATACCAAGTAAATTATCAATAATTTAGTGGTCATTCCTTAATTATAACCTTCAAAGTTAACTTAGGAGTGTTTGGAATAAGGAATTTTGTGTTGTTTTAAGAACTGTGGTAATGCATTTATCTTTCAATATTAGTTGTGGCTTCTGTTTTGAAACTAGATAGAACTCGTGTAACTGTTGAGACTCTCATTCTAGGATACCTAGAAGCTATGTTGTTGCATCCGTGTCGGATCCTCCAAAAATGTACCACTTTTGGAGGATCTGACACGCACCCGTTGATATTTTTTAAGAGTCCGAGCAACATAGCTTGGAAGTATGGGATGATTTGCAGAATTTCGCTAAAATGATCAACTTTGTAGATATATGTTGGCGAACGCTTAATCCGGTAGATTTTTGTTTTGCTTGTGGATTTAGTAAAGAAGTAAAAATATGAAGATGATTCTTTTCATGTTGTCCGGTAGATATTCTTTCACTTATCTACTTCCTTTTCTCTCCTATGTATGTCAATATTCCAATGCAGAGCCACAACCCACACAGATCTTGTTGTACGTGCAAAGAAACTAGGTGTGGATGTTAAGGTGATACACAATGCATCAGTGATGAATGCTGTTGGAGTGTGTGGCTTACAGCTCTACCATTATGGAGAGACAGTTTCTATACCGTTCTTCACTGAGACCTGGAGGCCTGATAGTTTCTATGAGAAGATTAGAGAAAGCCGAAAGCTTGGACTACACACACTCTGCTTGTTGGGTAAGTAGCTTTTTAACTACATTCTTTTTTTTAAGTGGATATTGGTGGTGTCCAGGACAACTAACCACCGAGCAACCTATTAAGCAGATGCTAAATGGGCTCGCAACAGAACTTGAGATTGGAACACGACATCTCATTACTCCCGTGCCTTAACCACAAGGTTGTTCCCATTGGGGATTACTATTTAGCTACATTATAAGTATTGGTTTACCAAATATGCCACATGTAAGACAAATAAGATTGCAATTGACAGTCTATAATCTTTTGCTTCTAGTGGAAACCTTTCACTCAGCATACTTCTGGACTAGTTTTCAGAGGGTTCAACCGTTGAACACTGTTCCAGTGTTGAGATGCTCTTTGTGTACTTTGCTTGTTACTTATGGAGTTGCAAGAATCATGAATTTGATCTTTTATTGCCCTATTTTACATATTGTTTTCTCTATTTAATTGCATCTTCATCTTCTGATTTGCAGATATACGTGTGAAAGAACCCACCATTGAGTCTCTTTGCAGGTTAGACTTCATTGTTGCTTCCTTTTATTCTTAGATGAATTACTTGACGTGGTCTGTGACCGTGATGTTATTCTCAGAGGGAAGAAGCAGTATGAACCACCCAGGTTTATGACAGTTAACACTGCCATCGAGCAGCTCTTAGAGGTTGAAGAAGCCCGTGGAGAATCTGGTATGTTCATGAGTTTTATGCTTTTGCTTGAGAAAATAGTAATCTTCAACATAGCTATCTTGGCTCTCTGGAAATTGACTAGTATTAGCCTTTATCATAGCGGAAAAAAGTGACCATTGATAGCCTATTTCCCTTAGTTCATCCAAGTTTTCCGAACTTCACGCTGGCAACACTTGTCATCAAGATGTGATTTACTTGATATAGAATTTTATGACCCATCCCTTCAGATTTCAGTTATCTCTATGTTTCCTTGTAAGATCCTCACTTTGTGCTTAATTTGTACATAAATCTCATTTACAGTTCAAAAATTCTCCTCTTCAGTGAAAAACAGAATCCGGAGTACTTGTGTAAATGTTTGCCCAAACTTACCCGTACATCATCCATATGATAAGTTCCCTTAACATGACTAAGAGAGCTTGCAATTCATTCTCCTGCTTTTATGAGCTCAATCAACAACTCAAGCTGAAGTGAACTAGTACGATAATGGACATGGTTTAGATATTGCAAATATGCCTCTAACCCACGCCTAAATTACAAACATGACATACCCATTGTATACTTGATATATGGTTTGTTTTAGTTCCGGGTTTATGCCATTATAAGGATGTTCATTGACATTTATGGTGACTATTATTTCATTACGTTTCATGTTTTCATAATTGTAGTATACGGTGAAAATACAATTTGTGTTGGTTTTGCGCGGCTGGGGAGTGAAGACCAGAAGGTGGTTGCTGGTTCAATGAAACAACTTCTGACAGTTGATTTCGGGCCTCCGTTGCATTGCCTAGTCATAGTTGGCAAAACACACCCTGTTGAAGAAGAAATGTTGGAATTTTATGGGCTTTAGAAAAATTATCACAGGAAAGATGGTTAAGTTATAGCAAACTTTATCAAATATTGTATTCATGTGTTGCCTCTGTACCATTCCAATTCTTTTTGGTGACTATTTATTTAGGCATTAGATGAGTATGTCAGTATGATAATATTTTGCTCTGTGAACTCTTACATATTTTCAAGAATTCTTGAATTTAAGATTGATGTTTTCCAGATTGTTCATTATTTTAGTTTTTTTCACAAGTATTCTTATTATTATATCAAAACATTCTGGTTAGAAAACATTAGTGGGTAATATGAACTTATATACACTATGATTCACAGTTGGCTATTGCTAATAAGTTAGAAAACATCGTAGGTAATGTCTTTTCTTCCGACCAAATTGAAAATTACACGGGAAACATTTTCTGGTAGCTGACTCTAACTTGTTTTAGAGTTTGGCAGATGTATTACAAAGTGTAGAGTTCATTAACCATATAATGGTTATGGTTAAATGTTGTCTATTTATTAGTATTACTGTATATCATTGTTTTAAATGATATTTTATGAATTGCTAATGTGTCATAATCTCACTTCTGTCAAGTATATTCCCATCAAATACTACCAAAACTTAGGTTAGGTGCAACATAAAAATCTAGTGCATTAATTGATTCGGACATGTAATGAACTCATATTTATGGCAGTTGTTGGATGTAAGCCAATAGTAAAACAAGAAAGACAATGACAGTTTACTATTGGTAAATGACTAAATGGTAAGTAACATTGGTATATTCAGCATGAATTATTTTCTTCAGAAAATCAAAGGGAAATTAGAAGAGAGTGAGACAAGGAAAAATCAGAGTAAAACAACATACTCAGTAAAATTCCACCACGTGGGGTCTGGAGAGGGTAGAGTGTACACAGACCTCTACCTACCAAGTACTCTAAAACCCGAGTATTTCTTCTAAAATCATTATAAGATGAAAGTTTTATATTAACTATTTTGATCCACTTGTGGAATTACCCTGAATATGTTATTGTTATTGATTTTATTGTGCTATATCAACTTTGTAAATTTAGCAAAACTTCATTGGCAAGTTTAATCTTGAACTGTTCAACGTAAATCTTTGAAATAGAATAATTTTTCTTGTTACCTTATTGGAAAAAAACCTGCTCATTACTTAATGTTTATATTGACTTAATGTGATTAATTAAAAATAAATACTTATTAATTATGATTAAATAATAAAATGCTATAATAACAAACATACTTATGTATTAATCGGTTTAATATAAGCATGGCACATCATTAATTTTTTATTTTAACTTTCTTAACTAGCTCTTAGTGAGAGGACGGCTGTCAAGTGTCAATGACAATACTATTTCTTTTTCTGGCCAACTGACACTACTAGTAGCAACTAGCAAGTAGCTTTCGATGCACATGAAGTACCAATCGAATTGCCCCAAAACACCCCCACAAGGCAACGTCATTTTAATTGGATCTGTCCAAAGCTCGATCATCTAATTCAATTTTTTCCTCCTTGTTCGTTTCAATACACTATGTTTTAAGTCGGATAACGCATATCAATTTAGAAGAGTTATTTATTTGATTGACTTCTTCGAATACATTATTGCATTAACAGATCTGAGCACAAGTACCATGTGTTCTAGATTTAAGATTTTAAAGCTTTTAACAACATAAAATATAGATCTAAATAAATCTTAACCCATATTATCATTAATATTCATTATATATCACACGAAACAATACCTGCACTGATACCATCAGAAAGGTGTTACGTAGTGTCAGACACGCAAATGAAATTTAAAAATTTATGTTTCAAACCCGACATAGGCGGTCAAACTGTAGTATGAATATGTAATGTAAAATAAAACACAAAGCAAATGTAATACTTCAAACGAAGACTTACATTTTGAAGCAATTCACAATTCAAGCCGTTGGAATTTGATGCTTTATGTAGTCCGGGGTGCACACTCAAATATCTCTTGATTTGCAAGTTCCAAGTTCTTAGAACTTTAATGTAATTTTCTATTTTAGAAATGCTAAGGGATTTCTGCAGAGTTTTAGAAGAAATTTACCTCTCTTAGGTTTAGTGTATTCAAAGTAAACCTGTCTAACGGGCCGAACCGGTCCGGACCGATAGCCCCTTATCGGGTTTAACTTCGAGCAGGTTCTGGTCGATTCACTGACTATCTGCCCAACGGTCCAGGTTCATTACCGATTTTAGGCCGTCATGTCAAGTCCAACCGCCTACTGCATCGTTTTTTTAAATTTCTAGTATTTATTTTCTACAATGTAAACTAAATTCAATTTAAATATGTAATATAATAATATAATATATAGTATAGTTTTATATATTAAAATTGAAACTTTAAAGTTAACTTTCTATTTTATAATTTATAACTTTATACTTTATATTTTATACTTTATACTTTATACTTTATACTTTATACTTTATCTTTATTTTATAGTTTATACTTTATAGTATTGTTATAGTTATACTTTATAATTTATAACTTTATATTGTAATTATACTTTTATTAATTTATTATATTAGTAGATATAAGTTAACAAATAAATAATAACAAATTAACAACTAAATAGATAGTAAAATTAAAACTAATGATAAGATGTAAACTTTTGAACTTTCATAATGTTAATAAGAGTACATAATGAAGTAATAATAATTTTATTTACATATTATGCATCCTTTTTGCAAGTTCTTCGTAATCTATAGGTTGATTGAATTGATTATGCTCCATAACATCTAAATCTGGAGTATTAATTCTAGTCCCGCCTCCGCTCCCGCCTTCCAAAATATTGCCTATTTCTTCATCTTCCGGAGAATTAACGTCTACACATCCTTGATTTCTTCTCTTTGATCTGATCCAATCCCTTAAGCAGACTAACACTTCTAATGTGCTTCCACCCAATGAGTGACGTGTGCCTCCTATTTGATCTCGTGCTTGGCTAAATGGACTTTCAGAAGCTACTGTTGAGATCGACACATTAAGAATATCTCGTGTCATCGCTGCAAGTACCGGGAATTGCCTTTTGTTATCCTGCCACCATTATAAAGGGTCAAAACTTTTCTTCGGCTTCGCTGGCTTTTGCAAATAAAATTGCATCTCATCGTAAGATCGACCTGTGGTTGCTTGTGTTGTAAAAGTACTTCATATGTCTAAATATTCTCCATCGTCATCTTCATTGAATCCTGAAGGTGTAGACTAGAAGGAATATTAGTAGCAGAGTTGTTGTTATCATGTAATGTAGCATAATATTCATATAATGTAGTTAAATTAGTATCAAGTTTACTTATGCAATCAAATGAAGACGGAGTTTCTATTGCACCTATTTCCACATAAGTATATAAGCTACATATTAAATTATGACAATCTACTTTTTAATAGAATGATTTAAGACTGCACCAATACAATAAATATCAGGAATAGGGAAAAAATATTTTTAAAATTTTTCAAACATAAGTCTAACTGCATCTTTATATTTCACATTTGATTTTAAACCATAAAGTAAATATGAAATTTCAGCTATATGAGCTAAAACATTACAAACTGTTGGGTAATAAGATCCTGAAAATTCAACAGTAGCAGTGTAAAATTTACGTAAATTTTTTAAAAGTTCACCAATTGATTTCCAATGTTCCGTCGGTTAGCATATACATCACGTTCTTACAATGCGCATTTGCAACATGTGTTATGAGGTCTTTATACTTATAACATTCTTTTAACAATAAATAAGTATAATTCCACCGTGTAATAATCTCCTCTAACATGAATTTAGGTCTCAAATTAAATTGTTTTCATTTTTCTTTAAATTCTATAATTA
Organism: Przewalskia tangutica; assembly: GCA_029844215.1. Lineage (NCBI taxonomy): Eukaryota > Viridiplantae > Streptophyta > Magnoliopsida > Solanales > Solanaceae > Przewalskia > Przewalskia tangutica. The sequence continues at coordinate 102,780,895 of CM056736.1, read as the reverse complement.
TATTTTTTCTATTATCACCATGAATAACTCCAACAATTCTTTTGACAATTTTTATTTCAGGTGCAAATAAATCAAGACCATTTTTAACAATTAAATTATAAATATGACAAGCACAACAAACATGAAATATATGAGGAAGTGGTGGTTGTACTTCCGCTTTTAAAAGATCTACAACAGCAGTATTATTAGATGCATTATCGAATGATACACAAAGTATTTTATTATAAAGATTATATTTTTGGGCATAAGAACAAATAGTTTCGCTTATATATTTTCCAGTATAACTTTGATCCTCGTCATACGCAAAAGCAATAATACGTTTTTCCATTCTAAAATTTTCATCAATCCAATGACAAGTAATTGTTAAATAATCATAACCGTTTAAAGCATGTCCAATATCTGAAGTAAAACTAACTAGGCATGGAAGGTTAGCAAATAAATATTGCAAAAAAATAACATAATCATTATGAAGTCTAAAAATATCGGCTCTAGTAGTACTACGAGGAACACCTTTAAAAAAAGGATTATATACTCTTTGAATATATGTAATTAAATATGAAGAAGAAGCAAAAGAAAAAGGTAAACAACCTCCGACAATCATTTTTGCTAATTCAATGCAATCCTTTTTTGGATCGTACTTAGTCACCCCTCAGTTAATGGATTAAGTTGTTGTTGACCGGGTTCTAAATCAGAGACAACATTCCATTGTGTCGTATGATCGTTTTTTATATGTCTACCTATAGTGTCCGTCCCCTCGTCACCACCCCTTGTCTTATGTTTATAAGTTCTCCCACAAATATTACATCTAACTCTATCAGTGCCCATAACTTTATCATAAAAGAGCCACACTTTACTCCTTTTTTTTCTTACTTCTGGTTCTGGTAAAGGAGGTTCATTTACTACCACTAGCAGCACTAACATCGATGTAGGAACACTAAGAGTGTAGGAGGTTTATTTTCTTCAAGTTCAACAATATTATCTAATTGAACGTTATCATATTCATTATCTTCTATTCCAAAATCTTCTTGCATTTGATCATAATCTATATTTTGATTAGATGATGAAGAACCTATAGATTTTTTACCCCTTGAACTAGATTTACGGCGTAGTTCCGACAAATTTATCCTTAGCGAAGACATTATAAAATATTTAAATAATCAATAAATAAATATGACAATTTAATAAAATAATTAGAGAATGAAACGAGTGTACCAAATTTCGGGATTCAGAATTCAATTGAAACGCTGGCTCAAGTCTTCAAGTCTTGCTACTTTGAATTTGAAAACTAATAATAATAATAACTTGAAAATTGATAATAAAGATAATTAAGAGAGTATGAGAAATTGAGAATAAGAGAATTGAGAGAATTGTTGTTTGATAAAAACGAAAAAAATGTAGAGAATTTATAGGTTTTTTAAAGGGTAAAAATGTAATTAAAAAAACAATAAAAAAAAACAAATGGTCGAAATGAACGTTGGCACCCCCCACCCCCACCCCCTCCCAACGGTAACATTACCGTTTGGGTCGAAAAAATGTGCAATTTATTTTTAATTTTTGTGTTACCGGTCCGGTCCGGACCGGTTTCCGTTATCGGGTATAACCGGTCCGGGCCTTATCGGATTTTTATATAACCCGTGCGGATTGGGGGCCAACCCAACCCCCAACCCGGTAAGCCCTTAACGGTTCTGTCCGGATAGAATTTTCTACCGGGTCAATCGTTCCGATTCCAGGTCAACCCGGACCGTTAGACATGTTTAATTCAAAGTGGGAAGGGAAACCTCCTATTTATAATAGAAAATAAGAGCTTTAGGGTTTCCATGGGCCAGGCCCAGCAGAAACCTGGACTGGGTCGAAATTCGGACTGCCAAAACAAGCGTCGGCACCGCGGTTCCATGAGGTGGCACTGCGTTCTGGCACCGCGGTCCTGTCCCATTTTCTGATCCCTTTCCCATTTCTAATATCCCGGTTATCAACCGAACATATATATTATCTCTTTCTAATTACATCTTTCAATCAACGGAACATTTGACTTAGTGTTTACCCTTCAGGCCTCTACATATTGACACTAACATCATTAGGATCTTCACGGAACTCCTAGACTGCGCCGGAAGATGAACCTCAATATGTAAAGTTTAGCTACACGAAACACTTGAACTGAACCTCTATGTGGGAAGATAAAATCCTTTCATTCTCGACACACTCAATCAAGCTTAGGATTTGTCAAGTGTGTATTCAAATGGCTTGATCATTATAACTCATCTATATTAGTTGACAACAGGACCATGTCACGTATACGCCCATCATACGCCAACGACTTAGTCAACCTAATATCTTATGAGTATATGAGTGTTCTCTCGAATATACATTCAAGGAATGAATTCTAATCTTGGTTCGACTACCACCTTTAAATCTTTAATCCACTTCGTAACGTACCTAAAACAAGTCGCGTCTCAACCTATAAGACATTTGAGCTTAGGACAGGATCAAAGTACATTACTCCGTGAATAAGGTGCGTATCAACCTCAAGTCTAAGGACTTATATCTTCACACACCGATGACACTTTAGACATATAACAAATAGCGCATCAGTAGGGTATACCAATACTTCAACAAGTATCCATGTGTCCATCACGAGTTGCCATAACTCGTAGCAAGTGACATACTACATTCCCTAAGGATATGATGCAGACCACATGTCGACGTATCGCATATCATCGATATCCCAATCTCGATGATTATTAGTCTAGGTAATTTAACGAGTTACGTTATAATATTAATTCTCACATCATTAACAAACACGTAATCTCTAGAGATATATTTATAGAACATTATAAACAATCAACTAATAATTCAACAAATGCAAATGTCATAATATTAATCATCATTAATATATAAATATTAATGTGTATAAAGTACATTTTATCTTAATACAGATTATCTCTAGGACATACATATACTTTCAATTAACTCCTTAATATATTTCCACTATCTAAACTTGGTCTAAGGATTTCATTACATTTTCAAAGGTTGTTGGTTGATAATATTTCCCCAAAACCAGAGTCAACATTTTTCCTCTTCCACAAATCTCGTTTTAATATTCTCCAAAAAAACTAAGGACATTATCGTTATTCTTCCTAACTATGACAAAAACATCTTGAATCTGAAACAAAAAAGTGTCGGTGCCCTGTTCTATCACATCTACCTCAAAACTCTCTTCTTTTCCCATCATTCAAATAAAACCAAATTTTCTAATAGTACTATAAATTTTCCTGTGTCAAAGAACAAATATTTGCACCCATATAGTCCCGCATTGCTGTATGCGGGATCATTTTATCAGGTTTGAAACATACCCTCTTCTCATTTTCTTACTTAAATTAATATTTATTTCAAAGATCAAATTTTTATGAGATCTGAATGATAAAGTTTGCATTTTTATAATAATAATGCAGGTAAATTTGTTGAGTGAATAAAGGATGGGAGAGAAATCAAGAAAAGGTGGATGGTGTGGATGGATTATTGCTTTGATAGTTGTTGCTGCGGCTGCTGGAGCAATTGTGGCACTTGTTAGGAAGAAACATAATGATTCTACCCCTGATGCTCCTGGAAATCCTGGTTCACCTGAAAAGAAATATGCAGATGCTCTCACAACTGCAATGCAGTTCTTTGATGTACAAAAATGTAAATTCCCTTATCCCTTGTCATATTTTGTACTAGTTTTTTCTGTGTGTTTTGTGGTTATTGTTTAGATCCTTGCTGAAATATTTTATTTCCATTAATACAGCTTACTTGCTTGATATAGTACTTAATAGGAGTGCCTTTTAATTCTTTCTTTTTCTTTGAGTACATCTTGTCTTATATTCTTGATTGTCTCCAAGATTTATGTTCTGTTATACTCCCTGTGTCCCAATTTGTGTGACACTTTTCATTTCCTAAGAGTCAATTTGACTATTATGCTAATTGGATTAGATCAACGGAATATTTTAAGATTAAAATTTATGATATTCAAAAACTATAGGAAAAGTATTGTAAGTTGCAATTCATTTCATGTCAATATGATAAAAGAGTATATTTTAAAATGTAGGTCAAAGTTTACATAGTTTGAATCTCGAAAAGCGAAAATTGCCATGTAAATTAGGACAAAGGGAGTAATAAACTTGGACATTTCATATGGATGTTGCACCTTATTATGTTTTGAATATTCATTTCTCTATTTAGTAAAGATTATATCTATGTCGTTGGTGGGCTGAACTCTTTGTTGAAGTGGCATTTCGAGTTCTGTTAAAGTTGGTATGTTGAATGGGTCGTCACTGATGCTCCTTGTGTGGTATTGTCTTGCCTGCTCACAAGTGTAGAAGGATTTGTGGTGAAAATGTACCCTATAGGATGAGTAAGTTTAGGGAGCTTATTAGCTGTCTAAACTCTCTGTCTCATGATAATGCGGAACAAGGTCCAAATGTCGCTGGTATCAACAGAGTTCCTAGACGAGGATTTTGGGAAGAGGCACATTGTCTTGTCTCCTTTAAATGTTGGACGAGGTACGAAGGTTATGATATCAAAAGATCTAGGTAGTGGTATCATTTGAGTCTCCGACAAGGGGTTCGGTAAGTTTCTTCCAATGTGCGACAACGTCCTATAGTAATGGTATCAACAGTCACATTTGCTGACAGACTGATGGTTTAAGTTTCTATGGAGAAGGTTCCTATCATAATTTATTGTCATAGTTATATCTAAACCATGACTTTTGGTATTTGCCCAGCTATTACTGATTATTGATCTAAAAACATACTGAAGTGTCATTGGTGCTAGTTCTAACTGGTAGTGTCATGGATTCACTGTATTGTTATCAATCTTGGCAAACACATTTCCCCCAGAAAAAGAAAGATAGTTGAAAAACTAAATCACTCATCTTAAGTTACTTAAAAGCAAAGACATGACTTCATCAGAGTTAATGGAGAATGCTGGTAGCAGTTCATCATCGAAAGCAAATAGAAAATAAATAACATATTGTTGCTTTTTTGTAACTTATTTTCTTGGAAACTTTTCTAGTTTTTGTTCTTTTGAATTTGTCTGTTGGGCTCATTTTCTTAATGTTTCAGCTGGGCAGTTGGTAAATAACAAAATATCATGGAGAGACGATTCAGCTCTGAAAGATGGAAGTCAAGCAAAGTTAGACCTCAGTAAAGGAATGTATGATGCTGGGGACCACATGAAATTTAATTTCCCAATGGCTTACACTGCCACTGTGTTGTCGTGGGCCATTCTTGAGTATGGTGATCAGATGAAGGTTGTGAACCAGTTGGAACCTGCTCAAGACTCGCTCAAGTGGATTACCGACTACCTTATCAATTCTCATCCTAAAGATAATGTTCTTTATATTCAGGTTTTGTCTTAATTTCCTCTTTCTACTACATTTTTCTTGCTGCTGCTGCATTCAAGACTTATAGGCTTCCTTTATCCTTCCTGCCCGCTTTAGGTTCCAAATTTGTCTGAAGTATGCTTTTAAATTTTAATGCGTGAATAGCTTGCTGGCCTGTTTGCTAAGTGCTTACATCATTTAATACAAGTGAAGTGATAAGATGTTGGTATGTATTTTTTAACGTGAAAAGAAGGCCCATTTATAGAAGGCGTGTCACTTAAAATTCCACTTAATCACTAAAAGATGAAGATTATATTACTTAGAAGAAAATGACAGACCTCTAGTAAACTGTATTTTTTTACAGGAACATCTTCAAATTACTTATCAAAGTTTGATCGGCATCCATTATGTTATGGATATACTTTTTTAATATGTTAATTAATAATTCCATACTAATCAAGAATGTGTAAGCTTCTGTTCATCTCATTATATCATATAGGAGAATTTTGAGTTTGCATCAAGTGATCTGGTTCAGATTATCAATTCTTTTAGTTGTTCGACAGTGCCCCCCTCCCCCTCCCCTCCCCCCCAATTTTTTAATGTCAATCATGGTGATGCTTCATTTGATCAAATGTGTCTTACTGTTTGTTTAACAAGCCCGATTCTTTGGCAGGTGGGTGATCCTGATGCCGACCATAAATGTTGGGACAGACCCGAGGACATGACTGAGGCGAGGCCTCTAATTCAGATAAATACTACAGTCTCTGGGACTGAAGTTGCAGCTGAAACCGCAGCAGCTATGGCAGCAGCATCCCTGGTGTTCAAATCGAGTGACTCCACGTACTCGAGTGACCTTCTTAAGCATGCTAAACAGTTGTTCACTTTTGCTGACAAATATAGAGGTTCCTACAGCGAGAATATTCCTGAAGTCGCAACATATTACAACTCAACTGGATATGGAGATGAGCTTTTGTGGGCAGCAACTTGGCTATATCATGCAACTGGGGATCAAACATATTATGATTATGCGACTGGGAAAAATGCTGATTCTTTTGGTAATTTTGGCAATCCAACTTGGTTTAGCTGGGATAACAAACTAGCTGGTACTCAGGTATTTTATTTTGCTTCTGAGATGCCTGAATTTGAATGCTTCCCAATAATTGATTTAAGAGCAACTATATCTGCGAATCCAGCTGTTTGAAAGTCCTAGAGGAACTATAGAAAGTTATTAAATGGACCAATTTTATCTTAGTATATTTAAGCAGTGTGTCTATTGGATGTGAATTACTTTGTTTTTGATGTTTTACACTGAAACATATTCAGAGTAAACAACTTAAATAAGTCAACGGCTGCTTTTTTCATTGGACAATTTACACATTTGGCCGGTCGACCAAAAATAATTACATTCGCTAGCCAAATGTACAAACAATATACACTATTATGTATCAAAATGTATATTTACACATTTGGCCGGTCGACCAAAAATAATTACATTCGCTAGCCAAATATACAAACATTATACACTATTATGTATCAAAATGTATATTATACATTAATATACAAAATATATACAATTTCTGGCTATTATTTTGGTGGGCGGCTATTTATGTCAATTTCTCTTTTGCATTCTCAAAAAAAGAAGTTAATGACTGCTTTAATTGCAGGTTCTTTTATCCCGGGTCAGCTTCTTTAATTCAAAAGCCTCAAACTCGGATACACTTCAAGAGTATAGGAAAACTGCAGAAGCCGTGATGTGTGGTTTCTTACCAAAATCTCCGACAGCAACATCCAGCAGAACTGATAGTAATGACCATCTAAGCTTATTTTATTAAGCTCTATTTTGTGTTCTTCCCTATCAACACCTATGAGAGTATTAAGCTTGAATGGTACACCAACTTAAAGCATAAGATCAGGTGGTTTCAACATCATGAAGTCCATGGATCTAAAACAAAATTTTGACGGTCTTTATACCACTATGACAGATGGTTGGAAAAGTACTAGTATATGCTTCTCTTATCATTCATTATATTTAGTAATAAGGAAAACAAAACTGATTGTGGTTTTAACTCTATCACGAAGCCTGTCCTAATGTTTTCCCTAAATGGAACCCTTTACAATATCCGCCTAGTAAGAAAAGATATGAGCTTCAAAGGATAATTGTACTGATTTGTTACTTAATTCATTTGCTTTTCATTAAATTTTGTTTGTGTTTTTCCCCCCTTTTCTTCTCTTCTTTAACTCAAGTTTATTCTTCATAAGAGAAGCTTAACGTAAGTGTTAGTCCAGTATCAGTAATTATACTATTACTTATTTGGTACCTAGTTTTTTTACTAATTTCAAGCAAATGTTAATGCAGGTGGTTTAATATGGATAAGTGAATGGAACGCGTTGCAGCATCCTGTAGCATCTGCCTTCTTAGCTGTGTTGTACAGTGATTACATGCTCACTTCCCGGACTGCAAAAATAACTTGTAATGGAGATGCATATACAGCATCTGATCTCCGGAAATTCGCCATCTCCCAGGTGCGTCCTTCTTGGTCTTTCTACTTACAGAAAAAATACTTTAAGCTATTTGGGGTGTGTTTGGTATGAAGGAAAACGCAAAAAAAAGTTCCTGAAAAGAAAGTGATTTTCTTACTTATTTCTTGTGTTTGGTAAGTAGAAACATTGTCTCAAATGCATTTATATATAATCTAGAAAAACATTGGACCTAAAATAAACATACCGACATGACTAAATCTTAATTCCAACTAATTAGTGTTGTTATGTTGATATTGTTGTAGTGTTGCCTATATAGATCTTTTTCTTCTACTGCGCCCTAGTTTTAGCTTGGTTTACTTCAGAATTTAGTTGCTAACAGTTTTGCAAATGTATCCCACCTTTTTTAGGCTGATTATGTGTTGGGCGACAATCCATCGAAAATGAGTTATCTCGTGGGCTATGGGGACAACTATCCGCAATATGTTCACCACAGAGGGGCTTCTATTCCTAAAGATGCCGATGTTGGTTGCAAGGATGGTTGGAAGTATCTAGACTCAAAAGAACCAAATCCCAATGTAGCTACTGGAGCTCTTGTTGGTGGACCATTTCTTAATGAAACATATATTGATTCAAGGAACAACTCGATGCAAGCAGAGCCAACCACATACAATAGTGCTGTCCTTGTTGGCCTTCTTTCTGGTTTGGTTACCACTTCCTCAGTGGCTACGTCTTTCACCTGAGTTGGATACCGGCTTTTCATTCGTGTGCCGCCTCATGTTGTATGGTTTCTATCGTACGTAACATAATTTTTTTATTTCTTGTAGCTCCTTTAACACATAAAGGTGCATTATATATCTGCGTATGTTAGTGTGTACCACATTAATTGTCCTAGTGTACTAATATCCAATATATGTGCTCAACATGCATAAGAGTTTTTGTAGTATTAGTTTGCTCGAAAATGTTATGCAAACTATCTCGTGTTGTTTCTCTCCATCACGTTAAATTGCCAGATATGTGAGAATGAGTATTTGAGTATTTGCAGGTACTGTTTTAGCCATTTAGCTTTATCGTTTTCATAATCGTGGTGTTTGGGCCAATTTACGCACACCTCGACTAATTAGTCATCTAGCTTTAGTTCGATTGGAAAGAACAAGGACCAGTCTCGGTCACCACTTTGTTTTTGCCGTTTAATCTGTTAAATCGTCTTGTTGTCTTATGCAAACACATTTCTATTCAAAACATCATATGAAAACATGATTTGAGCTTTCATGAAAGTTTATTACTTGTCCAATTCAAACTATGTGAAACAGACCAAAGGGAAACATGGTGCATATGTGTGACTCAACTATGAAGCTACTCTAATCCCAAAATCTGAAAGTGTTTACATGATTAAGCAAAAAGAATACTTATAAATAAAGCAGATAAATCAATATACCAAGTAGCAAACTGGACTTGTCTGTCCAATATATGCAATCCGCTGTTTTGTTGTACCCTTATCTTGTTCCTAACTTTGGTACACTACTGCTAGCATTATGCATGTGTTAAAAAGTTAAGAAGGGACACCCTCCTGTTATAACTCTTTCACAAGTCTACCATTTCAGAACTTCATACATGCTATGTCTGAAATTTCATATGGCTAAAGTTCGGGTAAAAATGATTGAATCCTGCTATATACGACTGAAGTTCAGGTAAAAATGACTGAATAATACGACTGAAGTTCATACAACATGATTAAACTTCAACTATGTGAAACTTCAGATGTCTGAAATTGTTCCGAAATAAATAGACTTGCAAATTTTTACCCACTACTACTACTATGACTTAATGGTGGTCCCAGAACTGGGTATATGTTACTAAGTAGCAAATTGGAGTGGCCTGTTCACATATGCAATCCACTGTTTAGCTGTAACCTTATCTTGTTTCTGACTTTGGTGCACTATTGTTAACATTATACAAGTGTTAAAAAGTTAAAGAAGGGACGCTCTGTTATATTGTGTTTTCTCACAAGTTTTATTCACACAAGGCAAACATAGTACCCTTATCTTGCTTTTCTCTTTTGCTTTTGCCTTTTTTATGTTGTTGTAACTCAAGTTTCTTTCTTGGTCTAGTCAAATGGTAGATTCATCTGCTCTGTTCTGTTCTTGTTCCAACTATTCAATAATGTTAACTAGTTAACCAATCACATGGGTAATACTTTTTCTGCACATGAGGTGTAAAAATAAATCCATTAATTACGCCTCAGTTTCAAATTAGACTATCGATCAACCTATTGCAACATTCGATAAAGGGAATTGTATTCATGTTCTTTTCCCCCTTTCTCACGGATATAAAATCCTAATCCTTTGAACACATAGAGCGGATTGACTGAAGCGTTAGGAAGTGAGATAATTACGTTAGAACATTAGGAACCTTACACGCAAGAACGCAGCTAAAACAATAAAGAAGATCAAGGATCGGTTAAAAACTGCTTCAGACAAAAGCCCTATGCTGATCTAGGTTATATTTTGTGAAGTTCACATAGCTAAGTTACATAAAGTGTTAAAAATAAAATATGACAATTAAGGGTAGTGGAATATCAAGTAGGAGAGGATACAAGTTAGTATTAAAGAACTTCACAAATTGAGATACATCAAATCAACATCCTTCCCCCTAAATTTGTAGTATACATGTTACCATATGCAAGAGTACAACTTTGGAAGAAACTAATTCATGGCCTTAGCCCCACTCTCCTCAACCTCCAACCATTTTTTGCCACTTTGATTTCTACTTTTCATAGTGGACTTTGAAACTTCCTCTTGTAGTAGTATCTCTTTTTTTTTCTTTTCAAACTCAAGATGACAAAAGGATACTTGCATTGCTTCTAAGAAATTCCTAAATTATGTTGTTCTTTTATATAATGTAATGTTCTTACCTACATCATCCATGGTCCTTGCTCAAGTTTTTGGATCTTGATGTTCACAACCTAATTATGAGTATTTTCTATACTTCTCTCAATATTCTCATATCATGCACTTCACAGTTCACTCAAAGAAAAATAGTGTCATATCAAAGTATAGAAGAATATCATTGCCACTATAATAGAAGCTTCTCATATGTTAAGGAGATCAACAATTCATATACGTACAAAAAAAATTCCTTATTGCACAAGTATTTTTTCGACGAAGAAAATTTAATTGAACTCCTTGACCATGTAGTCTATTAATTGCCAGCTTATGTACAAATTGAGCACAAATGCAAGTAAAGTTTGTTCCAAAATAAAGATCCATTTCTGCTAATAAGAGAAGCTTACACGTTTTACATTAGAGGAAACACAACCAACTATAGAGTGACAGAGGAATTAATTTAAATGGTAAACACTCATATATACAGACAGAAAAACAATTACTTGTACTACACCAACTTCTCCTATTTAATTAGGCTTTTGATTAGCCTAATGGACACAAATGAATCAACACCAAACAAATAATTACGTAATATTTTTTCCTTAAACTAATCATCTAATCAACAGCAAGTTAAAAGTGCTGTGAAGCTTCTAATTCCCTGAAGCTTTTTCTCATCCTTGTGGTAACTCATAATTGATGAATTTAAGTCCTCAAAGAAATTTACTACACTTCTCTATAGATATTAATCTACCCATCATTTGAAAATTCAACGAGCAATTTCCAATTTTGTGGTTGTGTAGCCAAGTTGTTGCTCCATTTCCCAACTTAATTTTGGTGCCACGCCGTTATGCTTGGGGACATAATCCTACATATGAATAATCAATTCAACATGTTAAACTTGGGATATTAACATAGACTAATTCAAGATTTCAAGTTAGTAAATACATAGTATTGCCATACTATGGGCATGATGAATCATGAGTAGTAAACTCGGGATATCAACAGGCTAATTCAAACTTTTAAGTCAATGAATGCATAGTATTTTCAATCATGAGCAATAAACTCAAATACTAATACAGGCTAATTAAAGATTTTAAGGCAATGAATGCATAGTATCACTATATGGTCGTTTTGAATCATGAATATAGAACTCGAGATACAAATAGAGGCTAATTCATGGTGTCATGAGTTGTACCTCAAGTTTGGACATGAGTTCTTGGGCAGTGGGGGCAGAAATAATGATGTGGCGGGCAGCGGGTGTAACGAAGCCTTCATCAACAGCTTTGTCTATAAATGACAATAATGAATTGTAGTACCCATCTACATTAAGTAAACCTATCTGCATTTACGTACAACACACGTTAATTAGATATCTTAAATGGCAATAATGAATTGTACCTAGTACCCATCTACAATAATCATTTGTTGACATTAAAGAATTCAAGATAACAATTCTTATGGTCCTACAATTAGAAAGAAAATGCTCTGCACCCCATTTATATTATATTTGTCTTTTAAGATTTTGTACATCTAGAAAATACATTTAATAGCCTTAATTATAAGGTAAAAGATCAAATTTAAGCCCGAATTATATAGAATGGAATAACTTTGTCCTCCGTTAATAGTTTAGACCACATATACCCTTATCATATAAGTTTTGCCCTTAATTAGAACAAAAACGTTAATATTTTTTTAAAATATCTCATTTTATTGACACTACAAGGATAAATTTGCACAAAAGTAAGAAATGATTTTTTCTTCTAAAACATCAACTTCTTAAATGAAGAAACATGTTAAGTGAGATTCATATGACCAATCTGAATTTATTTACAATTGAACGTCAAATATTTTAAAATAAATTCAACTTATAAAATGATTAATATTTGTCACAGGATATAGTAATTTTCAAGTCGATACGCGTTTATTAGCCACAAGCAAAATAGTGGCATAATTATTAGTCATTTACCTATAATTTGTAATTAAAAACAATAACTGGGGAGTAAAAGACAAGAGATCGTACTGGTTTATCATGAATGCCTAATTGAGCCCAAGTGATGACTTCTAACAGTTCTTCCAATGTCCCATAGCCACCTACAAACATTAATTAAAGATTAGCTGTTTCCCAGTTAGCAACTGCTTTGAAATTAAATAAAGTGGACACTTGTGAACATTTTTTGGTCGTCCACTTACGTTATTGATCGATACATGTGATAGCAACTAAAGAGTACTATGATGTAATAACTTTTTTACATCATGATTAAATTAACTAATTAATTTACCTGGTAAGGCTATGAATGCATCAGCTTGCCTTGCCATTTCTGCCTTTCTTTGATGCATCCCAGACACTGCTCTTACTTCTCCAACGGTCTCTCCAGTAATCTGTAAAAATAAAGTATTACTCCATTAAGGATACAAGTATTAATATATCCAAATACAGGTACGAGTCACAATAAATACAACAATAACATACCCAGTGAAATGTGGGGACGACTCACAATAAATGGAGAACATAATTATCTACGGTTATGAATTCTGTTATTAAAAGGTAAAAAGACAAATTACCTCTCTTGGCATAAGAGTTTTAGGAATCACCCTGCCAAGTTAAAAACAAAGAACACAAAATGAGTTTTATTTTAGTGGAGAAGATTATAAAAAGAAAAAATTAATTAATTAATAATGGCAAAAAATAAAAGAAAATTTGGGTACCCTAACACGTGGCGGCCACCATTAAAAACTGATTGAGAGACTAGACCCATCAAGCCAACACTACCACCTCCATAAACCAAGTCGATGTTCCTTTCAACCTGCCAAGATATTAGTATAATTTAATTTTAGATTTTTAATTAGGACAAGTGTTTTTGTTTTATTTATTTTAATTAGGACAAACATTGCTTGTTTAAGTTGCTTACTCCAACGTGAACCCCATTTTAAAATAAAATTACATCACGTTAATCTTACTCATCACAACTGCTTTAATTTTGTAACACCAAATTAAACCAACATGATTTCTTAATGCAAAGCCCATGAAAAAAACAGAAACAAGACTGCGGAATTATATAATTGCACATAATTTTTTTTTGTGTAGTTACACTCCGCTTTCTATGTGTTAATAAAGTCTCTTATTGGCCGCGTCATAGCTCAGTTGATTTTAGAGCGATAGATTATCCCAAATAAAGTCTCTTATTACTCAATAGTGCAGTTGAAAAATACAAGTACTTGGAATTCTAATTAGTTTCTTCCATGCATATTGCAAAAATCACATGAATTTCAAGAAAAAATATGATAACCTGTCTTTCTAAACAAAAAATTAAGAAGAAAGAAACACCCTAATCACCAAAAAGGAACAAAAGAATTGTGTGATCTAAACAGAATGCAAAAATATTAGTTAATTTATTTATATTTGTCTAACTTTTAATGGACGGAGTTACCCGAGTTAGTGGTTACTGAGAAGCAATAGAAATCCATGAAATTACTCGAACTGCGAGCAACTGGTCAGGACAGCACGATAATAAAAAAAGAAGGTATGATTTGAGGACAAAAGTAGTCTCTGTTTCTAATGTTTAAATTTATTTTCATGCAGTCGTAAAGAAAATGAAAAGAAACAAGAAAAAGTCACACGAAACAACAGCTCAACCGATCAAGGTGAGGTCTGTGTACATTCTACCTTCTTCAGACCCCATATTGTGAAATTTCACTGAGTATGTTATTGTTATTGTAATTAGTGAATTTCAAAAAATGCGATCTTATTTTATGTGAGTATATATATATATATATTTTATTATGTGTACATAATTCAGTTAAAGTGGCAGAATCTAACAGAGGAATATGTACCAGTTGATTTCCAAGTTGAATAGCAGCAAGTTGATAATTGGGCTTTTTCCCTGGACTGCTTCCACAAAAAACACATATTCTTTTGAATCTTGAGGGCTGAGAAGAAGGATTAATTTGTGGCTGGTGATAGTTTTCCATAACAAGGAATTTAGTTTTCCCTAATTAACTCTTATGATTCTAAACTACTTTTATTTAAGAAGAAGGAATTTGAGTTTCAGTGGGAATTTGGTTGAGTCAGCGAGTTTTCTTTGAATTGGAAGAAGCAGAGTACTGAGTAGAGTAGTAGTAGGCAAAGAGGGAATGTGAAGAAATGCTATTATTAGTCCTTTTTTATATCCATAAGCCCATCCACTTTCCGCCTATATTTTAGAATCATTTTACCCATATTTTTGGAATTTACGAAATGAGTTTTCTGACTAAGCAAGCCAGGATATTTAGTTTATGAATTTTGGATCATATTTTTATTATTTGCTGAGTTTTGAATATATTATTGTGTTTTAATATGAATGAAAACATTTTAAAGGAAAGTAAGTGAATTTTTTTGTTACTTTTCTTTTGTTTAAGTTCAAAAATTTATCTCAATTTTTTTTTTATAATTTAGGTAAACACTATGAAAGCGATGGTGAAGGATATGGTGTGGGGGAGGTGGGGATGGGGTAATGGAGGTGGGTGGGAGGAGACAATCAGGATCGTTTGATAGGAAGGATAAGCAAAAATAGTCATGGGATAATAATTTTGTAATTCCTTATCCCTTATTTGGTTACTAATCATGGAATAAATTATCTCAATACTATTTTATTCATGCGATAAATTATACATGCCATAGGGTGGAATAAGTTATTAAATGATATGGAAGAAACTTATTTTTTTAGAAATTATCCAATGTGTAATCCAACATATCAAACAGTCAATAAGAAATACACAAGGATAACTAAGCCCAATATAACTAATTCTAGCATAACTTATTCCAGAGTAATTTATTTTCAAACCAAGCGACCCCTTATTGTCAAATGTCTCTCTATTTTCACCGGGGAAGTCATTTCCTCATTTTAAAGCAATTTGTTATTCTACAAAAAAATGTTTATCAAAATATTTGACTAACCAAACATGAGAAACTCGAATTTTCATTACCGTACACACCTTAAATAAAAATTTGAATACAAATACACGATTTAAGTCGAAGTTATTATGTTTTATCAAATCCTTAACTTTAGTAGTGGCTCCACCCTTACCTCGAGGATAGTCGATGGACAAAAGATCACAATTCGAACAGTAAAACTCTAACAAATGATATGTACAACTTGTTTGAAAAAAAGAAGATTAATTTAATTAAAAGATCACAATTCGAAAAGAAGAAGAATTGAAATTACTAGAGATAAATTGGAATTTAGAAAATGCAAAAAAATTGTCACTTTCAACCTAAAGGCAAAGGAAGATGCAAGGAAAGGCTGTGTGATGAAGACGGTCCACCTCTCCCTCTCTTCTCGTATCAATTTGGATTTATTTAACAACTTTTATTCTTAGAAATATGTATTTCTTTCTCTTTTTCATTCCACATCTCTTTCCTATTTTTCTTTTTTCTTTTTCCCCTCTCTTATTTGTTATTCTGTTCGTTTTATTTTATGTGTCTTAGTACACGTTTGGCCACAAAAATCAACTATTTTCTATTTTATTTGAAAATTTTCAAGTTAATTTTTATAAAGAATATTTGGTGGTTTGAATGTACCAAAAGTGAAAATAAGATTTTAGGTGTTTTTCAAATTTCAAATATAACTTCAAGTTATATTTGAAATGTTCAAGACAAATGTTAATAAAGTGAAAAAAGTGAATAATTCTCATGATCAAACAGACACTTAGTTTAACCGAACACATAATTTTAAAAAGTAAAAAAGATATATAGTCAATAGTATACTGAAAGGCTTTTTGATTTTGTGATTTAAACAAGCCAATTTAGAACTAAAAGAGTTACTATTAAATATATATAATATCATTTTTGTTTCTTGAAGCAGACTAAAAAAGAAAGAAAAATACATAAACGAGAAAAAAAAGAATAAAATGATTTTCCTTATTTGTCCTCCATATAGATTTCATTTGAGGGTAGAGAGACCAAAGCAAATGAATACAACACAAGAAGAGTCGTAGAGGATGAAATTTTAGTGAGATTGGGAACTATGATGTCTCTTTTATTATTTTTGTCAGTTTGCGTATTATATAAAATAAAGTTTATATATTTTACGTGTTTATTCTTATAAGAGTATCTCCTTAACTAAGCTTTGTGCAATTCGTCATTAATTGTTGAAAGCAATAGATAGTAACCCTAATTTAATTTCTTCAATTGAGCACCGAGTTCTACAAATTTTCTCCTTCTGTAAAACATAATATATTTTCAATTTATCAAGTAATTCATATCACAAGTCAATGTTTATCAATTGTACTTCTAAATGTTATTTGGTTCAAGAATATAAGATTCAAGAGATAAGAAAATTAACTCGTTTCCATCTCAGTTTGACGTTTTCTTGGCCAAGGTTAGCTGTTTAATTTGCTTAATATTAGTGAAATCTAAAGAAAGGTGAGATATTACAAGTATCGGAATGATATTTTTCACTTCACTTTCGAAAGAGAGTTGCATATGAATGAGAAAACTATTAAACTATTTGTTCTTTCTGTCAGTTTCATTGCATCTTTTAACAATCATGTGACCATCCACGACATATTATCAGTGTCGACGCGAGAATTTCATTAAAATGATTCAAAATACAAACATATAAACATATGATATGAAGTCAAGAAAATTCAACACAGTCTACATTATATAAAAGAAAATATTAATTGTATCTATATGGTGTAATTTTCGACTAAAAAATGTTCAGATGAATCCCTTTGGATACTCTAGCTCCGCCCATATAATTAAAGAAATATATATTTCTATCAAGTTTCTTTAGACGACAGGACACATTGTACATAGGAAATAAGAATGTAGCAGGATAAATTTGAAATCAACATACGTGTGAATTGTGAGTTACACAATGGATGTACGGAAATAGTAAATAATTACTACTAGTGTTTCGAAAGGATAAACTATAATGATTACAATAGTTAACAATCTTGTAGACAACAAGAGTTGTGGCTACAGTAAACTTGTGAGTTCTTGAACTTCGTCATTGAATCAATCTTGAAGTCTTAAATCTTTGGATCTTCGTTCTACTGCAGCAAGCCCCTTGATCTTTATAACCTAAAATCAAAAGACACTAAATCTGGTAGTGTTATAAAAGCGTTGTTGAGTCGAGTGATATTTACTCTGTTAAGACATTATTGCCCCGTATATATCTTTTTACGGTGATGAACAACTGTCTCCTAAGATAAAACAACAACTAACAAATGACCAAAGGAAACTCAAGTATTTCTCAAGAAGAACCTTTGAGTATGTGAAAGAATGCTTAGAGAGGAAGAATTCAGAAAATCTGAATTATACAAGTGTGTAGTATGTTCTACAATTGAGTCAAGAGCCTCAATTTATATTGTGTGTAAGATGACCTCTCATCTAGCCAACTAATGGAAATCAAGACCATGTAATGACACTTATTGAGGGGGTTATAATTCAGCCAAATAATGACTGAATTCAAGTGCCAAGTAATGGAGGTTCAATGCTCCAAAACCAAAATGCAAAACTTTTAAATCGTCAAGTCGACCGTTGTGCCTTGAGCGCGCGACCACTACCAGGAGGCATCGTGGTGCCAAACTTCCAGTGAATGAACATTAATCAAGCGTCGCGGCGCCCGATGATGTTGCACCGCGGCCTTTCACGGCTCCGCGACAATTTCCGACTCGTTTCATCTTTTACACATCGTACATTTCTTCCTTCATTTACCAACGTGGAACACGTGTCATTTAATCAACGACTGTCCATCATTTCATGTCTCAAACGTTTACTCACATACCCATATCTCTTTCACTAATGAAATTTACGATACTTGACACTATGTGTGCACGTGTGTGGAAACGACGTTTTCGGCGTGCGAGACCTCAATTTTTCGAGTCATAAATAATGGGTTAAACTTAATTCCATATTAGTAATTTCCAACATGAATTACATTAGCTCGGTGTAAAATGGGTGAAATTTACAAAAATTTAAATTTAGAGCACCACTAATGTCAAAAAGAAAAATCATATACATGTACTAGAATCAAGCAAATCGAATAAATAGTATAATGAATTTAAATCGAGTTAACTAATTTGATTTTAATGTGTAAACACGTTTTCATTAGTTTGAATTGATGTCACAATTTGGATCTAAAAAGGATAATTAAATGTAAAAAGCAAAAGTTGAGACCTCTTTTTCTTATTTTTTTCTTTCCAAAAAGAAACAATGAAACAATGCCAATTGTCATGGCACCTAAAAGACTCAAACGGTCGCAGGGGATTAGTATGAAATGGGCCAGGAAAATGGTGGGCCGAGATTGAATTGAGTAAAATATTAGGAACAAATACATTCTTTGACTGTGGGGCAATTCGCAAGAATGTTCTTATTTCGGGATGGTCTTTAATTTTTATCCATTAAATTAATTTTTTTAATATTTATTATTCGTTTAAAAATCTTTGAATTTTGAGTTCACACCGCAGCTTATTCAAAAATTAAAGAAAAATTGCAGGCATAATTTGGATTTGTAGACAGAATTTGCACGAACTATATCTTCAGAAAGAATTTATTTTAAGGCAGAGTTTGCCTTATACACGAAGGTAAATTATGTGACAAATTTTATTTTGCAATTTTTTTTATTTTTAACACGGGAGTTCGAACCTAAACCTCGGGGTTTTTTGGATAATTTTTTTAAGTGAAAGATAAAAATTAAAGATTAATAATTTAAGAGCCGAAAAGAAAATCCGTGCAAAAACTTGTTGACGGTGCCGTACGAAAGTCACGTGTCTACTGAGTGGTCCTTTTTAATTGGGCCACAGCCCCTTTCATCTAGCAACTATCCAGCAATGCATCAAAACGTCTGTAATCTTCTTTTCATTTTCATTTTAATATTTCTCTCGTTTTTTTTTGTTGTTTGAGCCAAAATGCGAAATTTCTCGGTCACAGGGCCCTCATCCTGCGCAGATTGATGGAAGAAGAGGTAAATCACGTATTTCGGCACTGGTGGGAAACGATGTCTGATGCGCGGTATCCCCACAGCATGAAGAATGAAACTCCCACTGCGACTTTAAAGTTGAGCACTGCTTTTGGAAGCGATAATTGTTTGAAGAATCAATCAGCTTCTGCCTATTCGGACGTTTTTTTGTTGTTAGATATATGTTCTCCTAGTTGCATTTTTTATTATTATTTGAAACAAGAAAAAAACGTCAGAACCAAACACGTGTTTGCATGTGATAGGTGATAATGCGTTCTACCTTGTACAATAGTAGACAAAGACAAAAGATAATTCAGAAAAGTATTCAAAGAAACACAATAGTTTAGCTCCTCCGAAATGATAATATATGACACTCAAAGATTATAACGAGGTGGTAAGTATTAAAAAATTATAATGAGAACAGAATGAAACTTTTTTTTGTTGTGAAGGGCGTGGCGAATTCTTTCTTCGAGTCTTGTGAGAGTAAATCGGATTGACGCGATAAGCGCAAACCACGCGTCAGCTAAACCACACTGGCGTCAGTGTAATGGCTCCGCCGGCGAAGCCGGTCGAGCGTTACGCAGGTTTGAACTTGTGTGCCTCTCCCACACCACTGAGGATCTGCTCTGCGCCAAGCCTGCCAGTGCAGGGCTTCCGATAGAACAGAATGAAACTTGAGTTGTGTTTTCAAAAAGTAACTTGAATCAGGTCTGGCGTTTATATATTGCGTATTTTGCGTGCAAGGGGGATGTGAATGGACTGATTTTTCCTTGCGGCCCAACCATCTTGTGAGCTCGAGCCTAATCCCTTTTCTTGTTGTTTACTAGCCAATTAGAATGACAGTTCTTTATAAAGTGAAAAAAATGAACTCTTTCCTGATCAACGAGGGACACTCCTTTTGTGATATTCATTAGTTTAAAGACATAAGTCATTCTCAACCAAAGATATCTGACGATATTAATGAAACTTCTTTGCATGAATCTAAATGAGTGGGGCTTCAAAACGGACATCGAACACTGAGATGGAAAATAAAAAAGGAATATTCATAATATGTCAAAGTGCAATTATCATTTTACTATAACGATGTAAAAAAGAAGCTAAAATAAGTCAATAGCTAAGAATTATCCCATTTCAAATTGGGTAATGAGGAAATCATGAGAACTTTTTTTTTTGAAGATCAAAAACAGGTATTAATATTTTCATTAAATAAGCAGCAGAAACTAATTAACCAAATGTTACCTTTTTCAGGAGAACTTGATTAATTACTCGAATTTAATGATCAAATATTCATAAGTCATAGCCAATGAGTAATATTAATAATTTCTTGCAAGTAACTCTTTGTAAACATGTATATCATAAAAACAATTGTATCCCTACCCATAACTAGAATATTTCTATATATTGTGTAAATATAATTATGGTAAGACTAGGATTCCTCTTTTATATAGATTTAAAATTCATATTATATAAGGGATGAACATTGTACTCTATATATACTTTGATATTAATGAAAGACTCCCCAAGAGGGATTAATATCATCTTACATGGTATCAGAGCCTAAAATAAAAACCCTAGTTTTTTAGTTGAGCTATCGTAGCCCCACCACTCTCTCTTTGGATGGCCGCGGCTGTGGCGTTCTCTGTTTACGTCATTTTCGTCCTAATTCGTCGATTTCTTCTTCTATACTTTCCTGGATTTCTTAGACTTCATTTCTTGGCCTTTTCTTGTGCAATTACCCCTCAATTAAGCTCATTTCATCTTCTTTTTGTCATTTCTTCATTTAGGACCGTTGTGACTCAAAGGAAAGAAAAACGACCCTAATACTATACTAAACACAAAGAAAATGAGAAAAATACTAACTAAAAATGACTCAAAAAGTGTATATAAAATATGTCTAACAAATACCCTCAAACTTAACATTTACTCGCCCTCGAGTAAAGAAGAAACAAAACAAATGAAGACTCTATGAAATGGATCAAGTAGCTATATCAATGCTTCTTCAAAATAATGGATGAAAGATGTGATAATATGTTAGAACATATATAGCATGAATAATCAGCAATCTAGAATTTCAAGTTAGATATTTCGCAAATTCACTTAGATCATGGTCAATGAAAATACAAACACCTAACCTATGCATGTCAATTTCATTCAATCTTCCCCAAAATGCTATTGACATTTTTACTTGCTATTCTCCACTAATCATAGACATACACATTAAAGATCATCAGGACTTTCAAGGGTTTAATATAGGCTTAGATAGGGGTAGGTAAAAATAGACATTTAGGCTCAATTACGTACCATAAGTTTTTTTTTTCTTTTTTTTTCAACTCCTTTCCTTCTTTTTGATTTCCTTTTTAATCTCATACCCATTTTACCCTCTTTTATTTTGAGAGAATGAGATACATTATAAATGACAGGCACCCCCAAACTTAGGCTTTTGCATATTCTTCATTGGGGTGCATCAAATTTTTCAATTCTCTTTTTGTTCCTTCTTCAACATTTTTCGTCCACTCACTTTCAATTATCACTTATGGCACAAACATGAATCAGAGGGTGTCAAAGAAAGATATAATTTAGGCTCAAAAGGGCTGACTAGTGATACATTTTATGTCAGGGTAGGTAATGAATAGTCAGAAGGGCTATCAAAGAAATGCCTGAATCATCTCCCTAGACATGTATATCTTAACTATTTCGCCTCAAATAACAAGCAAACAGATTTTTTAGATATTTTTTTAACATTTTTTTCCATAACTGACACACATAGGCTAAACACAAATATCTCAAAGAATTAGATGTCATGAATTTTTGGCATATCTAACTTAAGCACACATATTTTTGCTTTCAATTCCATTACATTAT